>JAQQAC010014596.1:10590501-10853423 GCA_029783875.1 Phataginus tricuspis | reverse complement strand
AGTTACCATCTAGCACCAAAGTTATTACAGTGTTACTGTAATAGTAACCATCTAGTTACCATCTAGCACCAAAGTTATTACAGTGTTACTGACTACATTCCTCACGCTCTATTTTACACCCGTGTGACTCACTGATTTTATAATCAGAAGTCTGTGCCTCTTGACTCTCTCATCTGTTTTGCCCTTTCTCCACTAGGTGTTCAGTTTTTTGAGTGACTGTGGGCGACACAATCACAAACCCACAAAATTAAGTCTTACTCTTTTTTTCCACCCTGTTTCTTTCATTACATGAAAAAATATACAAAACATAAAATACACCATCTTAACCATTTTTAAGTGTGTGGTTCAGAGGTATGAAGTACATTCATACTGTTGTATAACCATTACCACCCTCCGTCTCTAGAACTTAAGACTCTGAAGTAACAATGTCCCTACTTCAGAGGGGAGGGTGAAATGGGGAGTTATTAATCAATGTTCCTAAACAAAGAGAATATTCCTACTTAAATGTAACTCAAAGACCTCTCAAGTATATACTTACACCTTTTACCCTATGTTCGTAAGTAGTTCTTCATTTTGTATTTCATGATGTAATTTATGGGCGTGAAATTTGTCACCTTAGCATCTTGCAGTCAGCTTCATCAAAACCCTGATCCAGCCTGTCGGCATGGAATCTGGTGGGAGTCAGTTGCATTAGGAAGGCGGATGGGCACTGAATTTCTCTGTTCTCCTGGCTCACCTGATAATTAAAGAGGTATTGTTTTGCCCAAAGAATCTCAGGCAGGCTACACACCAGGGTTTGAAGACATTGTTTGACTCCATCACTGTACCCGCATGCTTGGAACCCCCCAGAAAAGTCAAAGAACACCGTGTTTTGTCGTATTTACTTCTAATACATGTCACATGAATCGCCTGAAGAATCTGTGCTAGGACATGGCATTGCTTTAGTGTTTATAGGCAGTTTTGTATTTCCTTTAGGCAAAAGGTTTTGGGGGGTACCTTTCAACAGGACAGTCTGAGTATGTTGAGGGTCATTATGTATTTTTTCCTCAAATGTATCTCAATTTTAAGTATTCACTAGATTTTTAAAAATAAGAAAATCCCTTCTAGTCTTCCAAAATATAAAATGGCACTTTGCCTCGAAGATTTTCAGAATTTTTCCCTGGATAGAGTAATTTAAGCACAGCTAAAAAGCCATTTTGATTCCTATGAGACCTGTAGTGATTAGATATAAAATTTAAATACCGTTTTCCCAAGGAAGGACAGGTGTAGAGATGACAGTTATTTGTCCTTTGTTAATTTTTAAAGTAGTTTATAGTTTTATACATTTTAAACAGAAATAGTGCCTGTGGCTTAAATTAGTGTTGCAACATTTTTCAGCCTAGTGATTATTTTCCTTGTTTTTGGCTGAGGAATTAAAGATTTTTTAATGTGTTTGCAGTTCCTTCTTTTTGAAAAGGTCTAAAACTTTAATTTAAAGAGGATGACTAGAAATTTCAGCTCACAATAATTGTAAACACAATAGAGGAATACCTTGTGGCTTCGGTCCAGTAAAATTACCACTTTTCCATTTTGATTTGAAAGGAGAGCTGTATATGGAACAAGGAAGATGAGGCAGTCTGGCTTCTCTGGTGTCCCCAACCTAAACTCTCATGGGGGGTTTATGTAGGTTGCAGCGTGATTTTTTTCTGAAGCTATGTGACAATGTGAGCTGTCAGAGCTGCAGTACAGAGGCTGCGGCCTGATCCCTGAGTCAGAAAGCTTTGGCCCTGATGAGAGAGAGTATACGTAAGAATGAAGGCCTTCCATGGGGATGGTAGTACAGCATGGATTGGTACCTTCCATGGGGATGGTAGTACTTGGTGATTCTGTAACATCTGCCTATGTTGACAGTAACTGCACTAGTGGGGGTGAGGATTTAGTAATATGGGTAACTGTTGAACCACTGTGTTTTATAGTTGGAACCAATTTAAGACTGTATGTCAACGATACTCAATTAGAAAAAAAAATGAAGGCTTTCCACCTGCAGGAGTCATACTGCACAGTTGAGAGCAAGCTGCCATGCCTTGCTCAGAGCATCTCATCCAGTAGGTCAAGACCAGCCGAGGCAAAGTCTATGAGAACACAGTCACCGTGTTGGCAGAAAAAGAGTAAATGGAATATGCAGTTTGAATCCTGGAAATAAAACCTGATTCATGGGTTTAAAATACAGTTGGAAAGGGCTGAAAGATGGGTCATTCTGGGGTTATTGAAATGGGATGACAGCAGAAGACATTTTTGTATTCTCAGGTCAATGGCACCGATTTTACCTTCCGAAGTACAGGTGCCCTCCTCCTCATTGTAGATGCCTGCAGTGTTCCCTTCCGATTGATGGAAAAAAAGGTTTTCTCTCTTGCTGATGTCAGCCATATGGAAGCTTATTTAAAAACAGGCATTCCTCCAAGGTAGGTGCGGCTTGCTCTGTAAGAGGGACAGGCTACCTTAAAGTGGACGCCTGCATCACTCTGAGCTTTGGTTTGTCTGTCCATCCTTTTACTCTGAGGGCATTTAGGGCTCTTGAAAGGTGTTCATTTCTTCCCCATCTCAGATCGATGCCCTCGTGGTCTGAACTGTTTATCATTGATAAGTGAAAGCTTGCATGTTGGAAAAGTTTGTAAGTGGTGGGAAGGCCTTTAGGAGAACAGCTCAGTATTTTTGAACATTACTGTCCCACTTTTTACTATTTATTTAGTTGATCCACATTGCACCCAGTTGGCTCAGAAGGCTCCTTACCATTTTAAAGCAATTTTATAGACAGCTTTACCTTCTCCACCGTCTGTCCCGCTTGGGAAGAAATCTAGGACAGCGTATAACATATGAAGTCATCACTGGGGCCACTTACAAGCGACTAGAAAGGAGTAAATAGATTTTTAAGTAGATGAGTTTTTTTAGTCTAATTAGTTTTTCTTTGTTGGTCTCTGAAGAAGGACCCAATGAGCAAAACCTTTCTGTGTGTGGGTGGCTCACATGGACCTGGAGGCAGGGACATGGGCTCAGGCGCCTATTCTGCCCTCTTGGCTGTGCCGCAGACATTGATTTACAAATGGGCCTTCATTAAGTGAAGTCACTTAGGGAAGTACTTAAGCTTCCGAGGGAGAAAAGTTCTGTTTAGCTTTTGAATCATCTCCTGTTGATCTGATCCCTTACATGGTCTTTGCAAAATACAGAACCAGATCTCAAATCCATAAAGTCATTGGGTTATTTGAATGTAATATTCAATGTGTACCTGTATCTCTATCTTCTTGTTTAAGACACTTGCAGGGAATTCCTTTCCAAGACCTCAATTTTCTTAAAGGATTGGGAGATTTGTCCTAATGTTGAAAACGTATGCACTCACTCATTCCACCTAAAACCATCCAGGACATAAATCTCACCACAATATTGAGGTATAGTCCTGCGAGTTACCGTATAGATTTGAGTTAAAACCAACTTACTAAAAAGTCAACTAGGTTGTTTCTAGAAAGGAGACAAAGGAAATGCATTTGAGATTACAGGTAGTACTCTGTTTCTTCATGTGAGTAAGTATGGTATGTTTAGTTTGCAAAAATTCAATGTGCTATACTTTTAGGAATACTTTTCTTTCTGTAGGTTAAGTGTTAAGAAATTATGGGGCAACTCGCAGTGACATCTAGGGAGACACTTGGGTGCATGTTGAGATGGGTGCAAGAGACTAGGGAGGGACCTGTAAGTGATCTCACTGGACTATCCTGAGTAATTCTGACACTACTGCTTTAGAAAGACTACAACAAAGAATCTTATGCCTACCTAAAACTTAAGAATCCTAATAAGAAATGTCAAGAAATACTTTGCTGTATTAAGAAAATAAATACTTTACTAAATAAATATATTGCTACCTTAAGAAATAAATACTTTACTAAAGGATATACAACAAGGGTTGAATAAAAGGAGAGATTCTCCCTGTTTCTGGGTAGAGAATTAATATTATAAAGATGTCACTCTACCTAAATTAAGATACAAGTGTAACATATTTCCATTAATGTTCCAATATATTGCTTTTCTATTGTTCTTGGTAGTTAACACTGAAGTTCATCTGGAAGAATAAATATTGTGAACAATACAAGAGGCCTGTTTTATCAGATGCTAAAATAAACCTTGAAGCCTTCCTAGTATTGGCAGAGGAGAGAAACAGATTTGGAGAATCAAGAATCCATGCACAGATCTAAGTGTCTGTGTTGATGGATTATGTAGAAAAGTTGGCAATTTAAAACAAACCACAGGGGACAGATTTTATTTCTTTTTAGAATTGGTGTTTATCCACTTACTTAATAAATAGATAATAGAATATAAGTAGGTAAATAGAGCATCTGAAACAAGGAAAACCAACAACCTCCCCCAGTTAGTTTATTCCATGAAAAAGCTGCACCCCAAATAGTCCTCTTGGTCAACTGACCTAAATGACCTTTGGTTTCTGTACATTTAGGGACTCCTTGTAACAGCCACACAAGCTCTGGGTGGAGCGGAGGTGTGGTAACTGATAATAGCAGGGATGAACAACTTTTTTTCTTCTCCTTTTTGAGTCCTGCTTTTATCTCATATTTCTGTGCTGTATTAAGTTCAAAAAGGTGCTCAATTCATATGTGCTAACCTATTGAAATTTGCTCTGATTTTCTAACTTTTACATACAGGTCAATTGTTCTATTGATCACAAGAGGAGAAATAAAGCAGTTGAATATTTCGGATTCATTAGTACCTCTGGGATTAGCCAAACCAGCTTATCTTGGTAACAAAGGTTTGTATTTGTGTTATTCTATGAGATCAGCAGCAGATGCATTTTTATGGTGGACTATAACTATCAGGCCATTCTCAGGGGCTTGTTTTGCTGGAGTGGGTATCATTAAGATAATTTCTAAATAAGGAGATACTGTTAGAGGGAGTGTGCTGGATGCAGTTTGTTATTTGGGGCCAGAGGTGGGTGGTAAGAGTTCATTCACTGACCTAAGGAAGTGTAGTTTTTTTTGTTTTTTGTTTTACAGCCATCTTTGTTTTATCTCTAATGTGCCTCCCGCATTTCTTGCCTGGAACTAGTAGAGGTACAAATGGAACTTTTGTTGTTTTCTTTTTTTTTTTCGTGTTTTAGGGAGTATTGTGTTTTTGGGATTCAGTGGAAACTTCAAACCATCGTGGACTGAGCTGTTTACCAGTCCTGCTGGACAGGGCCTCGGGCTGCTTGAACAGTTCATACCTTTGCAGCTGGATGAGTATGGTTGTCAGAGAGCAGGTGCTGTCCGCAGAAGAGACCTGGAGCTGTTAAGGCAAACTTCAAAAGGACATTAGAGACTGACTGTAACTTAAGTGCTGGGGGAAAAAAAATGTGAACTAACTTATTTAATTTATGGCATTTTAAAATGACACTGTTAACCCAATGGAACCATTTTCCTGTTTGATACAGAAAGGGAAGAGAAGAGTTTAAAGCGGTTGCTTAAATTACCAGCTCCTGCACCTTCTAGTTGTACAAAGTGTTCAAGAATTTATTTGTATTTGTTAGGCTGGTATATTCAGAGAGCAGTTCTCTTATTCCTCACTTTCTGCCCAGGTTTTCTAGTGACCATAAGGAAGGGTTCGCTTTATTGTATAATGGGTTGTCATGGGGTAGGGTGTGGGCTTCTGAGGGTCAGCCTGCATCCTGAGAGGCCCAGCTCTTGTAGCGCCCTGGATACTTGAAATCCAATGCTCTGTTGTCATGAGCTCTGGGTCGGCAGTTGACTTGGGTGGCCGGCACTTCCAGTGATGCTTTGGGATCTGGACAGAGGCAGCCTTCTGAGGATTTGTGATACTGAATGACAGTTTTAAGTGGCAACTCAGGCCCAGCTCATGCCCTTTTTGGCCTGGACATGTGCTATTTCTATTCATTTGTATACTGATTCCTTCTAAGGGTTCAACTTTGAAATAGGAAGTATTTGGGGACAAAAGGGCTTTTAGAGATTAGACATCCCTGTAATCTGTGACCCTTGGGCAAAAACTTGGCCTGCACCAAGGTCTGAGGTTGTTGGGATCATTTTTCAGCTTTAATCCTTAGCCTGTTTTAACTGTATATTTGTGTCTAAAATGCAGAGCTGAACTGAATTTTTACATTTTTGTAAAAAGAAGAAGGCCGTTTTCTTGAACTGTAAACTTGTATCATTTCAACTTGCACAAAGGAAGTCTGTTCTTGAGTTTGCTCCTGCAACCAGGTTTTGTTTTTTCTGTGTGTGGATTTTTAAAGACTTTCTCTGCTCACCAGCTTACCAGGAAATTGCAGAAAGCTTAATGTTACCCCAAAGTAGTGTACTCAGGGAGAAAAAAGGGAGAACCAGTGAAGGGGCAGAGTCGTGGAAGGAATATTCAGAAACAACCTTTATGGCCTTAGAGGAATCGGTTGCTCTTAATTAATTCAATTGCTAAGAGCCAATTTAAAAAGGCACCATGACACCCTATTTCCTTCCCATTGGGTGCATGTATCTCCTGCCAGTGAGATTACCTGTAGCAAAAAGAGATTGGGCTCTGCAGCCTGGAATGTCACCACAACAAGAACAGAGAAGCATCAAAATGCTCTGATCTTTTTCCTAAACCGACTGTGTGAACTGATGGCCACAGCAAACTGGTAGGAGGTGAGCTCAGACTGACTTGCCAATGAGTACAGACAAATTCACTTTCCTCTTCCAAGAGCAGAGGCTCACAGCCTGTCCTTTTGTGTCCTGGAGAAACTGCAGAGCGGCTCTGTGACTTCTGTTACTTTACAAAATATGCTACCTCAAATTGCTACCGATAAACCTTTCTGTCTATAAGTGCTCTTGCTAAAGGGCACAGGTCTTAATCAAAATTTAGGGATTTTTTTTTTGTTGTATCCTGATGAATGAGATCTTAACCTATTAAAGATATTATTGGATCATGGTTCCTGAAGGTGATTAAAGTTTATTTGTGTTGTGTTTTTTATGACTTAAATATCTTTTATGTGTATTTTAGAATTTGGTCCTTTAAAGATTTGGAGAGGATATGTAAATTCTAAGGCACTCAGTTTTTCTGATTTATATGCTAATAATCAGGGCCTAAGTTAAATAAAATATGTGTGCATGTATTTTTTATATACGTGTGTGACTCAGTCTGTTATTATTGATTCCAGATTCCAGCTGTAAAGAAGTTATTGGCAGAAAGGAAGGGACACTTATCACCAAGTAGATTTGGGAAGACTAAGCTTCAGAGGGCAGGTCACATACTACAGTGCAGAGGTTTCAACCTTGCCTACACATTGGAATTGTTTGGGAGCTTTAAAAAAATTAGAGGCCTGGGCCCCACCCCAGCCCCTATATACAGATTTAATTGGTGTGTGACGCAGCCTGGGCATTGGGCTTTTTAAAGCTCCCTGGGTGATTCTGACAGGCACCTAGATTAGGAACCACTGTACTAATATAATAGGCCCACTGTTTAACTTCAGTCTCTATTTTGTTGTGACTAAAACAAAATCACGTTTATCTATTATTTTCGTGTGTTATTCCCATATTACAGAACTTCCAGCCCTAAACAAACATTTCCCTATTGTCTCCTTTTCATAGAACTTTTTTTTTTTGTATACCAACTTAGGATTTATTCCTGAGTTTATAACTGCAAGTTTTTAAGACATTGTAGTACTGTATCATAGAAAATGAGTTTGAATACATGAGGTAAACAAAAAACATGACAAATGCCACAGACACTAGCAGTCTAGGCTCTAAAACAATATACTTCCAGCTCATCCTTTTCATAGAATCTTTAGATACCGTTTTTAGTTCTGAATCATCTCAAATTGTTAAATTGGTCATCTAAGCTGATAGGCACATTGAAGGCAATTGGGAGCTAGCAGTCTGTTTTATTTCTACTAAGAAAATTAATTCAAAGGTGATTTATAAGTTTGTAAGCATTTTCCATCAGGTGAGGCAGTTGGCTAGGCTCCAGAAATGGGGCCGTCCACAAATCGGCCAGCTGATGAGAAACACAGGGCCTTCTCATATGTCAACAGTCTCAGGTTTTAAGTCTTTACTGTGAGATTCCTGCCTCTCCATCTGAGCCAGCATGCCTTATATTATCTTCCCAGGCTGGAAGAGCGTGCTAATGAGGAGATGAAAGGCTGACACAAGGTCTCATGGAATATGACTCCAGAGTGGCTGCTAAGCTGTTTAGACCTGGGGGTGAGGTGGGGTGGATTTATGATTCCTCTCTTCTATAGCTTCATCAGAAAAGAACACATCCTCTTGCCATTAAATGGATTACTTTGTTTGGAGGATCGGTAGGCTGTGAGATGATAGAGGCCTAGATGCTCCTGATAACCAGGTGTTTCTTCCTTAAGAGGTATGCTAAGGTTTGGGTAAGTAAGCTCAGTTGAAAGGCATTTCGATAAGCGAGACTGCACTTAGCACTTGGTTGATGGGGTGTTTTTTTCGGTCAGTCCTCCTAGGGTAAGTACTTAGATCCCATTGTGACAGTGTTTGTTGATTTCGTGATGGAAGAGTTGAGTTTCTCTTCCAGGATTCTTGTTTGGTTTTTAAATACTTTCATAAAAACCTTGTTTAATAACTTGAGAGATTCCCGGAGAGGTGAAGACTGGATTGAAGTAATTGGGTAACAGAGTTGTATCATGACTGCTGGTCTTGACCTTGGTAATAATACAGTCTGCAAGAAAGGTGAGCAGTCTGGACTGGAGTTATTTTTCTACAAGAGGTCAGGGAGGAAGAAAATCAAAGACAGGCATCTCCAGTCCCTTGCTTACAAATAACAATTCTATTCACATGCTGCAGGACTAATGGAGTCACTTGGAAGGTAGAGGGTTTTTGACCCACATTTCTTCATTATGAGATAAGCTGAAAAAAGGATGTGAATTAGGCCTTGGTTTTGTGGGGAAAGGCACACACACTTAATTTTTATGTGATAAAATTAGAGAATGACTGACTGAACTGTGAAGATTTCTAAATGAACCTGCCCCATAGGGCATCGAGAAATATCAGCCATAGGAAAATGTGAAGATGTTATATCTGAAAATAAAGCAGAGAGTGGGTCAGAAAGCAGCTTCACAAATAAGTTTTTTAAATTTTCTTAAGGTGGGCAATGTGATTCATCTGGATTTCAGTGACAAATTTAAATTCCATCCGCAGGAAAGCTTAGGCTTTACGATCACAGTTGATCCATCAGGGGCTGGGAAAGGGATGCATAGGCCAAGCTTGTCCCCCCTGGCTGGTTTGGTGCCAATCTTGAGCTAACAATGGTTTTCTCATCTTTAAATATAACATTGGAAAAAGTTAAAAGAAGAGAGTGTTATTTTATGATGGGAAATTTAAATTCTGGTGTCCATAAATAAACTCATTGGAGGACGGTCATGCTAGTTGGCTTACATATGGCAGTGGCAGACTTGAGTCATTGCCACAGGGAGGATATGGCCTGCAAAGCTGAAAATATTTACTGTGTTCCTTTAACTGAAGAAGTCTGCTGACCCTTGATCTTGGTGAAGGGCATACTGGTAGTATTCACTGTACTCTTCTTGGAACTTTACTAAAGTCTGAGAATTTTTAAAATAGAAAGTAAGAGAAAAATTTGTATCAGAATCATCTGAGGTACTAGATGAAAATGCAGAATCTGAGGCCCCAGCTCAGACTGGAGAATTGGGAACTCTGGGAGCTGGAGCTGTGAGTACAGTTGAGTACAAGCTCCCAGGTGTTTCTAGTGCACACTACAGCTTAAGGATCCTCTAGCATGTAGTGAGCTCCTGTGATTTCTCTCCCTCTTTTCCTTCAATAGAGAACAGACCTGAACAATCTCAATGTTGTGTTTTTAACCCTGAAGGCTCCATCTACACTGGCCTGCCCAGAACCTTTTGTGGCTAATGCAGGGCAGAAATCTGATACCCAGCACAAGGCCTGGCTGTTACTGGGTCAAAGGTCTGGAGCCCACGAAAAAGCCCTCCCTCTAAGTGTCTGAATTTTCACCATTAGAATCCTACAAAGAAACCCCAGCCATTCTTCATTTCCTGCAATTTCTTTATTTTAAGGAGCTTAAAGGAAAATGTACATTTAGCCACAGTCAGGGTGCACAGACTTCCAGAAACATAGTTTTTTCTTTCAGAGGGAACTGCATCCAGACTAGTTATTTCACATTTATGGAAGCACTGGTTGGCAATTGTAGATATATATATATATATATATATATATATATATATATATATATATATATATATATATTTAAGGTAGAATGAATTATTTCATATGAGCAATTTTGCTTTATAAGCAAAAGTCTTTAGTACATGAGCTTCATGGAGGGGGTGGCAGGTGGCTGGGAGGGTTGAGGGGTAATGAAATTTATCATTGTCAGGAAAGAGGATAGGCTACTCTCTGGGAAGGTGTAGCAGGTTTACCTTCTTCCACTGCCGCCCACTAGCCTACACTGATCATAAACATCCCGTTCCTGAGGGAGGAAGGCTTACGTGATGGGGGAGAATGTAGGATCTACAGATCTCAGGAAGCCAGGAGTATCACTAGCCCCCAGAATGGGTGGGAGGAAGAGAGAGTTCTGACAAAGACCATGCCAAAACTTGCTGCCTCCCTCAAAAATATGCATGTGAGCTGTCTTCTAAGGAAAGTGACCCTTACTGAGTAGTTAATGGGCATGACAGTGAGTGCCAGGTACAGTTCTTTGCTGTAAGTATGGTGGACGTTTTGGTGACCAACCAAGCTCGGGCTGTTCACTAGCAGGGCTCACAAGCCTCAGCTTTCTCATCTATAAAATGGGACAACGAGTAGCCTTTGTAAAATTAAAAAAGAGATTCAATGAGAAAGCCATCAGTCCCAAATATGGCTGGTCATCAACAATACCTGGGTGATTTGTTTACCAGAAAACCAGATTGCCAGACACCTGTGAGTTCTGATTTAGCAGTTTTTCAAGGGTTATGAATTGGGGAGTGTGTATAAAATGAGAGTTTCTGTGGCCAGGATTCTCACCTGGCCCTGGTTGACTAGCTCACTGCACACCCGTGGGCAATGACTGTGTATAAAGAGCTCCGCCCAGTGCTCTGGGCGTGACACGGTGGCACGGCTGCAAGGCTGCAGGAGAGAAGAGCAGAGGCTGGAGTGGTGGCAGTGCCAAGGACAGAGGCCCAGAGGATGGCTGTGTGAGACGACTGTGCAGAGAGGCCCAGAGGATGGCTGTGCGGGCAGAGGGGCCCAGAGGACGGCTGTGCGGGACGGCTGTGCAGAGAGGCCCAGAGGATGGCTGTGTGGGACGGCTGTGCAGAGAGGCCCAGAGACAGAGACCAGCTTGCTGCGTGCAGACTTGCTCTGAGTGAGTGAGATTTTAGTGACTGACCTGCCACTGTGGAAATAAAGTTGGGTATAACCCTTTCACCCCAAGAACGTTTTGCTGTCAATTTCTTTGGTCACACTGAATCCATACCGAACTTGCCCAGTATGAAACCCGTTGGCAAGACAGGGAGTCTACTTTTTAAAACAAACTTTGGAGATGATGCCAACAAACTGAGAATGCACAATGAAAGCCCCTGCCCTTAGAGTTAACCCACCTCCTGTCCCAGCATGCGATCTCAGGCCAGGAAATACTTGGTTCATGACCTGGTTTGGGCGTCCTCATGAGGTCTGCATTTATGCTCTTGGTGGCCCCCTGCCCTGTAACTGGGCGCACCAGCTGGACCCGGACCAGAGCTACGACGTGTGGGGGAACTGTGAAATGAAAACATGTGGCTGTGCCCTGTTCTGCATCTGGTGGCTGCAATTTTCTGCTCCCTATTCTTGTGAGGGAGAACATTAGTTCAACTAATAGTTTGTCTCTAATGATCCCCTTCACCAGACACTAACACAGGACAGAGACAACACATTTCTAATAATCTGTCGGTACTTTAACCCCCCACGTAATCACTTTCCTTCTTACCGTGTAGGAAAAATGTGCACACGCAGTGCGATGGTCCAAAGCTCAGGTTTACAGCAAGCTGAAGCTGCGTTAGAGGATTTGGAAAATGAGCGCCTTTAGCAACAAACTATGCCATGTTTCAGCACCCCCTTTCTTCCTAGTCACACTTTCTCTTCCTCACTGCCCGGGGTCCTTGGCTGGGGCCTTATCACCCTGGGTAAGACCCCATTCCTAGACCTCTTTGCACCTCTCACACCCCATCATTACTCACATATTCCCCATTCCAACCCTCATGACCCTTGGCCCTTGCCGAACAAATTCAAAATCATGTTGGTCCTTGGGTTCAAATATAGAACACAGTAGTTCAGCAGTTACCCATATTATGAAATCTTCCCCCCCACTAGTGCAGTTACTATCTGTCAACAACATAGGAAGATGTTACAGAATCATTGAGTATATTCTCCATGCTGTTCTACCAGCCCTGTGACCAATTTATATTATGATTGAGAATATTTGTGCCCCTTTATCCCCCTCACCCTCCACACCTACCCACCACAAACCCTCCCCCATGGTATCCCCCAGTCACTTCTCAGTGTCTGAGTCTATTGCTGTTTTGTTCCTTCTGTTTTGCTTGGTAATAATGCTATTTTTTGGTGGGAGTCAATTGGTATAATTTATTTGTTAATTTAAAGTATCATTGATACAATCTTATGATGGTTTTACATAAACAACACTAGTTTCAACATTCACCCATATTATCAAGACCTCACCCCCTCTATTGTGGTCACTGTCTATCAGTGTAGTAAGATGCTATACAGTCATTATTTGTCTTCTCTGTGCTGTATTGTGATTGTGAGTTATAGTACTCCTTAATCCCCTTCTCTCTCCCCAACAGCCCTCTCCAGCCCCTCCCCTTTGGTAACCACTAGTCCCTTCTTGATGTCTGTGAGTCTGCTGCTACTTTGTTCCTGCAGTTTTGCTTTGTTCTTATACTCCAAAAATGAGTGACATCATTTGGTACTTGTCTTCCTCTGCCTGGCTTATTTCACTGAGCATAATACCCTGTAGCTCCATCCATGTTGTTGCAAATGGTAGAATTTCTTTTCTTTTTACGGCTGAATAATATTCTATTGTATATATGTACCGAATTTTTATTCATTCATCTACTGATAGACACTTAAGTTGCTTCCATATCTTGGCAATTGTAAATAGTGCTGCAATAAACATAGGGATGCCTATTTCTTTTTGAATCAAGGATCTTGTTTCTTCAGGTAAATTCCTGAGAGTGGCACTGCTGGGTCAAATGGTATTTATATTTTTAGTTTTTTGAAGAACCTCCATATTGCTTTCCACAACAGCTGAACCAATTTACGTTTCTACTAACAGTGTAGGAGGGTTCCCCTTTCTTCACATCATTGCATTTGGGCAACAATGCTATTTTAATATCCTTCCACAGTTCCTATAATGCTAAAAGTAATGTGTTGCTGGAGTTTTGTTTATCTGACTGGCTTGAATTTTAAAGGAATTTTACCCTCCTGCTTATAAGGCTGAAGCCTGGGTAAGTTATAAGTCTGGAAAACCACAGACAAGATAATCAGTCACTGGTAATAGAGTCAATACTAACTACAGGATACAAGTACTTGTTTTTGGACGGAGTCCCTTCTGCTCATTCTCAGGAAGGTTATGTATGGATAATACCATGATTTTCCTCCTGCTTAAGTGATGTTCTCAGAACATGGAGACTAGATGAGTAAGCCTACCTGGCTCTGAAACATATAATCCATTGGGATTCCAGGCCCAGGGGCTTGGCCACAAGAAAGTATATTTATTCCAACATCTTCCTGAAAGCTGTGCTCTGTGAGCTCTGGAAAATCCCCTTTGTTTATAGTGTCTTGCATTTCTGTAAATCACCTTATTTCAATAGCTCAAAGGAAGAGATTTGGTAATTATAGCTTTCCTTTGTTGCAGTTTTATATTGAAAACATGTGAGCAAGGTTAAGTAAGGATCCAAGTGGATAGATGATATATAAACAAGATTAGGAATCACAAGGATTAGAGGCTTCCTGTGCAGTTTTATCCAGAGGAAAGAAAGTCAATTACAAACACGAAATTATTTTTCTTTTTTGGTGAGGGGGAGACCATTTTGTTATTTTGGTGATCTATATTTTCTGCCTTTTGTTTCAGTTCCTTGAAATGAATTCATTTGATTTCAGTTATAAATTTGTAATGTAATACCTGAAGTAATTGGATTTGAAGTCTATTGATAAGTAAAATTATTGGGTGTTTTAGATAATCAACTTCTAAATTATCAACTCAATACCTATATGTTGATTGCTGCTACATATTTGAACAACATGAGAGTGTCTTCTAATTTTATTTGGTCTTTTATCTGCTTACAAAAGACAAATGACTAATATGAAGTACAAAGGTAACCAATGAAAGACTTAAAGAAGAGCGATAATGTTGGAAGGAAAGGATGAGGTGAAATAATGACTCTACCCTGGCTTTCTTTAACTTTTCACATTAACTATTTGTACGTGTAGGTTAGCCAGTCAGAGCCAGTGGAGCCTATCTGATCACTGACTTGCTGAGTTTGCCTAGTGAGAGAATACTATTTTAAACAAATCCTACCCTCCTACTTACTTTGTGTGTGGATGTGTCTCATATGTCTGAGAATTTATCCATTCTACTGATATCATCACTACAACCTTGACTTTAAAGTCTTTATGACCTTGAACTTGAATTTAGTCTTCAATACTATAAACCTTGCTTTTAATTTAAAATCTTCAACATGACAACCTTTAAATTTTAGCACCCTGACCTTGAATTTAAAGTGTTCAACACTATGACCTTTATCATATTGGTCACTGATGTACATCGTTTTTGAAATGTAATGTGCAAAAGTATGTATTGTGTTGTTTACTAACAAAAGGTCCTTCACAATGTCTCATGTAGTCTAAATTGGAAATACTGCTTCCATTTTGTTTCTCCTTTATACACTTGACATAACTTTGTGATAGGTGACGTGAGTTTTATATTAAAATTAAGTATGTTTCAACAAATGCTGGCGAGGATGCGGAGAAAGGGGAAACCTCCTACACTGTTGGTAGGAATGTAAATTAGTTCAACCATTGTGGAAAGCAATGTGGAGGTTGCTCAACAAACTAAAATTGAAATACCATTTGATCCAGTAACTCTACTCCTAAGAATTTACCCAAAGAAAACAAGATCCTTGATTTAAAAAGACACATGAGCCCCTATGTTTATTGCAGCACTATTTACAATAGCCAACATATGGAAGCAACCTAAGTGTCTATCAGTAGATGAATGGATAAAGAAGAGGTGGTACATATACACAGTGGAATACTATTCAGCCATAAAAAGAAAAAAAATCCTACCATTTGCGACAACAGGGATGGAACTAGAGGGTATTAAGCTCAGTGAAATAAGCCAGGTGGAGAAAGACAAATACCAAATGACTTCACTCATTTGTGGGGTATAACAACAAAGCAAAACTGAAGGAACAAAACAGCAGCAGACTCACAGACTCCAAGAAGGGACCAGGGGTTACCAAAGGGAAGGGGTTGGTGAGGGTGGGTGCAGAGGGAGAGAGAAGAGGATTAAGGGGCATTATAATTAACACTTATGTTGTAGGTAGGTCACGGGGAAGGCAGTAGAGCACAAAGAGGACAAGTAATGCCTCTATAGCATCTTACTATGCTGATAGACAGTGACTGCAATGGGGGGCGTTGAGGACTTGATAATATGTATGAATGTTGAAACCACAATGTTGTTCTTGTGAAACCTTCATAAGACTGTATATCAATGATACTTTAATAAAAATATATATATATAATAAAACATTTATACCTTAAAAAGAAATTAAGTATGTTTCCCTGACACGGTTTTTTTCCTTTGTAATTATATAATTGAGAGTTCGGAATGAAATCCTCCAAATGTCCAAAACTCACATTTTAAAAATAAATTTTGATTCTGATTTTGTAAAAAATTTTTTGGTACGGGTGACCTAAAGAATAATTATACTGGTATATACAGTGTTAAAGGAAGAATTCAGGACACTTGTTAAAGATGGTAAAGCAGAATTCATTCAAGGGGGCTGTTACAGTGGAGTTTTGTACTTGGAGAGAATTAGGCTCAGCTTGGAATACAGCAAGAACAAATGGTGATTTATAGCCGAGGAAACAGGGTGGGGCTTGGGAGATGAAAATTACTAAGAAAATACATCAGGGGTAGGGGAATCCTGGCTTGACAGAATTTTTGCTGAAGGCAGGCCAGGATGGGGATGAGTTTGAAGAGATATCTGTATCTCATAGTTTTGTACATAAGCTACCTTAATTATACATACTCTTATCAATTTCTTGTTCAGATGTGCAAGGAAACATGTGCAGAGACATTCACTGCTCTGTTTTTATGTGTGAAAAACGAAAGAATGTGAATGCGCATCGGTGAGGGACTGCATAAATACATTATAGTATATTCATACACTGGACTACTATACTCCAGCTAAAATGAATGAATGATGTCCAAGTATCAATACAGATACACCTAGGAAAGGTAATGCTGGGTAGACAAGGTACAAATGGATACAAATGAAATGATAACAGGATATTTATGGATACAAACATTGTTGAAGTTGCATGATCCAATTTCTTATTTCTAATAGATTTTCTTTCTAGTCTTGCTAACCATGGAGATTAGTCATTATATATATAGGTATCAGAATGTTGAGGCTAAAAGCTCTCTTAAAAATTACCCAATCTCCTTTTTAAAAACACTTTTAAAGTGAACTTTCATTTTAGAAGTTTAGATTTATAGAAAAATTGTGAAAATAGTACAGTGAGTTCCCATATACTTCACATCTACTTTCTTCTGTTATTAACAACTTTAATTAGTGGGTACATTTGCTACAATTAATGAAGTAATATTGATATGTGAAATAAAGTTTATAGTTTATTCAGATTATCTTAATTTTTAACTATTGTCTTTATCTGTTCTAGAACCCACCTAGAATACTGTTTTATTAGTTATTAGTGACTAATTTTATTAGTTACGTCTCCTTAGGCTCCTCTAAGTTGCAATTGTTCAGACTTTCTTTTTTTTTTTTTTTTGATGACTTGGACAGTTTTGAGTTGTGCTGTGTTTTGCAGAATGTCCATCATTGGTGTCTGGTATTTTTCTCATGATTAGATTGGGCTTTGGAGAAGAAGACCATAGAGGTAAATTACCATTCTCATCACACTGTATCAAGAGTATGTTTTATTAACATGACTTATGACTTTTGATGTTAACCTTGATCACCTGGTAGAGGTGGTGTTTGTCAGATTTCTCATCTGTAAAATTATTCTTTTTTTCTTTCTTTCCATGCTATATACTTTGGAAGGAAGTCACCATGTGCAGCCCACACTAATCTCCTTTTTAAAAAGTGAAATTGTAGCTCAGGACGATAACATAATTTGCCCTAAGTCACAGGCTTAGTCATACCTAGGCCAAAATATGATTTGGGTCTCAGTAAGAGGATTACCTAATGTATAGTACCTTAATTTTATTTTAAAATTAATCAATGTGATTAATTTTATTTCACTTATGTTTTATGTTTAATTTATATGTAAGAATAAGGTGAAGGCAGTAGATTTAGCATATACAAAATCCAGCTTCCCCTCCCCCAGCAACCTTTCTACTCAAAACATGGATTAGATAACATATTTTTCATATTAATATACACACAAATTGACTTATTTAATGAAAGATAGCAAAAAGAGGAAAAACAGTAAGAACGAACAGTAAAAAACAAAACACAAAGGTGGTAGAAGTCAATCCAAATGTATCAATAATTACAATAAACAGATGGAGGTTACAGTCACTTCTAATATTAGATACAAAAATTTTTCAGTTTGGATTAAAAAATGAAACAATACATTTAAAAGGTTTTGTCACACACAAAATTTGTAACTATGTAGTTGACAGATATTAACTAGATTTATTGGGGTGATTATTTTGCAATATATAGAAATATCAAATCATGTACACCTGAAACTAATATCATGCATGTTAGTTACACCTCAACTAAAAATATAATTGTAAGCTGTTTATCGATGTACTTTAAACAAAATGATATGGAATGATTAACATGAAAGGAGAGAAAATGATAGACTAACCAAAAAGGTATCATAACAATATTAATATTGGATATTAATGTTAATAGAATACTAATAGAATGTTCAGCAAGAGAATGGACAGGGAAAAGGACAGTGCATAATGATGGGATGTGGCATTAAGAGACACAGAGGACTATCCTTTTCAGAAACTGTCAGAAACAAACTCCTTGGAGGCCAAATTAAGCAGCTACCCTGCTGCATCATGGAAGTAGGACACAGGCACTGTCTTTTCTCCAGTTCGGGATCCATGGTTCACTTTACAGTGTACACCACATATCTCCCCTGTGTTTCTTCCGTACGTATTTTCAGTTCTTCAAACTCACCACATGTTCTCTCATCTTGAGGCTTCACACAAGCTCTTCTCTCTACTGGAGCTTTCTCCTCACTCTTTTTCTTGGCTAGGGCCAGCCCTTCACCCTCCCCTGAGTTCTCCGTTTAGCTGTCATAGCCTCTGGGAAATTGTCACTGTGCCAGGTGGCCCCACCGCACCTCGTACTTCTCCCACAGTGGCACAGGTGCGGCTGTGTGGTGACCGCCTGCTACTTTTCTCTCTCCTCGCCACACAATCCGTGTTAGAGGACTGGGCTGTGTGGGCTCTTTTCCCTGTTGCCGCACCGTGCTCGTACATGCCTGGCTTCTTTAGGAAATAAATCACTGTAGGGATGAGCTACATGAAAATGAAATGTGATCACAGATGGAGGGATTACTTCTATCCAAGGAGATGCTTTCAAGAGTAACTGACTGTAAGAAAAAACTCGGAGGAAATGAGGGCAACGGTTGTTCCAGGTAAGGGAACAGTGTGAACAAATGCCCAGAAGGGGAGAGAGCTCGTTATGGCAGGGCAGTTTGGGCAAGCGGGGTGCAACCCACATTTCTGTCCAGCTATATATCTGGGGCCCCCAACGTTCCAGCTGCCAAGCCCGGTTCTCAGAACACATGAGACAAACAGACAATAGCTGTCTCTGGGAGAGAAAGGATTGGCAAACAGTGGACAGCAAATTCACAAATTGCAATTCAAAAATCTAATTCTTATGGGTTTTTTTTGCCAATCTGAATTCGGAAAGGAAGTAACAACGTGCAGTTTTTCCAGCAGGCGCCACCCACGGAGATCTGGGAGAGCTGGCTTTGGTAAGAACTCTCACCCTTTGCCAGTTTCCAGTTCGCCCAGGATACTGTCTGCAGGCCCCGGGGCAAGTGGGTGTCCCAGAAGGTCCCATCCTGCTCACCATTAACCGTAGAGGAGGAAAAATGATTTTCCCTTTACTCTGTATGGCAGGTGCTTGGCTGAAACCCCTTTATTCTAGGGCGTCTCCTAAATGGATAAGCTTACCTACATTTAAAGTTCTCCACTGTGGCCACTATAATTCAAAAGTATCTTTGGGAAGGTTAACCTGCTTGTTTAGTCTTAAAACACAATTTTATTCACCTTTGGCCTCACTCTGGCCCCGGTCCAGTTTAACTCAGACCCAGTCCGGTTTCTAATTCGAACCCAGTCCTGTTTCTAAGCCGGATCCAGTCCCTCCGGAGATCCAGTCCGGTTCCCAAGTCATATCCAGTCGGACCCCAGACCCAGTCTGACTCCGGCCGCTCCTGGACCCAGTCTGGAAAAAGAACTCCAAGTCTGAAAGGTCTCAGGACAAAACTCTCTGCAGGCGATCCGGAGCGGCCTCCACAGACAGCAAGCGGAAGGGCTGCGCAGGTATCTACGCGTCTTTGCTCCTGGGATGCCGACGGTGGGGGTCTCCTTGGGTTTTCTCTTCTGATGTCAGCACTGTTAAAAGATAAACTGAAGCAATTAAAATTTTTAAGTTTACTTGAGCAAAAATTGATTCCAGTGCAGCAATACGAGACTGGAAGTGGTTAGGAGCGCTCCACTGACCGGAACTGGGGAGAGGCGGGAGCAGAGTAAGGAAAGGATTGATTGGCTTATCTTGAAAGCCTAGTTGGCTGTTTGTGATTGGTTTTCCTTAGCGCTGGGTTTTTGCAATCTTGAGGCATCTACAGGTCTTGCTCCATTTAAGAAGGGGCTGCGTCCTGGTAAACCCGTTATAAATTGAAAATGCATTTAAAACCCTTAATCTGCTGCACACCATAGTTTAGCGTAGCCTACGTGCAGTGTGCTCAGAACACTTCCATTAGCCTGCAGTTGGGCTAAATCCTGTAACACAAAGCCAATTTTATAATAAAGTACTGAATATCTCATGTAATTCATTGAATACTGTACTGAAAGTGAAAAAACAGAACGGTCGTGAGCTTATCGGTGCCGTCTCTTCATGATGGTGTGGCTGACGGGAGCTGTGGGTGGCTGTTGCCTCCGGCGTGGTGAGAGTGTCCTACTGCTTGTCGCTAGCCCGGGAAAAAATCCAAATTCAAAACTCAAAGTGTAATTTTTACTGCATGCATATAGCTTTTGCACCATCTTAAAGTCGAGAAATCATAAAATGAAACCATCATAAGTCAGGACTGTTTCGGTAGGCTTAGATTTGGGTTTGCTCACGTAGGCTACCGCAGCATTTGCGCCCCATCCGTCTAAAGGCCTCCAGGTTTAATTCATTTAACAGAAGGCATGGTTCTAAATTCTGGTCAGGACTTCTTTCCTGTGCTTACGCATCCCCAGGAACAAACCCTCTTCCCTGTCTCCCCAGTCTGCCCTCCAGCAGTCACACCTGTCTCTTGTCAATTCATTTGTTTTGCTCTGTCCCTTGGTGGGTCAAGGTTGGTCTGTTCTGCGGAAATAACAAACGCCTGATTTCCCAGTCTTTGGAGCTCTGGGGTGTGTTAAATCTACAGATGTTCATGAGTGGTGACGATCCCTGTTGGCAGACGTAGTAGCAGCTTGTGTTTGGGAACTGGCTATACTGAATGATGCCAGCTGCTGGGGAATCCCAGGAATTTGCTTTCATGTTGATCAGACATTTAAACCCACTAAAGATCGGCCCCCTCATAAACCTTAAGGGACTCAATTTTACTTATGCAATCTGAACATTTTTTGGTTTCATCTGGTGAGGTTGGGGGTGGGGGAGTGGAAGACAATTGTTCAAACGAAGCTCTTTGTTCGTCCTGACTCTTGAATCTGTTTCACAGGAATTCTAGGAAGAGAAACAAATGGTTTAGGCAGAGAGCAACATTTGCTCTATGAAACATTCCAGTGGCTGGGTCTGTGGCCAGCAGGGCGGCCAAGCCAAAGGAATTTCAAGGAACACAGCACTTTTTAAAATTAGAGCCCTCTGTCTGGCCACAATACTAATTGTTTTACATCAGTAACTTGGTGTATCGAGCTATGCCGACTTTGATGGTTTCTTTTTCAGAAATGGGCTAACTCCTAGTGCTTATTTTAAAAGTTTACAATTAGAAAGGAGAGTGGAATAGAGTTGGAGTAAGCAATCCCGGGCAGCAATCTACTGTTACATTATAAATCCTTTCCTCTTCCCTGTTTCTGTAGTTGTCAGATGCTAAATGCTTGAACCTTCTAGGGTTCTCTTTTCCTAGGGAAGGGCATGGTGTAACTAGGAACCAGAAAACAGATATCTGAATGCTGTTGTCTAGACAGCTGGCATGGGAAACACACGGAAAGAGAGTCAAGTAGTGATTTGAACAAAGCTCAAACATGCCTGGGGTTAAATTGGTTTATAGGAATCAGCAGAACATGGGAAAGAACCAAGCTGTGAAGGCTTCCTTTGGGAAGTTTTGCAGGATGAAGGCTAGCCAGACTTAAATAAACTTTTTTCATCAGGATTTCAAAACAAAACATTGAAAAAACAGAGGGTGCCTCTGTTCTTCCTTGCTACTGGCCAGGTTTTGAGTTCAGTAAGAGGACTAGTGAGTTGGGTGTGGAAAAACATGCAGTCTTAGAACAACTCAAGAATCTACCCTACCCATACATATAACACCGTGGGGTTGGGTTTATTTCTGTTGTCTAAGGTAAAAGCTAAGTAATTTTTCTGGAATTGTTTATTGTGGTTCAGTGTTTATAGGACTAAGTTGGGGGCAATGTCAAGTGGACATAGGATGTGTAATTGACGTAGAGATGCCACACTGGTGGTATGTCCATGCACCTTATAGTCCTAGCTCCCATCTCCAGCATGGCTACCAAAGGAAGTTCAAGTTACAGTGTCTTCCTCTGTGTTATGGTGGTACTAAAAATACTGATTAAAAAAAAGTCAAGTCAACAGATACTAATCCCCCCCCTGCACTAGTGGGGATGAAGATAATAATATGGGTAACTGTTGAATGACTGTGTTGTGTATTGGAAATCAAGATAAGATTATATATCAGTAATACTTAAATTAAAAAAAGAGGTTTTGAAAAAAGAAAGTAAAGTCAAAAAAGGAACAAAATAGCAGTAGACTCATAGACACTGAGAAGGGACTAGTGGTTACCAAGAGGGAGGGGTTGAGGTGGGTGGTGGGAGGAGGGTGAAGGGGATAAAGGGATACAATAATTTGCAATCACAATATAAGTTGGTCATGGGGACATAAGTACAGCATGGAGAATATAGTCAGTGATTCTGTAACATCTTACTACATTGATAGATAGTAACTGCATTAGAGGGGGTGAGGATTTAATAATGTGGGTAACTGTTGAACCACTGTGTTGTATATCTGAAATCAATATAAGATTGTATATTAATGATACTTTAATAAAAAAAGTCAAGTGAAAAACTGTATGTAAATGTAAACTATGAAGGTTCCAGGACTTTTATCAGAGTCTGTGCCCTAAACACTATGGTCATCCCCACCCCTTTGCCACACATAGATTCATCTATTCATGCACCCAACAATATCTATGTTGTCAGAATACTCATGTAGGCACTCAGTTAGTATTTAGATTGCATGTTTTTCCACATCCAATTCACTAGTCCTCTTGCTGAACTCAAAACCTGGCCAGTAGCAAGGAAAGATAGAGACACCCACTATTTTTTTCAATGTTTTGTTTTGAGAGAATGTTTTGTGGAAAAATACCATTATCGTCTATAGCAGGGGTTGGCAAACTCTAGCCCTCAGGCTTCTTTTCCTAAATAAAGTTTTATTGAAACACAGCTTCACCCAGTGTCGGCTGTGGCTGTTTTGCTTCCACAGCAGATGTGAATGGTTGTGACAGAGACTTTCTGGTCGGCAAAGTCCCAAATACTTACTGTCTGGCTTTTTATGGAGAAGATTTGCTAACTCCTGCTCTCCCTCCAAACTTCTCTATCTTCCCCTAATAAAGAAAAACGTATCCATGAATCTTTTTAGAACCATGTTTCTCAAAGTATATTCCAGGAAACATTGTTTTTATCTTCCTCCCTGGTCTAGGAAGTTCAGAAAAATAGAAATTTATTTGTTAAGTCTGAAGTTAAAAAAAAAAACATGTATAGTTTTGATTCCATATTTTCAAATTCACTTGACCCTCATCTTCTTTTTTATTTTAACCGATTAACATTTCATTGAAGGAAGCTGCCACTGAAATACCTTAGGAAATGTTGGTAACAGAATTCGTTTTGCATGCTGACTCCAGTAAATCCGAAGTGACTATCAGTGCACGGTGTTGAGAAGGGTCATGGGGTCCTGCCAAGGCAGAGTAGGAAAGAATATAGCAAATAATTACCTAGACCAACCGTGGTATGTGAGCTGAGCATTTGCCGATGCTTGTTTAGACCTTACTCCAAATCACCGCGTTACAGGGATGATCTGTGTGGTCTGTACACTGAGCTCCGCTGCCTATGAAATGTGACTTTGAAGATCTTTTCTTGTGTGGCTTTTAACCTAGTTATGAAGAAACTTCACAATGAAATACAGCGAAAATAGTTGTCTCTTATGTTACAAGAGAAAGCCTTAGAAGATGAAAGGTAACGGGTCATCGAGATGCAAACCGGACTGTTATATGTCCTTCTGCTTCTGTCATTCCCATTGCACTCCTCTTATGCTTTTTATAGTTGTTCGCAGTCCTTGGAATGGTCTGTTCTTTTTTTATTTTTCTTCAGTCTTCTCTTTGCTTTTCAGATTTGGGAGTTCCTACTGACATCGGCTCAAGCTTAAAGATTCTTCCCTTAGCCATGACTAATGTACTCATGAGCCCACTGAAGGCATTCTTCGTTTCTGTTACAGTGTTTTTGATCACTAACGTTTCTTTTTGATTCTTTCTTAGAATTTCCATCTCTCTGCTTACATCACCCATCTATTCTTGCATGTTGTCATTTTTTTTCCCTCGGAGTCCTTTGCGTATCAACCATTGCTATTTTAAATTCCCCGTCTTGTAATAATAGATCTAATGAGAAGTCTCACCCCTCCCATATCTGAGTCTGGCTGTAAGGTTCTAATACTTGCTGTGTCTCTTCAGACTGTTTTTTGCCTTTCAGTATGCCTTGTGCTTTTTTGTTAGAAGCCAGAGATGGCGTGCTGGGTGAAATGAACTTGTGTAAATAGGCCTTAGTGATGTGGTGGCTAAGTCTGAAGAAGAGGGGGAGCGTCTGTAGTCTTGTGATTAGGCCTCAGTCTTTTAGTAAACCCATGCCTCTGGACTATTGACTTCACAAATGCTTCTCAGTCCCCTGCCTTCCCCCCTTAGGTGGGACAGTGTGGCCAGAGTGGGCTGGAGCTGGCCATTTCCCTTCCCCCACAGGGAAGGCTAGAAGGAGCTGGAGTAGGTTAGGCTCTGATAAAATCCCATCAGGTGTGGGTCTGGTGAAATAGTCTGGAGGGCAGGCCTTGTTAAGAAGAACAGAGTTCTCTAGAGTATTTCAAATAATTCCTTTTCCCTTCCTCCTGCCAGAAGCCTGAAAGGACTTTTCTCCATATTCACTGTGCATTTGTCCACACTGAGCCTCCAGCAATTTGTGAATCACAGTTTAGGTTTTCCTAGCCTGATACTGGTTTCTGTGAAGGTTTCTGCTCTGGTAAGTGTGGTTCTCTCTGTCCACCTGTCTGTCTCCCCCTTGCCTTCTGACCTTACCTCTCTGATGAACCTAAGAAGAGTTGTTGATTTTCAGTTTGCTCAGCTTTTACCTTATTGTTAGGATGGAATGACTACTTGCAAGTTCTCTGCACGCCACACTGGAAACTGGACGTCCAGATCATTCTGTACGCCTACCTTCCTGGGTCCTAAAATCACAACAAAGCAGATTCCTTGTCAGACTTTGTGTGTCAAGAAGGCTTTATAAATTTATTTTTTGGAGTTCCTTCTTTGCTCCAAACATATAGCAGCATTAAAAGGAAAGATGCAAGCAATAGGTACATTAATAAAAGAGAGTAACATTTCTCCACACCAGAAACACAACGAAACAATGGAGCTATGGTTAAGGGTTGGCACTGGACCCTGCTAGGCTGTATATCTGAAAGCAGGCAGGAGTTTCTTGAAAACCAGGGCCTTGAGTGAGTCTCCCCTTGTCAAGCTAGGAAGCTGGTAATATCCTGAGAGCTGTCACCTCTGTGAAATTTTATAGGAAAGAAAGACACTCTTCAAGTTTATAACCTGAAAATGAGGCAGGCCGCACTCAGGGCAATTCTTCAATATCTGCAATATTATCAAGGGCATGGGTTGGGGTAGAGGCCACTGCAGGTCATCATTACCAAGTGGGAGACTGGATGGAAAGGAAGGAAAAAAGAAAAAGAGATTTCCCCCAAGATAAGTTTGAAGTGCAAATTCCAAAACAGATGAAGAAATTTAGCCTAAAAGGGATGGCCAGCAACTTGAGACAAACTCACTTTAGGTACAGATAAAACAAGAGTAATATGAAAAAGACTATAAATATATGTGTTTAGGATCCTCAGAGTGGTAAATGAAATAAAAGCTGTCATAAAAAGAGTAAGAATTAACAAAACAAAAAAGGGGCAGAAATGAAATTTAAAAAATACGCTTGAAATAGAACAATTTAGATACCTGTCCATGACAAATATAGATGGTGAAATAAAACACACCATAGGTTTCATCAATTCTTGGCCAATGCATGTGAAGAAACATATTGTGCTCTAGATATTGTATTAGAAATTCACCTAGAAGGCAGCACAGAGAGAAAAAGAGAAGAAATGTGGAAAAGCAGGGAAAAGATATGGAAGATAGATGGAGAAGCTTCAGTATATATCCAAGAGGAAATTCAGAAGAAAAGAAAAAGGGATGGTGAAAACAATATTCCAGGAGAGTGACAAGTCTTCAGAATTAAAGAAATTCACACATCTTACACTTAAAAGAGCACAAAGAATAATGAAGAGGATAAATAGAAATAAATACACATATAGACACAAGATGGTAATATTGCAGAACTTGAGTCATCAGGAGGAAAGGCTTAAAAGCCACAAGAGAGACAGAATTTCTGGTAACTGGAATGCCTATTAGATGAACAACAGACCTCTTATTTGCAACAGATGCCTCATTATAGCAAAGTAATACTTCCAAGGTGCTGATGGCCAATAACTGCAAAAACTGAATTCTCAATCCAAATAAACTATGACTTAAAAATAAGGACCATATATAGGCAGTTTCCAACCTGCAGAAGGACAATTTACCACTTAAGATCCTCAATGGAAGAATCATTTACAGGTATTTAAGGTGCAAGATGCAAAAACAAGAGAAACTAATATCCTGAAAATGCTGTGTGTGTAATTAATCATTGCACTGTTCACACACACACAGACACCCACCCGTGTGTGCGTGTGAGCAGAGGGTGGAGGCAGAAGTGGGAGTTGAGGTCTTGTCATTCTAAGCCGGTTTCTCAAACTTCAGCATGCATTAGAATCATTCTGATGTGGGCCCCATCCCCAGGATTTCTGATTCATTAGGTCTGTAGTGGGGCCTGGGAATTTGCGTTTCTGACAATTACCAGGGGAATGTGCTGCTGCTGGTTCAGGTCCACAGTTTGAGAACCTCTCCTCTAGACTTTATTAGAAAAATATTGTAACAAACTCTGGAGGTCAAAAATTAAGGGTGACCATTAAAATAATAGCAACTTTGTTTGGCTTTAAAAGCACAGAGGAGAAAAAATAATATATATACATATATGTTTTAAATACAACAGAAAGCAAGAAAGGAGAAAACCTAAGAGAATGAGGAAGAAAAGGAGAATGGTAACCACAAGTGACGATGGTAGAACTAAATCCACCACTGAAAGACAGTTTTTGCAATACATATCGAAACAGTATTTGTATCCAACATATATTAAGAATTCTTACAAACCTTTAAAGGGAAGACAAAACCTTGAGAAACTTTGCAAAGGATATGATGAAGCAGTTCACAAAAAAGGAAACCAGGATGGCCGATAAGCACATGTGTTTAGCCTCACCACTAACCAGGGAAATACAAATTAAGACATGGATTCATGCCTGACAGATAAGTGAAAATTTAAAAATGATCATTCTAAATTGAGTGGGGATGTGGAGAAACAAGACAGAGTCTCACATACATGTGAGAGAATACACTGGTAAGTCCTTTGAGAAAAATTTGACAAAATCTCGTAAGGATATGAGGCTCATACGTATCAACGTAAAGATGCACATTCTTTGTGACCCTGCAGTTCTGCTTATGAGGAACCTAGAGAAACTTGCATGTGTGCACAGAGGTGTGTGCATGAACGTTCTAGCAGCATTGGTTGTGATAATGAACAACTGCAAATAGCCCAATCCTTCTACTAGGGAGTGAATAAAAATGGAGAATCTTTATAAAATGGAATACTGCAAAAAATTTAAATGAATCTGTGCCATGCAGAAGCAAATTTCTACTTGTAGATTCTTTAATGTTCTACATTATACAATGTTATGAACCCCAAATACTTTGAATCAGCCTCAGTTAAAATTATAGTTGAAACTATACATGTTTCTCTGATAAATAAGAAGCTTCAATGAATTTACCGGTGTGTTTTTGAGAATCCAAAACACTGGATTAGCCATTATTCTTTGTTTACATTAGAAAGATAACACAGAAGGTTGAAGAATATTTACATTCCAGCAACCACACTTTTTAAGTTAATCTATGCTTCTTTTGTATTTTGTTATTATAAAATTGTCTCTATCTAGGTCTGTTTATTAAACAAAGAACTTTGCTATAATAAGCCAAAGTTTAATAGTTACTGTCCAAAGACTGTTGACTTGTAAACTTGAGACAATCTGTTTGTTTTACATTTGTTAAAATGTTTGCAGTAGAGAATTGTGTTTCTCACTTAAGGAAATAACCTATTAGTCATTCTGTTCTTGTTTCACTTAATACAACCAGTATATAAGAAATGCTCATTTAAATAAGGAAAATATAATTAAAACTTTCTTCCCTGCAAAAACATTTTTTCAAGAGAAATAAGCAAGTGCTTATAACATTAACTTACAACTATAATGCTACATCTAATTTTCCAGTCACATGTATTAACATGGTACATCTCAAAACCAAAAAGTGCAGTGAAAAAAGCAAATTGTTGAATATATAAAGTAAGATGACACATTTAAAACAATACCATATGGATCGACATAATATTCTTTTACCAGAATCTGTGGTGTCAAGTAAATATCCTAATTGCTTATAGATAATATAACTTGGTGATAAGTTATGAAAACATGGAGTTAGTCAAAGAATCTGGTGATTTCTGGGCAGAGACAAAGGGAGAGGTACTGAGGATTCAATAGTGTTAGGTTTATTTCTTTTTCTAGCTTTTTTGAGATGTAATTGACATATAACTGTATAAGTTCACGATGTACATGTGTTGATTTGATACACATATATTGCAAAATGATTAACACCATAGCATCAGGTAACACTTTCATCCTGTCACTTAATTACCATTTTGTGTGTGTGTGTGTGTGTGTGTGTGTGTGTGGTAAGAACATTTAAGATTTCTCTTGGCAACTTTTAAGTATATAGTACAGTATTATTAGCTATAATCACCATGCTGCAGAATCAGATTAGATCCCCAGAACTTGTTAATCTTATAACTTATAAAGTTTGTACCCTTTAACCAGTATCTCCCCATCCCCCAACTGCAGCCCCTGTCATGCTGGTTTCTTAAAACAAGTGATGAAAATACAGCAAAAATAACTTTTGTTGAATATAGATGGTGAGTACATTGATATTTAGATGTTGGATTTTAAAATGAGAAGCCATCATGTATTTTTATTTATAAGGCATAGATAAAAATATGTAAAAAGTATGTTCTCTCCCTCGAATATGTAATTCTTATAAACTAGTTACATACAGAAGATCTTTCCCTATCCCCCCTGCTCCCCACCAAAATCAAGTCTTTTAGTCATATAGATGGAAACGTGTGCAAGTTCAGCAATAGCAATCTCAAGAGGTAGTCGTCAGCCATTAGCAGCATCGAGCCAGTGGGAACTTGAACTTTGCTCCAATATTGTTTATGCACATTTCTAGTTAGTGACCTCTTGCTTGGCTACAACAACCACACAAACCTTCACCAGTCTCCTAACGCTCCCCCATCAGTGTCCCAGACTTAGCAGATGACGCCCTCCGGCATTTCATTCAGGGAATCGAGCGCAGTAGACATGCGTCCCTGAGCTTTTCCCCCTCTTCCTCTTGACCCAAGGATCCGAGCCTGAATTTATTCTCTCCCTTTCCTTCCATTTCTGTGAGAACAATGGACTTCATTCTACATTAATCTGTGTTCTGGATCTCCTTTCATTTTACTTTGTCAGAATATCATTTTATTAATGGGGCCTCTGACTCCTGCGTCTTCATTCTCTCCCGTGTGTTGTATTTCCCTTTAGTGTATAATTATGGTTACCTACCTTCCAACTTAAAAAAAAAGTCCCTCTCGGTCCTCCCTCCAATTTCCACTACATCTTTGTATTCCTCCCTTAACAACGTGAATTCGTTTCCGAAAACTGTTGCTAAATGAAGAGCCATTATGGTGAAAATCCTTCCTGAGCAGTATTACATAAGGAAACATAACCCTTCAGTGTTGAACTTCTTGAAAGAGAATCCACTTCTACTTTATCCACTGTCTCAATCCACTTCAACGGTTGTTAGGTTTCTCTTGCCAAGATCTTTGCCAATTCATGGTCATGTTTACGAGGACAATTTTGACTCGGCTTCTTGGAAGTAGTTCATAGAGTTGTTTATTTCCTCTTATTTGAATGTCTTTCCTCCTTTGATTTCAGTTTTATTGAATGAACGTTTACTGATGGACCAGATACAATGTACCAGGAACCATCGTAGATACTGGAGATGTGGAGATGAGTAAGATGTGGACCCTGCCCTTGAGAGCTTTAGTGACCAGAGGTTGGGGCTGGGAAGGAGAGAGGTAAATGCTGCTCCAGTAGCATGTCATGGGCGCTGGTCTGTAACTAAGTAAGAGCAAAGCCAGAGCAAAATCATTTTGTGTGGTGGGGTGAAGAGAGACTGAGAGAAGGTTTTTCTGGAAAAGGTGGTAACTGAACTGAGTCTTGAAACTTGAGTGTTAATGTGGTTTCCAGTTCTTCTGGTTTCCTTTCTACGTCTTTGACTTTTTCTTTTTCACCTCTTTTCTTTCTTGGTTTTTATGTTCCCCAGTCTTCCCTGCCTGACCCTTTATTCTCTTTTCATTCTATTCACTCTTGACGTAGTGTCTGTGGCCTCGATGACCACTTATGTCCTTCCTCGATCTTGTCTTTTAAACTCCAAACTAGATAAGTTGTACCGCTCTTTCCCCCCCAGCTTTATTGAGATATCCTTGACATATAACATTGTGTGAATTTAAGGTATACAATGTAATGATTCGACACACATATAAATTGCAAAGTACTTGCTGCACCACTCTTAAACACCTCTTTCTGTCTGGTCTGGACAATTTCATAGGCAATTTAACTTGAGAAACCTGGATAATTATTTAATTTTTTAAATCTATCCTTCCTCCTGTGCTTCCTATCAGTGAGTGCCACTATGATCTATCTAGATGCCTGAACCAACCATCTAAGAGTCATCTTTGACCTCTCTTTCCCCATATAGACCTTGCCTATTTGGTGACGAAGTGTCATTGATTTTGCCACTTCGTGTCTCTTACAGTCATCTACTTCTCTGAATTCCACGATTTTTGTCTTAGCTTAGACCCTCCTCATTCTCTGCTGCATTCATCCACTAACTGGTCTCTTCATCTTTAGGCTTCTCTTTAAGCCTTTTCTGTATCGCGACCGCCATGACCTCTCAGAGCACAAATCTGGTCTCTTCATTTCCCTGATGAGGGTCCTTTGATCACTTCCCGTTGACACCAGGATGCACTGGTTGACCTGGTTCCTGAGGCCTCCTCTCTGCAACCTCCCCTCCTTTTTACTAATTTCTACCAAATCAAACTACACATGGTTCCCTGAGCAGACCAGCCTCTGACATTTTTGTGCATATGCATCTGTTGTCCCCTCTGCCTGGGATTTCCTTCTCCCCTCTCTTACCTAACTAGACCTCAGTCACTTAGTTGTCATTTCCAAACTACAGACTTTTCCCTGTCTCTTCCTCTCCCAGCTGAGCTTAGTCTGACCCACAAGCTCAGTAGCATCATAGGGAGTTTTGTATTTGGCACTTATCACATCATATATTTATTATCAGTTGATGTGTCTGTATCTTCTACTTAGTCTGAGGTCCTCGAGGCCATGGACTGTGTGTTTGTCCTCTGTGGTGTCAGCTCATGGAGTAGTGCCTGGCACGTAGGCGTACAACATGCACTCAACAGATGTGTGTGGAATAAATAAATGGATCCAGCTTTCCCTAAGAACTCTCCCCAGGGCCAGCCTGGCACCGGTTCTTCCTTAGTCCACAGTGTAAAGATACTGAAAAAAGGGAAGTGATAGAAATAAATTAAAAAGATTTCTCAAAAAATCAAGAAATAAAAGCTGAACAAATGAATCTTGAGTAAGGTTTTTAAAACGGTCAACACTGGCAGCTAAAACAAAGCTACCCAGAAACATTCGTGGCAGCCCAAATGGCAGAAAGGATCACAGAGGTTTTTTTGGATAAATGAGAAAGCAGCAACCCAGTGAAATAAGTCCTGGAATAGTGAGTCTGAGATTAGTGAAGGGCATGTGTTTTAAGGAAGTCATAGGTGAAGATTTTCAAAGACTGGAAAGGTATCCTTAATAATGAACAGATATTCTCAATAATAACTGTAGCTACCATTTATGAGCATGTTCTGTGTGCCAGGGACTGTACCAAGAGATATCCACATATGTGCCCAATTAACATTTACATAACACTATGGAGTATGTGCAATTATTACGCCCAGGTTATATTGATGGGAAAACTGAGGCCTTGGTATAAACAGGGTCAGCGGGGTCCAAGTCTAGTGCTTTCTGCCTTCCCACAAGGAGCTTTTCCTGGGAGGACAGAGCTCTGCTCCCTGGGCAATACACAGGCAGGACTTTGTCCTCCTCAGACCACCAGCCCAGGAACATTCCCATCCTGTTCAACTGGTTGCCTTTTGCAGATTTCCCTATTTGGGCGTCTTCGAGAGGGATTTGCACAGCCGCATAGAATAATGGGTCAGAGGCTATGGAGGGAGGGAAGCATTTTTACTTAATCCCACTACTACAGAGAGTTCCCTATGAGGCCTGTGGGTGTGAGTGCCGAGAATGAGCTTCCTCTTCCAAATGAGGAAGTGCTGGGGCCAAGAGCCAGAAGCTCCCAAGGGAGATAGGACTAGACCAGGAGGCCGAGCTGTCGCCACTCAACATTCACGTGCCTGAGAAAAGGAACGCCGCCTCGCCATGGAGTTTACATAGAGACCTGTCTTCAGTTTTTCTGAGGCACCTTGAACTCTCCTGATTCAGAGCTCAGTTCGTAACAGACCCTGCAGATGAATTAGGAAGATTTTACGGACTAATCATTATCTGATTTAACTGTCACAAATATCCATCGGTTCGATACTATTGACTCCCCTCAAAGATGAGAATATGAAGACTAAGATAAGTTCTATGTAAATAACTTGTTCAAGGCCACTTCAGAAATGGGGACTGGGGCTCGAATTCCAGAGCAGCAGCCCTGTGGTCACAGGCTGAAAGGTTTGCCCTTTGCTGTCTTGTACTGATGCCCGGAGCCCTTTATGAAATGCTCAGAACTTTTCAAGCTGGCTATTAAAGTGGTAGTAGCTTGAAATCGCATGGTGGAAGTATTTATACCACAGGTACTTCCAAACCCTGCAAATTAGGGTTCCCCTCCCTCTCCCTGCTGAGAACCAGTTGACCAAACTGGTTTAGTGCATCTCACCTGCCACTGCTCCCACGACTGTCCCAAATAACAGCGTTTCCATTAAATTTACATCACAACCTGTTTAAGAGCAGCCTCATTTAAAGGTTCAATGCCTCCAACCAGAGGAACTGCCTTTTGTAGGGCTAGATCCCTTTGATTAATAGATCCAGTGAAGAGTAGGTGAAATCAGTGAGGCAATTCTAAAGAGATGTTATTTTATCTGCATTTCGTTTCTGTTGAAATACTTTGAAACGTTCCTGTTCTTTTCTGTGTTCATTGAATGTCTGTCTCCCTGCACTAGAACAGGAGCTGCATGAGGACAAGCGCTTCATTGCTCCGCTGTTAGACAGTAGTGTGAGGATCCCCCAAACCTCTGTCCTTCAGAAAACAAATACAGTAGAAACCAGCAGTAAGATCTCCAGCAGCAGGCCAGCAGGGAAATGGTTATGGTCTCACTCCCTAACTCTGAAGACCTGGTAGCCAAAGGGAAAACCAGAAGACTACCACAGCCAGGTGTAGTACAGCTTCTGTCCCACTCCCACCTTCCAGAGGCAGCACAGGGTGGTAGGTCCAAAAAGCCCTGATAATTCTTGCAAGTATTCCCAGATTTGTGGAGAAGCCAACTGAGAAAGTTGAGGAGGCAGCTTAGGAAAAAGTCTGGGCATGCCTGCCCCATGGGAATAGTTTGAGGGGACTAGCACCCATGACTAGGTGATGTGAATTCTCAGACAGGCTATTAAGAACATCTTTGAAGAAACAGAAGCACTCATATGTTCAAATTAGGTTTCCCAGAGTCCCAGCGGAGCTCTTCCCTTGCACCACAGACTATAGCAAAAATGAATCTAATACGATATTCACTCTTTAACCTACGTCTCAGAGAAGACGGTGCACTCTCAGAGGCGCTGCGAAGGGTGTTGGTGAGAGCTGACTTGCAGTCTATCAGAGAAGAGAAGGTTTGGTTCAATATTTTTATACCTTAAGCTTATAAAAATAAAAGCCATGATGAGCTTAGGTAGATCAAGAGTAGGAAGGGAGGGAGGAAGAGAAGGAGGGAGAGAGGAAGAGTGGTGGAGAGAAGTAAGGGAAAGGAGGGAGGGGAGAAACAAGGGAGGAAGGAAGGAGGAACAAAGAAGAATAAAGAGGAGGGAGGGAGGAAGGGAGGGAGGGAGGTGGGAAGGGCAGGAGAAGGCCAGGGGGAGGGAGGGATCGAGGAGAAGCATACCAGGCAACACAGATGAATGTTCAGTTCCTACTTCCGTGGGTGCTTTGGGTTATAAAATAATGATGAACAGAAATTCTTTATTAAGAATGGCAATATAAAAAAAATAAGAACTCAGGGGTAGAACAGTAAAAAACAACAGCATGAAATGCAAAAGGAGATTTCAGAGCTAAGGGAACAAATTAAGAACCAAAACAACGTCATTACAAAATTATACATAAATTAGAGACAACAAAGAACAGAGTACACACAGCTGAAAGTCATATTATTTACATAGACAAAATGTTGAAGATAATTACAGTGAACACAGAAGAAAAATGCAAGAGTTGAAAGCAATTACAACCGGGTCTCACCGGCACTGATCCCCTGGCTTAGTCTTCTGTCCACCCTCCACCAAACTTGGTTGGGACCCCAGCCCATCTGTCCTACCACTCTTTAGTATTCATCAAGCTTTCTAGCCTCACTCCCTCTGTATCCAGCTTAGAGTTACTTAAAAACACATTCCTCTGAAAGTCTGGATAATACTTCCTATTTTGTTTTTTTGGCAAAAACAGTAGCCTTTCTGGTACGGCTGGTGCTTGGTTTAGAGCAAGAGACCTGCCATACTTATATGTCTGTCACGGCAGTCAACGCCCAGGAGTTTAGTTAACACCCTTGCCTCTCTCTCTCCCTTTATTATATTCCCTTGGCAAAACAGACAAGCAAAAATTAAAACAAAACCCCCAGCAAAACCCCTGCTGTGATTAAACCCAACTCTCTGCTACACTGAGCAGTTTGGGACTGGAGTATAACTACTACAAAGGAATTTAAATTCATGCCTATGATTTTCAAATGAGCACTTGATATTGCCTGCCTTTCCTTGTAATTTCTCTTTGCTCTCTAATTCTTCAAAATGACCTTTACACACCTCCTGTCCTCCAACCTTTAGCATCACTCTGTTCTTACACTTTCTTAGTTATGGTCCCCTTTCCAGGATGGATGAAACAAAAGCACGCAGATGGTCACTTGACTTCCTCACCTGTCTTCACTTGCTCCCGTCTTTCTCAGCGTCTCAGCAGCCAAGCGGCTTTGCTCTCTGTCATGCAACACTCTTTTCTGTCGGCTCTTAGGATAGCACACCTTTCCTAGTTCTCCTCCTCCCTCCCTGGCTACTCCTTCTCAGCCTTCTTAACTGGATTGCCCTCTTTCCAACCTCCAGATACGAGTGTATCCAAAGGCTTAGGCCTGGGTCCACTTCTCTATCTACATTGATGCCACAACCCATCCTGATATATGCTAAGTTATTCTGGAGTAGAAAACTGGGTACAGGTATTTCTTAAAGATTATCAGATAATTTTGTTGCACAGTGAAGACTGAGGGCCACGGTCTACCCAAGATGGTTTTCCTCTTAGCATTAATTCCATCCACAAGTTTACCTCTTCTAAACTTTTCTTTGCATTGACCTTTCGGCTAGACATAGATACCCCTATCTATGGGATTTCTAATAGGTATCTCAGATGTGACACTCTCAGAACCCAGTTCCCAATCCAACCTATTACTTCTCCAGGTTTTCCCCTTTCAATAAGTGACACTCATTTTAATGCAGTTGCTCAAGTAAAGCAAAACCAACTAACCACCAAGCAAATACTAGAATTTGACCTTGGTTCCGTTTTCCTCCTTCCTCTTCCTCTAATCCAGTGCACTCCAGGACAGCCTATCTGGCCTACTTGTAAAGTAAATCCCAAATATGCTGCTCTTCTGTATCTTTGCTGTTGCCACTCTAGTCTAAGCCACCTTCACCTCTTGCCTGGATGACTAACTGGCTTTGTGTTTCTACTTTTTCAACCCCACCTCCTCTCTCAATTCATTCTCTACACAGAAGTCAAGTTTGTCTTCTAAAAATGTAAATCAGTTCACGTCCCTTCCTCCCCCTCTTGATTACGCCTTCTAAAGGCTTTCATTGCATTTTGAATGAAATCTCAGCTTCATATATTGGCCTGAAATTCCCTGTGTGAAATGACACCCGATCATCGCTCCAGCTACACCTTCTTCTACTCCCCCACTAAGCTCTAGCTGCATCGGCCTTCTTCCTGGTACTCAAACAAGCCATGCTTATCATTATTATAATTTTTTGCCTTAAGCATTTTCTGTTTCTTCCATGCAGAATGTTTCCCTTCTAAGACCTTTTCTTGATTGACTCTTTTGAATCATCTAGGACTTAGCTCAGGCATCACATATAAAGGGAAGTCTTTCTTGGCTAAATAGCCTTTTCCCCATTTATTCACCATGTGTCTCTATGTACATAGCACACATAAGGAAAAGTATCTTGTTTTGTCTTGTTTTTCTTTCTCCCCCTTTAGCATGTAAATTTCATGAGGGCAAGGCTCTTACCCATTTTTCACTCTCATCTTCTCAGTGTCTAGAGGCTCCAAATATATTTATTCAATATACTAAGGAATAGAAATCCTATGGTAAAAATGATCAGTGTTTAGGATTAGATACATTTAAATAGGGAACTACGGCTGAATACTTGGAGGGTTATAATTACGAAACAGATATTAAATATTAAAAATCTTGATGAAGTTAAAATAATATAACTTATAAAACTAAGAATGTGAAGGGTATTAAAGAGGCTACTTTCCTTACTGTTCAAGGTAAAGAGTCAGTCTTTTAATTTCATTTTCTAAACATTTCTTCTGTTAAATTCAAGAACCATTAAAGTTTACTTTAAAAAGAGCATATAGAATACAATTCCATTATACATCCCCCCCCCCCCCCCACCTATCCATTCTCTTGTTGGTATATATTAATAGAAAAGAAATATTATCAAGAGAAAAGAGATGATTATTTTTGAGATGTGAGGGTTCTGGTGATCTTTTTATTATTGTTTTTTTTTCATTTTCCCCTATTTAAAAAACTGATGATACATCAATAAAGTCATTCTGAAAAACAGTTAAGTGGGAGATGAAAAAGTACAGACTACATGTATAGACAACACACTCTTTCAAGAAGCTAACTGTGAAGGAGAGAATTGAACTAGGGATCAAACTAGAGAGGTTTTCTCTAAAACTAGTTGGCTTCCTGTTTAAAAAAGGAGGTACTAGAATATATCTGAATGCAGATGAAATGGATCAGAAGGAAGACTGTGTGCATGTGGCATATTTAGGGACAAGAGCTGACAAGATCCTTTCCAGAGAAGGGAGAGTGCATGAGTTTCACAGGAACCCCTCTGAACTAGACTTTGTGAGGAGGTGGGTGATTACCTGTTGTAAAAGGGGGAAGAGCAGAGAAGGGGTGCAGGTAGATGCAGGAGGGCATGTACATTTAGAATCCGTGGTGGCAGGTTTAGGGGTTTGATGACTTTTTAATGTGGCAGTGAAGTTGAAGACAAAGCGTAAGTTGGAATGGGTGGTGGAAAGTTGGGGAACATGGTAAAGGTGTGAAAGCTACTGCTAGATAAAAACCAGTACGATGAGGGGGTACTGCTGAGGGCTCACTTAAGGTGGCTGGTGATAGATGTGCAGTGAGAGCAGTCTATTCTCCCGCGTTGTTCAGCTGTTTGGGGGCAGGTATGGAGCAAATGGGTGGTTGGGTTTGGTTGCAGTGGGTGCTCTGAGAAAGGTCCAAGGGAAGCTCAGGAATTCGTAGGAGGAGCATTGAAATAGATTCCAAGAGGGATGAGGAGAGAAGCGAAGAGGCTCTGATGGATAAGGAGACAGTGGTTTGGCCTGTGGGTTGAAAGATGGTGATGAGCTCGATGGAATGTTGTTCCCGGGGCGTTTGAGCCGTACGTTGAGCTGTATGTGTTCCTTTCATACACGGGGAAAGCGCACGAGCCAGAATGTTCACATTACAGCTGTCGTCCGGGCTGCTCTGACGTATAGCTTGGTGGTTTGGCACAGGCTATGTATTGGAGACTCAGTTTCTTTATCTGTAAATAAATGGATTGAACTAGATCAGCGTATCTCAAACTTCACCCAAGTTACTTGTGTATCTTGTTAAAATGCAGATTCTGATTTAGTAGGTTTTGCATCAGAATAAGCAGCCATGTGATTCTGATGTTGCTGGTCCACGGATCACACTCAGAGTAGCAACAAACAGATAAATTCTATGGCTTTCAAAATTCTGATTATAAAATCTTAGACCTTGAAACATATTTTCTCCTTCTCATCTTCCTTTTCTGAACTTAGCCGATTCATCTTGAAACCAAGGCTTTGGACACTTCTTATAGTTTCCCCTTGACTGAGCAGGAAGGAAATAGAGAAAGATGCAAACTTTGCAGAACAGTCAACGTCCCGCAACGGAAACGGAGGGTCTGATGACGTCTGACAGCTTGTGCCTGCCTGGGTGGGGATGCGTGATAGGGCCTTTTCCCAGGCATGGCACGTCAAACAGGAACGTACTATCCTGCAGGAAACGGTTCCAGTACAAACAGGGACGCCAGAGATCGGGTTGGATGAGAGACTGATCACAGCAAACGGCACATTACAGACGGACACTCAGAGCGGTTTCCTTCCTTTGTTGTGTCAAAAGGTTTCACTGTGTCAAGCTTCCTTTCTTTAGAAAAACATACTTTCCCAGTCTAATCTATGCAGAAAGCTGACCATCACAAGTCCTTTTCTCAGTCAATTTTAGGTTTCATTTTGTCTAAAGCTAAAGACTGCTGGAAGATCATCTGGTACCTACTTGGAGGACCCACTGAAACTGTTCCTGGGTTGTATATTTCCCATATGTAACTTTCCCATTTCAAAAGGTCCCGGCTATAGGGATGTGGTTTTCCCGACTGAACATGTTTTTTCACAAGCAATCAACTCACGTTACAATTATTAGAAAAATAATAAGTGCTTCAGCAGATTGAGTCAGATATATTAGATCCGAAGGGAAAATTTGTTATAAGAAGAAATAGATGAAAGAAAGGAACATAAAATTTTTGTAACAGCCATAACTGTTTGGGGACAGTTTTCCTTTAATGAGATGGGTGTTAGGGATGGTAGGAAATGCTGAATGTGAGAGTCAACGCTTCCTTTCAGGATCTGTTTCAATGGAGGAGGAAGTCATTCTGAGAAGTATTTACTGGCTTATATTACACATGAAACTGCCCGTACGCCAACTTTAGAAAGGATTGGGAAAGACATCCAGGATCTAAATGTCAGCTTCCAGTCTTTCACCCTGTGGGGCAATTTGCCACCCCTGACACTGAAAAAGGAGTTGACTTTTTCAGTCAAGCTCCTTCTTGCTTTCTTGGAGATGGGTTGACCCCATATTTGAGGATAGCAAAAAATAAAAGCACAAGATCCATCATCTAAGGTTTGTCTATTAGGGGTTTCTTTAAATATCCCAGACTCCATTCAAGAAATGTCTTGGAATATGTTTTATAATGTGCTGAAATCTAAGCCACCTCTATCTCCAGGAAATGGTGGCTGGGTCTCACACATCAGAGTCAGGGTGTTTATCGATAGCAGCCATTAGCAGTGGAGCAAGCAATCTAAACTGAATTATGAAAAGAGCAGTAGCTAAAGCCCATTTCCACAGGAAAAGTACATTATATGCAAATAAATACAAATGAACCCTCTGCCGCCTCTCCTTCCCTCCCCACCCCCCACCTCTGACCACGCCTTCATACTTACTGTTGAATCCAAAGGCCATGGAACAGATGAGAACACTGACTAATTAAGCTGAAGTACTCAAAGAGGCCACTGTAATTATAAAGCCAGAGCTCATCAACAGACTGAAACAAGGGAGAAGGAACTGGAATAACCTTGCTTGAATTGCATTAGGTCACTATCTTGCTAAACCAAGAAATTCCAAGGGTCTTCACAGAAGGCATTATGGAGATTTTCTCAATGGGTTCTGGGTAGGGGTTGTGAGTGAATTATAAGAGACTGCAAATTACTTTGAATAAAGAAGATATTTTTTTTTTTTAATGGAAGGAGTTTCTACTCCATGAAGCAAATTAAGTTCCAGATGTTCATCACTACAAAATATCTACCAGATGTCCAAACTCCTGGTGGCTGGAGATGTTTATTACAAGTAAGGCATTCAGCACCTGTCCAAAGAGACCTCCCCTTTACCTTTTCATGTGAACTAGCATGTTAATCATCAGGGGGTGATGCAATATTCAACTTCACTCCATAATTCAAGAGGCTAGGAAAATTTCTAAAACTGCTAAGCATTTTACTCCAAATATTAGTTAAATAAATGATTACAGTATACCTTTTGGGACATTTCTGAAGATTTATTAACCACATTGTTTTAAAATACAGCATCCATTTTGGTAAGCTAATTCAGTGTGCAAAAAGGACTTCAGATCAAATAATCCAACCCCTAGGAAAGATACTGACATTTAGCGGCCCTGATTACTGCCATAAGGTAACCCATTTGCTAGAGTCACTTACTGTAAAACCTCTTCTTTTACAAGCCACAGGATTGCCTCTGTCTTTTCTATCACATGGAGAAAACGAACACTGTGTCCTCAGCACATTGCCAACCATCAGAGCTGCTGGAGGTACTCCCAGGCAGTTGAAGGTGGGTCTTAAAGCGAGTCACTTTCCCCTTTGATGTCACACTAATCTGAATATCAGTTTGAGTTCCACAATTTGGGATGTTGGTTAAAAGCAAAGATTACAATCATTGCTACTTGGGAGTGAATGCTTTGATCTCTATTGCACCAGTTGGAATTTAAATTGCATGTAATGATGATCATTGTCTCTGGGGCTTGCTGCTTGGCAGAGGGTGGGAGAAGGGGAAGAAATAAGGTGACCTTCTTTGAAGCTCACGCTGACATCTAATCCATCACACATCCGTCCTCTCTTCCTATCTACAACCCCTTTAGATGGCAAGTCAAATTACCTTTTTATGGACTTCTTTTGCCTTCTGAGGCCTACCCTGATGATGAATTAAGCCTGAATTAATGTTTCCTATTTCTTAGTAGACTCATTTTTTAGGACAGTTTTAGGTTCACAACAAAACTGAGCAGAAATGATGAGAGTTCCCATATATTGCCCCTGCCTTCCTCTCCCCCAGGCAACCTCCCTGACTGTTAACATCCTGCACCAGAGCGGTGCATTTGTTATAACTGATAAACCTAACTGACACACCATTATCACCCAAAGTCCGTAGCTGACATTACGGTTCACCCTGGGTGTTATACACCCTATGGATTTGGACAAATGTATAATGACATGGATCCACCATTATAGTATCATACACTGCCCTGTTCATCCCTTCCTCTTAACCCCTGATCAGTTGAGAGCACTGGTCTTTTTTTGCTCCCATGGTTTTACCATTTTCAGAGCATCATACAGTTGGAATTAGATGGTATGTCAATTTTATGGATTGGTCGCTTTCACTTAGTAATATGCATTTAAGTTTCATCCATGTCATTCATGGCTGAATGTCTTTTTATACATATAAGATGCTGGGGTGGGGAGAATGAAAATACACGGTAGCTTGTCAGGCGTTGGGGCTCCAGTATTGTGATCATGCTGTGGGAAGGCCCCAGACTAACACTCCTTGGATTTTGATAGTCCACCAATCAACCCGGAACATTTTTATAGGCTGGTTAGCCAAGGCTTGTTTCACCATGTGATGTTCACATCTGTTTGATGTTTCTCGGGCCTCTTTTATAGCCTCCCAATCCAATAAACCTAAGCATCCAATGAGGCTCAAGATGGATTATTGTTAGGAGAGGAGGATATTCATGTCTAGAAGTAAAAGGGTATGCAGAGGTGTTTTTATAGAGACAGAATTGTTTGTCTTCTGATTCTAGCTTCCTGGTTCAACAGAGGGCACTCCAACCTTACCTAGAGCCCAGTGTTTTTTCATTTGACTAGTTTTGGAAAGTAGCTAGCTTATCATATCTATCCTGTAGCTGAACAGTCAGCACTGAGAGTGTTGTCACAGAAGAAACCAGATGCATCAAACTAGGGTGCATCGGTCCTCCCCTGTGTGGTCTTGAAGTCCTTTGGTTATCACTCCCCTGAAGCCCCTTCTCTTCTGTAATGTAATCCGTGCAGTTAGGCTTTCCAACCCGTCTGCACTTCTTGGGGCCAGGATCCATATATTTATCCTTAGGGTGCAGTACAATACCTGGCACAGACTGTACGTGCAATAAATACCTACTGAACAAATGAAAAAGAAAAAAAAAGGTAGAGACTGACCGGGGTGTAACAAAGGGAAGTTGTGCAGGTACTTGATGTTTCTGCAGAAGTTCCCATTTTGCCTCGTGGATTCAGTGGTGTTCCTGGTTCAGATCATACCTGCACTCCGTAGTGCTATATATGAAGACGTGAAGAACCCTCTGTGTTACCCCATTCAGCATGGCATTATGTTTGGCCTCATAATGGCCTGCTCGTGACAAGTCATGTAGGTAAATAAATGCTAGCTCCTCTCAGCAAAATGTGCACTGAGGAAAGCTTAAGACACATTCAACTTGCTTTTTGCATGTACCCTTCCCTGGTCCTAAAATGTCCCCCGTCTGCACCTCTGAATCTCAAGACCCAACCAAATATTCAGTCACCATCTCAAATGCCACCACTTTAGTAAGCTGTGTTCCAGGCCACTGAGAGCTCTCCGCCTGGCCTTCTGTAGAAGCCAAACCTTTGAACAACCCTCATGGCACTTACCAAATTCTCTCTTGTCTTAGAATCTTTCCTATGTATGTCTTCTGTTTCCTTTAGAGTTTTAGCTTCTCTAGTAAAAAAATTTGACATTTTTTTGGGTGCCAGCCGCATGTATTATTTAATCCTTATAACATTGCAGTGGTAGACATGACTGTCCTCATCTCGCTGATGAACTGGAGCTCAGATAAGTGAAATATCTTGACTATTATCACCCAGCTAGCAAATGATGGAGCCAGATTTAAAAAAACCGTTTGGTCAGATGCCAAAGTCTATGTTCTTTCTATTACATTATGCTGCTTAGTAGCAGGAACCATTATGCCCCCGAGAGGGCTAAGCCCTATCAAGTTGGTGGAAGTAGAGCCCCTTTGGTTTGCCCTGTGCGCGGACCTCCACAGTCATGATTTTCTTATTTAACTGCTCGGGACAGTCTGCTCACAGCATCGGTGGACCCGTCATTCATATTATTTATATTAAAATTTTTTTTGATTTGTTATGTAATCTATATATACTAAAACACCAAAAGCTTAAATGTACAGCTTGGTAAAGCTTTTTTTTTTGCAAATTGTGCAGAAAAAAGTTAACATAGCAGGCTTGACTGCTATCCTTAGAAAGTCCTGCTTCCAAGGCTGGCCCTTTGCTGGTGTCTAGGAACTTGAATTTTAGGAGGAGTTGTGTTATTTTCCTGATGAGAATGGCTCATTCTGTGCTCATAACAATGTGGTTTATGCTGAACGCTTGCTTTCCTTCTGGAAGTCTGAAATTTTGGTACATGTTAGGCCGAAAAGCTGCCTGTGTGACTAGCTCTCAGTAAAAAGTGTGGCACTGCATCTAATGGGTTTCCCTGGGAGACAACCCTTCACACCTATCACAATATTTTGCTGCCGGAGGTAACAACATCCTGTCTAACTTCACTGGGAGGGGACTCTTGGAAGATGACTCCTGGTTTAGTATGAACTTCGCCTCATGTGGCTGTTCTTTGATGATTTCACTTTGCTGCTTTTCTTCGGTATTAAATTTCAGCCATGAATGTGACTGTATTCTGAGTCCTGCGAGTTCTCCAGGCAAATTATTGAACTTGGGAGTGGTCTTGAGGTCCCCTGATTCACTTATGTGTGTACGTGTAACCATCAAAATATAGATTTAGAACCATCAAGATATAGAACATTTCCACCGTTCCAGAGAGTTCCCTATGCTTCTTTTCAGTAAAAACCTTTACTTCCAAAAAGAGTAGCTATTACTCTGACTTCTGCTGCCATGGGTCGGTTTTGCTTGTTCTTGAAGTTCAAATCAATGGAATCATAACTGTATGTACTCTTGTGTCTGACGACTTTCACTCAAGGCAATGTTCTTTAAGATTTATAAAAAGTCTCCAATACAGTATCCATTTTGTCCAAAATACCCAATGCAATAGCCAATATATTCAAAGCATCCAATACAATATCCTTTGTAGTGACATCAGCAGTTCATGTCTATACTGTATTCTTTCTTCCTTTGATGGACATTTGTGTTGTTTCCAGATTTTGGCTATTATGAATTATAGCTGTGATGAAATTTTTGTATAAATCTTTGTGGGAACATATTAATTCATTTCTCTTAGAAAATACCTAGGGGCCAAATTATTAGATCATAGTTCAGATGCATTTTTACCTGTAGAGTTTTCCAAAGTAGCTGTACCATTTTACGTTCCCACCAACATTGTATAAAAGTTCCAGTTGCTCCACATCCTTGCTAGAGTTTGGTATTATCAGTCTTTTCAGTTTTAGCCATTCTCGTAGGTATGTAATGCTATCTTATTTTGGTTTAAATTTGCTTTTCTGATAACTAGTGACACTGAACATTTTTTGTCACATTAGTTTCACATTATTATTGGCCATGTGGGCATCTTCTTTTTTTTTTTTTAACAATTTATTTTATTTTAGTATCATTAACCTACAATTACATGGGCAATATTGTGATGATTAAACTACCCGCTTCATCAGGTCCCCCCCACCGACCCTATTACAGTCACTGTCCATCAGTGTAGTGAGATGAGAATCACTACTTGTCTTCTCTGAGCTGTACAGTCCCCCCCGTGCCCCCCCACCCTATGTTTGCCAATCGTAATTGGGCATCTTCTTTTATGGTGTGTCTTATGTTACATTTTGAAATGGTATTTTTTAAAAAAGTCTTTTTTTGTCCTTAGTACTGTCACCTCATTTCTGAGTTTTTCTAATTCTGATTCATGTTGTTCTTTTGTATAATTTATCATTTAAAATTTTTCCACTAGTATATTTGAGAAAATGTTGTTACATTGTCATCTGTTTTGTGGACATTTTTCTGTAGAGCTTTCATTATCTAAAGGATATTTTCCTGCACCTAATTTTCTGTTTTCTTATAAAAACGTGTAAAATTCAACTGTGACTTTTTTCCTGTTGCTCATTTTCATATGAGATTAGTTTGCATCAGTTTTTAGAAGGAAAGGATGGGTCAGGGTCAGGATAGCTTTTCCAGCTCCACTGCTGCAGAGTTACGTCTTTCTGTTGTTTTAATGCTTTTGTTCAAAAATACGGTCTCATATTTTTGGAGAGCTCCTGATTCTGTTCCTCATCCACTGTCTTTGGACCTTCCCCTTTCCCCTCTCTTGGTAACTTTAGGTTCTGTCCCCAGCAGTTTCTCCCCACTGTGGGGCTTTGTCTTGGCCAATTCATTTCCACAGTTCCGAAGTCCCAGATTAACCCAGCCTCTTCGGATCTCACTGCTATCCCAGGGCCAGCCACCTCCCAGCTCAGCTGCAGTCCTCAGACTGGCTGCCTGTGTTTTCCAGTCGCTTTATGTTGGCAGGTTTGGAGTTATCTCTTCCTCAAATCTGTTCGGTGCCCCCTTACTTCCTGCCTTCCTATATAGATGATAATACTCCGTGGGTCTTGGTAATTTGACCCCACTTACCTCTATTCTGTGGTTATTCATAGAAATTACTTATTACTTAATGGTAGAGATATTTGTGTGGCTTTGGGGCTTGGCTCTGTTTTTGTGGGGTGACTCAGAGTGATTAAAAAAATGCACACCCCCCACTGCTATCTGCCCATATTTTTTGAATTTAAGCCAATATATTTTTTTTCCCCTCAGGGTATTTATATTTTAAGTGTTACCTGAAATTATGGAACAGGAGAACATACGTCAGTTAAAGGGCTCTCAGGGACCAGATACTGAGTTTTCAACTCCTTGAAAACGTACCAGGGAGAATTGAAGTCTTCTGGGTTTTTGCATCAGACTCTTTTGAAAAAAGGGACTTGAAAAGAATATATAACTCTGCGTTTGGCTGTTTTTCTTTTCCTTTTTAAAAACAATTCCCCTACTTCCTCCACTTGTTTTCCTTCCCTTGATTTGAATTCCTGGGAGTATATTTCACTGGTTTCTTATGTAAAGGAGTGATTTAGCAAAAGACACTTCTTAACCTCTTTCCCGCTTCCCAAAGGTGTGGATTTCGATTTGAACACATATTGGAGCTCATGGGACTGTTCGGGTCTTTGCATAATGAAATTTCTCCGTGGGATCCTTGCTTTCTCCTCTCTCTCAAAAGGACTCCTATACTGAATTTAGTTAACGATCCTTCTGGTGGGGAATTTTTTTACTTTATTCTGTGCTCAGTGGCTGCTTTCAGAGTGCTGCCAAAGTTTAAAGTGGAGTTTACTCTAGTGGTTCTCTAACTTCGGCTAATAAGAATCACGTGGGATTATTGGATCCCACAGACTGAAGATTCAGATACAGCGGTATAGGAGCATCTAGGAATCTGCACAGGATACGCATCCCAGCTGGGGCAGATGTAGCTGGTCGGGCCACGGACCTCAGTTTGAAAAGCATTAGCATAAGTCAAAGCTATTTGGAGCCCAAACTAAAACTAAGTTTGGTGACTGTCTTATCTAAAATAGTCAATGAGTTTTCACAAGGAAATGTTCCGTGTGGACATTCATTCATTCATTGTTTCAGTTACCATCTTGAATGCACGCTCTGTGTTTATTCATTTTGAGATGGGAGATGGGTCTAGACTTTATGGCTAATATGAGACGAACATGCAAAGGAATGATTCCAGTACAATGTTAAAAGGGCAAAAGCGTTGACCCTTGGCATTCTCAAGGGAGGTATCCATGGTTTTCCAAATTTGCCATATAATATCTCCCAAAAATGTGTCTGTAATCAAGAATGAAGAGTGACAATTTCAATGAAATGTAGACTCTGGGCCCTTACAGATTCTTTTCACTAAATGACTTCCGTGGGAATCTGTTCCTATTTCGTTTAATAAAACGATAACTCCATGTCGTGTACCTCTGGTCTACCAAGAATATTAAATCCACAATTGCCAAATGTTATTTGAGATTAAACTAATGTAAAATAGTCTTCTTAAATTTGAGGATGCTTGTTAAAACCCAGATTCCCAGGCCCAGATATAATGATTCAGTAGTTCAGAAGTGGACCCTGTGAATACTCAGTTTTAATAATTTTCCAAATCATGCTGCTGCTGGTCTAAGGACTAATTCTGAATAGAACAATTTTAGAAGACTTGCTGGTAGCACTCAGGAGCTAGTCATTAATATCTTAGAAAGGGGAGTGACAGAATGTGGAAATGACGAGACTCTTCTCAAAGGCCCTGAGTGTTGGAGTTTCAATAGGAGTTCTTAAAGCGAGTGGAGGTGGTTCAAAGGTAAAGAGAAGATTTCCAGGCAGATGGCACAGTTTGTGCAAAAACACAGTGACACAAAACAGCACAGAGTGTACAGGGACCTGTTTATAGACATCAGTGTAGAAGCCCATGATGACTCAGGGGACAACGGAAAAAACTAAGCTTCTGCTGGAGCAGCAGAGGAAACATAAGCAATGGAAAAGCTAAGCTCCTACTTGAGCATTAGAGGAAATGAAGACAATGGTATTTGAGCCTTAGGAAGAGAAATGTGCCAAGAGAGAGCAGGACGCAGCAGTGTATGATGTCCCTCTGAGATATTTCTGAGAAAATGGTGGGTAGTTTGCTTCCAGGGATGTTAAACCAAATTTTGTGTGTGTGTGTGGGGGGGCAGATCGTGTTTAGAGCTTCCATCCAAATCTCTGATTCTGTGATATTAAAAATGCATTTAAAATTTGGGGACATGAAGACAAAAAATACTTTATGTGTATTTCTGTTTGATTAGACTTGAAACATGCACAAAAGTAGAAAGCCAACCTCTGTCAATAGAGGGAGAAGAACTGTAAATGTCTCACAGTACCTCTGAATCTGTTCATCTGTGGCTGCAAGTTCAACTTAGACTATAACTTCTTGATCATATTCCTGGGTGAAGAATCCCTCAATAATCCAGTTTCTCATTAGAATAAGCTGCCAGAGAATGTCTTATTATTGGGCAGCAAAGAGCTCTGTCCCTGGTCAATAGATGTTAATAATTTGGCATCCTCATTAGTGGCATCTGGAGCTTACAGAAAAGAAAACACCACTTGAGAAAGAGCATTTCTAATTGTGGCCCTAGTGGCTTTCTCATTGCTGGGTGGTTGCTTCTTTCCCCAGGACGACTGATAAGCCTTTGGCAAGAGGAAATAATAAGCAGGAACAACCAACAAAGCCAAACAGTTTTCTGCATATTTTTTAAGAGAAAAATAATACCTGCTTTTACCACAAATTTCTTTCTGATGAAAGGTGAATTTTCTCTCTCTCTTTCCCCCAACTGTTGCTGTATAATTCTGGAGCCTGAAGGACTTCTGCTCCAAAAAACAATTTTCATCTTATCTCTCAGCAGCAACTGACAGCAGACCCTTGGCATGTGTGAATAGCCTGATACACTCTCCCTTTCTTCAGTTTTAATGATCCAGACCCACAGGCACAGTAGCACCGCCCGATCAGCTGCGGAACGAAAGCCAGGGGTCTTTATTCGCTACTGATTGGCTTGGTAAATGGATTTGCCACAGCACTCGTCCAGGAAAGGAAGTCACCCACGTCTATTGGCTTTTATTTATTTATTTAATGCTGCTAAGAATCTAGTTGACTCTAGTTTTTAAGAAAGAGTCCTCACAGCTCCTTCATTCAGTTGTTTATTCATTTGTGAACATATTGAACATCTGCTTTGTGCCAAACCACTGAGCTAGGCACAGGGACACCATGAACAATTAGACCTGGCTTTAGAACTTTCTTTCTTGTAGGGAAATTAGAGAGGGAAGCAACTTTTGTTCATTATCTTGAGGTCCAAGCCTACTTAGATAAGCTCCACAGACAGGGAAAAATGTAATCGGACTCCTTGAAGAAGGAGGCACTTGGCTCTCAGGTAAAGGGTATATTGGGTCAGGGTGGGGCTCCTGGGAGGCTGAGGAAGGCGCCCAGGACAGCAGCAGGAGCAGATGCAATGCGCAGGGTCTCTGTGGTCTTGGGAAAACCTAGGGACATTGGATTGGATTTGGTGAGATAGGTGGTGTCGGGAGTTGAAGATAGAGATCCAGGAGGGGCCACGTATTCAGTGACAGGCTGAATACACAGGCAGGAGGGAGGGTGTGTGTGTGTGTGTGCTGTCTGTATGTCACACGCTTCCTCTGTACAATGGGATCACAGCTGTATTTTTTCACAGGCTTATTGTGACTATAAGGTGAGATAACGTGTGTTACAGTCTTCGCCTGATTACGGACAATTGTCTGTTCTCCATAATTGCAGCAATTGCAGCCACAGAAGCGACAGAGACTGTTCTTGTTGGTCTGCTGATTATAATATTTCTGCAGAGGCTTTTCCCTTTGAGCCTGAGAACAACTGTAGGGAGTCTGAAAAAAGAAGCCTGGAGAGTCCATTTCCATCGTACTGGGGCTGGAATGGTATGACACTAATTGCAGAGAGCCAGAGAGTTCTAGGTTCACTCCCTGAGTTGAGGATGAAAAAAAAATGATTAGGACAAGGAAGGATGAAGAGGCAAATTTAATAACAAATATGTCTCCAAATAACTAGACTCTGCTGAACTTGACAGTGCTCCAATGGCGCCCTCTAGTGGCCTACAGGAAAAGAACATTTCCTATCACTAGGAGCAGGACTGAGGCAGTAGTCCCCGTTTATCTGTGGTTTTGCTTTTTTCATTTCAGTTAACCACAGTCAGCTGTTGTCAGGAGGTCAGTAGTAGCCTAGAGCTATAGCAGAATGCCTACGTCATTCACCTTATGTAATTTCATCACGCAGGCCTTTTATCATCTCACATCAACACAAGACGGTTGAGTACAGCGCAGTAAGATATTTTGAGAGAGACTACATTCACAGAAGTTTTATTACAGTATATTGTTAAAATTTTCTATTTTTTGCTATTGTTGTTGATTTTCCTCTATGCCTAGTTTATGAATGAACTTCATCATAGGTATGTATATAGAGGAAAAAACAGTATATAGAGGGTTTCATGTATATAGTATCCATAGTTTCAGGCATCCACTGGAGGTCTTGGAACATTAAATTGCCCAATATATGCAGACCGTGAAACACTACACAGTCATTTTAAAAAAATGAATTAGAGCAATCCCAGTCAACTTGAAAGGATTTCCATGAGGAGTTGGGGGAGAAAAGCAGGATGCAGAAAAACATAAATGATGTGCACTCCCTCAAAAAACAATGACCAAAAATACTTGTCTCTATAATGTTTAGATTTTGTATAAGTATATACACAGGATTAAATGGAATTATGTGGGCATAAATAATATTTGAAAGAATATAGACTAGGTGGTAAAAACAGATTCCCTGGAGCGGGAGTCAGGGCTGGTGTATGTAGAGGGAAGATAAGAGATTGCAAAGGCCAATAAAAAAAGAAGAAAAGCCCCCATTTTTATGCATAAATATAAAATTATGTCTGAATTTATGTATTCATAAAGAAAAGTTCATTTACAGGTAGAATAATCCAGATGATGGAATTTATGAAAAACATTTCCCAGAAAAATGAAGTTGCATGGAAGATAATTTATGCATCTATTTGTAGTTTTTATTTAATGACTTTTGTTTTCAAAAGCCTAAAGTGACCATTCTTTTAAATTATGGTTCAGTGTGTATAGGACTTGTTGAGCTATCTCTAAAACTCTTTCAGTGTAAGTTTGTTTTCTGAAATCCTCCGCTTATGTTTCTTACCACGAAAGTGTAAAGTGAGTCTCAAGTCTCACCTTGATACTGTGTTTTCTTCCATGTGTGGCACCTTCACAGGTGATAAAACTATGTGATTGTTTACTGGTCGTATAGTGACTTATTCTTCACTTTCATGTGTGGCTGGATTAATATCTGAAGACAGTAATTGGGATATATAATTGCAACATGGTGTAGTGGAAAGATACCAGACATGGACCTCAGCCTTGTCATTCACTATGTATGTGAACCTTGGCAAGTTATTACACTTCTGCTCTTTAGCTTCTTTATTTGCAAAATGGGGATAAAAATAAGACATGATTCAGAGGTTTGTTGTGAGGACTGAATGAGACAATTAAGATAAAGTGTTTAGCAATACTTCTGGCAAATGGTGTTCATTCATCCACTGATGCATTCAAGAATTATTCACTGAGTGCCTGTATGTGCCAGGCTCTGTGCTGGGCTGGGAATACAAAGAGACATCTGTGTAGCCTCAGTGAACCTGCAGGCTAGCAGAGAAGACACACATATAATGGCAACCCAATGAGTAGTTGAAAAGTAATACATGTGAGAATGGTACAGGGAGCGATGAGAGTACCTGACCTGCCTGGGACTCAGGGAAGGTTTTTCTGAGTAAGTCATGTTTAGGCTGAGATATGAAGGTTGAATAAATAGTGATTAGTTGAAAACGAGCATGCAGAACATTGTAGGCCGAGGGAAGAATCTGCAATGGGGGGAAAGATCTGTTCTAGGAATGGCATTTCAGCAAATGTCTATGACTGTTACTTACCCAACCCCACTCCTGGTTTTCTCACCCTACCAGTCCATGAAGGCTGTGAAGATGAATAATACCCACTGGGCCATGTTGCGTGGATTAAATAAGAACATGTATTTAAAGCATACTACTTAATACACGATAGATATACGGTAGATGTTTTCCCTTCCAATATCTAAGCTTTGCCCCTGAGATATTGAATGTAGATTAGTTAATTAATTATTGCTTTACATGTAAATTAGTTATGTCACACCACACACACACACACACACACACACACACACACATACACACACACACAGAGTGGCCACTGTGGGTATCCGGTGCCACCGCTGCATGTCTGATTTTGTTTGTGAAAGGTGAAGTTTCAACCCAGTGAAATCTGTGCTTTCCATTTTTGAGTTTTATTTCAAAATTTTTATGTTACTAGTTTTTCTTGCCCAAATTCCAGAAGTTGGCTGGTATGAGGAAAAGAAAGTTAGAATGACCACCACAGCGTTCCCCGGATGTATACAGGTCAGACAATAAGCCTTTCGGTTTAGGATAATAATGAGGCACTAATTTCAATTTGCTACAATTTAGTGTATGCCAACTATGTGTTAGGCATTATACTAGTTGTTGGGTTATAAAAAATTAATAAAACAGAGTCCTTATTCAGAAGAGAAGAGGTTCATATAATAAAAACTAGTTTTTAGTAGTGTACTTTTTTGGAGGGCAGTAAGCCAACCTTGGATGCTAACAGCTGGAGACAAAGCAGCCGGAAGAAACCTCCCATCTTGCCAAAAACTGTTTTGAGTGCAGTTTCCCTCCAATGCTGCTTTCCGCTCAACTCCAGTGATTTCAGGGGCACGGTAACACCTTCGCCATGTTAACCCTACGGGGATTAACCCTCCCGTCTCTCTGCCTGTCCGACTCTAAGCTCCTTGAGCCCCACTGTATTTGCCCTGTTCCTTTCTACTCTCAGGTCTTCAGTGAATATGTCTTCTTGGTGGAGCTCGGACCCCGTGTAAAGCCCCAGCTAAAAGGGATTCTTAGAAATAGAGTGTTAGCTTTCCTCCCTCTCCTATACAGAAAAACATGGTTAAAGGGGTTGGGATTAGGAACTGAGCCAATAAGTTTGTAATACCCTCCAGTTTGCTTCTTTTGCTGGGTCCACCATGACGTATAATTAAACTTTAAAATAACAGTGACAACGAAAACATTTTCCTGCAAAACAAAATGCCTCTATGCCTTACCCTCTTCCCAAAGGGGAGAATCAGTGTCTTACGACTTGGGGCAAAATCTTGATGTACATTTATCCTTTAGTTTGGCATTTGGCAAACTATAGTTTCCAGGTTAAGTTCAGCCCATCATTTATTTTATTGAAGTATTGTTGATATACAATCTGTTTATCTATCTTTTAAAATTGAAGTATTATTTTGTATACAATCTTATATTGGTTTCAACCAATTCACAGTGGTTCAAAAGTTACTGGTATTATTAAATATACCTCACCCTCCCAGTGCAGTTATTATCTATCAACATAGGAAGATGTTACAGAATCATTGGCTATATTCTCCATGCTGTGCTACTATCCCTGTGACCAACTTATATTACGATTGAGAATTTTTGTGCCCCTTTATCCCCCTGATCCTCCCCACCCACCACTGTACCCCTCCCCTCCCCTCCCCTGTGGTAACCACTAGTCACTCCTCAGTGTCTATGAGTCTAATGTTTTTTTCCTTCTGTTTTGCTTTGTTTTCATATTTCACAAATAACTGAAATCATATGGTATTTGTCTTTCTCCACTTGCTTATTTCACTTAGCATAATACCCTCTAGATCCATCCATGTTGATGAAAAAGCAAGATTTCTTTTTTTAATGGCTGAATAATATTCCATTGTGTATATGGACCACATCTTTATCTACACATTTATTGATGGGCATTAGGTTGCTTCTGTATCTTGGCTGTTGTAAATAATGCTGTGATAAACATTGGGGTGCAGATACCTTTTCGAATCAGGTAAATTTTTTGTTTTCTTTGGGTAAATTCTTAGAAGTAGAATTCCTGGGTGGAATATTATTTCTATTTTTAGTTTTTTGAGGAACCTCCATACTACCTTCCATAATGGCTGCACCAGTTGACATTCCCACCAACAGTGTAGGAGGGCTCACATTTCTCTAGCCCACCATTTTTTTTTAATAATTTGTTTTATTTTAGTATCATTAACCTACAATTACATAAGCAATACCGTGATGATTGAACTCCCCCCATCACCAGGTCCCCCCCACCAACCCCACCACAGTCACTGTCCATCAGCGTAGTGAGATGAGAATCGCTACTTGTCTTCTCTGAGCTGTACAGTACCCCCCGTGCCCCCCCACCCTATGTCTGCCAATCGTAATGCCCCTTTTACCCTCTTATCCCTCCCTTCCCACCCATCTCCCCAGTCCCTTTCCCTTTGGTAACTGTTAGTCCATTCGTGGGTTCTGTGAGTCTGCTGCTGTTTTGTTCCTTCATTTATTTATTTCTTTATTTATTTCTTTGTTCTTATACTCCACATATGAGTGAGATCATTTGGTACTTGTCTTTTTCGGCCTGGCTTATTTCACTGAGCATAATACCCTCTAGCTCCATCCATGTTGTTGCAAATGGTAGGATTTGTTTCTTTCTTATTGCTGCGTAATATTCCATTGTGTATATGTACCACATCTTCTTAATTCATTCATCTACTGATGGGCACTTAGGTTGCTTCCATTTCTTGGCTATTGTAAATAGTGCTGCAATAAACATAGGGGTGCATCTGTCTTTCTCAAACTGGGCTGCTGCATTCTTGGGGTAAATTCCTAGGAGTGGGATTCCTGGGTCAAATGGTATTTCTATTTTGAGTTTTTTGAGGAACCTCCATACTGCTTTCCACAATGGTTGAACTAATTTGCATTCCCACCAGCAGTGTAGGAGGGTTCCCTTTTCTCCACATCCTCGCCAACATTTGGTGTTGTTTGTGTTTTGGATGTTGGCCATCCTCTAGCCCACCATTTTTAAAAATAAAATTTTATTGGAGCACAGCCACCCATATTTGTTTACATATTATCAATAGTTGTTTTTGTGCCCCAGTGGCCGAGTTGAGTAATTGCTGCTGATATAGTACCATTCACAAAGCCTAAAATATTCATTAAAATACCCGCTAAAATTGGGCCCTTTACAGAAAAAGTTTCTGACCCCCTAGCTAATTGTAATCCTGTCTTGCTATCCCATAACTCAGTTGTTAAGTTAATCACCAAAAATGTGCCCTATATGAAATAACAGGGGAAAGGAAAATCTCTTTTAAGAAGACTAGTTATAGTTGAACATGGAAGAAAATGAATATATACTATGATCGATCACTTCTACAACACATTAGCCATTTCCTTTCCTCTCTCCCCATTCTATGTTCCTCTTACCCTCAGTGCCCCAGGCAGAATAACCCACACTTTGGTTTCTGTGCGTCTCAACATCGGTGGTCCTGTCTTTCTGTGGCTCTGCACTTGCTCATTGACCAGGACCACCGGATACGGCCTCCCTAGGAGAGGGTCCGGAGGAATCATTGCGTTCTGGATGCATGCTTCTCTGCTTACGATGCGGAGTAGCGATCTTCTTTCCTCTTGATTATCAGGATCTGCCCCTCAACCAACAAAGCATTCCTGCAGCTCTTGCATCAGTACATTCTGGGGATCGAGGAGCTCAAAACGATCAGGTGGCATCTTCCCTTCTAGATGAGTGGGACTGTTATTTTCTCAGCCAGAGTTGTCCTTCCTCCCTTAGGCGCTACGATCCCCAAACAAGCAGCCCGGACACCAAAATGGAAAACAAAAATTTCCTCAGGAGTTTACGGGAGGGAACCTTGAGAAATGCCACTCCAACTTTCAACCCGTTGATCCTTGTTATGGGTTGAATTGTGTTCCCCTCAAAGATTTATCTGTTGAACACCTAATTCCCAGGACCTCAGAATGTGACTGTATTTGGAAATAGGATCTGCACAGAATGTGAAATAAAATGGCATTTTTGTGGTCCCCCATGGTGGTCCCCCACACAAGGAAAGCTCCGCGAGCTGTAGAGCCCCAAAGTCAGCCAGGACAACTCATGCTGTATGAAGATGCCACACAGCCATTCTTGCCCGTGTCGGCAGGATCGCCCCCGCTCCTCCTCTGTGGCTGAGAAGAGAAACAGCCTTGAATGTTCCAAGCAGGTGAAGCTGAACAGGAGCCTGGTTCTCAGCTCCTTGACAGAGTTCTTTAGGAAAAGGAGTGACAATGCTAAATCTGGCCTCCTCTCATACGCAGACAGCACCAGAATGTGGCTAGTCTGTTCTTTTAAGACATTAACCAAATATACCCTTGACACACTGCTTTGATGTGTTAATTAATGTATTTCCTGTTGTACAAGGTATATGAAATATTCTTAATATTCTTAGACAAAAGGCTGATGGAACAGTCTGATCAGAACTTTTCTCTGATTTACTGTTTTTGGGTATAGTCCTCATTCTCTGAACGAACTTTATCTTTCTTAATAATATAAAACCTGTGTTGATTTCGGTCTACAAGGGGAAATCAAGTTAAAATGAAGTCAGTAAGGTCGGCCCTAATCCAGTATGACTCATCCTCATAAGAAGAGGAAGTGTGGGCACAGCGGCAGATAGAGGGAAGACGATGTGAAGACCCAGGGAGAAGATTACCTTCTACAAGCCAAGGAGAGAGGCCTGGGACACACCCTTCCCTCCTAGCCCTCAGAGCGACCCAGCCCTGCTGACACTTGATCTCAGACTTTTAGCTTCCAGAACTGCAAGAAAATACGTTTCTGTTGATTAAGCCTCCCAGTCTGTGGTACTTTATGATGGTGGCCCACGTAAACAGGTACAATCTTGGCTATGAGAGAAACAGCACCACGTATTACTTACTTGTTTGGAACACTCTGTAGGAGAGCAACCCAACCTCCCAGCCAATGTTATTATTCTCCAATTGGCAGTTACACTACTCAATAAAATCAACGGCTTTTGAGTGATGAATATCATAAGATGCTGTGACTCCTGTGAGGGGAACCCACTACTTCAGTTCTTTGCTATAAAATTGAAGTCATTACTCAGAAGAAATACTTTTTGGTCTGCTTTAATGGGGAGTCCAGGAGCGGTGATGGTGGCATAAGCGTGACTGATAGGGCAGGCAAATCTGTATGCAGCATAAACGTGTGTTGCCGAAAAGGCAAATTTCTTCCTCCACTCCACCGGGTGGCTGGCTGATCTCTTAGATGTATGGTGAGCCCAGGACCAAGTCAGAAACTATGTTTTAGGAGGAAAATAGTGATTTGCTAACACACTCACCGTCCTTTTCCAAATTCAAAGGGCTCATACTGGATCCTTGTTTTCAGGCTTGCCACGGGTACCATGTAACATCTGGCTTGTGACAGATATTTTAAATACCTTTGAGTTTGTTAGTTGATAGAAGCCGATTGGCTGGATTGTTTGCCCTGTGCTAGTTGGCTGAGCTCCTTCTCTTGCTGTGTCCCCTCTTCAAAGCTGTGGCAACTTTACAGATTATTCAATGAAGGAGTAGGAAAAACATGCCAAAATGACACCTATGTTACCAACATTTGTCCCAAAGCATTAATCCCTGTAGCAGCTTTGCTGAGGTGGCAGATATGAATATTCATGGAATTCATCTCCAACATGCAGGCATGCATGTATGTGTATCATCATGACATCTGGTGTACCTGCTACCCTGTTTATAAAGTTCTGTCATTGTCATGTCATTCAAATAGTGGACCAGCATGATGTCCAATGGAATGGTGAGACAAAGTCCCTGCAGAATAAATTGTGGCACAAAACCAGAGATTAGACAGACCCCTGTGGCAGAAAAATGCAGGCTATCTGCTGACCCTACTAAGTGAAAACAAACTGCTTCTGGGGGTTCATGATGGTCTGGATAAATAGCTGCAGATCGTATGCCAAGTGCTGGGTCGATTTGCTCCAGTAAATTGTCTCATATGGAAACAGCAGCGGCAATTGGAAGCAACATCTGGTTACATTTGTGATGAGACGCTGTTATTCACCAAGAAACAGCTATATTCTACAGAAGTCAAAGAGGCGAGTTAAATGGAGATACAATGGTATTACTGTCTTGCTCACTGATTCACTTTAGATGTAAAAATTTTTAAGGTTAGTGTTTTGGAAGTTGTCTAAATCAGCTCAGGTTGCTATAACAAAATAGCATAGGTTTGGTGGCTTGAAAATAGATATTTATTTCTCACAGTTCTGGAAGCCGGGAAGTCTGAGACCAAGGTGTGGGTAGATTTGGTTCCTGGACAGGGTCCTTTTCCTGGCTTGCAGATGATGGTCATCTTGTTGGCTCATATGCCCTCTTCTTTGTTCAAGCGCATGGGAGGAGAGAGGTCAAGCTCTCTTGTGTCTCTTTTTAAGGGCACTAATGCTGTCATAAGGGCATCTAAACCTAAGTAACTCCCAAAGGCCCCACCTCCAAATACTGTCACACTGGAGGTTTTGACATCAACATAGGAATTTTTCAGGGATACAAACATTCAGTTCATTGCAGAAGTCTTAATTGAAAGGGTCATGGAGCTAGTGGGGGATAGTTTATGTTAATTTCCAGGTATATTCATTTCCATTATAAACTCAGGGTGCAGTGAAATGACCATGGAGGGGATTTAAAGATCTCTTGAGCCCACTGTGATATTCAGTGAGCACAAAACTAGTTTATCATATGATCCATATAGACTCCCACTGCGGCAGGTAGATGACGGTGGTGTTCAGGGTCGTCAGTGGTAAGTATTATCTTCCTTCAACCTCTGAGGGTTTGAGTATTTTCATTTCCCCAGTGAACAGTTACCTTGATAAATGGCCACAAGCCAAGGTACCCTCTGAGGGTCCTTTGTTAAGAGTACCAACTTCCTTTTGATTCAAAGGGCCCTGGGGCTACAAACTGACTCTGAAATTGATTGATGGACTGTCCATTCCCAGATCTAGGATTTTCTGTTATACAGATCAATGAAAATGAGTGTGCCGCTGATTACTTTTTTACCTAAGGGACTTCAAGATTTATAAGCCACTGCAGAGATCCTTGTAGGTTAAATCATTCTCATCACCACTTAAGGCTTGCTGTCTGCTACAGTAACCACTCTCGCCTCGCTTCTTACAGTTCCGTGATGTTATTTGGCCTCTGCCGCTCCAGGATCTCATCATTCCCATTGGAATTAGGGACTATATTTCAGCAGTAGCTTTTTCCACCCCCATTTCTGGCCGATGGAAGACAAACACTAGGGCATTTTGAAAAATCCTGGTACTTTCTTCACTGATGTGAATAAGTGGATTATGCCAGGGAATTTCTGAGATCTCAACTGTAGTGAGCACAGGTCCCATTAGGCTGAGTTTTATCAGTTAGTCGAGTGATCAAAACTATCGCCACCTACTCAAACCAGCACAGTGAATCTAGAATCTAAGTGCACTCATATAGAAAAAAATAGCCTTTAATCTTAAACTATTTTTTTCCCCTCACCTCTGTTTATTACCCTCAGAATCCATTTCTGCACATATCTTTCAAGATTATGTTGGTATAAATTCATACAACCTTGACATTTTATTGCTATCTAAGGCCTTTCTGTAATGGGCCTCCTGAATTATGCTGGGATCTGACTTTAATATAGGTCGAAAGGTAACAAGGAGCTGATAAGTAAGGAATAAGGAGAATTGACAACTCCTTTTATACGTGACAAGGTCTTCAAGTGAGGCAGCAAAAGTCTTATCAGACAGGGTGGCAAAAGCTACTTTTGTTGATAGGGAGGCTCAACGGGGTTTGAGATAATGGGTAACTTGAAGTCCTCCAAATCCCACAAATTTCCATATTCCTATTCTTGAGGTTCCCATTCTTTTCCATATTAGTAATCTAACTCCCTTATAAGACTCTTACATGAGGCCGGAACTGCACTTGGACTGTATTTTAGCAGCCTACAGCATCACTCCCTGAAGTACCATTTGGCTGTATTTGCCCAGAAGCTCCGAGAGATAATGGCCACATTAGGGACGTTATGGTTCTCCGACTGTGTCTTTGGCCAAGAATTGAAAAGCCCAAGTTTGTTATTTTCTTTATTAAATCTTTTCAACACAGTTAGAAATAGCTAGACCACCTTCCCCATGACCACTGTATGCCCCATGTTCCAAACCTCCAGGCTTTTCATAGCACTGACTTGATCACCAAACCTCCAAGATGGGATTATTGTCCTTGTAAGCAGAGGAAGGGAGACCAGTGTTCTCTCTCTCTACCATGTGAAGACGGAGGAGAAGGGGCCATCTGCAAGCCAGGAAAAGGGCCCTTGCCAAGGAACCCAATCAGCTGGCACCATGATCCTGGACTTTCTAGCCTCTAGAACTGTGGGAAAATAAATTTCTGTCGTTTATTTACAGTCAGTACCCAGTTCTTGGTATTTTGTTATGGCAGCCTGAGCAGGTTAATGTAACCAACACTAAATTCCCCTTGCCTTAAAGGGTCTATTTTTGGCAAGCATTTCTGGTACAAATTCCCATATGGGTCCAGTATTGTTAGGTGCAGATAACAGAATCTACTCCAGATAGTTGAAGGAGAAGTGACTAATATTAGAGCATTAAGTAGCATTTATATTTCCGGGAGGGTCAGGAGCTAAGTTTGGGTACTATACAATCAGAAGCACCACAGAGTAGAGAAACTTCAGACCACCTTGGAATTGTTTTAATGGAAATTTTCCCCTTGCTTACTACTTGACATCCAGGATAGCAGTGGAATGAACGTAGAATCCCAGCAACAACTGTCCCAGGAGATCTGAATGCTTCTCCTGGTTGGAAGATCTGATCTCCTCACGTGGTAGCTGGTTCCCACTGCTTGGTTATGCATTACAAGTCTCTAAAAGGTATTTCTACAAGAGAACTGGGGTGATGTAGATACTGGCTTTTTAGTATGTGAACTCATATACTAGAAAGAGCCTGAAGTGGGTGCTGAGTGGCCAACCTGTTGTAGCTACTGCAACTCCATGGGGTCTAATGAGAAATAATTGTGAAGACATAAATATGGAAGATTCTCAGTCTGGTCTTTTGTTATCTAGTTTGAATATTCAAAAAAGGGCCATCTCTTTTGGGAATTTAATCCAAGTTATTAACCAAATCTCTGTTGGGAAACAACCTATTATTCTAACTCCAGTCCCTGGGAGATAAAAAGTTATCATCTCTCTGTTTTAATGAACTGCCCATTAGAACTACGTTATTGGGCCTAGATGCCTCATTTCTTGACTATAAGGATAAACTATCCTTTGTAAGGATGCTTTAGGGAAAACTGGCCATGGGGGATGAAAACTAGGTTGAAACTCTGGCTTTTTTTTTTTTTCTGTTTAAAGCAATTGCTTGCCATTTGGAGTCCAGCCTGTGTACATGTCTCAGTTTTCTAAGATCTAGGTGAATGGTTCAGCTTTTGTTATTGCTTTCGTAGCAAGGAGAAAGTCATAACCCAGGTTGACAGGTGGCAGTCCACTGTCTTCTTCTGTGGTCCTCCTGGATTTTGTTCTACCAGTGGCACGCCGATTCCTCTCTAACTGCCCTAACGGTGAAGGGTGTTTAGCAGCAAATGCTGTTTTCTGGTAATCTTTCATCTGTGAAAAAGCAATTTATCTTCTCAAATAATAAACTTGCAGGGAATCTTCTCCTCCCACATGCCACTTTCTCACATTCCTCTTAGGACTGAATGTTGAAACAAGATCTACAATGTTTCTACAAAAATACTGTTAAAATGCGCCTCTGAGAATGTCAGTGTTGCTAATAGGAGCGACCTGGCCTTTGACTAAGAGCAAGAACTAAGGGGAGACTGGATGTTTCAGTGCCTGAAAGAGCCCTTTTTTTTTTTTAAACAAGTTAACATTTATTTTTATTTTTATTTTTTCCTTCAGTTTTTTTATTAAGGTATTATTGATATACACTCTTATGAAGGTTTCACATGAAAAAACAATGTGGTTACTACATTTACCCAAATTATCAAGTCCCCACCCATACCCCAATGCAGTCACTGTCCATCAGTGTAGTAAGATGCCACAGATTTACTATTTGCCTTCTCTGTGCTACACTGTCTTCCCAGTGATTCCCCACACCATGTGTACTAAACACAATACCCCTCAAACTCTTTCTCCCACCCTCCCCTTTGGTAACCACTAGTTTCTTCTTGGAGCCTCTGAGTCTGCTGCTATTTTGTTCCTTCAGTTTTGCTTCGTTGTTATACTCCACAAATAGGGGAGATCATTTGGCACTTGTCTTTCTCCACCTGGCTTATTTCACTGAGCATATCCTCCAGCTCCATCCATGTTGTTGCAAATGGTAGGATTGGTTTCTTTCTTATGGCTGAATAGTATTTCATTATGTATATGAACCACATCTTCTTTATCCATTCATCTACTGATGGACACTTAGGTTGCTTCCATATCTTGGCTATGGTAGGAAGTGCTGCAATAAACATAGGGGTGCATATGTCTTTTTGAATCTGAGAAGTTGTGTTCTTTGGGTAAATTCCAAGGAGTGGGATTCCCCGGTCAAATGGTATTTCTATTTTTAGTTTTTTGAGGAACCTCCATATTGCTTTCCACAATGGTTGAACTAATTTACATTCCCACCAGCAGTGTAGGAGGGTTCCCCTTTCTCTACAACCTCACCAGCATTTGCTGTTCTTAGTCTTTTGGATGCTGGCCATCCTTACTGGTGTGAGGTGATATCTCATTGTGGTTTTACTTTGCATTTCCCTGATGATTAGTGATGTGGAGCATCTTTTCATGTGTCTGTTGGCCATCTGAATTTATTCTTTGGAGAAGTGTCTCTTCATATCCTCTGCCCATTTTTTAATCGGGTTATTTTGTTTTTTGGGTGTTGAGGCATGTAAGTTCTTTGTGTATTTTGGATGTTAACCCATTGTCAGATATGTCATTTACAAATATATTCTCCCATACTGTAGGATGCCTTTTTGTTCTGTTGATGGTGTCCTTTGCCGTACAGAAACTTTTTAGTTTGATGTAGTCCCATGAGTTCATTTTTGCTTTTGTTTCCCTTGTTTGAGGAGATGCATTCAGGAAGAAGTTGCTCATGGTTATATTCAGGAGATTTTTGCCTATGTTGTCTTCTATGAGTTTTATGGTTTCATAACTTACATTCAGGTCCTTGATCCATTTCAAGTTTACTTTTGTGTATGGGGTTAAACAATAATCCAGTTCATTGTCTTGCATGTAGCTGTCCAGTTTTGCCAACACCAGCTGTTGAAGAGGCTGTCATTTACCCATTGTATATCCATGGCTCCTTTATCATATATTAATTGACCATATATGGTTGGGTTTATGTCAGGGCTTTCTAGTCTGTTCCATTGGTGTATGGGTCTATTCTTGTGCTACTACCAAATTGTCTTGATTACTGTGGCTTTGTAGTAGAGCTTGAAGTTGGGGAGCATAATCCCCCCAGCTTTATTCTTCCATCTCAGGATTGCTTTGGCTATTCGGGGTCTTTTGTGGTTCCATATGAATTTTAGAATTATTTTCTCTAGTTCATTGAAGAATGCTGTTGGTATTTTGATAGGAATTGCATTGAATCTGTAGATTACTTTAGGCAGGATGGCCATTTTGACAATATTAATTCTTCCTATCCATGAGCAGGGAATGTGTTTCCATTTATTGGTACCTTCTTTAATTTCTCTCATGAGTGTCTTGTAGTTTTCAGAGTATAGGTCTTTCACTTCCTTGGTTAGGTTTATTCCTAGGTATTTTATTATTTTTGATGCAACTGTGAATGGAATTGTTTTCCTGATTTCTCTCTCTGCTAATTCATTGTTAGTGTATAGGAATGCCACAGATTTCTGCGTATTAATTTTGTATCCCACAACTTTGCTGAATTCAGATATTAGTTCTAGTGGATTCTTTAGGGTTTTTTATGTACAGTATCATGTCATCTGCAAACAGGGATGGTTTAACTTCTTCCTTGCCAATCTGGATGCCTTTTATTTCTTTGTGTTGTCTGATTGCTGTGGCTAGGACCTCCAGCTATGTTGAATAGAAGTGGGGAGAGCGGGCATCCTTGTCTTGTTCGCAATCTTAAAGGGAAAGCTTTCATGTTCTCACTGTTAAGTATGATTTTAGCTGTGGGTTTGTCATATATGACCTTTATTATGTTGAGGTACTTGCCCTCTATACTCATTTTGTTGAGAGTTTTTATCATGAATGGATGTTGAATATTGTCAAATGCTTTTTCAGCATCTATGTGGTTTTTGTCCTTCTTTTTGTTGATGTGGTGGTTGATGTTGATGGATTTTCGGATGTTGTACCATCCTTGCATCCCTGAGATGAATCCCGTTTGATCATGGTGTATGATCCTCTTGATATATTTTTGAATTTGGTTTGCTAATATTTTGTTGAGTATTTTTGCATCTATGTTCATCAGGTATATTGGTCTGTAATTTTCTTTTTTTGTGGTGTCTTTGCCTGGTTTTGGTATTAGAGTGATGCTAGCCTCATAGAATGAGTTTGGAAGTATTCCCTCTTCTTCTACTCTTTGGAAAACTTTAAGGAGGATGGGTATTAGGTCTTCAGTAAATGTTTGATAAAATTCAGTGGGTGAAGTCATCTGGTCCAGGCATCTTGTTCTTAGGTAGGTTTTTGATTACCAGTTCAATTTCGTTGCTGGTAATTGGTCTGTTCAGATTTTCTGTTTCTTTCTGGGTCAGCGTTGGAAGGTTGTATTTTTCTAGAAAGTTGTCCATTCCTTCTAGGTTATCCAGTTTGTTAGCATATAATTTTTCATAGTATTCTCTAATAATTCTTTGTGTTTCTGTGGTATCCGTAGTGATTTTTCCTTTCTCATTTATGTTTATGATTTTTCCTTTCTCTGATTCTATTTATGTGAGTAGACTCTCTTTTTTTCTCGATATGTCTGGCTAGGGGTTTATCTATTTTGTTTATTTTCTCGAAGAACTAGCTCCTGCTTTCATTGATTCTTTCTATTGTTTTATTCTTCTCGATTTTATTTATTTCTGCTCTAATCTTTATTATGTCCCTCCTTCGACTGACTTTTGGCCTCATTTGTTCTTTTTTTCTAGTTTCATTAATTGTGAGTTTAGACTGCTTATATGGGATTGTTCTTCTTTCCTGAACTAGGCCTCTATTGCAATATACTCTTCTCTTAGCATGGCCTTTGCTGAGTCCCACAGATTTTGTGGTGTGGAATTATCGATGTCATTTGTCTCCATATATTGCTTGATCTCTGTTTTTATTTGGTCATTGATCCCTTGGTTATTTAGGAGCATGTTGTGAAGCCCCCATGTGTTTGTGGGATTTTTCATTTTGTTTGCGTAATTTATTTCTAGTTTCATACCTTTGTGGTCTGAGAAGCTGGTTGGAACAATTTCAATCTTTTTGAATTTACCGAGGCTCTTTTTGTGGCCTAGTATATGATCTATTCTTGAAAATGTCCCATGTGCACTTGAGAAGAATGTGTATCCTGCTGTTTTGGATGTAGAGTTCTGTAGATGTCTGTTAGGTCCATCTGTTCTATTGTGTTGTTCAGTGCCTCTGTCTCCTTATGTATTTTCTGTCTCGTTGATGTGTTCTTCAGAGTGAGTGGAGTGTTGAAATCTCCTAGAATGAATGCTTTGCATTCTATTCCTCCTTTTAATTCTTTTAGTATTTGTTTCGCATATGTAGGTGCTCCTCTGTTGGGCGCATAGATATTTAAAATGGTTATTTCTTCTTGTTGGATTGACCCTTTTATCATTATGTAATGTTCTTCTTTGTCTCTTGTGACTTTCTTTGTTTTGAAGTCTATTTTGTCTGATAAAAGTACTGCAACTCCTGCTTTTTTCTCCCTATTAGTTGCATGAAATATCTTTTTCATCCCTTCACTTTTAGTCTGTGTATGCCTTTGGGTTTAAAGTGAGTCTCCTGTAGGCAGCATATAGATGGGTCTTGTTTTTTTTTTATAATTTATTTTGGAATCATTAATCTACTATTACATGTGCACTATTATGGTGATTAAACTACCCCCTTCAGCAGGTCCCCCCCACCAACCCCATTACAGTCACTGTCCATCAGCATAGTGAGATGCTATAGAGTCACTACTTGTCTTCTTTGAGTTGTACAGCCCTCCCCGTACCTCTCCTACATTATGTCTGCTAATCGTAATGTCCCTTTTTCCCCCTTGTCCCTCCCTTCCCACTCATCCTCCCCAGTCCCTTTCTCTTTGGTAACTATTAGTCTGTTCTTAGGTTCTGTGAGTATGCTTCTGTTTTGTTCCTTCAGTTTTTTTCTTTGTTCTTATACTCCACATATGAGTGAAATCATTTGATACTTGTCTTTTTCGGCTTGGCTTATTTCACTGAGCATAATACCCTCTAACTCCATCCATGTTATTGCAAATGGATTTGTTTTCTTCTTATGGCTGAATAATATTCCATTGTGTATATATACCACATCTTCTTAATACATTCATCTACTGATGGACACTTAAGTTGCTTCTATTTCTTGGCTATTGTAAATAGTGCTGTGATAAACATAGGGGTGCATCTGTCTTTTTGAAACTGGGCTGCTGCATTCTTAGGGTAAATTCCTAGGAGTGGGATTCCTGGGTCAAATGGTATTTCTATTTTGAGTTTTTTGAGGAACCTCCATACTGCTTTCCACAATGGTTGGACTAATTTGCATTCCCACCAGCAGTGTAGGAGGGTTCCCTTTTCTCCACATCCTCCCCAGCATTTGTTGTTGTTTGTGTTTTGGATGTTGGCCATCCTCACTGGTGTGAGGTGATATCTCACTGTGGTTTTAATCTGAATTTCTCTGATGATTAGTGATGTGGAGCATCTTTTCATGTGCCTGTTGGCCATCTGAGTTTCTTCTTTGGAGAAGTGTCTATTCATGTCCTCTGCCCATTTCTTAATTGGATTATTTGCCTTTTGTTTGTTGAGTTGGTGAGTTCTTTATATATTTTGAATGTCAACCCCTTATTGGATATGTCATTTATGAATATATTCTCCCATACCGTAGGATGTCTTCTTGTTCCACTGATGGTGTCCTTTGCTGTACAGAAGCCTTTCAGCTTGATATAGTCCCACTTGTTCATTTTTCCTTTTGTTTCCCTTGCTTGGGGAGATATGTTCATAAAGAAGTCATCATGTTTATGTCCAAGAAATTTTTGCCTATGTTTTTTTCTAAGAGTTTTATAGTTTCATGACTTACATTCAGGTCTTTGATCCATTTTGAGTTGACTTTTGTGTATGTGGTTAGGCAGTAGTCCAGTTTCATTCTCTTACATGTAGTTGTCCAGTTTTGCCAACACCAGCTGCTGAAGAGGCTGTCATCTCCCCATTGTATATCCAAGGCTCCTTTATCAAATATTAATTGACTGTATATGTTTGGGTTAATGTTTGGATTTTCTATTCTGTTCCACTGGTCTGTGGGTCTGTTTTTGTGCCAATACCAAATTGCTTTGATTACTATGGCCTTGTAGTAGAGCTTGAAGTCAGGGAGAGTAATTCCCCCTGTTTGATTCCTCCTTCTCAGGATTGCTTTGGCTATTCGGGGTCTTTTGTGGTTCCATATGAATTTTAGAATTATTTGTTCCAGTTCATTGAAGAAAGCTGTTGGTGTTTTGATAGGGATTGCATTGAATCTATTGATTGCTTTAGGTAGCGTAGCCATTTTGACAATATTTATTCTACCTAGCCAAGAGAATGGGATGCATTTCCATTTGTTAGTGTCCTCTTTAGTTTCTCTTAGGAGTGTCTTGTAGTTTTCAGAGTATAGGTTTATTCCTAGGTATTTTATTCTTTTTGATGCAATTGTGAATGGAATTGTTTTTCTGATTTCTCTTTCTGTTAGTTCATCGTTAGTGTATACGAAAGCAACAGATTTCTGTGTGTTAATTTTGTATCCTGCAACTTTGCTGAATTCAGATATTAGTTCTAGTAGTTTTGGAGTGGATTCTTTAGGGTTTTTTTATGTACAATATCATGTCATCTGCAAATAGTGACAATTTGACTTCCTCTTTACCAATCTGGATGCCTTGTATTTCTTTGTTTTGTCTGATTGCCATGCTAGGACCTCCAGTACTATGTTGAATAACAGTGGAGAGAGTGGGTATCCCTGTCTTGTTCCCGATCTTAGATGAAAAGCTTTCAGCTTCTCGCTGTTAAATATGATGTTAGCTGTGGGTTTGTCATATATAGCCTCTATGATGTTGAGGTACTTGCTGTCTATACCCATTTTGTTGAGAGTTTTAATCATGAATGGATGCTGAATTTTGTCAAATGCTTTTTCAGCATCTATTGAGATGATCATGTGGTTTTTGTTCTTCTTTTTGTTGATGTGGTGGATGATGTTGATGGATTTTCGAATGTTGTACCATCCTTGCATCCCTAGGATGAGTCCCATTTGATCAATGGTGTATGATCCTCTTGATGTATTTCTGAATTAGGTTTGCTAATATTTTGTTGAGTATTTTTGCCTCTATGTTCATCAGGGATATTGGTCTGTAATTTTCTTTTTTGGTGAGGTCTTTGCCAGGTTTTGGTATTAGAGTGATGCTGGCTTCATAGAATGAGTTTAGAAGTATTCAGATGGGTCTCGTTTTTTATCCATTCAGTGACTCTATGTCTTTTGATTGATCCATTCAATCCATTTATATTTAGGGTGATTATTGATAGGTATGTACTATTGGCATTGCAGGCTTTAGATTTGTGGTTACGAAAGGTTCAAGGTTAACTTCCTTACTATCTAAGAGTCTAACTTAACTCACTTAATATGCTATTACAAACACAATCTAAAGGTTTTTTTTTTCCTTCCTCCTTTTTCTTCCTCCTCCATTCTTTATATATTAGGTATCATATTCTCTACTCTTTGTCTATCCCTTGATTGACTTTGAGGTTAGTTAATTTAAGTTTTCATTTGCTTAGTAATTAGTTGTTCTGCTTTCTTTACTGTGGTTTTATTACATCTGGTGACAGCTATTAAACCTTAGGAACACTTTCATCTATAGCAGTCCCTCCAAAATACACTGTAGAGATGGTTTGTGGGAGGCAAATTCTCTCAGCTTTTGCTTATCTGGTAATTGTTTAATCTCTCCTTCAAATTTAAATGATAATCCTGCCAGATAAAGTAATCTTGGTCAGAGGCCCTTCTGCTTCATTGCATTAAATACATCATGCCACTCCCTTCTGGCCAGTAAGGTTTCTATTGGGAAGTCTGATGATAGCCTGATGGGCTTTCCTTTGTATGTCATCTTATTTCTCTTTCTCGCTGCTTTTAATAGTCTGTCCTTATCCTTGATCTTTGCCACTTTAATTACTATGTGTCTTTGTGTTGTCTTCTTTGGGTCCCTTGTGTTGGGAGATCTGTGCACCTCCATGGCCTATATCCTTCCCCAGATTGGGGAAGTTTTCAGCAATTAGTTCCTCAAAGACACTTTCTACCCTTTTTTCTCTTTCTTCTTCTTCTGGTACCCCTATAATGCGAATACTGTTCCGTTTGGATTGGTCACACAGTTCTCTCAATATTCTTTCATTCTTAGAGATCCTTTTATCTCTCTGTGCCTCAGCTTGTTTGTATTCCTCTTCTTTAGTTTCTATTTCATTTATCATCTCACCATAACCAGTGTGCTTTTAATACCCTCCATTGTGCTCTTCAATGATTGGATCTCTGACCGGAATTCATTCCTGAGTTCTTGAGTATCTTTCCATACCTCCATGAGCATGTTAATTTTTATTTTGAACTCCCTTTCAGGAAGATTCATGAAGTCGATGTCATTTAAATGTTTCTCAGGAGTTGTATTAATAATTTTACTCTGAACCAGGTTCCTTTGGCATTTCATCTTTGTATATGGCGCCCTCTAGTGCCCAGAAGCTCTACTCCCTGGAGCTGCTCAGCCCCTGAAGCAATGTCGGGGGTCACAGGGGCGTGGTATTGGTGTCTCAGGTAGAAAAGAGCTGTTTCCTGCTTCCCGGGTGCTGTGCCTGTCTCTGCTGCCTGAACCAGTGGGCCAAGCACACAAGTATAAGCCTCTGTGCTCTGCGTTTGTAGTTGCAGTAGACAGACCTTCTGTTTGGCTGGCCTAACGCTAATGTAGGGTTTGCCGGTTTTCGATCCAGGTGGGGCTGGCCGGGAGAAAGGTGCAGTAGGCTGCGTATCATGGAAGGGGTCCTTGGAGCTGTGTAGCCATCCAGGGAGCTGGAGCACCTGATGATCGTCTAAGGAGGAAGATTTCTTTTTCCTCCTTAAATATGAGAGTCTATATGGCAAAGCTCCCAACCTGCTGGGGATTGTTCACCTGGACAATTTTGTCTACCTGTCCTCTCTCCTGAGCAGTAAGCTCTGTGCAATCCTAGCCCCTTTAGCAGCCCTCTTGCTAAGGGCTTCCTTATTAGGAAGTCTCTCAGACTGCCCACCTTTCTTTTGTCCCAGAGCAGCCAGATATGGATCCCTGCTTTCCGCAAGCAGCTGGAATCTCAGTCTCTCCAGGAATTCTGTCTTAGCTTTCCAACCGCATAATCACAGGAGTATCATGCAAGCATCATGAAATGTAAGTTTGTGCTCCTAGAGCAGATCTCCGGAGTTAGGTATTCAGCAGTCCCAGGTCTCCACTCCCTCCCTCCTCCTTTTCTCTTCCTCCTGCGGTGAGCTGGGTTTGGGGAAGGGTTTGGGTCCCTCCGTGCCACAGCTTTGGTATGTTACTCTGTTCTGTGAGGTCTGCTCTTTTCTCCAAGTGTATGCAGTCTGGCGCAGTCCTCTTTCCTGTTGCTCTTTCTGGATTAATTGTATTGATTATATTTTCGTATTATATGTGGTTTTAGGAGGAAGCCTGTGTCTCACCTCTCATGCCGCCATCTTTAATCCAATCTTCCTTCCTTTATTTCTTGAAAAAATAAACATTAAAAATACACACACAAACACACACATGCTCAGGAACTCTGTTCAGGGAGGGAAGTGAAACTATGGACCACATTTTAATGAGAATGGATTCTGCCTATGCAAGGAATGTTTGGGCAAAAAACTGCTAAGAGGATAAGGGTAGTCAGGCTCACTTTGTTAAGAAATAGTCAAAGCATTCTTTTTGGAAGGAAAAGAAATGATCCTTAGAAAGAGGAATTTTAGAACAGAGGGTTTTTAAGTGAGTCAGACTTGAATCCACATTCTAACTATTCCACTTACCATTTATGTCAACTTGGGCAAGTTATTATCTCTGAAACAATAGTAAAATGGGTATAAATATTAACAGCTCTCTGTAACAGTATTGTGAAAATTAAATTGAATGATGTATAAAAACATGTTAGTGCCTGGGCATAGCTAGTAGCTTTTATCATTACTGATGATTTTATAAGCATCCAGAACAATGTAAGGTTGCATGGGAACATTCAACTGGAGAACTTCAGGACTATATGTACATATATATGTAAGTACATATACATATATATGTGTGTGTGTGTGTGTGTATGGCCTTTTTTCAGGTGTATATATAATGGAGCTCTTAGTTTTGTTTGTAAATAAAAACAATTAACACATTCTGAACCTTTATATAGCACATAATACTGGTTGTCTCTTCTCCCAGTTTCCTGACTAAGAAACTGCTAATGTGCTCTGCTAAAAAGCTATCATTTTTGAAGTTAGAAGTGGTTGTGACCCAGTGCTGACCAAGGAAAAGAAATCAGAAGTCTGCAGGTGACTTCTGGGAAACTTGTTCTTGCTTAGCAGTATGACCTCTTTCTTCTTGTCACTGCCTTGTTCTGCTGCATGATTGGAGGGCTGAGATTAGCAGAGAAGTGGGGTTCCCATCCTGAGGCCAGGAGACCATGAGGGTGAGGGCCACTCGCTGAGGCTTGGCAGGGCAGAGAGAAAGGAGTAATTTGGGACGACCTAGGACCCTGTGGACATGCTGCATCGGACTCCTTGTAATTGGTAACTGGTGATCCTTTTTATTATGGCAGCATGCTCTTTGCTTTTCATGGATTATCTGATTTAACCCTAAAAATAGCCCTATCCTCTGAAGTACAAATATTACCCCCATTTAAAAGATTAGGAAAGCTCAGAATCATAAGTGCCTTATCTATAGTCACATAGCCAATGCATGGACAAGCCAAGATTTTAACCAAGGCAGTCAGAATTCAGAACCATTTTTTATCTATTTGTGCCTTTATTTCATTCTACAGTGGATTTCAGGTTGCTTTCAAGAAATAAATAAAATAAACAAATATCAGTAAGATATCAGTATTGAAAAAAGCAAAATGTTGGTGTGCAGGAAATAATAAGTTTCAACATGAGATTAAAAACCTAGGGACCAGTGGTAGGGGGAATAGAATACTGGTGTATGGACCATACACTTACCTTAGAGAAGGTCTGCAAACTTAGTGTCTGAGCTTCCTGGTAGGCAAGGAAAAAAGGCAGGGTACTTTCCTGTGTGAGAAAAAACAACATACCCATATTAATGGGAAACAAAGCTTTTTCTAATGGTAAATTCTAAAAACAATTGCTAACATAGGATTTCATATGGGACATAGATGTGAATAAGAAACTGTATCAAGGCACAGATTCCTGGGCACTACCCTCAGGGATTCTGATTCAGTAGGTCTGTAGTATGGCCTGAGAATTTGTGCTTGTTCCATGCTTCTAGGTATTGCTGATTCTGCTTGTCTCTGGACCACAGTTTGAATAGGGTACGTGTAGGACATATGTCACAAACTTAAATGCACAGAGATACCAGCCAACTAATGTAAATGATTGAAGTGGGTCACATGTAAGACAATAGGGAGGGGTTGCAACTGACAAACTGGAAGTGAGTGCTTCATTTTAAAGGGGTTACTTCTTGTAACACTAGCCAATTACTGTCTTGTGAAAATGCAGCCAAATGTTGCTAGATTTTCAAGAGAAACCCAGTGTTGTCAAGAGAAAATTATGTGAAACTTCTATTTCTAAAAACGACTGTTCAGGCCAAAGATGTCCCTCTCTTACCAAAGGACCTTACAAGGGTGAACATATCTTATTGCTTTTGTTGTAATTTCTCTATACTTTCGTGAGTTTCATAAAAGATTTTTCTGTGTGTTACTAACATACTTGTGAAAAAGGAGCTCCTCCTGAGATAATGTGTGTTTATGGCTTTATTGTGTCAGTGGCTCAAGATTTCCTTCTGTTTCTAGTGGAGGTTCTTATAAAAGAAGTAGGTAGGTAGACATGGCGGCAACCAATCCCTGCAGTATCTGAAAGCTGAGGTGTTTGCTTCTATTTCCTTGGAGATCAAGGATTAATGTGAACTGGATAATTCTAGGGCTCCGAGATATTGCAAATGAAATTCTTCCAGTTTTTAGTCCAGATTCCCTGCAAATATGAGCTAGGAGGTTTCATAAAATCTTTTCTTCAAGGCAAATTTTTTTTCCAATAAATGGACAAATGAGAAATCTCTGAAATTTCTAGAGTAGTTTCTTTTTGTTGACTGGTCTGCCTACTAGCACTTTTGTAATTTTGTGATTTCTTTAATAATTTCTTCCTTCTTATTTCCGGTTCTCTTTTTCTAGAACTCCTGCTATTCAGATATTGACCTCTTAGACGGATTTTCTAACTGTTTATTCTGTAGTTTTATTTGTGGATGCTAGTTATAAGATTAAGGCAGTTCCCTTCTGTTTCTGTTTATTAAAAGTTTTTAAATTGAAGTACAGTTGATACACAGTATTATATTAGTTTCAAGTATACAACATTTGTATTCAAGTATATACACATTTGACAGTTATCTATATTATTAAATGCTCACCCCATCTAGGGTAGTTACTATCAACATAGATGTTCCAGAATTATTAACCGTATTCTCTATGCTGTGCTTTAAGCTGCATGACTGATTTATATTATGATTGAGACTTTCTTTCTCTCTATCTCCCTCACCTATTTCACGCACTCACCCCAATCCCTCTCCCATGGTAACCACCTGTCACTTCTCAGTGTCTGTGAGTTTATTTCTGTTTTGTTTGTTTGTTTGTTTTGGATTTGATTTTTAGATTCCACATGGTATTTGTCTTTCTCTGGCTTATTTCACTTAGCATAAGACCCTCTAGAACTCCCCATGTTCTTCCAAATAGCAAGATCTCATTATTTTTTTATGGCTGAATACTATTGATTGTATATATGTACCACATCTTTATCTATTCATCTATCGATGGACCCTTTGGCTGTTTCCATATGTTAGCTGTTGTAAATAATGCAGCTATAAGCATAGGAGTGCATTCATCCTTTTGAGTCAGAGATTTTGTTTTCTTCAGGTAAATTCTTAGAAGTGGAATCACTGGGTCATATGTTGCTTCTATTTTTAGTTTTTTGAGAACCCTCCATACTGCTTTCCACAGTGGCTGCACCAATTTACATTCCTACCAACAGTGTAGGAGGGTTCTCTTGTCTTTACATCCTTGCCAACACTTGTTGTATCTCCTCTTTTGGATGGTGGCCATCCTTACTGGTGTGAGGTGATATCTCACTGTGGTTTGATATGCATTTCTATGATCATTAGTGATGTGGAGCATTTTTTTTCTGTGCCTGTTGCCCATCTGTATACCTTCTTCTGAAACTTCTGTTCCCATTTTGCTAACAGCTTTTTGTTTTAAAGCATATATGAGTTTCTAATTTTATCAAGGGATACTTTTGTAACTATTGAGATTTTTCGTGTTTTTTCTGTTGTTAATATGAAAAATTTGCTAGACTGATTTTAGAATGTTAAATCATCTCCAAGCATCTGAAATAAACCCTACTTGATTGGGATGTATCATAATTTTTAATGTATTGCTGATTTGATTTTCTAAAATTTTAAAAGGATGTTGGATCTTTTTGTAAGAAAAGATTTTAACCTATGATTTCTTATGTACTTGTCGGGTTTTGGGATCAAGTTATACTGGATTTATCAAATGAGTTAGAAATGTTCTTTCATTTCTATTTTCTGGAATTAAATAATATTAAATAATCATTATTTCACCTTAAATATTTGGAGGGCCACCGATAAAGCCTGCTGAACCTATAGATGTCTTTGTAGATTCAATATAGTGCTGTATCTACTCAGATTTTGTAGTTTTTCTTATGTTAGTTTTGGTAAGTTTTGTTTTTTCCAGAAATGTGTTCCATTTAACCTAAATTTTCAAATTAAATAGCATAAGATAGTTTATACTAGCAATATTATTACTTTAAAAATGTTTATTAAATCTGTGATGTTCCCTTTTTATTTCCAGTAAGGGTAATTTGTCACTTTCTCTTTTTTTCTTGAGAAGAGTTACAAGGAGTTATCAATTATCTTTTTTAAACAAAACTTTTGCCTTTATTAATTTTTTTCTACTGAATAATTTGTTTTCCACTTCATGAATTAGTCTCTGTATCATTATCATTTCCTTATTTCATGTTTCTTTGGGAATATTTGCTCTTCCTTTTTCTAACTTCTAGAAATGTATTTTTAGATTATTGATTTTCAGACTTGTTTTCTAAATCAGGCAGACCTTAGAGATATTGTGGGTTTGGTTCCAGACCACTGTGATGAAGCGAATATTGCAATAAAGTGAATCAAATGATTTTTTTTGGTTTCTCAGTGCACATAAAAGTTACATTTACACTGTATGTGCCTTAATTAAGAACTACTTTTTTGCCCAAAATACTAACTATTACTTGAGCTCTCAGCAAGTCATAATCACTGTTCACAGATCACCATAACAATATAATAATAGTGAAAAAGTTTGCAATATTGTGAGAATTAACCAAAATATGACACAGACATGAAGTGAGCAAATGCTATTGGAAGAACGGTGCTGATAGACTTGCTTGACACAGGGTTGCCTCAAATCTTCAGTTTGCAAAAAGCACACTATCTGTGAAGTGCAATAAAGGTAAGCTCTATAAATTGAGGTACTGCCTACATGTGTGTTTAAGAGGCTACGTTCCTCTATATGGGCTGCATCAGTAGCACATTGCAAGTTTAGTTGTGTTATATTTTTGCTGTCATTCAGTTAAAATATTTCTGATTTCCGTTGTGATTTCCACTTTGATCCATTTAGAAGTATTTTGCTTACTTTCCAAACATTTAGAATTTTCTTCCTATCTTTTGATGTCAGTATATTGGTTTCATGCTTAACTAAACTGTGGTTAGAGATTGTTTTCTCTATGACTTCAGTTATTTAAAATTGTGTTGAAACTGGCCTTCCGGCCCAGCATTTAGTCAATTTTTTTGTATCTGATTCATATACTTGAAAAGAATAACGACTCTTCACTTGTTTGCTGAGTGTTTTACCAATGTTAGTCAAGTTGTTAAATAGTGTTGTTAAAAATATTCTATAATGTTACTGATTTTCTACCTTCTTGTTCTATCAGTTACTGAGAAGTAAGTGTTGAAATCTCCCACTATAATTGTGGATTGTCTGCTGCTCCTATTAATTTTATCTTTTTTGTTTTTGGTTAAATACAACTAAAAATTGTTCATATTTTCTGGTTGATTGACCTACTATTGTTATGAAATGTCCCTCTTTATCTCTAATACATATCTTGTATTAAAATTCCTTCATGTCATATTTGCACAGCCAAATGAGCTTTTATTGGTTGGTGTTTACATCATATACATTTTATTAATTTTTTTTACATACTTTCTTTTTTTCCCTTCAGCTTTATTGAGACATAATTGACATATAACTGTGTAAGTTTAAGGTGTACAAAGTGATGATTCAATATACATATATATTGTGACATGCCATAATTTTACTTTTATTTATTCTGTATCCTTATACTTAAACTGTGTTTGTTGTTAAAAAGCATACAGTTAGGTTTTGAATTATATCCACCCTGACAACATCGACATTTAATTGAGGTACATAGTCCATTTATACTTAAGACAGGTACTGATATATTTTGGTTTAGGTCTACAATCTTATTATTCACTTTTTATTTGTCCCACCTATTGTACATAATTTTCCTCTCTTTTTTGGCATTCTCTTTGATTAATTAAATATTTCTTATTATTTCATTTCCCTGTATTTGCCTGAAGTAAAATTAATGATTGAATTAAAATGGTTGAAGTAAAATTAAACGTTATCTTACCAGTTGAATTGACATGAATTGTGGGCAGAGAATTTGCCTGATTTTGACTTCTTTTCATCTCAGCAACTTGAGGAATGTAACTATCTTCCTAGGCATTCCGTCCGGTGTTTGTTGAGTGAAAGATGATGCTAATAAACACGACCTGTAACTTGTTAATGTAATCTTTGACACTACTACTATTACTACTGATATAGTAAAATTAAGAAGGGAATCCCTTTTACTATATACCTGTCACACAGTGTGCATTCAATAAATATTTATGGCCTTGGGGAATGAATAATAACAAGCATCGCCAGCATGATCTGTGAAACTGGGACTATTCTGTTTTATCTCAAAAAGTCTATGCATCAGTTAGTCTTCAGCCTCCTCTGCAAAGCCTTTCCTGACTTTCCAAGCTCATGGTGTGGGTGCTTATTTGTGCCCCCACACAATCCCAGTCTTCCTCGGTATGACACACACCACAATGCATTGTGATTGCTTATTTAATTAATTATCAATCATTCCCTCATTTTCTGTACTCTTTGAAAGGTAGGAATCATGGCTCTCATCCCAGAGAAGATGCTGTGTTTAACTCGAATATGTGAATTCACTTGAATATATGAATGAACAGATTCTTAAGGGTAGGTGTTAATCATTTGCCTGTTTTTACTTTGTAATGTAGCATAGTATTACATTGTACTACATAGTACATAGTATTACATTGCTACATCGTTTTCAATGAATACTTTTTGTTTGAAATTGCCTCCGCATTGCTCAGAAAAAAGAAACAGCTTTCAGTATCAACTTGGATAAAACGGAAGACGAAGCTTGGCTTAAACATCCATGCAACATTTGAGGTATTTTCTGTGTTAGCACTGCAGCTTTTGTTCCTCTCCAACAGCATAGGTGACTAAGCCCTTTTGGCATTTCCAAAAATAAGGGAAAATACAGTCACAGAACAAATTAACTAGAGGATTTCCAAACATTTAAGTGGTATAGGATGGTGATGCTTAGCAAAATTTAGGCAAGAGTGAATCAAATATGATATCAGAATTGAAGTCAGGAGCCTTGGCTTCCAGCTGCATGGTTGAATAGCTGTTCCATTTGCTTGTCAGGCACAACGCCTGGAAGCTCTTGTGCCCCATATGGTGCCTGGATCCATGTCATTCCCAACAAGTCCTGACCTAAGTGTTTCAATCCAGTCATTCTTCTACAAACCTTGGGCTCCACTGAATCTTGCTTTAACTGGAACAACAATTTTCCCTTTGTCTTGCCATTATGAGAGCGTATTGTGAAAGTTTAGAGATCAGGATTATGAATTTGGCATAAACACAAAAAGTTTATGGAACTCCCTGAACATGGCCTTTGGCTCAGAACCAATTGGCAACTCCAAATGGTTGGAAGGGTCAATTACATTTGTAAAGATTTTAGTTCCTAGAAAATCACTCTCTGGGAATAATGAGCAGCAAAAAAACAAACAACAACAACAAAAAACCCTTCTCCAACTTGGCTGGGATGAGGCTAGTCATGTCATCTGTCCTAAATTTAAATTTATTGGAAATGGAGAGGACATAGCTCCATTTTTAACGATTACAGGTTATGATTTCCATAGCCCTGCCTGCTTTTGGCAACATGTTATTGTGTTAAATGGCACATAGACAGTTTTGAAACTCAAGTCATGAGATTCTCCTCCTTTTTTTGCCTTTTTATTTGCTAATCACAGCCTGCTTTGTCTAGCACTTGTCTGTGCTGTTAGAGAACCCTACTCAGGATTTCCTTAGGGAAGATTCTTCTTTGGGTTGGTCACTGAACATGTTCTTTCTATGTAACAGAGCACGTTTAATGAGTAATTGGAGCCTGTCGATGGTCTATTGTCTAGTTTGGGGAATTGATTCAGTTTCTGGTGGCCAAAAGTGACCCGGGCATTGAAGTGAGAGAACTGACACCTGCACGTACCATGAGAGAGAAGGGTTGGCACCCAGATCACGTTGGGAGAATGCCAGCTCTAAGTCACATGCCTCATTATTTATCTAGCTCCTAATTCTCTTACCTCTGCTGGGCCAGTGATATTATTCCCCCACCTCACACACAGAGTTGTGTGTTTATTATGATATGGGGATACAATGGGGACCATATATCTTCTTGAGTTTCCAACGGTGTGTTTACTTCATTTGTGATGCCTATCAAGCACAGAGAAAAACAGAGTGCAAGTCACAGTAACTTGAAGGAAACAGGGAGAAACTCCCTCTGCCTTTCACATTCTCTTTTACCTGTGCACCAGGTGGGCTCACCCCCATCCCTGTGCCGTCAGCCCCCAGAGACGATGCCTGCATCCTTTATCTTATTTCCCTTGTTCTTTCTTTGGCCACTATTCTGGCAGGGGCAGCCTCAGGATAGTTTCCTACTGTTGGAAGGAGTGTCCTTTCTACCCAATGAAGCCATCCAACAGGGATCTTGATATTGGAGCCATACGATGTCTTGGAATTATGGATTATGGAGAATGAAAATACATTGATTTAATTCCTCCTCCTTAATAAGTGAGTCTTTTTTGTAACCCACTTAAAAAATCTATCATGTACAGCTTTCTGTATCCTCAGATATAAATCTACATTGTCATTCTTATTGACTCCATGCTAGACCACTATATTTACTCGACCTTCTTTTGTTGATATAGAAAATAAAATATTTCATTAATAGGGCCGTTTTGTAATAGAGCTCATGGGAGTTGCTTTCACTTATTTCAGGCCTAAAAGTTACTACCTCTGTATTTGGCATATTCTTTTCTAAGCCTTTTTAAAAAATTCTAAGTCTCTTAAGGCTTTCCAGAGCATTCTAAGTAAAGTTAATGCTCACATCAGCTATTAACAGCCAGACAATTGCAGGTGAGGTTTCAGGTCCCATAGAGAAGGTTAGAATGTATTTCAGAAAAATTCCCTAACTTTCAGGACCTACTGACAGAGTTTAGATAACTATACCTGGCTAACTGGAAAAGGGAATGCATCTTTTAAATTTTGATACATATCAGATAAGAGCCCCTCAAAAAGATTCATTTAATCAATACACCTTACCAGGCATGTATGAGATCAGCCTATTGCCTGCACAATTACAAATGCTGTTTTGTCCATCTTTTTAATCATAACCAATCTGTTGTTTTTATTTGCATTTCTTTGATTACTAGTGAGGCTGAACATCTATAACAAAAATAAATTTATGTATTTATTGGCCCTATTTTTTTGAGTTGTCTATTCATATACTTTGGCCATTTTTCTTTCTGTTTTGTGCTGATTTATATAAATTTGACACACTATGCATATGTACCCTTTTCCTGGTATGTATGTTGCAAATATTTATCTCCAAGTGTTGTCTTTTACCCTTGATTGAAATCGTTTTGTTATTACAAAAACTGCATGTTTCATTTAAATGTATTAATATTTTCATTTATGGTTTCTTGCTCTGCACCATACATGGGAAGGCTTTCCTAATTTAAAGATGTAAACCTATTAATCACCTGTGTTTGCTCTGAAAAGAGCATTTTTTTGGATGTCTACATGTGCTGGGAACTGTGTTTGTCTCATCACATGTGCACTTTCATTAAATTTTCACCAAAATTCTGTGATCCAGTTGTTACTATCGTCTCCATTTGCAAATGAAAAAAATTCATATCAGAATATATGATTTATTCAAAGTCATCTAGCTGAGAAGTGGTAGATTCATGACTGGAGGTCATAGATTCATGACTGGAGGTCAGATCTCTGACTCCATAGAATAAGGACTTTTCAAGTATTCCAGAGATGACCGTGCCTGCAAATAATTACTTTGAATACATTCATAGGTTAAAAGGAAGCTATTACAAATACTTCCCTCAGAAAAAATACTTAATCCTAAAAGAATTACTTTAATAGCTTTATGCAGGCCAGATAATAAAAAAGTAGGGATATTGGCTGAGAATGCCAAGAACTAGTTTATAGTTCTAAATTTATTCATTTCCATAATGTAGATGGATGAAATATTTTGGTTTTTCAAATATTCTAGTTAAAATGAAGTGCAAGGCAGTATCACATGAGCCAGTGGATGATCATTCTGAAGTCCTTTCTGGGCAGAAATTGTATGTTTCTCTTATAATCAGGACGAAGTGAATGGATGTTATGTATGACCCCTTCCGCAATAGTCGCTTACTAGGGGCAACATTTTATTTTTACCTTCTCTATACATTTCACGTGTTAATATACTTTCACTGTCAAGCCTTGGTTTCATATCTGTTGCCTTTCAATTCGAGTGCTGTTGATACCATACGTGATTGTTTTCTTTGAATTTTTTGTCACGTTTTACATTTGTGAGCCACTGGTAGCAAAATCAGTCCAGTGAACTACAAGATGTTCTGTAAATGGGTTATTCAGGTTTTTGCTAAAATGAGAACTGGTTAGCAAATTTAAACATAATGCACGGTATGATGAAGGTATTGGCGTTAATAAGGCTCTTTCATGTTGATACTTTGAATTTTGGCTACTCTCAGATGATTTGTAGAGGAAATGAGATGTTTTAAAAATATATGGAAAAAGGGTTATTAGCATTCCTTTGAAATTTTATATCACAGGGAAAATAGCCCTTTGTCTTGATTGATAATTCAGAGGTTGAGGATGATTTCCAATATTTGAAATCCCAAAATTATAAATGGGATAATAAGGCAATGGGAGAGTTCTAACCAGTGTAATATTAGAGAGGGTTGCAGAACAATTTTTATTTGCTTCAGAAGTGCAGTGTATTTGTTTCTTTTTGGCTGGAGTGGTGGACTGAAAAAGAAGAAGATAACTAAGATTTGTGCATTTTATTTTATGTACCTCAGTAAAAAATATATAAATGAATATACTTTTATATACTTGAATCATAATTTAGAAGAGATAATTCATCAAATAGGAAGATGAAAATTTGCATGCTCGTATCCAGCAAGTAAGGGGAATGCAGTGAGGGCATGAAGCAGTGAGCCCAACCTCTGTTGTCTTCAAGGGAAGTTTCTTGGCCATTAGGAGTCTAGATAAATTCTGTTGAATAAACTACATTTCTTTGGGCCTGCTTCTCCTTAGAAACATGAGAGAGAGACTATTGGGTAATAAATCAATTTCTTTTTGGGGTGGTCCATACTCCATGGAGAGAGAATTCTGCAGAGTTGATTATGACTTGGGTAATTCCACAGATAATGGTTCCATTTACTAACATGGCATATAGGAAGGAAGGCTCAGGGAAGGTCAACTTATATAGGTCTGGAGTTCATGACAAAGATCTGGACTGGAGGTGTAGATTTGGGAGTTATTTATTTATTTAGTCAACAAATATCTATGGAGTACCTACTATGTGCCAGGCACATTTTGGGGAGTGATATTGCCTGTTCACTGTAGCTGTAGCCCATGGACAGTTGGGCTAATTGGGGGATGACTAAGGAGGGTGCTTTGTCCCTTTTCACATCCCCTCATTCACTCCTTGCTGAGAGAGAGAGAGAAAGTTCATTGATAGCTCAGAAGTTGAAGTTAATGGGCCACATTCACTGTGGGCAAGGCTACTGTATCAGTGGTGAGTGTCGTGAATGCCATGTTCTTCTCTTTCATCCATTTTCCCAATCCATGCTGCTGGCAGATTAGACTGTTAAGGACTTTCCCTTTGTGTGAAGTACGGCCATTGCCTTTCTCTGCTCTGTCTTCCATTGTGGGTCAGGCTGGCCTGCTGGGTGGGGATTGCAAAGCCAGGTCAGCTTAGAGCAGAGTTTTGGAGCTGAGCTTGTCTGTGGTTGTCTGTCTGTTGCTCTGTGTTGGAGCTGGCAAGGCAGGCCTCTGCTCTTGTCCGTATGAGTCGATGCGTAGGTGGATTTGGGGTGGCCTGTGCAGTGCTGGCCTTTATTGTTTACTTACTCCAGGCGGAGATGAGTCTTAGGTCTCAAGGCTGGGAAGCAGCAGGTCCCACTGTGACCTTGAGCCTGAGTTGTGTTTCCCATTCCAGCTTTTACGAGAGCTCTGCTCTGCTAGTACCATTAATAAACAGCATGTTTTACTTGGCTGGTGATCTGTGTGTGCATACCCCGTTGGCCAGGCCTTCAAAGGAAGGAGGAAAGAGTGGCCATTCAATTCAAATCAGTTCAGTTCAACTCAGTTCAAATATTTTATTAAATTGAAGGGAATTTACATAACAAATAGGACACCTGAAGCCTTGGTGGTAAATAGGTAAGTCAGGGACAGTATGCAAAATGAGAAATGAGGAAAAAAGACCACAGAATCCTAGGGAAAGAACCCCACAACAATTCAAGGGGCAGATTGTGTGCTCTATAAGTCTATTGTGAAGGAACTAGAGTAAAAAATCAGGTAGATGGAAACATGCTAATAGTGACCCTGTAGGACAATGACACCAGGGGAGGTTTTGGCATGCCTCTTATTTTCACTTTTTGTAGCATTTTTTTCATTGGAACAAGGAGCAGTAGCTACTTAAATTATAATAAAAAGAACTTAGGAAAATATCACACGAAGAAGTTTAGCAGAGTGATTTAGGCAGAGGAATAATGACCCCTTGGAATAATAAAGGTCTAAGGTGTTGGCTGATTGTAAAATACTGCTGTCTCTCTATAGTCTCAAGGGCAGAGGAATCTTCTTCTACTTCTATCTTCCATGAGCAACCTGTTCCTTGATTGAATGTACATGATAAATGTATTTCTTTTGCAATTAACACATACATGAAGAAAAATACAGATTTTGAGAGAACTCTTTTTATGAGGAACCACCTGGGGACAAGAAAGCCTGAGGCCAGGAAGCACATGCCAAGGCTGGGGAAAGTGAGTGCAAAGGGAGAGAAGAAATCCGGTGTTTGGGTAGAAGGAATTTATACGTCCATTCAGCAAATGCTCATTGCCTGCCTGTTCAAGTTCTGTGTGAGGTGTTGGGAATACAATGGTCAGCGATGTTAATGTGATTTCTGTCTTCGCTGACCTTCTGTGTTAGCGAGGATGCTGGCTGTGATAGGCCATTGCTACAGGAGCGCCTGAAGACATCTGGAACGGACCGTGTGAGACATAAAGGAGGTGGTAGTAGTGATGGTGGTGGTGCAGGTAGAGGTGAGCTTATAACCCAGCTGGGGACCTAAGCTTTCCTCAGCTGTATATCTGGAGATGCCTCCCCAGACAAGAAAGTAACGTTTTCCCCAGTAACTGTCTACAAAGTTCTGATGCTTCTGTGTGGTATGCTGATGTTTCTATGACTGATAAAGAAATGGCTGTTGTATTAATCCACAAAATAGCTAAATATTATGAGTACTCGGCCCAGCATCTGAATAAGCTTATAGTTTCTCCCTGAGAAACCTCTTTCACTTTAGAAGATGCTTGGTCTCCGTACCTACACCCAGCTAAAAAGCTAATTTGGGAACAGAGGATGTTTAATGTCAAGACAGACCATTCTGTAGCAGCTATAGCAGAGGATGGCCTGTTAGGTTTGTAAAGACCCATGTCACTGTGCCACTCTGCTGCAGGGAAGCCGTATGTTCTATCCTCAAATGTTTGGGTCTGAGTTCCCCCAGGGTTGCAGCTCTGTGTTGGTGTTAAAATGTAAGAGATTCAAGACCCGTAGTTACTTAGCAGCCTATAGCTTTGCCTCTCAATCTGTTTCCAATGAACTCAAGATATTGAAGAGAAAATAATTAAGAGACCATTGTCAAATCTTACCTCTCTTGCATACATAACTTACAGAAATGAGTCCACATTTGTGTTTTCTTTCCACTAGAGTATTTCATAGACAAACCCCACAAAATTTATTCCTCTTAGGTGGGAAGACAGGAATGACCATATGCTATAAAACAAGAAAGAGAGGAATGACTTGCCAAGATCCGAATGGTGAGTCAATGACCCCAGAAGTGACTACTGAGCTGTGGGGGCCTCCCTGAGTCACTGAATTCCTCTGAGCTTCACCTGGCGAGTGGATGTAGTAGTAGATGTCCTGTTCCTTGTCTTACAGGGTTATTGAGAGAATTTCATCTCCTCCTAGATGTGGAAGCCTTTCAGAGACACAGTGTATAAATGTAAGAGAAGAAAGTGTGATGTTTTGTTTTGCCTGCCAGCATGTGGTTTTGGGGAAGGCCCAACTGCTGAAACAATGGACCTGAAAGAAATGGCTCAAATGAAAGAGAAGTTTCTTTCCTTCTCACCTAACAGTCCAGGCTGGCTTTGGTGGTGACACTGGTGGTCAGGTGGCGGGGGTGGATTTTCTCCACGTAGTCATTTGACGGCTTAGACCGACTGTGGCTCTGCCTTCTTCAGCATGACCCATGGCTGCTCACAGGAGTGACAGTGACTTTAATGGCCCAGGCCTGGAAGTGGCATCATTGACATGCACTCATTGGAAAGGACTTTGTCACCTGGCCACAATTAAAGGGGAAAGAAGCTGGCAAACACAGTGTGGTTGGACGGCCCTGTGCCTTCTTCTGTGACAGAAATTGAGAGTGGGTTTTAGTGGGCAGCTAGCAGTCTAGGCCTCTGTTCTTTTACCTGGATGAGGTCAAGTTCTGCCTTTATAGAATCTCCCATACTTCATACTAGTCAGAGACACACTTTTCCATTTCATGGTTTTAGATTAATTTTTACCCCAGTAGACCAGGGCAGGGATCTTGTCTCTTGTTCATCGTGGGTCTTTAGCACTTGACATGGTGCTAGGCTCATAATAGAACTTCAATAAAGATTTGTTTCTTGAGAAAGAATACATGAATGTATCAAAGACATTGGTTGATGCTAAAGCCCCTCAAGTGACCCTGGATGTGTCTGGGCCTTGGTCTTATCAGGCATCTCTTTGTAACTTTTGATGTACTTGGAGAAAGGACATGTGGGAGGTAGAATTCTTAGATGACCCCAGTGACCCCCACACTTGTATAATGTCTCTTCAAAAGATGGATGAACCTTTAAGTATGATATTACTGTATGATTAAGTTATGTTATATGGCTTTCAGAAAGGGAAATGATCCTTGGTGGACCCACCTTGCTCAGATGAGTCCTTGAAAGGGCCTGGCTTTCCTTGAAGAGCTTGGAAGTGTGCAAGGGATTTGATGCAAGGGAGATTCCCTGTGGGTGGCACTGAAGATGGGGGGGACTATGTGTCAAGGACCACACATGGCTTCCAGGAGCTGAGAGTGGCCTGCAGCTGACACCCAGTAAGGAAATGGAGCCCTCAGTCCTACAGCCGCAAAGAACTGAATTTGGCTAACAACACGAATGAGTGTACAAGTGGATTCTTCCCCTTAAGATGAGAACTCAGCTAGCTGATGTCTTGATTTCCACCACAGAGGACCCTGAACAGAGATCCCAACTGAGATACCCTTTGACTTCTGATCTACAGACATCCTGAGATAATGAATGGGGGTTTGTTTTAAGCCACTGAGCTCACGGTGATTTTTTAGGCAGTAATAGGAAACGAATACAGGTTTATGTTTGCTAACTGGGGGCAAACAGACGGGGTGGGGCTATGTGGAAGGAGGCTGGAGAAGAGAGAATGATGTCTGTTTCCCTGAGGGCTTCATAGGTCTGGTGTCTGAAATATAGGATGATTTACTGTTCTGGTTTGCTTGGGACTGAGGATTTCCCAGGATGTGAAAATTTTCAAAGCTAATACTAGGACAGTGCTGAGAAAACAAGAGCAGTTGGTCTCCCTATAAATGGTAGGAATTTCTTTGTGAAGAGGGATGCAAAGAAATAGGGTGATAAAACAGCCTTCTGCTTGGGAGACAGCTGGAATACAGTGCTTACTCCGGCCCGGGATGGCTTGTGCTCTAGGAGCACTGACACCAGTATGATTGTGATGACCTGCAACAGAGGCTGTGGAGAGGTCCGGCCCTCCAGCGTCCCTCTACGAGTAGCACATTTAAGTGAGGAATCCCCAAGGGAAACTATAGGAGCGTCAAATGCCATCTCAGGGACACCTCTATGACCTCCTGAATCGACCACACGCGTCTCTGAAATGGATCTACAGCTTCTGCACAACACAGACGTGGCATGTGCCCAGGAACTTTGCATTCTCATTGACAATGTGACCTCACTGTAACCACAGGCTCATGAAACTCAAGTGCGCACATGGCCACTGTACCATGCACTGGGCTAGGTGTTCCCACAGTGCTAGGTTACAAAATCTCACAAATCTTACATGGTGGAGAAGCTCATTCTTATTATAAGCCATCTGAGACTTAGTGAGTTTACATAATTTGCTTAGGGATGGCCACCCGGGGCTATTCTACATTCATGCTAAATCTGCAGAAAATACTAAAAACAGCTTTAAGAATCAGAACAAATAGAACCTGCAAAACTCTCAAAGGACTTCTGGGGGAATTTATCTTCTATTTGCCTCTGCTGATTTAGCGTAGGGGCTAGAAGCTCTGTGGAGGGACGTAAGGGATACGTTGAGGCTGAATGCCATCCACACGGTGTTTCTGTGGCCAAAACACCTGCCTTTATCAAAGACAACTTAATCCCAGTATCTGACCAGGAATTGCCATTCACTGAAAGGTGCTTGCAGTTGGATTAACTGAATTAAATAAAGCCCCAGGCATTAGGATTTGTTGCTCCTACCATGTTGCTTCCTAAAATAAAGACTATCTGACAAAAAAGCAGGAAAACAAGTCGTTTTTCCTCCACATTTGCTCCACCATTGTAGTGCCAGGGTTAATACAGAAAATGAGCATCCCTCCTTCTAGCTCTTGTTTGGGAAGAAAGCAGATTGCTTCTCATTTTCCAGCCAAGGGCCACTGTGTAGAGTTGGGCAGGTAATTTACTGCCCTGGCGTGGCTGGCACAGCAGGCATCTTTTTTTAATTTGCAAAGAAAAAAGTGCTTAGTGGGCCAGACACAGCCCTCCTAACCCCATTAGGTGCCATGCCTCTCTCTGTATTTAGGCAGAGCTGGGCCTCTTAAGAGGTACAATGTATGCTGGCAGGTGTAGGCCCTGCAGATGGTCCTGTCCTGTCTCTGTCTGGTAGGATGGGTATGGGACAGACGGACAGACCCTAGTTAGTCCTGTATGTTGGGAGTTACAGTTTTCGTGTGCTATTTCTGGTTAGTTTGTCAGGGAACATAATATGGGGGTCCCAGCAAGGTAGCCCTGTGCCATAAAATCCTGGGTTTCCCCTAAAACTTATCAGTGGCTCTGAATCTTTAGCTGTGTAAATGATAACTCTCTTCTGTTTTTTTTTTTAACTGAAGTATAGTTAATATGCAATCTTATATTGGTTTCAAGTATACAACACAGTGGTTCAACAGTTACCCACATTATTAAAATCCTCACCCCAACCAGTGCCGTTACTATCTGTCAACATAGGAAGATGTTACAGAATCACTGGCTATATTTTCCATGCTGTACTTCCATCGTCGTGACCAACTTATATTGACTGAGAATTTTCTCTTGAGTTTTTCAGTAACACATTCTGTCTTTAGGCACTTATTGTAAGTGCCTAATACAGAACACTTAATCTCAGTCATTCTTTTTTTTTGCCAATTTCACTTAATTCAGGTTTCATTCAGACAATTCAGGTTTTCAAGCCTCCTGCTCTCCCCACTTAAAATGACAGTTTATTTTCTCTCCTCTTTTCTCAGTTCCAGGGGCTTGAATCACATGATGTTACTGCAGGGAGGGAGTCTGTCCCCTGTCATTGACAGCTATCCCTTTGATAGAGAGGAGATTTGACTCATCCCATTTGGACTTGGGTTTTTCACATCTGTGTCACTGACTTTCAGTCTGTCTTGGTGTCCGGGCATTCAGGGTACACTTGTTTCTGTTTGCAAGGAGCTGCCTAGTCTGCAGGCCTCTTAGCTACTTGTGCATCCTTTTACGAATATAGGAAAATAGTAGCTCTTCTCTCATACCACCACAGACCTGTGCAAGAGTCTTGGGGTATAGCCTTAGGCCCTTCTAGGAAAATAAGGTAGAGTTCTTTCTGCTTTTGAAACCCCACCACATTCTGGGAGTTCACTGTCCTTCGCCTTAGATCTGTCCCAGGAGAGGCAGCCACTGGTTCTGGGCACTTAACAGGGTCTAATTTTCTTATTTTTACTTTGTTCTTTTAATCAACTTTAGGCCTGAGAACAGGCTTTTTAAAATCACCCATTATTTACAAGATAAACTTTGCTTCTTGCTACTTAAAATCCAGTTTTTGAGACTCAGAAACATCTCTCTCAACTTAATACCTGTGCTGAGAGTTTCTGAACTGTGTGGAGAGTGCTGAGATGTGACTCTGTTTTCTTGTTCTTCTGTGGCCTTCCTTCTCCAAGACATAAACCTGGAGGGCCTGTCTGCAGCCTGAAAAGGGAGAGTAAAAAGCCCAGAGTGGCTAATACCAAGATACGATTCCCTTATGCTTGCTAGAATGAATCAGGGACCAGACTGAAGCTGGGCAGGAGTGGAGAGAAAGCAGGACAAGAGGTCATGTGCACAGCTTGTCCCCTGATGAACACCAAGCCCACACAAATCATCCCATCAACCTCCACATGGTCTAGGAGGAAGCCTTGCAGAGTAAGGGGCAGGCAGTTACAACTGGCAGACTCAGAGGAAGGGTGGAGCTTTGCAAAATCACCTCCAGTAGCTTTCAAAAAAGAAATGTCATCGTCCTCAGAGTGCATGGAGAATAAATTTAAAGAAGACCTCATAGTGTCGTCTGTCCCCTACTTAATTACACTAATTACACTATTTGCTACTTAATCACACTGGAAGAAGGAGAAAATGCAGATGACCTGCCTGCATTCTGTCCACTTAGGAATCAGTCATGTCCCTTTTGGTACCACAGCTGGATGGCAGGTTTACTAATGCGTTTGGTCCTACCTTTCCATCCTCCAAAATTTTCTGTTTCTAGATACCAATATGATTTGTTAGTTAACTATGTGGAGAGTGCAAATATCTCCTAGACGTGGTGGTGTGTTAAATCAGCTTTAGATTTTGGAAATGGGTTATGTCATACTCTTTTTCTATTTCCAGTGACAGTTTGTCCAAAAATATGGAGAGGTGACATTGGGGCTGCCATCCTGAACTGGATGTCCCATTGTAAGTTATTTTTTAATAACACTAAATAATAGTGCAAATAAATATTTTCATTCAATAATCATTAGAGGCATTTAAAATATTGAAAAACAAATCAGTTGTTTTTCTAAACAAGTAACTAATAGAAAACAGTCAAAGATATCCTTAAAAGTAATTTTTTTCAAAATCGTTAAAAGCAGTAAGTAAAATGAATATATGAATAATGTGAGCCTGTGTCGGTTGTGCACTGCACAACTCAGGGATGAATGATGGTTCTAGAGTTGAGGAATTCAGCTCAGAGTAAAATCAACTCTACCATTTAGTGAATGCCATACAAATATTTAAAAGTATGTGTATCACATATTGAGATCTAAAATTGTATTTGATTAAAAAAAGATATAGAAAAGCTTGGCAAATAATTTGCTTTTTCCAAACTAAGGATGGATGGTGGCTGCCTGAAGTACTGTGTTAAGAAGGATTCTGAAGCCACATTTAAAACCAGAGGGCCAGGGGCCAGGACCAATCGCTCATGATTGTCATAGGCACTGATGGAGGGGTGGCAATATCTACATCATGCTTTTGCTCTTCTTGGTATGAATATGAGAAAAATGTGAGTAAAGAAAAAGAAACTAGGATAAACAATCATGTAAAAAACGAAATGGATTCATTTAAAAAAGGCCCAGATGTCTTTTCCCAATTTCACATGTTAATGGCTTACCCTGTACTGTGAGCTCTGAGGACAGAGAGCTGTCAGATACAAGTGAGGTCTGTTCAAATCAACTGGACAGCCATGCTTCAAGCCTGAAAGCTAAATGCTTTTATTATTTAATTTAATTTATTTATTATCTTATTATTCATGCAAAATAATATTGGCAGTCCTCATGATGGAGAGATCCTACCGAGCATTTTGTAGTGTCTCAAATTTAAATGACAGCATGACGGTGAAAAGGAAATTTCTTTTATTGCATTCACTTTAACAGTATTCTTGTGGCATATTTGCTTCATGATTATATTAGTCCTCTTGGACTGCCATATCAAAATACCACAGCTGGATAATTTAAACAACAGAGATTTACTTTCTCTAAGTTCTGGAGGCTGGAAGTTCAAGACGAAGGTGCCAGTAAGTTGGCTTCTGGGGAGGCCTCCCTCCTTGAGCTGTAGACGGCCAGCTTCTAGCTGTGGCCTCACACACACACACACACACACACACACACACACACACACACACACACACAATCTGCTGTCTCTTCGTCTTAAAGGACAACACTCTTATTGGATATTGGATTAGGGCCCTACCCTTATGACCAAATTTAACTTTACTTCTTAAAGGCTCAATGTCAGATTCAGTCACATGGGGGGGTTGGGGCTTCAACATAAGAATTTTGGTGGGACACAGATCAGTCTGTATCTATGGTCCAGTGCCTGCAGTCGCATGCATTCTCCTGGGGGGACGGATGTGCTCGAGTCCCTGCAGTGCAAGGAGAATAAGATCAGCCCGGGGATACGTGTGCAAGAAAGTGCTGAAGGGGTTGAGAGTTTACTATTAGTAATGGCCACAGACTTCTCCAAGCTAACCTTTTCCTTATCTCTTCAGCTGCTTGTTTCTCCCTAAACCTCAATAGGATCTGCGTCAATGGTGTTTTTGAACTGTGTTCTACAGAGTCCTGGTGTTCCCTGGCCATGTTTTAGTAATTCAAAGGTGTGATTTAGATTGCATTTAAAAATATACCCAATTATTAAACTATTACAAAATAACATGCAAGCAAGCTACATGAAATAACTCATGTGCTATGTACCAATTTTTAACACATGCAGGACCACTTACATGAGAATGTAGGGTGCCAGATTATCTTGATTTTCTGAAGGCCTTGGAAAAAAAACCCCTGCCATTTCTGCCTAATTGAAAAATAGCTTCAGAACATAGGACAAGCTGTCAGAAACAATTTATCTGTGCAAAGAAGCAAAATTATACAAATAAATTGAATGTTAAGGTTAATATATACTCCACTTCTTTAAATCCCGATTTCTGCTTTTTTCCCTTTCACTAAAACAAACCTTACTGACTTAATAAAATTGTTCCAGATATGAACATATAATGTAAGTCTATGGTAATGAATTTAGGTTAATAAATAGTGCCTTTATACTTTTTTGGTGTAAGATTTCATTTGAGAGGAGGGTTGATGATAAAGAAAGTTTGAAAACCTCTGCCCTGTTTGCTTATATGTACTCTATGCTCCATGTGCTATTAAAAAACTAAAAATGACTGAAGCCTCTCATATAATGTAAGCCAAACAATGAAGTATGATAGAAACCAGTTAAGATCAGCACATGGAAGTCTAGGTGCATAGATGCACATGTCGTTTATGTGCCCTTGAGTCTCTGGTTCTACAGCCTGACAGTGAGCAGTCATTCATTATAAATCATCAGAATTTTAATTTAAAAAAATTAGTGTAGGGAGCTGAGTTGGGGAGGGACATTCATATGAGTATTTGGTATTAAGATGAGAGCAGCTCAGTAGGAAACTTCCTAATGGAAATGTCACTGATAGTAATTACCCCTTTCCAGTCAAGCAGCTCTTTGATTTTCCTTCAGCATTAGGGGACCAGGCAGCCTGACAGATACAGTGAAACAAGAAGGGTGATTTAGAAAGCTAGAGAATCTGGAAAGCCATCTAGGGAATTTGGAGACAGCAGTGTAATTTGATATTTGCATCATCTGCGAGTGTACCGGGTCATGCTTTTTAGTTGCTGAGCAGACATTAAATGGGGGCAGACTGGTGTGGGATGCTGAGACACGGGGATGAGGAGCACGAATGCCAGGACTCTTGGATTTGCACTGGTGGGTGGGAGAACCAGCCACGGCCAGAGGAAAACTAACCGGCAGCCACTCTTGTAGCTCTCCCACTAGCTGTCTAAGGCCCTCGAGCGGTGCACCAGCGACCATCAGAGACATTTAGGAAGATGTCTAGCATCATCTTTCTTGCAGGCAGCATGTGAGATGTTTATCATCACTCAAAGCTTATGAAATCTGGTGTTAACTAAATGTACAAAAGCCCTAAATATAGTCCCTGAACCAATGTAGCTCTTTTTAGCCTTTAAAAAAAAAATTAGTTCTTAGAACCCTTAACCTAGTGCCAGCAACATCCTACTTCCAAAGAGAATGCTTACAAGTTGAAGGGTGAAATTTCTGATGATTACACAGCCTCTTGCCAATGGATAAATATGTTTGCCTTCCCTTCTTTAGTTTTCCAGTCTTATTATCCCCTGCGTTTCTATCATTTTCTTCCTCATAGAAGCAGCTGTGTAATCTACTCAAAATGAAGAATGAGAACACTGGTCCTGGATTTTTTTTTTCCTTCTTGTTCAGTGATGAACACTTTCTCTATAACAAACAGTAAGGGAAACATGGCAGAGGGCTTAAATTATTGATATTTGCACGTAACACGTTAATACGATTGTGTTCTTCTGTCTGATTCTGGAATAAGTTTCCCTGAGAATTTCCCTGAGAATACATAACACACACAGAAACACACACCTACATGACAACATGTATACATAACACAGAAATACACAGCTACTTAACAATGTGTAAATACGGCAAATATGGTTGAAGATTTCCATGGATAAAGTTAGACAACATGCTGTAATGTACAAATTTTTGTTTCTCAAGAAAAACTACAGCTACTCCTCTGTAAAGCTAACCCAACTCTGTATTAACTGGCTGATGTAATGTTCAGAGTATTTTTTGGTTGATTTCCTAGCAATCAGAGATAACATGACAATTCACTGTAGTTGGTTTTGTGGGCTGGTAATGGTTCAGACACATGGGACTAATTCAAAACTTTGCTTTTGCAGGTTCAATAATTCCTTCTCCACTTAGAAATGAAATGATAGATTTTTTTTTAAAACAACTAAATAATGCATGGTGTGATGGGATGAGGAGAGTATTGCTAAAATTCACATCAAAAAGCATCCTCGATCACACCGTTCAGTCTCAGAGCTGTTCCATTAGTGCCCCTTTAACATGTAATAGTTCCCAATTAAATGTGTTGGTAAGAATTATTCATTTTAATAATTAAAGAGCTTCCCCAGCTCCCTGAAGAGCGTTACCATGGAGGCCCAGCTCCACTGCTGGGAATAATCACAGCATGCTAATGTAAGAAGAAGGTGACAGTTGAATGCCAGTATTGCCATCGGGTGAAACTAACTTGGGACTCATCTCAGTGCTGGGCCCTGGGACCCCCATGAAGTGACATTTCCCTGTAGCAGGCTATGATATGGGTTGGTTTTTTGGCTATCATGGAAGGTAAATTTATCAGCTGCTAAGTATTTAGACTATGCTTTGAGACATTCTAAGATACATTTTGACTGTCTTCAGTATTACTTGACTATTAGGCAGTGATTCCCCCAAATGAGTTTTGTAGTACCTTAGGGCTGCCATGCAATCGTTCAAGCAGAATTTTCTTTCATTTTAATTAAAAAGAAATATATGGACTTGGGGCTTTTAGGAGGGGCTGATGTACAAGTAAACTTTGAGGAGGGGTCATAACTAAATGCAACTGTAATTATCGGGCTGTTGGCAGCAGCTATGTTGAATCTGGGTCTGTCGGTGGTAGTGAGACGGTGCTTCTTGGGTGTAAAATGCTGGCCAGTGTAATCCCAGCTGACATTGTAGGAGACTGATAATCCCCAACCACCTGAGTTTCTATTAATCGAAACTTAAATAGTGCAGTAAAGCCAAAGGCCCCTCCTATTACAGAAAACAATGATGAGAATCAAGGTCACCATCATCACCACACTTCTGGCAATCAGCATCCCAATAAAATAGCTCATGTTTAGAGAGTACTTACCAAGGAACACTGTTCTAAATGCGTCACATAAATGGACTCATTTAACGATGATCTACAAAGATCAGGACCTAGATTCTGATAACTGGCTGAAGATGTCAATGGCGATAACAGTGTCTACAGGTATTAGCACTGCTCCTGTGAGGACAGGCTTTCTGGCTCTTCCGTACCACACACCTTCCAAAACACTCTCATGTTTATCCATTTGGTTCTTGGCACAAACCACTGAGGTTAATAGGGCTATTTTTATGTTAATTGTACTGAGACATGGGATTTTCCAAAATCTCTACAGGTAATCTTGGATTCCCAGAGTGTGCCTATTGGAAGTATTTTAGATTTTTACTAATGAAGAAACAGATTTACAGAGATTTGATTTGTAGTTTGCGTAGGCTTTAGGTCTTGTCACTGTCATTCTTATGAGTTTCCCATGACATCAGAATTTTGCTTTGATTTTCAGAACTGGAATGATCATTTCTTAGCATTCCTTGGTAAGAGGCAGCTTTGCCTAAGGTCACTTAGGGACACTCCAGAAACAAGAGCAGAGGAAGAACTTCTCTAGAGTTCGATAGAATTTTCATTGTTCCCCAGTGTTGGACTTGGAAAGTGAAAAATGTGAGAAGTGACAGAAAAGGTGCAGAAGGCAGAGGGGAAGAGCAGATGACCTGTTTTTGGTTTATGACGCCCTCCCTGGGACAGGTCAGAACCGAGCACTTTCTGGGTTCCCAGGCAATAAATAGACTGTGGTGCTGGCCTCCACGTAATTCCAAGCTGCAGCCAGCTCATTTTGGGATGGTTTGCTCACCGGTTTTTGGTCCACATTTGGGATTAGCCAGGATGGAGTTGTGCTGTGTGAAGGGATGGCCAGAAGCCCGGGCTATAGGAGCCGGCTGTCCACCTTTCCCCAGGGGCGGGTCCAGTTCCCCATCTGCCAGGAGACCTCACCACTGTCTTCTCTATAGTCCAGGGCCTATCTTGACGGATGGATCTTACGTGATACTGTAATTGTTTTTGTTTTTCTGGAAGCTTTCTCAGCCCTCAACTTATAGTTGACATTTTATCTAAATCTTTCTCTGTATTCTTGGGTATAGACATGTCCTATGATTTTCATATGCACTGAGTAGTATAAATAGCTTGCTAATTTGTAAGTGTCAGGACCACAATACAGTACTTGATGTTTGTAGGACCCCTGAACAAAAGGTGGAGTCATCCTAAACAGCTAGGAGTATAAAGGGCGAGAGAGTCCTTTCATGGTTTGTCCCCTAAGTCCCTCTGTCCCAGTCATGCTGTTTTGCATATTTGTAGATAATTATGACTTGCTACTTATCTGGCCGACTTAATCTGGACACATTTGGTTGCAAGAATAAAACTCTTTAAAAAAAAAGATGGGGTTCATTTAAGGACACAATGGGGAATTTCAAGGCAATCCACAGGTAGGAAATTAAGTACGGCCTGTTCTTAAGGGATGGGGACTTGGGGATCTGAAGTCAGAGTGCAAGCTCTCCCTCTCTGACTTTCTTTTTAGAGCCTTGTTGTGTTTGGTGTCTTGGACCATCTGTGGACTGTCTTCTGCTGCTGGCATGGTCTACCATAGCCATCTTCAAACGACAGCTTCTGCTCTCAAATATCTCTTATTTTGTGGTTTCATGCTGGCAGCCAACGGAGCTGGGCTCTGTGTATCAGTCAGTCTTCCTAGGTGTAAGAAACAGAAAGCACCTATATAAGCAGAAAAAGAACTTATGGGAAGGTAGTGGGAAGCTCACAGAACTGTTGGGAAGGGTTGGAATATGGCCAGGAAACTGGACACCCCACAAGCACGCCACAGAAGAGGACCTGGGAGGACAGACTGCGTCTGACTAGTACCGAGACCACTGAGGCTGGGGCGCTGGATTCTGCTATTCCTGATCCTACCGCTGCCCAGCCTGGTCCCCTTGAAGTAAGGTCTCTAGCATCCCTGTGCATCACTAGCTTCCAATTCAAAGTCAGGGTGGGTATTTCTGATTGGTCAGACCTAGGTCACATGCTAGTTCCTTGGCTGCAGAGGAGACGGGAGAGCAAGTGTCAGGTGCTCTGAGGCTCTATCACAGAAAGAGGGCCACCCCTCCCATTGTGTCTCATAAGGGGGAAATGCCTCAAATCTAGGAAGGCAGTTTAGATTCTGGGCAGCCTCCCAAAATAAAACCAAGTGGTCACTTTACTCAGTGTCCCAGTTCCTCATATCTGAATGAATACAAATAATATATTTTGGGCCAGATATCCATCCCTAGACCAATTGCCTGTGGCCAGTGAAGCAAGATGCCTTCATACATATGGCTGTACTTTCTAGGGCTGTGGGTGGGTGGTTCTTCTCTAAGAAGGGGCTGGGGAGGGAGGTGGGTGTGAAATCATGGCTAGATAATCATGCCTCCCTTTATTTCCACTACTGGTTCATGATATGTATCTTGAGGTGATTTGTAATATTACTTGCTAACTTGCCATCAGTTACATTAATATGTTTACATGTTTATTTAGCTTCCCTAGCACAGGAATGGTTACTTTGGGGCATTAGGTAGTTTCATGGACCCAGACATCTTCCAGAAGGTCCAATTTCTTTGCCTGTTTAGGTAAGTTCAAGCCTATTCTCCGGCTGGACATTTGCAATTGTAGCTTTTAATATTCACTAGACTGTGTCTAATGAAACAACCCTTTGGGGCTTTGATGAAGGTCTGGCATGTATAATCTTTGAGAACACCTACCTGTGTATTTCTGAGAGATAGGTCAAGTGTGAAAAGGGAAAAATGTTTTGGAGAGATAAAACACCACTCAATAATAATTTGTTATAATTACTTTTGCTTTTTTTAAAAAAAGATATATTGGGTTCCTGTTATATGCTAGGCACCATGCCAAACTTCACTGAAGTTAGCTTTTCTTATAAGGAGCAGTGCTCATGTTAAATTGAAATAAAAGAATTCTCTTCAGCTGTATCCAAATAAATAACCAGTAAGACCCATACATAGCCAGATATAGTAAAAACTGTATATAGCTTTTCATTTGGATAATTTAGTACTTTGAATATTTGGGATTCAAGTGTAGGGAGACTGGAAATCCAGCCCAAAATTACAGTCCACCCTCAAGAGAGTTTAAAAATTTTTTTCATTTAATAAAGAATTCTTTCTGGAGTTTTTGTTTGAGGGCCTGAGTTTTAAGAAATACAACTGGGTATTTGTTTTGAATTAGGTAAATGGTGCCAGGAGCAACAATTATCATTAATGTTTACAGTTATTTGAGCTTTGGAGGAAGCAAAAGAAAGCTCATGGAAAATACCAAAGTTGGCCGGTAGTAAAAGGCGCCTCTAAGAAGCAAAACCCAAGAATGAATGTTATATGAAAAATTTCATCATATTGATGGGCAAGAGTAGAAGAAAGATGTTCTTAATTATATACAGTCAGATTTTAAAAGTACAAGGCTGTTCTATTAAATGTGGTGAAAATATTTGGCTTGGTAAGGAAAATGCCCAATTTTAAACATGGGCAAACATATAAAGAATATCAGTGATTTACTCCTTGTTTCATTTACTAATTCACCCTCTGGTATACATCTACATCTAATCTCTTGTTTTGAAGGTCTGCTGCATTCCAGAAAGACGTGGTATTTCAAAAGTGCTGACACAGTTATGTCATAAAACAGATTGGTGGGGGACTCTCTTGTCCCCTCCTGGCGTGAGCCGGGAGCTCTGTCCTTTCACTTTATTTCTAAATAAAAGCCTGCACCTTGCTCTCCTAAAAACAAACAAATAAACAAACAAAAAAACAGATTGATGGGCACTTTTGTTTGACAACATGGTTGTATGTGAGATGTATCAAAATAAGCCATGCTCTTTTATACCGTTTTTAAAAAGAGCAACCGTGATGACATGTGAAGTAGTAATTTGTATACTCAGTAGGCATAAGACAAATTGCCGTAAGATAATCTTTTATGGCTTTAGGGGGACGGAGTTTTCTGTCAAGGGGTGACTATACATCTAGCAGCAGGCATGACGCTCACTCGGGATCACATGTCATAGACTAGTCTGCTGGAATTAGACTGTCCTGCAACCACTCCTACAGAACAAAAGGATGAATGGATAAAACTGTCATATGTTAAAGATTAAATTCAAACAAACTTAATATCCATCCGAGTTCTCTAAAGTAGGGGCTGGCCAACTCTCGATAAAGGGCCAGATAGTGAATGTTTTTGGTTCTGTGGGCCCTGCATTCTCTATCACAACTAGTCAGCTCTGCTGTTAGAGCATAAAGGCCTCTGTAGTTAATATGTCAATGAATACGTGTGGCTGTGTTCCTATAAAATTTTATTTATGGGCACTGAAATTTAAATTTCATGCATCACAAAACATTCTTCTTTTGATTATTTTTTCCAGCTATTAAAAAATGTAAAAACTATTCCCATGTTTGTGGACCATACAAAAACAGGTAGTGAGCCATATTTGGCCCAGGGGCTATAATTTGCCCCCCTGCTTTAAAATGTACTAGCCTTTTCCTCACATGGCTTGCAAACTAATTAGGATTAAATACATTTTTCAGGAGGCCTTTGTTTTAAAATACTGTAGTCCAACCTCTCATCCCCCTTCCCTACCCAGGTGTTGATATCCTCAATTTATAATGTCAGGAATGTGAAATATCGATAAAGAGTCATCAAGAGTTTATAGATTCAGTATTTAACTACTATCTTTCACATTAATTCATGTGCTCTTTCCCCAACGTTGTAACATTATTACTAATCCCTTTCCTTCACTTTTCCCTTCAAATCTAATTTGTGAGTAAGATACGTAATCTTCTTTGGAAAATATATTTTCTGTGACTCAGACAATCCCTCAGTTTGCACCTGGGGTAGACTCTTGAAATGGGGAACACATAATGTAGTCCCGGATGAATAAGAGGAAAAAAAAAAAGGTAGATGGAATTGGACATCAGCCAAAATACAGGCTTTGGATAAGATGTCCAACTAATTTCCCTCAGCTTTGTCTGCTCTATTAATTTTCTGCCAGTTGCTTATTTTCTTACAAATATTAGGCATCCTCTAGATGCAAAAGCAACAGCATATTTGAGCCAGATAAGTAGAAAGAACTCAGCCATTCTCCCTAGTACAGTAAAAAAGCATTTATTAATTCAGTATAACCAATAATGAGGGTGTGAGCATGTGTTTTTCCATAAAAAGTACTGAGTAGAGTGGGGGATGATGAAAGCTCATGCAGTAGATTATATACTCTCAGGGAACTTGCAGTGAAAAAGTACTTTCAAGTATGTTTAACTAAAAATAAGGAACAGTAACTATGCCATCCAACCTGGCCAAGAGGTGAATAGCATTGGAAAACAAAAATATTCCATATGGTTCCTTTACCTTCTTCCTTCTGGTGCTGCACTATTGAGAAAGTTTTAGCTGCCCTGAAGTCCTTCCTGGCCTCCTGTGTTCTGGAAGATTTCTCACACATGTTCCCTTTTGTAGTTTGAATTTAATGTCATGTGGGTTTTGTGCTACAACTTGTTAAGCTTGTTCAAAGTCACTGCACTGATGATTCTTGCCAGCCTGAGTTCCCCATGTGGACAGTGCCCCACAGCCAGGAGTGCCTGGCTGTTACCCTCTGTTGTTTCCAGCTGGGCACTCTGCAAGACTTGTTACTGGTGTGGGAAAAATGTCTTTTGTCCATTTATCTTACCTTCTGCTGCAAAGCACTGCCATGTCTGCTCAAAGATTCCTATCAGAGAACACAGCTCTAATATTTCTATTTCATGCTCCTTGCAGTCCCCACCTCAGGACTCAAGAACTGATTTGAAGATTATACTGTGAATAATCTGAGGCTCAGACACCAAAGTATAGTCATCTTTTCCATAAAGACTCAGTGATCTTGACTTTACACCAAACATATGCACCACCATCTCTCTTCTTTTAGCATGAATTTCTTCGCCTAAGCATTCTCACTCACTCACTCAGCTAGACCCCAGGCCCGGCAAATCTCCTAAGCCCCACCAGTGCTCAATGGCCACACACAGCTTGGATTTTCATTTTGGAGTCTCTACAAACAAACATAATTAATAGCCAGAGTAAGTTACAGATAAGACAGAAGTTGTAGGTAAGCGTTCAGAGAGAATGAAGATTACGTTTGAGCTAGAGTTTTCAGAGAAAGAGTCTATTAGGATCTAGGATTTGAGCTAGCCTTTGAGAAATCGATATGGATAGAAAATATATAATCAGTAGACTATGGATAGTCAATATCTTTCTCCATTGGTGCTCTTATTTACATTCTAGGAGTTGATAGTTAAAGGCCGTATACGTGGACATATATCAGGAGATATATAATTTAGAATAGATATTTCAAAAAAACATGAAGTAAATAAATAAAAATTTAGAAGAAGAAATCAGTGGGACAAGACATTCCTTATATGTTGTCAAGCAATACAGTTTTCAACTGCTCATCAGAGTGCATATACTCTGCCCTGTAGCGTGTTTCAATGACATCTGCCGCAGATAGGAGGGAATTTATGTGCAGGAAAGGCTTTAAGGAAGAGATGGGATTTCTGAAGTTTCTGAGCACGTCCCTGAAAGTTTAAGAGGCTCTGACTAATATTAACTCATAAGATGTGTAGGAGAAAGTTTCTTGGAATACCATCAAGCTGAAACCTAGGGTGAAATGTTTTGCACTTAACAGCTTTTCCATTTAATAGAGTTTTTTTTTAATCCCTAAACCTAAGAGGTTCATTTTTGACTGAAAAGGAACATTCATTTCTGTGGCAAATCACCCAAAGTGACAAAAAAATAAAAAAAGGAGCACAACTAGTTGAATTCCCTGGTTATAGTTTTCATAGTTAGGTTTCTGTTAAGTCAAAGGCAGTGAAGGGAAAATGAGTAGCTGTGGCAAAGGGGAATTACTGGGATTGGAAATCATAAATTGACTGTGAGGTTGTAATAGCTCCTCAGAACATTTGACTCAAACTCCTCTTTTCCTTTATGGACAGACAGCAGTAGGGCGCACCTGTCGCTCACAGTGTGCTGGGGGCTGACGGGCCCAGTCACAGCAGCCTGGTGTTCTGTGTCATCTCGTGTCGTTCTCCCTTTTCCCTCTGCATTAGTATTTTCACCACAAATGAGGTCAAGGACAGGGAATATTTGTTATCGGATCCTCCAAAAATACGATCATGGCTATCGTTATGGGGAAGTTTGAAATGAACGCGGGCAAGAGGTTTATGGGTTTCTTTTGTTCAAGTCGTTCAAGAGAAGCTGTGAAAAACTGTTAACGATTCCAAGGTTCGGCTTCACAGTGCTGGTTTGGAAGCCCAGCCTGGCCACGGAGGGACAATAGATCTGAGTCAGATTCATAGTCTGTCTGAGGCTAAGTTTTGTTACAGCAATTGTGAGATTTTGGTAAGATCATGTTTCTTGAGGGCAGGGACTTTGCTTTTATGTGTTTTGTAAATACCCAACACCTAGAACCATGTCTAGCAGTAGCAGGCGCTCAGTTAATATTTGTTAAAATAGGAATTAATTAATTTTAAAGTGAAAATGACTTGCATATAGGAGGTGCCTGTAGTAGTCAAGATTCTCCAGAGAGAGAGTGAAACAGAGAGAAAGAGATTTATTTCAGGGAATTGGCTCACATAATTATAGAGCCAGTAGGCTTGCAGGCTGGAGACTGAGGAGATAGCCAATATTAAAGTTCAAATCTGAAGGCTGTTAGCTGGCAGATCCCTTTTTTTCAGCATATGTCCATCTTTTATTCTATTCAAGCCTTCAGCTAAGTGGAAGAGACCCACCCTCAGTGTGGAGGGCAATCTGCTTTACTCGAAGTCCACTGATTTAAATGAAAATCTCATCCAAAAACACCCTCACAGAAGCAGACAGAATAAAGTTTGACCAAATATCTGGGCACGGTGGCTCATCCAATTTGACATATACAATTAACCATCTTAGTGCCTAATAAATTAGGATGAACTCATTCATATTATCCCTACTCAGAAGTGAATTATTATAGAACCATCCATTACCAGAACATAAACCCAGACTCAGTTTGTTGTCAATAACCAATTTTTTATAGAAGCAGAAAGAGAAACCAAAAATAGAACATTTCTTCATTGATGTCCTAGTGTCTTGCTTCTTACAGAATTTTTCCCTCAGCAATGAAAATACACAGTTGGGTTGTATTTGGGGCTTGTGTGCTCTCTTGTCATAAGTGAGTTTCTTTTTTTTCCCCATGTTTCCTAGAGCCACCTCCATCCTCTAAACCACTTCCTGTCTTTAATAGGGTACTAGTCATGGCAAATATGATCATGGGTACTGCTAGGCTTGGAAATACAAGCTTGTTTCTTATTGTGTTGCCTTTCATTTCTTTTAGCTGCAAGAAGCAGAGGCCCACTTATATGCACTCATGTGAAAGCGTATTATAAGGATTCAGGAATCCGTCACAGGAGTATGGGTGAGCGACCGCAGCCAGTCTGCATGGGAATCAGAAACTTTTGAAGAGTAGAAATCGCTCTCTCCATCTCTCAGGCATTTTCTGGCATATTAGTTTCCTGGGGCTACTATAACAAAGTAACTATAAATTCGTAGTTGTAACTACAAAGTCTGTGGCTTAAAAAGCCTAGGAATTTGTTTTCTCACAGTTCTGGAGACCTGAAGGCTGAAATCAAAGTGCCAGCAGAACTGTGCTCCCTCTAAAGACTCTAGGAAGGAATCTCTCCTTGGTTGTTCTAGTTTCTGGTGGTTGCTGGCAAACTCTGGTGCTCCGTCGCTTGTGGCCTCTGCCTTCTTCCCTGTATTCCTTTGTGTCTAACTTTACTTCTATTTACCAGAATACTAGATTTTGGATTAGGACTCACCCTAATCCAGTATGACTTTATTTTAACTTGATTACATCTGCAAAGACCCTATTTCCAAATAAGGTCACATTTGGAGGTACTAGGGGTTAAGATTTGAACATATCTTTTTGGGGTACACCATTCAGCCTACAACATCTGGTGTCTCATCCTTGCCTTTCACATCATTCCCATTCCATTTTTCCTCCTCTTAGTCTTCTCCAAGTAGCTTTCCCTGGTTGCTCAGAGTTGTGCCACCTTCTTCCACCATAACATTGTCTGGTCCATGGTTTCGGCTTGCATCGTGCTTAACTCCAGCTCATGTTCTCCCTTACATTCTCTTCTCAATTGACCACAGCATCTTTATTTCTCAGTTCACATACCCAGAAGATTATCTCAACTTGCCAGATCTTTTTTTGTGCTAGGCTTTAACTTATAGTCAGTCAATATACGGGTCATTTCTGAGTCATGTGTTCACTTGTGGTGCAGACATTTGGGGTTCGGGTCACACAGGCATGACTGCTTAGGCAGAAGAAGTTCTGAAAAGAAGCCCCTATAATTCTGTCAACCAACAGATATTTTATAGAAATAGACAAGACTCTTCTAAAATTTATATGGAAAGGCAAAGGAATTAGAATAGCTAAAATAATTTTGAGAAATAAGCACACAGCAGGGGGAATCATTCTATGTTATTTCATGGCTTATTATAAACCTATAGTGATCAAGACTGTGTGGTATTGGCAGAGGGATAGACACGTAGACCGATGGGCTGGAGCAAAGAACCCAGAAAGGCACCCAAACAAATGTGCCCTGCTGAGTATTAACATGTGTGCGAAGGCAGTTTAATAGAGGAATGATAATCAAATGGTTTTAGAACACTTGGATGTCCATAGGCAAGAAAAAACAAAGCTAAACCCGAAACTTAATCCTTATGTGTTATGCAAAGATTGACTCAAAATGGATCATAGATTTAAATGTACACCATTCAACCCACAGCACTTGGCATCTTATCTCTGCTTCTCACAGCATTCCCATTCCATTTTCTTAACATTTAGCTTAGCAGGGCCTTTCATAAAGGAACATTTAAAAAATTTTAATGAAAAGTTTCTGACTTTTTTCTTTTATTAATTGTGCTTTTGGTATCATGTTTAAGAAGTCTTGACCAAGCCCTAGATTCCAAAGATTTTCTCCCATGTTTTCTTACCAAAGTAATATAGTTTTGTATTTTACACTTAAATATTTACAAACCACATATCTGCTAAGGGAGTCATAGCTGGAATTTGAAATGAACTCTCAAAACTCAGCATGAATAGAAGAGAAGCAGTTTAGTAGAAAAAAGACACAAGAAGACATTTCACCAGAGGATTAAAAAAAATGATAAATAAGCTGATGAAAAGATGCTGACCATTAAGGAAATGGGAATTAAAAAACCACAATAAGGTATTACTCCAAACCTGTTAGAGCAGCTAAAATAAAGGATAGTGAGAACACCAAATACTGGCAAGGATTCTAACAAGCTGCATTTCTGATGGGAATGTAAAATGATACAGTCACTCTGGAAATAGTTTGGTGGTTTGTTAAAAAAAAGAAATAGGCTCTTAACCATACAATCTGGTAGTCATATTTATGCATATTTATTCCAGGTAAATGAAAGCTTTTGTCCACAGAAAAAATTGCGTGTAAGGTGTTCATGGCAGGTTTATTTGTAGTAGCCCCAAAGTGGAAACAAACAAAATGACCTACAATAGATGAGTGGTTAAACAAACTGAATAGAATAAAATACTGACCTCTTAAAACTCCTGTTCATGTTGATATTTTGACTGAGTCCCACGAATGACAAGTGTTCTTAAGGGCATCTGGAATGGCAAACCTTTTCCTGATGGGTTTCTATTTACTTTGCCAAGATCCCTCAGACGATTCATTGTCTATGGCAGCTGTGGCCTTACAAAATATATTTCTTAAATAATAAGACTTGAATGTCAGAATGATTTCTTGACCCACGGGCTGCAGAATGGATGCATAACAGGCATAAAAACATTAATCTCATTTTACGTCTCCATCAGAACTCTTGGGTGATCAGGTTCATTGTCAGTGAGCAGTAATATTTTGGAAGGAATCTTTTTTTTTTCCTGAGTGGTAGGTCTCAACCGTGGGCTTAAAATATTCAGTAAACCATGTTGTAAGCAGACATGCTGTCATCCAGGCTTTGTTGTTACATTTATAGAGCAGAGGCAGAGTAGATTTAGCATGATTCTTAAGGACCTTCACATTTCCAAAATGGTAAATAAGCATTGGTCTCAATGTAAAGTCAACAGCTGTGTTAGCCTCTAAAAATAGATTCAGCCTGTATTTGGGAGCTTTGAAGCCTGGCATTGACTTCTCTTTAGCTATGAAACTTCTAGGTGGCGTCTCCTTCCTATCGAAGGCTGTTACATCTACAGTGAACTATTGTTTAGCATATCCACCTTCGGGAATTATCTGCCTGTGCGCTTGCTGCTTCACCTTGCATTTTTATGTTGTGAAGACAGATTCACTCCATAAACCTCATGAACCAACCTCTGTTAGCTTCCAACTTTCCTTCTACAGCTCCCTCACCTCCCTCAGACTTCCTAGAATTGATGAGAGTTAGGGCCTTGCTCTGGATTAGGCTTTGGCTTCCAGGAATGCTGTGGCTGGTTTGATCTTCTATCGAGCACACTCAAACCTCCATATTCGCAATACGGATGTCTTACTTTCTTATCACCCGTGTGTTCACTGGAGTTGCAGTTTTAATTCCTTGAAGAACCTTTCCTTTGCATTCACAACTTGGCTAACTGTTTGGTGCAAGAGGCTTAGCTCTCAGCCTATCTTGACTTTCAACGTGATTTCCTCACTGAATGTGATCATTTATAGCATTTGATTTAACATGCAACTTGAACACAGCAGCCACTGCAGGGTTATTTATTGGCCTAATTTCAATATTGCTGTGTCTCGGAGATTAGGGAGGCCCAAGGAGAGGGAAAGAGGCAGGGGTACGGCTGCGAGGTGGAGCAGTCCGCACACGCACATTTATCGATTAAGTTTACCATCTTACATGGGCATAGTTCATGAAGCTTCAAAACAATCACAATAGTAACTTCAAAGACCACTGCTCAAAGATCACCCTAACAAATGTATAATAATGAGAAAGTTTGAAATATTGTGAGAATTTCCAAAATGTGACACGCACAAAGTGGGCAAATGCTGTCGGAACATGGCACCAATAGACTAGCTTGAGGCAGAGTTGCCACAAACTTTTTTGTAAAAAGCGTTATCTGCCAAGCGCAATAAAGCAAGTGCAATGAAATGAGGTGTGAATGCACTTGTTTATGGGGAGAGTGAGCTGTTTATGCTCCCAAAGCTAATTTTAATTTTTAAAGGATGAGTGATGCCAAAGCCTTATTTTATTTACACATCTAGTTATGGCCAGAGAGGGAAGGACCCACTTCCTCAAGCCTCTATTTCCCCCTTTCTAGGAGTGTCACATCAGATATGATACTTTGATGATGTAAAATACCATCTATTTAAAAATAACAGAAACTTACCGATTTTATTTTCTTATCACATGTAGGTGATCTGTGCCATAGAAACTGTGACACTGTTTGGATAGGTGGTGTTACTAGGTTATTAGCTACATAAAAATACTGATGAGTGGGATGTACATATGAGTCCCTTATTTCAAAGAAGATTTAAAAATCAGGCAGTTTTATAAGTTTTAACTCTTAATTATTAGTGTTAATGAAGATGAGCAAAAGTTTGATAATATCCAAATATTGGGCAATAGGAAAATTATATATGCTGCTGCATGTATTTTTCTTTGTATTTCTAGCAGAAAATGGTTTTATCTATCACACAAAGAACAGCTTTTAGGGACCAGGGTTAAACACTTTACATGTATTTTTTAATTTAGTGTTGACATTTCTCTGAGGTGATTATTATACTATCATCATTTTAAGGAAGTGGAAATTGTGGCTGAGAGAAGTTAGGTACTTGCTCAAGGATAGACATATAAAAATTGGTGTAATGCAGATGAGAAACCCAGTCGGTCTGACTCCCAAAACCTTGTTTGTATAGTATGTAGCCATGTGATGTGGAATTCACAGTATTATTTCCAACTGGGGGTAATATGAATTTTAGAGGTGAGACCCTTTTCATTTCCTTATCTTCCTTTTCTGCTGAACTTTTAGCCTTGCTTCTGAGACTGATAAAAAGAGTCCACTTACAGCAATTCCAGCCTCTTCTTCCTTGCTGGCCTATAGCTTCCCTGGGGCAGGGTGGTAATTACTTTTATAAACCTTATCTGATAGGTGCTTTTTCTGAGACAACAAAATGCATAAGCACAATTGTTATACAGTCATTTCAATGTAGGTAGGCTTCTGTTGGGCTTCCAAGCATTAGAAAAACATAGGCTTTTATTAAAGTTGTGTCTTTAAAATTCACAACTTTTAATCCTGGTGCATTAAACCACATGGTGCTCTAAATTCAATGTTTTCTATTTCCTTTATTATATGCAGAATACATGATGATACAATACTCCTCAAAGAATATGAAAGCAATGATAATTTCCCCCATTAGTAGGAATGCTCTGGGAAAAACAAAGACATTATACACTACCCCTGAGTTTCATTTATTTATCCCCAGCCTAGGATTCTCTCTTAAAGACATCACACTTGGGCTCTGTACTTGGAAAGCATATTTTAAATCTGAGTGATGCCTCAGATATATAAGAAAGTATTTATTTGCTAAAATTCATTCATTTTTGTCTGCTTGTTTGTTTGAGTACCTGGGAAGAGTGACCAAATTGTTCCCCAGTATCCCTGAGAGCCAGTCTGGGATGGGCACATGGCCAAAAGGACTGAGTACGCTAATGTGCTTCCATCTCTTTGATGCTCACAAAAGAGATGCCTAAGTTCTCATGAACAAGCAGCACAAGCTAGTAACTTCCCTTTTGTTGTGGTGCTGTTACCTATGGGCTGTTACAGTGTGGAGGGCAGTTCTGAATGCCAAGGGGCCAAAGGCACAAAGATCACCAGATGCCAACTGTCTTGCCTGCGGGTTTCAGCCCTGGGGAGGTTCACTGTGGATTCGGTAAGACCGAGCAATGACAGTGGAACGTTCTTGGGGTAAAAGGGCTTATATCCGGCTTTATTCTCATGGCGGTAGGTCGAGCACCAGGATCACCTCTGCATCCAGCAGTCTGCAGGTCTGTAACCCACCTCCATCTCCGCCTCTGACCTGAGGACTGAGCGGAGCTCTTTATTTGGTAACTCAGTCAATAGTAGCTCATTGCCTATGCGTGTGGGAGCAGTAGCCTAGCAGCAGGCCAGTTACACCATAAAGGAGTTTAGGGTCAGGTGAGGATCCTGGCCATAGGAATTTCCATTTTCCCCACACAACTCTCAGTGAAAAATGAATGAAAACAGAGGGATGGGAAAAGCTCATTTTTCTTCACCAATTTTTCTGAGGAGTCATGTTTGTCTTTTCCCCAGAGGCTCTTTTGCCCACATCTTATTTCATTCTTAGATGGCTCAGCATTTGGACAGATCAGATCATCACTTTGCACTCACTATGACTCAGGGAGAAGGCATATTTTTTATGTAAGCAGGAACTATTAGACAGTTCTTTGCGTCTGAGGTTTCTCCACAAATACCCTACACCTGAAGATATTCTCAAGCTCCTGGGACATGTTAATTGTCCTAAAACATCACACCGCAACCACCACCTACTCTTCAGAGTCCTCCAGTTCTTCTGCCCTCCTCAAACTCACAGTTTCAACCAACTACTATATTAGTCCTATAGAACCAAAAATGTAGTGTGGTGGCTTCTTTTAAATGCAAATGTAATTATAACAGAATTAGGTCCTAATGCAAAAATCATCTCTTAATGCATTGAATGCTGATATAACCTTTTGGGCAAAGTATAATTTTTTCAGGCTGTCTGTCTTTCCTGAGAAATGAGTCACAAAAAAGTACTTAAAAAAAATTATTTGAAAACCAGCAGAAGTTTAAGTGCTCTGTGATAGGAAGGAAAAATTGAGGAAACTTTCTAAATGTGGCCCCTGTATGTATAATGCAGTTTTCAGGTTTGTAAATATAATCCCCAGGGACTGATGCACACAGATTAGAGGTCTGAGAAAATGAACAGGAGTGATAATGAGCAGATGAATATCTACAGAAATATTTCAGAAAGCAATGCATTGATATGCAGTCCCAGAGTCATCATGCAAATGCCAGACCTGAGAATTTTGAAGAAGAGATAAATGTCCCTCAATACCTTTACAGATAAATAATAAAAACAAAACAAAATCTTTTCCCTTATTTATTTCAATGATTTTATTTCCTTATTTATATAAAGTGTGAAGCTTGCTAGTTAGAAACTACTAGCCTAGAAAATAAAGGAATTCAAGTTGGCACTAAGATGTAATTTTTCCATGAAGCTCCTTGGAATTCTGAATTGACATGGTAGAATGCCAGCTATTGTTTATGACCATACATAGCTGTGACAGTATATCAATAAATAATAAGTGCTTGCTTCATCTTACATCCAAGAGACTGGGATGCTGGCATGACCTTAGAAATGTTGCCTCTTCCTCCATGGCAGTTATTCGAAGCCTTCTCTGACCAGCCAAGATGGAAGCCACTGTTCTTCCCCATGAAAGACTTCGCTCATGTGCTTGGATGCAAAAAAAAAAGCTAGGTGGTGTTCTGATATATTTGAAGGGGTCTCAGAATTCTTAAAATTCTCAGATGAAGCTTGTTTTTGTATACATAAAGTAAGTGCAGATCCATCCTGTTTAGCAGCTATTTTATTCCTTTACCCCAAAGTGTTTGATAATTGTGTATAAGTATCAGCCAGGCTCCAAATAGAAACAACTTTGAGTTTAGAACAGGGGATATTGAATGCCAGGTTGGGTACATAGGTGATGGAAAAGCTGAGATACCAAACGGGGGACAATTAGGTCATCTTGGAATTAATAGCAACAGGAAGTCATTGCTATCCTGTATTAGTTATCTATTGCTGTGTAACAAATTACCCCTAAACTTATTGGCGTAAAACAGTGAAACAGGGCCTCACACAGTTTCTAAGGGTCAGGAATATTGGTATGGCTTAGATGGCTACCTCTGGCCCAGAGTCTCTCATGAGGTGGTAGTGAAGTTAGTGGTAGGAATTGCAGTCTCAGCATGGATGACTGACTAGGATGAGATTGTTTCCAAGCTCAGTCAAGTGGTGGCTGGTAGGCTTTGGTCCTCTGCCATGTGGGTCTCTCCACAGTATAGCTTCATGTCACGGCATCTGTCTTTTTGTAGAGCAAGGAAGTGGTGCATGATGGGAGAGAGTGGCACAAGATATAGCTCTAGTCTTTTTTTTTTTATTAAGGTATCATTGCTGTACAATCTTATGAAGGTTTCACATGAGCAACATTGTGGTTACTACATTCCCCCCTATTATTAAGTCCCCACTGCATATCCCATTGTAGTCACTGTCTATCAGTGTAGTAAGATGCTATAGAGTCACTGCTCGTCTTCTCTGCTATACTGCCTTCCCTGTGCCCTCCCTACATTATATGTGCTAATCATAATACCCTTTAATCTCCTTCTCTTTCCCTTCCCATCCACCCTCCCCAGTCCCTTTCCCTTTGGTAACCACTACTCCCTTCTTGGGTTCTGTGAGTCTGCTGCTGTTTTGTTCCTTCAGTTTTTGCTTTGTTGTTATACTTCACAAAAGAGTGAAATCATTTGGTACTTGTCTTTCTCCACCTGGCTTATTTCACTGAGCATAATACCCTCCAGCTCCATCCATGTTGTTGCAAATGGTATGCTTTGTTTTCCTCTTATGGCTGAATAATATTCCATTGTGTATATGTACCACATCTTCTTTATCCATTCATCTACTGATGGACACTAAGGTTGCTTCCGATTCTTGGCTATTGTAAATAGTGCTGCAATAAATATAGTGGTGCATATGTCTTTTTGGATCTGTGATCTTGTTTCTTCAGGTAAATTTCTAGGAGTGGAATTTCTGGGTCAAATGGTATTTCTATTTTTTAGTTTTTTGAGGAACCTCCATATTGCTTTCCATAATGGTTGAGCTAATCATAATACCCATTATTCCCCTTCTCCCTCCCTTCCCGCCTGCCCTCACAACCCCCTTTCCCTTTGGTAACCGCTAGTTCCTTCTTGGGTTCTGTGAGTCTGGGATTTACATTCCCACCAACAGTGTAGGAGGGTTCCCTTTTCTCCACATCCTCGCCAACATTTGTTGTTCCTTGTCTTTTGGATGTTGGCCATCCTAATTGGTGTAAGGTAGTACCTCATTGTGATTTTTTATTTTTTTATTTTTGTATTATTAATGTACAATTACATGAGCAACATTATGGTTACTATACTCCCCCTATTATCAAGTCCTCACCACATACCCCATTACAGTCACTGTCCATCAGCGTAATAAGATGCTGTAGAATCATTACTTGTCTTCTCTTGTGTTATACTGCCTTCCCCATATCCCTCCCTTGCTACATTATGTGTGCTAATCGTAATACCTCCTTTTCCCCCTTATCCCTCTCTTCCCACCCATCTTCCTCAGTTCCTTTCCCTTTGGTAACTGTTAGTCCATTCTTGGGTTCTGTGAGTCTGCTGCTGTTTTGTTCCTTCAGTTTTTTCTTTGTTCTTATACTCTGCAGATGAGTGAAATCATCTGATACTTGTCTTTCTCTGCCTGGCTTATTTCACTGAGCATAATACCCTCTAGCTCCATCCATGTTTTTGCAAATGGTAGGATTTATTTTCTACTTATGGCTTAATATTATTCCATTGTGTATATGTACCACATCTTCTTTATCCATTCATCTACTGATGGACACTTAGATTGCTTCCATTTCTTGGCTATTGTAAATAGTGCTGTGATAAACATAGGGGTGCATCTGTCTTGTTCAAACTGGGTTGCTGCATTCTTAGCATAAATTCCTAGAAGTGGAATTCCTGGGTCAAATGGTATTTCTATTTTGAATTTTTTGAGAAACCTCCATACTGCTTTCCACAATGGTTGAACTAATTTGCATTCCCACCAACAGTGTAGAAGGGTTCCCCTTTCTCCACATCCTCACCAACATTTGTTGTTGTTTGTCTTTTGGATGATGGCCATCCTAACTGATGTGAGGTGATACCTCATTGTGGTTTTAATTTGCATTTCTCTGATGATTAGCGATGTGGAGCATCTTTTCATGTGCCTGTTGGCCATCTGAATTTCTTCTTTGGAGAAGTGTCTGTTCAGATGCTCTGCCCATTTTTTAATTGGATTATTTGCTTTTTGTTTGTTATAGTGCATGAGCTCTTTATATAATTTGGATGTCAACCCCTTATCGGATATGTCATTTATGAATATATTCTCCCATACTGTAGGATGTCTTTTTGTTGTATTGATGGTGCCCGTTGCGGTACAGAAGCTTTTTAGTTTTATATAGTCCCACTTGTTCATTTTTGCTTTTGTTTCCCTTGTCTGGGGAATGTGTTCATGAACAAGTTGCTCATGTTTATGTCCAAGAGATTTTTGCTATGTTTTTTCTATAAATTTTATGGTTTCATGACTTACATTCAGGTCTTTGATCCATTTTGAGTTTACTTTTGTGTATGGGGTTAGAAAATAATCCAGTTTCATTCTCTTACATGTACCTGTCCAGTTTTGCCAACACCAGCTGTTGAAGAGGCTGTCGTTTCTCCCTTGTATATCAATGGCTCTTTTATTGTATATTAATTGGCCATATATTTGTGGGTTTATATCTGGACTCTCTATTCTATTCCATTGATCTATGGGTCTGTTCTTGTGCCAGTACCAAATTGTCTTGATTACTATGGCCCTGTAGTAGAACTTGAAGTCAGGGAGTATAATCTTCCCTGCTTTATTCTTCCTTCTCACGATTGCTTTGGCTATGCAGGGTCTTTTGTGGTTCCATATGAATTTTAGAACTATTTGTTCTAGTTCATTGAAGAATGCTGTCGGTATTTTGATAGGGATTGCATTGAATCTGTAGATTGCTTTAGGCAGGATGGCCATTTGGACAATATTAATTCTTCCTATGCATGAGCATGGAATGTATTTCCATTTATTTGTGTCTTCTTTAATTCTCTCAAGGGTGCCTTGTAGTTTTCAGGGTATGGGTCTTTCACCTACTTGGTTAGGTTTATTCCTAGATATTTTATTCTTTTTGATGCAACTGTAAATGGAATTGTTTTCATGATTTCTCTTTATGCTAGTCTCTAGTCTTTTTATATATGAAATGATATCCCATCACTTCTGCTGTTTTCCATTTATTGTAAATGAGTCACTAAATCTGGTCCACACTCAAAGTGAGAGGATTACACAGGGGTGTGAATACCAGAAGGTAGGTATGTTCATTGGCTAGGGCTGCTGTAATAAAGGACCACCATCTCGGTGACTCAGTAGAAATTTATTGTCTCAGTTCTGGAGGCTAGAATCTGAGACCAAGATGTCAGCAGAGTTTCTTTCTGGGTGCTGTGGGGACAGTCTGTTCCACGCCTCTCTCCTAGGCTGTGTGGTTTGTCAGCAATCTTTGGCCTTCTTTAGCATGTAGATGCATCACCCTGATCTCTGCCTTTATCTTCACACGGTGTTATCCCTGTGTGTGTTTGTCCCAGTCCAAATTTTCCCCCTTTAAAGTAGGGCAGTCGTACTGTATTAGGGTCCACCCTAATGTCCTTATCCTAACTTGGCCACATCTGCCAAGACCCTATCTTCAAGTAAGGTCATGTTCACAGGCTCTGGGGGTTAAGAGTTCAATATATCTGTTTTGGGGGTACACAATTCAACCCATACCAGTGAGCATCATTGGATACCACTTTAGAGGCTGTCTACCACACACCCTTAGTCTGGAAGATGAAGGAGGCAGTGTTACAAGAGCCTAGTGGGGCAGCAGCCACCTGAGGGAAGCTAGGGTGCACTGTCTGGCCAGAGTTGGAGCCCCAGAGAGGACTTCATTTTAGCCAGCAAGGCTACAAGAGCAGAGAGAAAATGGGAGAATAGCCTGGTTTATTCCCCACTCTGCTATACCTACCGTCTGGTATACACACCCCTGTGTAATCCTCTCACTTTGAGTGTGGACCAGATTTAGTGAATCATTTACAATAAATTGAAAACAGCAGAAGTGATGGTCATTTCATATATAAAAAGACTAGGAACTAATATTAATATTAATATTGTCACCCCAAAGTAGACAGTCCAGTCTTCCTTGCTGAAGGTCAGTTTACAAGGGCACCTGCAGAAGTCAACCCTGCTGTCAGACAGAGCAGTGCTGAGAGAGGCAAGGCAGAGGGCAGTGGTCCCGGGACTGGCATATATGTGCAACATTAGATCTGCAGCAAGGCATCCCTGAATACTTGCAGCAAACGCACAGAGACATTGCAAGAATATTTAAAAAATTTGAGGTTAACACAGCAATACCTGATAGCCATTGGACACCGAATGGAATAGTAGCTCAAGGTAGTTCACACGTTCAACTTTAGATTGTGCTACATTCCTTTTTGATACTTTCTCAGTTGTGGTGACCTACCTAGTTTGGTAAATGGTATTTTTAGGTATATCTATGAAAAAAGGAGCCATGAATAAAATTCCTAAGACACTAAGAGCTTGTGAATTGAGGAAGTTTGGGAACTTCTGACATTAGGCATTGTTTATATTATATTCCTCATGGCCATACTTAAAGAGCACACATGGGGAGGTTAATTTTTCTATGTCTTGGTAACTAACTTCCTGTCCATAGTCACTCCATTTTGACCAGAGAATTACTGAATTCAAGGTTGGCCTTTGAGAACTGTGCAGCTGGGATAGTGTCAGAGAAAAGGAGACGTCTTTGTAAGAAACAAGGTAACATTTGTGGATTCTGGAGAGTGAGGTGCTCAGATTTTAGTGATTCATTCACGAAGGATGCCGTTTGAAAGGAAGAAAAATCTGGAGAAGTATATACATACATTCTAGCCAAAGCAAATACTTGTCAGTTCCTTACAGACTGCACGTCTATGTATAGTTCCAGCCCTTGCACCTGCTGTTCTTCCTGCCACAGCAGGCTTCCTCTGTTGTCTACCTGTCTCCCTTTCCTCCAAGGGGATGATTCTCCCATAAGGGCTCAGCCAAGGGCTCGCTTAACTCCAGGAAGGTTTCCTTCATCCCCAAGATGGGCTAGGTGGCCCTTCTGTTATTCCGTAGCTGCTGGTGTCTTCCCCCTTACAACAGTTACCACACTGGCCCAGAAAGCGTCTCTGTGCCTTTCTTCTTTGCTGGTTATAAGCCCCATGAGGGAAGCAATCATTTGTGTTATGTCACCACTGAATCTCTAGTACCTCCTACAGAGCCTGGCATATAGGTTATCTGTAAATATTAAAAGAATTATTATTTTGGAACCAGATTTAAAAAGCGAGGTCACAGCCTTCATTCCAGGGAGCCCAAGCGGATGCTTCCATTGGTGACAGAGTATCTTTTGTCATGGTCCTCAAAGACACGATACCAGGAAGTGGTTCTTTAATAGGAAGTGTAGTAAGATCCAGATAGTCACATCATGCACAGACGACACTTTGTGGTGGTGTCTTATGGCCTTCCTTGTCTTTTCAAGGTCACTCAGCAATTTCCAGTTTATGACTTAGTCTCTTCCATGTTAAGTCAGTCTTTTTGGGGAAAGAAAAGCTTTCTTTTCATGGAGAAGGTAGTCTAACGTTGGGTCATTTACATGTTTTTTACTCTGAGGAGGGGGTCATCTGCTCTGCAGCTGTCTTCTGACCCCTGGCGCCCCTGTGGTGCAGCTCGTCCTCGCTATGGGCATCTTGTTTGGTACCTGCCCAGTTACTGGGTGTCATCTGGCACCCTTGATGATGTCCAGGTCCAGCCATGCCTGTGACCTTGAAGCCCTTATATTTTTGCATCTCCTTCCTTTTAAACTTGGGTCTCTTCTGATTCACAGGACACCTAGGTCCCTAGGAAGCCCAGGACACTTCAGCTGCCTTCCCTGTACCGCCTTGGAGTGTGTGCATCCCTCAGGCTCTCATGAGTCCACCCCCAGTGTTATTTATTTATTTATTTTTTAAATTAAGGTATCATTGATATATAATCTTATGAAGGTATCACATGAGGAACATTGTGGTTTTAACATTCACCCCTATTATCAAGTACCCCCCCACTGCCATCACTGTCCATCAGTGTAGTAAGATGCTATAGAGTCATTACCCCAAGTGTTATTTTGATCACCTAAGCACCATGTCCTTGTACTGCCAGGCTGAATGCCAGGCTCCCTCGAGGCAGCTTACACTCTTTCCAGGATAATCCCTGAAAAGCCAGGCCTAGCTGAAGTTTCTCCATTATTCTGCCAAACCTCCTCAGGGGTCCCATTATTGCACTCTCCCCACAGCCAAGGCCCTGAGAAATAGGGTGTTGGGAACTGTCTCAGTGACCCACCACAGAGCATGTAAACTCTGATCTCACATCCTCTAAATCCTTCTCTTCCTTCTCTACTTTATGACTTAATTTTATAAACTCTCTAAGTGCAGTCCTCTAAACTTAGTCTTTTTTGCAATTCAAAATATAACCTTCTTTCACCTCAGTGCCTAGCTCTGACTAATCAAAAGCATTAGGGCTTTTGAAGGATTATTTTTCCTCTGGGTATAAAAACATTTTATTTGAAACCTCAAAGCGAAGCAATGGCTTCTTTGTTATAGGTATCTGCCCTCCCTTTCTCCAGGGAACCTAGCTTCATGTTCGTGGCTCAGCTTTGCTGGTGGAAAGATAACAAGTTCAAAGAAGAGAGGTGGGTGAGGGCAGGCAGGGAAGGAAACTTAATATCAAAAATATTATCATACTACATTTGTGATTACAACTTATATTGTATTTATGTTATATTTGTATAAAGCCCTGTGGTTTACAAAATGCTTTCATACATGTTGTGTTGAAGTAGTATAGAGTAATGACTAAAAACCCAAACCTTAGACGTGGGTTTTGACCATGGTTCAGCCACTCACAAGCAATGTGATGTTGGATAAGCTCATTTAACTTTCTTCATCTGTAAATGAAGACAAAGGGGATCATAACAGAATCACACTTATAAGGCTACCAGCCTTAAATAAGACCTCATCTATGTAAAGAACTCACATAACACCTGGTATACATTATTGATAGTTGGCATGACTTCTACTTCAAGAAAGTGAAGAATGTAAATAAGGGTCACACTGCTGTTTTTTTAAACCACTATTACTCTCTTTGGAGCTTCCTTCTTCCGCCAGATTTGTTCAAACTCCAACCTTAGTCATGGATTTCCTTTCCTTTGTTTAGAGTTGGGCAAAGGAAATGCAAATCCTTAAAATATCTGGCAGTTCGTATGTGCCACTGTCTATATGGTCGTGACCCTATGCTGCCCCTAGGCTAGTAGGCAGGGTTTGGGGACTTTGTCAGCTGACACTGGGAATTTGGGAGCCTTCAGCCCAGCTTCCCTCCTGGGAGGCAGGGGCAGCGAGCAGGTCCAAGCCCCACCTGGGAGTCTGCGGCCCTGCGGCCCTGCGGCTGTCTCCACGCCTCCCCTTCCTTACGCAGTGACACTTCTTTCTCTCTTTCCCCCTCTGAGCCAAACTAACGTGATCTCAACAAGTTCGCACTTTAGGAACAGAAACTAGGAATGATGACTGATGTCAGAACATTTCTACTTTCTCTGGGGCACCTCTTGTACTATAAGCCTAAATCCAATAAAAAAGAGTTTTAGGAATGAATATTTTGATAATATTGAAATTAAAGATAAATCATCAGACTTAATTGTAAGATTTAGAGCAGGCTTGTAGAAAGTAGAAAAAGGAATCAGTCCAACACTGAGTATTTGAATGGTTTAGGAATCTGTCTTAGTAGTTGAATGGATTTAGAAGTCTGTAATTAGATCTCTAGGATGGTTAAAGATGAGAATGCAAATATATATATATATATATATATACAATGAAACAAAGAAAACTTTGCAAGAAGATCTAGATTATATAGAAGAGTGGGAGAGAAATTAACTAACATTGAAAACTCAGATTTATAAGAGAAAAATATGGGCATATTTATTAAAATTTAAAAATAGTTATATGTGATATATAATCAAACTAAAAAAAATAAAATGATAGGTTTGGAGAAACTATTGGTAATACAAAAGACAAAGGGTTTAGATACATAAGCATACACAGAATACTTAAAACTTGAAAAAGGCAAGCTAGTAGAAAAATGGAAAAAAGTATGTGCTCAAAAAAACCACATGACAGACATTAGACTGATGGAATTAAACACGGAAAAGTAAAGGTCTGTTTTGGGGAACATACACAAAGAAGAGTGCATTCATACGCCAGTGATAGGATTTGTGATATCCTTTTGGGAGGGGACATGACAATGCCTACAAAAATTAAAATAAAAGATACGTGTATCTATTGACCAAGCAATTCCACTTACAGAAATATACTCCATGGAAATAAAAAATCAACTACAAAAGGAAATATATACAAGGATATTGTCATATTGTTCATAATAGCTAAATAAATTATTGTAAACTCATAGCATGGAAAATTATGAGTTTATTAAAGCAAAGAATTAGAGCTGTATTAGTCACTTTAGAGGGATTTCTGTGAACTACTGTTGAAAGACTTGGAGAAATGTGAATAATATGATCCAAGTCTTACAAACCACTAACAGTTCTCCTATATAAGTGGCTGTGTGTATGTGTGTATGTGATTAGAGAGATACACAGATTTTAACATTTGTTACCTGCAGGGGTAGGGGCAAAGGAAAGATAATGGATGGAAAGCAAGGAAAAAATATCTAGATTAAAAAGCAGATGTATAGTCTCCAAATAAAAATCACACACACACATATACAAATCAGCAGAAAAAAGGATAAATTTAGTTCTCTTTATAGTGACTTACATGAATGGCCCATGATATTCTGTCATTTCAATTTGCAGAGTAATTTGTATGGTATGATTCTACTTTTGTTAAAAAAAGTAAATAATCACCTATGTATGTATATATATGTTTCTACACATGTGTATGTACTTATGCACATACACTGTACAAGGAAAAGTCACGAAATAGTCCACACTAAACTTACTACACACTTCAGGAGGTAGGAATGGAGTAAAGACAGGATTACACCTTTAGTTTTTTCATTGCATAGTTTTACTTCTTATACTAAGCTTGAATAAATTCTTTAATTTATAACATACCATATTTAAATAATAATACATTATATATATATATATATATATATATATATATATATATATATATATATATAATTTTTAGATTCTACAAATCTGTTGACTCAATCAAATAACCCACTAATCCTGGCTGGCCAACACTACCTAAGCCAAACTCTGATCTTATCCCAAAGAGAAATTTATTCTCCATAGGCTGATTGCTAGGGTGCCATTCTTCCACTCATCTCATCTACATATCATCAGTTGCCTGGGAAGATATTTTATCCCCATATTTGTATATACGGAAGAAGGAATCAGAGGGCTTCCGTGACTTGCCAAAGGTCACAGAGTTAAATGGGACCTAAATACAAATCTCAAATTACAGTTATTTTTCTTCCTTTCATATCACAAGTGCTGCTGAGTAAGTGTCTTCCTTCCTCCCAAAACCCAACACTTGTCCATGTTCCAGCGTGGATCACTGTAAAGTTACTCATGCCCCATAATGACAATTTCCCCTCTGACTGTAAGGTACCATCTATTTTTCCCAGTCTCTGACGCCCTCCTTTCTTCTTGTTTGGCTAAATCCTGCCCATTCGTGAAATCATTCGGTACCTCCCAAGTGCATGGCATCCAAAGAAGACATAGCCCTGTTATCTTCTGTCTATTTTCAAGTAAAATAGCCTGGTCCTTCAGATAATATGTGAGAAGGATTTTTTTCAGCCTGTGTGGTAAAGAAATAATATGAACAACACTAGTAAAAAAAAAAACTCAGAACATCAAGCTAGTACAGTGAAAGAAACAGAACTAAAATATAAGGTTGTTATGGATTAAATGTTTGTGTCCTCCCAAAATTCCTGTTGAAGCCCTACCCACCAATGAAATGCTGTTTGGAGGTGGGGCCTTTGGGGAGGCGACTAGAATTAGGTGAGGTTATGAGGGTAGGGCCCTCAGATGGAATTAATAGCCTTATAAAAAGAAGAAGAGACATGAGCCTCTTTCTGTCTTTAGCATGTGAAGATTCAGCTAGAAGGCAGCTTCTATCAGCCAGAAGTGTTCTCGCCCAACACTGAATCTGCTGGCACCTTGATCTTGGCCTTCCAGCCTCCAGAACTATGAGAAATGGATGTGCGTTGTTTAGGCCACCCAGACTGGCATTTTGTTGTGTAGTCTGAGTAGATTAAAACAAAGGTGCAATCATTGAATAGAAATTGTTGATGCAATTAGTCTTTAACATTAGCTATTAGCAAGTGTCCAGACTGTTGGGCATATGTATCTGTGCTTTTATTTCTTAAATTATACTTAGGTTGGCAGGATTTCTATGAGGACAGTCATTGAGTCATGGCCTTGTATTATCCCATCCCCTTGAATTCAGGCAAAACTTGGGGCTTGCTTCTAACCAATAGAATATAGCAAAGGTGATGGGATAGTCCCATGATTGTACATCATATAAGATTATCTTAACAGACTGAAAAGAGTTTCTGCTGGTCTATGAGAAGGAGTAAGTGCTACGTTGTGAGAAGGCCATGTGGCAAGGAACTATGAGCAGCCTGTAGGAGCTATGAGTGGTTCTGAGATGACTGCCAGGTTCAAAAATGGACATCAGACTTACAGACGCAAGGAGCTAAATTCCACTAACAGCCACATGAACTTGGAAGAAGACCCTGAACTCGAGAAGGGAATGCAGTCTGGCTGACCCTTTGATGGCAGCCTTGTGTGACCCTGAGCAGGGGATCCTGCTACACTGTGTCTGGATTCCTGAACCATGGAAACTGTGAGATAAGAAATGTGTTTTGTTTGAAAGCCACTGAGTTTGTGGTCATCTGGGATGCAGCAACAAAAATAGAATACAGGACTTAAGTACAAACCACGATGTCATAGAAAGTGCACAGCTCTGGAACGTAGGAGACTTAGGTTCATTCTTCATGTTCAGTGAACTTGCTATGGGGCACCAAACAAGTCACACAACCTTTGGGGGCTTTAGTGACCTGATATGTAATATGACAGCCTTTTCAAGACCTCTTTAAGGTCTTGCTGCTAACACCTCCTGGCTAATGGTGACATTAATTGCTATAGGATTTTTTGCCATGTCACATATGCTGCATATTATCATCAGATATTTTAATCTGCTCCACTTTATTTATTGTCATCGTCATCCCCCCTCACCCCCCCCCCCGCCAACATTTATTAAAATAAGCCTTTTCAGATTCTGATTTAGAAATGCAGGAAGAGGTCTAAGGACCAATTCAGAAAGGAACTTAAGAAAACTTGTGTGATGATCCTTACTACCTTTCAGAACTTAACGTTGTAAAATTGAGAAGCAAGACATAACACAAGGTCAAAAAAGAGGCAATGGGAAATTTACTTTCAGGAACCCTTCCAAGAATGTGAAAGCTGGGTAGATGTGATTCCTCTCTCTATTTCTGGAGTATTGCACAATGTAGGAAAACAGCAAACTGCATCCCTAGAGAGAAGAGTGCGCATTCCCCAGGTGAGACTCTTAGGTCAGAAGGCAGTGCCTTCTCATCCCCATTAGGGTGCTGGTGATTGGGAGGTTCTTCTTAGGGGTGTGCACTTACTCATGCATAAGAGAGAAAAGCGAGCAACGATGGAGCCACCAACCTTTTTATTGTACTTTGTCACTATTATGAAGCATCACAGTTCATATTTAGCATAAGTAATGAGCTCTGGAGATGCAAAGCCCCATGCTGCACAGGGTAAATGGTATATTCCCTCCTGATCCCACAGGGCAGTAAACAAAGGAGACTTCTGCTATAAATAGGACCTGGGTCAGGAAACGTTTCATGCAAGTATTAATAATCAATGCACTACACAGACAGTGTAAGGTGAGGGCTCAAGTAATTACCATCCAGTTAGAAGAACCAGTGAAATCCTGAGGAAACGAAGAAATGACTTCCTTAGTTTAGGTGGGGGGTGGTATGACCAGATGAAAGGATTCTTTATTAATTTGATTTTCCCTCTTTGCACTGATTTAGTTCCACAGCTGGCACAGGAGTACTGGGGCTTCCTCTGAGAATCAGCCTTTGGAGCACGGGAGTTGGCGGTCATTTGCAAATTCCCCACGCAACTGGAAGCCAAGCTGGAAGAGGGAGCTGCGAAAGCCAGCCGGCTAACCTGTGGCTGCTCGGCCGCCGGCGCCCCCTCCTCCCTGGGGAGGCTGCTCCACCGCCGGCCTCCTCTCAGCCCTCCCGACTGCGCCTGCTGCCGCTCGGCACGCACCTGTCGCACCTCCGGCCTTGGCAGAAAGAAATGAGACAGCTGGAGTCAGTATAGTTCCTCTGTTTGAAGGTTGCCCAAATGAAAAACAAACAAACAAATCTGGTGAGTTTCGTGTTTCTTTTAAGTGTACAGAAAGAAATGCAGCTGCTAAGTGGTGTAGGAGATCAAAGGAGCCTTTTAAATTCAGGACGCCAAAGAGTCCTAACTGGCTTGATCGCTGATGGAGATTTGTTAGAAAACTTTAGAAGGAAGTTGCGGAAGAGTATTAGGTCTATTAAACTGGTCTGAATTGTGAAAAGTTCTTTATAAAGCTCCTTAGGGGCCCTCCCTGCTCATGTGTTTGCAGAATGTGATAGTGTAGCGAACCCCAACGTGGTATTTTGGGTGGTGAGTCAAGCCCGCATTTGAAAACCATTTATATTTATTTTATAGAGTAATGTGATTGACTGCCTATTAATTTGCAGTTTCTTAGAAGCACACAGGTATTCTGAATTCCGTAATTTGAGGCCTTTGAATGAAAATGAACTTGAATCTTAGCCTCCAAGTTTGAAGTTGTGTCTTAAAATATAAAAAGATTATGTAGGTAAAATAAGTGGCATATTATTTTCAGTGTACATTGCAGTATTTTAAATATTTAATATTTAATGGGAGCTTGGGCTCCCAATGATTGGAGCAAAAATTGTGTATTATTTTTTTATCAGTACCTTAGCAGTTGTTAATTAAAAAAAATGATCTGTTTCTAAAAGCATGTAAAATTACTTTGTCATGGCGGATTGCAATAGAAAAAGCAATAGATTTGAATATTCAGATTTTCTAAACAAAAAATCTTATGTTTTTTAAATGTTACAGTTTCCACTTTATTTTAACCAGAATTGGTTAAATGGCTGGTTTGTAAATGGTTTGTCTTCAAAGTCATTTTTCTTTGATTGGATATTCTCTAAATGACTTGATCATGCAACTCCTTTATTTAGCAGCAGAAAATTAAAAAACTCTACTATATGGGATAAAACTAACATAGCAAGTGTGTCTTATAATGCATTTTACTTGTTATGGTTGATAATATGTGTTTGGGTGATAAAATCTATCTTGGTTATGCACAGATTTTTTTTTTCTCTTTGTTCTCCAAACTCATTTAGTTGCTTTTGGCTAACTTTTTTTTTTTTTCCTGGCTAAAATAATGTATCTAAACAATTAATTTTCCTCTGGGATTGTTTTAATCCACAAGTTAATTGAGAACTGTTCAAAACCTAGTTATTTAAGTCAAGTTTGAATCTTATCTCGACACCTTTAAGGGGCTTGCTGGGGAAGGAGGAAGAGAAAGTGAGTGTGGAAGAGGCCTTTGAATTAAATAATGTATAAAGGCTAAACATCAAACACTCGTGACTGTCATCTTCCTAATTCTAAATCACAGCTGACCGTGATATCTCCTCCTCCAATAAATTCTGACCTTCTTGGTGTAGTTCTTCCGTTGACTTGATTTTCATTTTCTCCGTCTCTGGGATGTAGCTCCATATAAAAGGTAGGTTTGAGGACAGGACCCCCCAAAGGTAGGTTTTCATCTTGGATTCATACCAGCCTACCTGAGGAATTCCAAAGGAGGTCCTGATTGGCAGGTCCAACCTCCTCCCAGTTGGAGGTTCTGGAGGTACCCAAGGTGTTCTTGTCCAAGAACGAAGCCGTAGCATTAGCTGGTTCTCCAGTGGAAGGCAAGTGAATACATTATGCATCTAACTGCAAGGGAAACTCTAGTTTTTAAATGATGTATGTGGCATTTCTGGAAGTGAAACTTTAAAAACAGGTTCTAGCCGCTCAACAAAAAAAGCCATTGTTATGTATTTCCCCCTAAAATACTAGGATTAATCCACAGAGTTTAAGTTGGTGATTAGATTCTGGTTTGACTCTTGGAAAGGAACTGGGATTGTCCATCTTTTGCCTTCAGTGTGAAATGCCACCATTCTGATTTTGGTAATCAGGGGTGTAGGTTGCAGTTTTCATTTACTAGTTTACATTTTAGAAGTAAAGCCATTCAGTTTCTAAGAGAAAGCCTCTAATATTTGTAAATTAATTTCATTAGAAATTTGACTTGGGTATGTGTTTCACAAGGTACATGGGAGTTGAAAACTTTATCAAGGTAGTTCCTTTTTAATTCCCCGTAAAATACATGTTACTTTTTGAAAAAAATATTTTAAACATGGTACATGTTCATTGTAGATAAATTAGAAGATACAGAAAAGTACAAAAACAGCTATAAAAACCACTGAGTCTCCCTAGGCAGAGGTAACTATTAACTATCATGGTGTATTTATTAGTATGAAGTATGGATTTTTTTAAAAAGTGGAATCATACTGTGTACAAACTGCGTCCTGCCTATTCCCATAAATCATTAATTATTTTCAAGCACTCGGCTATTTATAAGTAGCTACATAATGTCCTATTAAGTGGATAAACCATACTTCTTTAAAACATTCCTTTGCTGGCAGTTAAAATTCCATTTAATAGTAAGTAGGTATCAAAAGATTAGCTTGGTAACAGTGAATTTTAGATACTGAAAAAACAGGCTCTTCCCTGTTCCGAAAATGTGGATTGTTTTAACTTCTCCAAAATGGAATACTTCATTATGGGAATGGATATAAGAGGTTCTTTATTTCTGTACTTCTGTTTTAATTTTAAGCATCACAGACACCTATTATAGCTAATATTGACTAAGTGAATTCTACAAAGATTCATTTAAAAAGACTTAATAGGCCATTTATACATTAAGGGAAACACCTTGTGAAGAGTCTCCTTTACAAGTCATTTAGAACACTTTTCTCCCTGGAAGGTCCCATTACACTTGTATATTTGCAAGCAAATAGGATATTTGGCTTTATTGACATTCTCAAGGTACTTTTCATACTACTTCCTCTCGTATAACAATAGAGATGTCAGCTTAGGTCTGTGCTTTTATTTGGGAGGTAAGGGGTGATGGATTTTTAAAGACCAGTTATCAGCTACTAGCTTAACATAGCACCTGGCTAGCAGTCCCTGACTTAACAGTTACCCACTTGACACTAAAATTCTTAGTAAGACATTTTAAAGATGAATGCATAATACTTCCAAAGACCGGTATTATCAGTCAACCTATTGCCAGTATCTGGGAGAAATATTTCACTGGACTAAAAAATATCAGTGACTCAAGGTTCAGTGTGACCAGAAAATAGGAAGAAATCCACTTTATGCCATTTCTTGTGTTTACCTCCTAATTCACAACCTCACGGTCTATACCAAAGAGGGCACTGGGTTTCCATCCCTTTACTGGGTATTGCTTTTGCTTTTGAGAAACCAAAGTACTGTGTCCATCTTTTTACTAGATATTAATATTTCTCTTTCTAAAGCTGTTGGAGATGGCAGACCCTGTAAACAACTGTGTGGAAGGGTGGAGGATGAACCATGGTGATGGTGCCCTGCACCCTGGGTGAGCTCAGCAGGTAGGCAGGGAGACCAGAAGCCTGGAAGCAGCGCACATGGCATTGAGGGTTTTGATGTCTTCCGTCTCTTCAGCCAGAGCTGCCTGAGCAGGGCTGGGCAATCTGTGCTCTGCCCAAACGAACAAGTCAGTGGAGGCTGTCTCAGAAAGGAGCAGTGCCTTTTTGAAATTTGTGTATGCATGTGCACATGCCTGTGCATGCTTCACACAGAGTCCCTACGTGTCCTAGGGGTCACCTTGCCTTTGGATCATCAGACTGGTTAGGTAGGAAGAATACTCACAAGGCCAGTGGAACCATGGGGCAAATACTACTCCACCCTGCAAACTGTCTAGTAAATCTGTGTAATCAGCCTACCTTGAAACAAGTCTGAGAAGAGGATATGACCAGTGCCCAGCTGGGCCAAGACTGAGGCCAAGGAAAATTCTCAATACCGTCTTGTCTGTTAGCACAGGCTGAACAATTTTACTGAGATTGGTTGCAAATCTGTTAGGTAACAGATGTGTTAAAAAGTACTAGGAGGAAGACAGAATGGCCATCCTCTGGATGTTGAGATTATGGGATTATGAAGGATTGTAATTTTTCTTAAAAATAACCTGAATGTAATATTTGAATAATCAGAAAAATGAAAGTTATCCTCAGCTAAAAAGAGAAAATGACTCAAATAAGTTTTATATTCGTTAGTGCTCTACCAAAATATTTGGGCTTTCTTGCCTCTTTCTCCATTTATTTTTTTCTTAATTAATGAACATGTCTAATGAGATGTCAGTAATTGTATTTTGCTTCTGAGCTGAAGTCTTAATGATGGTCACCTTTTGGTCTATCACACAGTTTGGTTAGATACAGTGGGAAGAGGAGAAGGATTGCCTAATCACCCAGATATTCTCCTTTCCTGGTGTAGTAACACCACGAGGTGCACCTGAAACAACTCTTTTAATCTCAACAGTTTTTCCTCCTCGCTCTGGTCAGAGAATGTCAGCGTACTGAGAAGCTGAGGTTATGTGATCTGGTGGGCCAGATCCAATTAATGTTTTTAATTGTGTTTTCAAGATGTAACACACCCAGGGAGATTTGTTCCAGATGGATGCAGTACAAAATGAAAAATAAAATAAAACCCCCTCCAAGCACAATATTGTTCTGGATATTTCTTGGAGGCATCAGCAGGTTTTAAATCATTGGAAGATGGGCTGAAGGCATTCTCTGCATCATTTTGCCTTTCCAGTTATTTGAAATATTTTGAGTTTTAAAGGCTTTTTCCTGTGTTCTTTATTCTCTGTTATTGCTGAACATTATATTCAAAAAAGTATCAGAAAAAGACATAAAAGTCGTACTATGGATAATTGTGAATCTTAAGAGTATTTTATATGACATACCCAATATTTCTCTTAGTGCATAAAAATTTCAGCATGTGTTTGTGTGTGAATGTGCATACTTTAAAAGGTCAGAGACAAATCAAAAACTTTGTTTAGAAAATATCAATTTAAAATATGGAAATTATATGTAATAGAGCAGACCATTATATAAAAACTAATGAGGCATACATTTGACTGTTTTTGTGTGTGCGTAAATTCACAAGTTATTGGGATATTTAAAGACACTGAAGAAGGGAATTCAATTATGTGGTAATTTCTAAAGGTGTTAAGATTCCTTATTTGACAGATATCCTATATGGTAGAAATAAATAATATTTGAAATTGGCTCTTAGAGTCTGCAAAAAAAAAACCAAATTTTGGGGGAGGATATTTTTGAAAGTAAATTAATTTGGATTTAGATCAGTCAAGACTTCACCCACATGCACACATTAGGTTTACAAAGTGACTGGTTTTATCTTGGTGCTCTTAGCCTAATAACTCGTTCTAACAACTGACAGCTAAAGGAAATACTTTGTGGATTAAGATATTACTCCATATATAATGTGATTTGGCTTGTTGTATGGTTGAAGAGTCTTAAGATTCATTCCCAGAGTGTCCTAGGGTATTACTTGTCCTTGCTTTTGCAATAATGTAACTTTCCTTTTGGATTTAGGTTGGCTTAGAAAAGTAAAAACATTCTTTGACTTTATCTTACAGTTTAGAGAAGAGAGTGTTAGGTGTCTGAGGAATAAAACTGTTTAGGTAACATTTCATGTTAAATCAGCACCCAGAAAATTGAAAATTAATTGTGTTGAGCATGGAGTAGGAGATGTAGTCTTTGTCTGGATCAGACCGTGGGGAAAATTTACAAACCCATACAAGATGAGAACTTAAGGAAGTTACAAAATAATATGTTTAAACTATGCACACTAATAAACCTCAGCTTACAGCAGGCCTCTGCATTGGCCTCACTTTTAGGTAAATCAATGAAGCAGTTTGCCATGAAATTCTTCCTACCAAGGACTCCATAATCTCTAAAACAAGAAGAATAATATAAACCCTTTTCAAATGTTTAGGCCATGATCACTACCATTGAGGTCTTGCTCCCAATTTAAATTTCTGTGTAGAGTTAAAATCACATAAAGATAACATAGCATGAGCATCTTTGGTTAAATACTGTAACTATTTGAGCCTAGTTGGGGTAGTTGCTTCATTTTTTTAAAGCTAATCACATTAGGAGAAAGACTTGTTGACAGTTGCCTGGAGCAGGTGTGGAAAGCTAGGAATCTTTCCAGCCTAGGCACTATCTTAACAATTGTTTTGATAGCCACATTCACGCCTTACAGACAGGAGGGGCCTGGGTAGGCTGTTTCTTTACCTTGAGTTCCTAGGTATTACTAAAAGCAGAATTTTCAGGTAGGTGGTTATTCAAAGAACAGATATTTGAAATTGGTGATGATTCAGGAAGCAAATAGAAGGAGCTGTTTTAAGCTGTTCTTTCAATTTGAGTACAATTGCTAAAATAACAATGTTGTTGAGTTTTAGTACAGGAAATAAAACATCTGCCAAGGATATCTTTTTCTTTTAAATAAGTCTCTGAAGGACTGGAGCAAAATCCCTGACTTGCATAGCCAAAAGGATTTGAATTGTGTGGAATCTCAGGTTACGTACAGATTTGGGAGAAAGGGCCAAATTATTTTCTCATTCCTTCTGCTCTTTGTTGGCCAGTTCCATTTCTCTTAGCCTCTTTGAACACAGAAAAATGATGATGTGCAAACATTCACTTCCCCGTGTGGTAGCGCCCCTTATCCATGGTTTTGCTTCCTAAGGTTTCAGTCGCCTGGGGTCCACCTCAGTCTGGACGCAGACGATCCTCCTCTGACACCTTGTCAGGTCAGTAGTAGGCCAGGCCTACGTCACTCTGCCTGTGTTGTACACCTCACTTCATCTCCTCATGCAGGCATTTTATCCTCTCACATCATCACAAAGAGGGGTGAGTACAGTACAGTGTGATGTTTTGTGACAGACCCCATTCATGTATCATAGAATATTGTTATAATTATTCTATTTTATTATCAGTTATTGTTAATCTCTTACTGGGCCAAATTTGTGAATGAACTTTACCATAGGTATGTACGTATAGGAAAAAACACAGTATGTAGAGCGTTTGTTAGTATCTGTGGTTTCAGGCAGCCACTGGGGGTCTTGGAACGTATTCCCCACGGGGAAGTGGGGAGTAATGTAAAGATTGGGAGACCTTGCCAGTTCTAAACCGACCATTTGGCAAATGTGGAAATCAGTACTGTTGCAGAATAAAGGCTAAAATTTCGCAGGCAAACTGTTTTGTGGGAGCCATTTGATCTGGTGGCGTTTGAAGAGAAAATCCCTTTGAGATTATTAACTTTCAGCAAAAGCTGTTGAACAGGTGTTGCATGATCTGCCCAACTATGGCAACTGATTTCTTTAAACCAAACTTTCATTGCTCACCTTTTGTAATGACTTCACCTTTTACAGAATTTATACCGCATAGGACAATTAAAATTGAATATGGGTTTGGAACATCCTCTCTCTTTTTTTAAATGTGGCTGTTTTAGTTTGTGATTTATGTAGGCTCCTCTGCTCAAATCTCATTTTGCAGCTTGTCTCTATCAGTGTTTATCATAGTGGGAGCAAAATAATGGGGCCTTGGGATCTGCATTTCAACAGGCATTCCAGGGAAACCTCCCCTCCACCCCCCCACCCCCGTACAGTAGATTTTTTACTTGGCACTTTGATAGATGTTTTCACATGGAAGAAATTACCTGGATGGTTAAGCTTGGATTGTCTAGGAGTTTAGTTTATCCAATGCACCACAGATTAATGCAGAGCTGACATATTGTATGACTGGTCTAATAATCCCCAGTGATGAATGTAAGTATAATAGTTATGGAGGGAACATTCCAGGGCATTTCCTGAGTTTTCAAAATAAAGAGCTCAGTTCTTCAATATCATTGTCAATCACTGTCATTACTGTCATGATTTACAATGGCCATTTACAACACCGTGCTTTTAAAATTGAGCTAAGAGGTTTAAGTGGTTTCCAGACTGTGGGGAAGAAACTGACCTACAGCTGATAATTTATAGCAAAGACATATCCATATGTAAATAAGTCAATGCTAAAATCTAATAATATATAATTCAGTCATTGGTACTCATGTTGATGTTTTTCTGCTGAAATTTGGACTCTTCACAAGCCAGAAGAATGGCTTAACACACCAAAAGTAAACATAACACATCCCATCTTGATATGCTACTGAAAACAATCGAGTGAGTTGAATAACAGCCAGGAGAGGCATAAGCTATTAAAATCTGCTGATTTGAGACTTTAAAAAATACTTAAATTTGTGAATAAAATAAACTATATGAATTAACACATATGTATATAGAGAAGGGAGTAATTTGTGAGAGAAACAGTATCATGTTCCAGAAGGGCAGATGAAGCAAATTTTTGTAATTTTGGAGGTTCCTAACATCAAGTAGCTCACAACTATTAGTAACTCTATGATTATAGTATGATATGATAAATACCATCTTAAACACACAAATGTTAGGAGAAAAGATAGGTAGAGCTCTAAAAGAAGATCCTAGAGCTGCTTATAGATACTGTAAGAAATGTTTGCCCAAGAAAAGTTTGCATAACATCATTAATCCTGGTGGCAGTTGACCTGGAAATCATGTATTTCTTGGATTATTTTTTCACTATGTGTAGTTCAACTTTAGTCTGTGGCTTTAGAGTTTGTGGTTTCTTCACTTCCTTTTTGTCTGTAAATTGTATACAAGTAGAATTGAAACCAATTTGGGGCTTTGATAAAATGCCTCTAAAATAATGCTGTTCCGCATGCATTTCTGCTTTAGAAATTCAGTGCTTTTAAGCAAATAGCCCTGGAAATGGTGTTGAAGGGCATAGAATTGTAGCTTTTGCAAATGGGAATGGATGTCACAGAGTACATGTATTGGCCTTAAAGGATAGTTTGAGATTAAAAAAAAAAGATGAATAGGTGGTAGATGTGGCTGCTATCAATGCTGTGCGTCTTTCTGCTTGGGACAGCTGGTGATGCTGAGGGGGCTGGTTCACTGGGTTTTCTTAAATTATATCCCCCATAGCCATTGCTTCTTTAGTAGCTAGAAAAGGAGAATGAAGGAAAAAACAGAATTCACAACAGGGGAAAGGTAAGTAGAGTCTTAGATTTTAAATAACCCAGGTGAGGTGCTTAGATTTTTAGTGGCTAATTGAAGAGAAACCTGGCTAAGAATGAGAAGCAGCTTGTTTCTGAAGCGGATGTTAAAAGACACTGAACATTTAGTATGTACTTCCCAGAGGACCTTACACGCTAAGAAAAGTTTGGAGGGTGGTTAAAGGAAACTTAATGTACCAATGAGAAACTTAAAAATTGCTTTCTAATACCAGCTTTTAAAGTGCTGTTCATTTAATGCGAAGTTTTGTTTTCATTTGCCAAATTTTATATGTTAAGAAGTAGAAAAACCTATTCTTCTATGAGGAAGATCTGACTAGCATCACCCACGTTTGTGTGGCAGGGCACTCTGAGGGAGGCGGCCTTGCCGTCTGGTGGGGGTGTATTAAAATTGCAAGTTTAATTTCAGTTTCAGGTAGGCACTTTTTTTTTTTAATGTTTAACTTTTATTTATTTATTTTTATTTTTATTTTTTTACAATTTATTTTGGTATCATTAATCTACAGTTACATGTGCAATATTATGGTGATTAAACTACCCCCTTCATCAGGTCCCCCCCACCAACCCCATTACAGTCACTGTCCATCAGTGTAGTGAGATGCTATAGAGTCACTACTTGTCTTCTCTGAGTTGTACAGCCCTCCCCATGCCCCTGCTATCAGGTAGGCACTTTTAAATAAATGATAAATACTAAATAGCACAATAGAGAAGTGACAGGAATATTATATCACTTTTTCTTAAAAGATCAGTTTCTTTGAAACATATGGTTAAAAAGACCATAAAATCTCCGGAAAGCAGAAGCTAGAAAAGAATCCTTTAACTGGCAAAAATCTCCTGCACTGAGGGAATCTTTCATAGTGAAAGCAGAGCTCTGAATACTAAGAAAACAATGTCTTCCTTGACAGGTAAGTGAGTAGAACATTGTCAGAGCATTGCATGTGACATCTGTCAAATTTCAGAGGAAAGAAGAGATTATCGATCCCTTGTCTGTCACTCATGGGGACAGTACTTGCTGGATTTATTAAGTCAATGATGTGCAGCACACAGACCCTCAAAAGCAGGCCGATATTCTCAAGGCTATCTAAGTCTCATATTTTTAGCAAGAAATGAGTAACTCAGTGGTTGCTTTCTCTATTCCTTTGCTTGGCCTTTGGGGCTGATACTACTTTTAGCACCCTTTTCCATCTACATAATTTTTTACATGAAGAATGAGGTTTCAAATCATCCAGACATACCATCAGAATCTATAGACAAATGACTGCTTTGGCATCATGCTTACAGAAACTAAATTTCCTGTAATGAACTTCAGGATAGTAAGAGCAAAACAAATATATATCCTTTTGAACATTGTTCTTTGCATACATCTTCAAGTAGTTTAGCCATCAAGCCATAAAATCACACAAGCCTCTCCTCTTTTTCATTCACCTCATTGTGCGAATTCCCTTCCTGAAGAGCTGACGACACTTGTTGAATTGAGTGGTGTCGTTTAGGCATCTTGCAGAGAAATGTCTTTTGAGAGGTGAGCAACCGAATGTCGCTCTGAACTTTTGATATATTATCAGTGATTCCTTGAGAGTGATAAGGTAAGCTAGTCTGGTTTTGTATCCTTTTTGTTTGTGTTTTACACACAGACAATACCTTCCACCATTTCCACAATTCCGTCTTCTGTTAGAAAAAGAATATCCTACAAGGTGCTGCCTAGATATGCTGCAGTGGTGACTTCCAAACTTGTTCAGGTGGTTGAGAACCTGGACACTGGGAAATTCCTGGTGGCATAAGCATAGTAATGATAAAACAAGCCTAGAACTGCTAAATAGGTATTTGGAATTCAGTCATGCATCACCTCTTACTAGATTTTATTATATACAAGTGGCAGCAACAATTGAAGGTTGAAGAAAACTTATGAGATTGACTTAGTCACGCTTTGCTTATTAACCCATTGTTTCCCTTTGAAAATTGGAAAAAAAATTATATTGGTTGAAAACTATCCCATTGTCTCTTGTACATACCAGTGTTTTGAACCGTAATTAAAAAAATATTATGCTAAGGTCAGTGTGTCTCAACACTGGATGTGTATTAGAATCACCTGAAGAATTTTTTAAAATCACACCAATACTTGGCATCCACCCCAGATTTATTGAGAACTTTTGGGTGTTTTGTTCAGGCATTTATAGTTTAAAAAAGTTTTCCCAGTGATTCCAAGTGTGCAACCCAAGGCTACAGATATCACACTGGACAAGGCTATGAATAGATGTTGGGTAGATGGATGCATTCAGCTTCTGGATCATATAAGCCAGTCCCGCCAAGGTGTGTCTGTTTTTCTGCCTTTTGTTGGTTCCTCATGTGCATTAATTCCTTTAGTACTTGGTTAAAATACTGTCATCATTAGGGTGGGTAGTATTGCCTAGTGGACAGAGCATGAGCAGTAAAGTCAGGCAGATTTGGTTGAAGTTCTAACTCAACCACATACATATTGATGCTTGACTTTCTGAGCTTTTAGTTCCTTAACTGTACAATGCAGGTTAAGGTGAAGTCAGTCACCACACATAAACAGGGCTTGCTTCCTGTTGTTACTGTTCATACCTTACTGGTCATGCATCCACACCTCCCTTCTATATGACATTGTTGATAATACTAGTAGTTATGGTTGTATTGCAAATGTGATCTGGGTTTGGAACTAGATTTCACATATTTTTGTCAGGAGTTTGTCTCCCATTTCTTCGCTATTCCCAATTTTCTTTTCATTGTCCCCAATCCCAGCTTAAATATATGCTAGCCCTTACACAGCTCTCTGCATAGTTAAATGTTGATTATAGACTGTCTTTTCCAGATTTGAAAGTGACACAGAGTTGCTAATGTAGACTTGAAAACAATCACATAGAATCAATTGAACTACTTCATGTTTCAATTAATAAACTCTGTAGAGTTAAATTAAAGGCATTGTGAAATATGCTTTGAAATATTTGCTCAATCCCAAGTAGAACCACCATTTTAAACTAACATGAAGATATAATGGCATTTTCATGTAAGACACATATTTTCATTAATAATTAGAGGCCATATAATTGTATAAATTCATGCACAAAATCAGAGAGTCTGCCAAGAATTATCAGTGGACAGTTTTCATTTATGACTTCTTTCTAATGTGAAATCAGTTTCTGTGGCCTTCTTCCTCTGAACTCAGATTTAGCTTTGATTATATCTAGGAACTGTGTCTTGTCGTCCTAGAAGCTTCACACTGTGATGCCAAGAGCAGATGGAAAAAGGTGCTATAATATTGCAATGTAGTCTTGCAAATAGGAGTGAAGAATCCTTCTAAAATTTCATAGGCTTCTGCTTCTAATGGCTGCACCTGTGTAGTTGTTGCAAATAATTTTATAATGTAACCACACTCCTTTTTGGGAGCTTATCTTTCTTTTAGGCTTCAAGTCTGGTTCCGTAATGACTCACTTGGGCTCCTGCCTGTGAAACCAGGACGGGCAGGAAGGCTGCCCATAAAGTTGAAAGTAGGAAGGGTTTGAGTCAAGGCTGAAGGTATATTCGGTGCATGCTTCAGACCAAGGATGAGCAGCTAAAGGGGAAGAAAGCCAACAGCACAAAATACATGCAATCCATCATTAGAGAAATGCAAATTAAAACCACAATGAGATATCATCTCACACCAGTAAGGATGGCCAACATCCAAAACATAAACAACAACAGTGTTGGCGAGGATGTGGAGAAAGGGGAACCCTCCTACACTGCTGGTGGGAATGGAAATTAGTTTAACCATTGTGGAAAGCAGTATGGAGGTTTCTCAAAAAACTCAAAATAGAAATACCATTTGACCCAGGAATTTACCCTACGAATGCAGCAGGCCACTTTGAAAAAGACATATGCACCCCTATGTTTATCACAGCACTATTTACAATAGCCAAGAAATGGAAGCAACCTAAGTGTCCATCAGTAGATGAATGGATAAAGAAGATGTGGTACATATACACAGTGGAATATTATTCAGCCATAAGAAGAAAACAAATCCTACCATTTGCAACAACCTGCATGGAGCTAGAGGGTATTATGCTCAGTGAAATAAGCCAGGCAGAGAAAGACAAGTACCAAATGATTTCACTCGCCTGTGAAGTATAAAAACAAAGCAAAACTGAAGGAACAAAACAGCAGCAGACTCACAGAACCCAAGAATGGACTAACAGTTATCAAAGGGAAAGGGACTGGGGAAGAAGGGTGGGAAGGGAGGGATGAGGGGATTAAAGGGCATTATGATTAGCATACATAATGTAGCGGGGGGGGGCCCCGGGGAAGTCAGTATAGCACAGAGAAGACAAGTAGTGACTCTAGCATCTTACTACACTGATGGACAGTTACTGTAATGGGGTATGGGTGGGGACTTGATAATGGGGGAAATCTAGTAACCTTAATTTTGCTCATGTGACTGTATATCAATGATACCTTAATAAAAAAAAGTAAAAAAAATACATGCAATCCAATTTATTGAGAGAATAAATAATTGTAAGAATACACAGAGACCCCACCATGTGCCAAACACCACCACAGATTCTTACATCTATAGCTCTCTGACCTGGTAGATACCTAGGCACCTTTCTCCAACCACTGCAGTCTTCAACTAGGGAATTCATGTTCAGAATTTCCTTTTAGTTCACTATTCAAAAAAGCAGGTACATGGCTTGAGAATTTTTTCAATTTTCACTTCTCTTAATATTCTTAGCTTTGAACTATCAGCTTGAAAGAAAATTAAAAAATTAAAAAGTGGTATTTTAAGTAGTCTTCATAAAAACTAGTGTAAAATGAGAGTGACAGTTTTGTCTGAAGGTTCTAGAAATGTGTGCGGGTTTTGTGGTACTTCCTACTCCATGCAGGTTAACGTGTAGTCTTCTACAGACTTTGTGCCATATGACTCTAGGGAGACACTAGCCTTATAAAAGTGAATGGCAACCCCTAGCATTGTACAGTGCATAACCTGGACAACTGTACCTGTTGGCCCAGCATATGTGACTTACATTTTCTCAAACAATACCTGGAGTTCATGAAATACGGTTATAATAATCATTTATATGAAGATTAAAAAAAAATTCAATACCACTTCAGAGTGGTATGCTCAGCTGCTATTAGGGGAGGCAATGACTGGCTTGCCATCCCCAGTTCTTTTGTATCTTCTTCCTGGCTAATTAACTGTTAAATGATCTCAGACCTTTCACTGAGGACCAGTCAGTGGCTCAATTTTCTCCCTTATGTTTGTTGTCTTAAATTAGCCAATCTCAGTCCTGGGTGTTAGGTGCAGGTTTCAGGGTGACTATTTTAATTTGCCATTTCCTGGGGCAGTATATCTCTAATTCGCCTCATGTTAGGAATAGTGGACCATGTCTGTAAATAATACAGGCCCCTAGTTTCCATTTTATGTTTGTGGAATCAGAAGTTCTAACGTAAGGCCTGAGGATTTTTGTTCTGCTCTGGGCTATCGTATTTCTTATGATGTAGAATTTCCTTATCATCAGATGTTGCTGTAGTGGGGTATCTCCCACAGAATGTCTCTACAGCCAAAGCCCGTACTGTCCCCCAAAGTGGTAGGTCAGGAATGTCCCAGGGACTTCTTACAGGGTCTGCAAATCTGCACACTCAGTGAAGATCCTCACGGTGCTTTTTGCAAATTACTCTATTACATAATGTTCTTAAGCCCATCCTATTTGACTTAGAGCTGTTCCAAATCAGGGAGTCAGTCATATTCAAGCAATCAAAGAAGTCTCTTACTGACTAGCAGCTATCCACCAGTCTTCAAAGGCAGGGAGGCATGCTTTGATGGAGCAGAAAGGGAGTCATGCGTATGGTTAAGAAGACTCTGGAATTCTGCCACCCTGCTCAGGCCGCAGAGTACTTGCCCACAGACCACTTCATGGAAGCCACACAACACTCCACAAAAATGGGCATGACTATGCCTCTGCTTATAGGGAGCCTGTCAGGGAGGCGAACTCAGTTTTACAAACACACAGCCAGCAAAGGGCATTCCATTCTCTGGGATTCCAGCTTAATGTATTTTGACAGTTCCGCAGCCACTCTATGACTGTGTGTGTGTGTAGGGGGGCTGATGTGATTGACCTGTTGACCGCTCTGTAGTCATGGGCAGGATGGATGTTCTGGGTGAGCATGTGGCCTGTGGCAATCTGTGTGCCAGTTGTCTGTCTTGTAGGGTCACATAAGACCATTCTGGATCCAAAGTCACTTTTCTTATCACCCTCCCGTCATCTGGGGGGCCATTTTGCTCTGTGGCAAAAATGAAGACATTCCAAGCCAAGATATGTTAACTTTGGTTTGGACTTCTCAACATTTCTGTTCTGCCTGTTTTTTCTCCTTCTCCCCTTTTGGCACCAGTGCTTGGGGTGCCGAGTGTCCTCCCCACACACAGGAGACTTATGCTCTTGCACTAAGTGCTGGTGAGGAGCCTGGTCTCTAGGGAGCTGGATCCATGTGGATTTCAGTAGGGACTTTGTCTAGAAGCACTTGAAAAACAAACATGTAGGGAATGCCTACTTAGTCTATGATTACAGGTAGTGTTATTGAGTGGGTGGTATTGGGGTCTTGAATGACCCTGTCGTCCTTGGGTTCTGGCAAAAGACTTTGGGTATTTTTTCATCTCAGGGATGAGAGCAGAGTGCCTTCCGAGTGGTTCTAAGTAAATAATTGGCCTTGGTGTTTGCTTTGCTTACATTGTGCCCTGTCTGTAGTTTTAGGCCCTGTGTAGAACTATGGCAGAACCGAAGTTGTAACCGGGTAAAATAGGATTCCAAGACAACTGTCTTCACACTGGGGTTTGCACACATTGGCGGTGCATCAACACTCCCCTGATTCTCGGCATTCTTGCGTGTTTTTCCCTGATCCTGATGTACCTGAGGTTTTCTGGTCCCCTCATCCACTGACTACGGTCCTTTCTCGGTTACCATGTAGTTTCTCATTCAAACTGGAACACTTCTGAGTGTGAATGGGGGGGCCATTATTAATCACTATGCCAAGGCAACAAGTGTGAACAAGGATTAGTTTGGACAAACTGCATTGTATTTTCACTTATGCTTCTCCCGTCTAATAAAAGGAATGCAGACGTCTTCCCTCTCCTGATTATTACTATGGTGTATGACTCTAAGTCGGGCAAACTTTTAGATGTCAAACAAAGGCACAGTTGAGAATGCATGACTCCATAGGAATAACAAGGCAACGAAGGTTTCAGTAAGAAACAGTGAAGGGCCTGCACCTTCCATCATCCATGCAATAAACTCATGATAAGTCTCCGTGACTTCTCTCTCTCTTAGAATTGGAATTCAGAAGTGCTGTGTGTAGTAACACACTTAGAGTGAAAATGAAACCTGGCTTTTTAGAATAGTACATAAATTTGATTTGGCTGATGGGTCTGACATGAGGACCAGCATTGCCTATCAGGTTATATGACATATTTTTCTTAAACCAAATGAGCCAAATCTTTCGCTCCAAGGTTTTGAAAAAAATATGCACTTTACCATATGCCATAAATTACACCTGTAGCAACTATTAAACACAGAACAGTTTTTAAATGTTAACTTGGAAATACAAGCAGTACATAGTTTTCATGATTCTTTTAGCAAAACTCTTTGAAGATCTTTTGAAATGTTTGCATTGAAGCATTCACATTTGTTCTTCTGGACTCCTGCCTCACAGACCCTGTGTCCACCACAACAGCTGCCACATATTTCCAAATGCCACTCTCCCCCACCCGTGGAACCACCGTGGGCCAAGTAACTCCTCAAGTATAATAAACCCAATGCTGGGAAAGATGCCTGCAAGGAAGACCCTGCCATCTATTCCAGCAACTCACATGTCCTGGCCTGGACCCTTCCCTTGTGATTCGGTTTGTCAGGGTCTGAGAATATGTGTCTGGGAAACTTGCTAAGGCCAGTTTATTCCAAAACATATACACCTTTCCCCCCTTTCTCCATATTTGGCAATCATGAGGCAGATTTCTATTCACAGAATACCAAAGTTTATACCTTAGCCATGGTTGTCAGTCTACATAGATCTCTCCTTGCTCCTAGCAGATTGTTGTTTTATTTTATTCCTCAGTAAATCTTAATACAGTGGTAGAAATGGAACTGAAAGGAAGGTGATTGAAAGATTCTTTGAGGAAATTGAACATCAGTCTTATGGGTCAATGCGCAGCGGAATAAAATCAGGTTTATACAGGAAAAAATGGTGATGGGAATGACCTGTATGCTGTCCTTTGTAAGGCTTCAAATCAAACTCACTAAAGGTAGTTTTTTCCAGTGCTTGGAGCATGAAGGTCAGGACCAGAGGAATGGGTTCAAGAAAAGGGCCTGCTGCTTTGGAGTAGGAGAGGGTACAGGCGGCCGGGCAGGACTACTTTATGTGGTGGCTTGCTCACCGGTACGAAGGGCCATTCATAAACATTGTGATTACAGAAATAAGGAGGCAAGTTTGTTGGTGGGCAAATAGAAATTCTTATCCTAATTTTTAGTCTGCATCTCTGGATGGTTCTGAAAAAACTGATTACCTCTGAACAGATCAGCAATAATACTAATGTACCTTTGGTACTTGACAGGAATATGTGCAAAAAGTGGCTTCGATTTTTGTAGAGTCTTAGAAAATGGCACTCTCTCATATATTATTTGGCAAGGGGAGGTCACTACACGTGCTCATGCCGAAGAAGGCAAGACTCAGAGCATCCTTGCAAGGCTAGGAGGTTTATAAAACATCTTCCAGGGGGCACTCTGCTTCTTGGGTAAACTCTCCTCAAAGCATCAGATTAGCCCATGAAACAGTTAGTTGACTCATGCCTAATTAAAGAATGTCTCTGTACCAAGATGAAAACAATTAAATGAGTAATTTACAAAATTATTTTTTAACATTTGACAGAGCTAATTATGCCGGCACTGCTACTGTAGGTAACCTAAAAGTAACTGCATTATAATTATAACTCGACTGGTAGAGATTTAACCCACGACTCCAGGCTTCGAAGATTTTCTTTCTTTTGCTCTCAAACTAGTAATTTTTCACAGAGGTCCATAAAACCTAAGATATATCATCAGAAGGCAAATAGGACAATGAATTCATGTTAGAAGACTCAAATTGCCACAATTTTGCATGTACCAAGGTGAAGGATTGGGTGTAAATAGCGCAATTTGATTGAAATAGATGAGCCCGCAAAGGGAAAAGATAGATTTGCACATTAGATGTTAATATTTGTGTAGGATTTCTCCTTGTTTGTTGATTTCCATCTATCTTGTCTGGGGTAGCAATTTAACACTTAATGGTTGTGTTGAGGTTTTAGTTCTTATGGAAATCCTTACTTAACTGGAATGTTAGCCCAAGACACAACAGAGGGGAAATTACGTAAAATCCATGAGTCTTGTTCCAGCTTTTCCTCCTATTTCTGGTGCCACTGTCTAGATTCAGGCATTTATTTCATGGTTGGACTATTGTAATAGCACATTAAGCAGTCTGTCTTCCCTGTGTCCCCCCATTGACTTCATTCTGCCTCTTTAAATCTTTAATCTTCTTTGAGGGCCTCCTTCATCATTTACACCCCTTCAATGGCTCAATGGCTCATTCTAGCAGTAGTAGATATAGAAACTACTTAGCCTGCCAGTCAAAAGAGGCTACCATTGATTCAGTATTTACCAGATACTAGGAGCTATGTATGTGCATTATCCTATTTAATCTTCACAATAACCCTATGAGGTAGATATGTTGCCCTCTTTTATAGAAAAGGAAAGAGACGATTAGAGACTTGAGTAATCTCAAGGTTGCCCAGCTCATGAGAGGTGGAGCTGAAATTTGAAGCTGATCTACCTGATTCCAAAACCGTGAGTTTAACTGCTAGGCTAGACTTCCTCGAAAGGGACTTCAAAGTCTGACCCTAATTTACCTTTAAACTTAATGTCAAGTAACTCCCCACATCTAATATCATTCATTCATTCACATATATTTAGTAAGCATCTCCCGTGTGCCGCAGACTGATAGGAATGATTAGCCCCAGCCCTTCCATTGCTTATGGTCCTAGAATGATATGATGGTTGTGCTCCAGGCAGGCTGGTCAGATCACTTTCCCTTCCACAGTGGCATTTTTTAATGCCTTCTTGCCAGATCCTGCTCATCCTTTGAGGACCATCTCATGTCCTTCTTCTCCATGATGTCTTCCTAAACCGCTCAAATCTATAGAGATCTCTCCCTCTCTGAAGTTACAGTTTACACTCATTGTCTACATTCAAACCCTTGCTCTGCCACCAATTAGCTGTGTGACTTTGGGAAAGTTATTTAAGTTCTCTGTGCCTTCATTTCTTCATCTGTGAGGTGGGGATAATAATAGTATTTATCCTATATAGTTATTGTAAGGATTAAATGAATTTACTTGTGTAGAGTGCTTGAAACAGTTCCTGGCCCATATTAAATACTGTTAGCTAATGTATTACTATATTTTTGTTCTACAGTTTATTTGTAAAGAATCCTGTGGCATTTCTGGTGTGTATGTATATAGTGTTACATGCCTCTTATATTATTATTTAAAAGTGTAGATTTATTTATGTGACACCAAAGTTCTTCATGCTGCTCTAATTTTATTCTGATTATTTTCTCTTTATAAGAGAATTTACTGTCAGAAGAAACTTTAGCATTATTCTTATTCCTAACAGGGACATATTTTAAGGTGAAAAGAGTGTGTTGTAGTGCAGTTCCAAATACTGGGTTACTGTTGTGATTTAGCTACATCTTATTTATGTTCTTATCTTTCACTTAGCAATATAAATAAATCCAATTTCTTGTCATTTCATAAATATTTACTTGTATATAATAAATATCTCTTAAAAATGAAGACTGGCTTGTAGGATACATTAGTAAAATCTTGTACACCCGAGTCTATGAGTTGTTACTAAACTCTGGATATTGAAGCTGTTATTACACTTTGGAGTTCTTACTTAACACATCAGTTTCAGACAGCAGTTACAAAAATAATCTGATCAGGAAATTATCCCTTTTTGAGTGAAACAAATACTTGAAACATTGGAAAGGTTCAGGAAAATGTTTGCATAGTAGTGATAAAAGTGTTGGAGGGACATTTCATTCAATGAGAATGATTAGTTTCTTATCTTTTCCTAATAAATCTAGGTGTCTAGGGTAAACTCTGACCATGGAGATCTTCATGATCTAAGAAGATACAAATTCCTGGAGAGAGTTAGGACTTCCTTTCTGAAAACCTTTTTATTTTTCCATGCAGAAGAGAGTTCTGAACACAGATATGTTGTTGATGAAAGGATACATTTAAGCTGAAGGAAGAAAAGTGGGCATCAGGATGGTGTCGATCAGGGAGAGGGAACTAATATAAGGGCCAGACCCTCTGCTAGATGTTTGGAATGTTATTTTATTAGACATTATTTGATAGAATTTTTTTCTAGCAGGTAACAAGAACCCAAAACAGCTTAGATTAAGCAAAAAGAAACTGTATTTTCCTGTGTTAGTGAGAAATCCAAGACAGAGGCACTACTAGATGTGGGGATGTAGTTGATATCAATGAAAACTGGTCTCTCTCAGCTCTGCTTTCCTGTGTATTGGCTTCATGTTCGAGAAGACTCTTTTCATGAAGAGGCAGAGATGATTGGCCACAGGTTGATCTGGTCTAGACTTACATTATTGTTTCTGCTAAGAACTTAAGCAAAAGCTCGGGGGAGCTCTGAGCAGGCTTACCTGGATCTTGTGCCCATCCTTGAACAACCACTTTGCTTAGAGGGATGAGGAATTTGATTGTCCAGGCTGGTCATATGTTCACCCACATTCTGGTGGAAGCAAATCCATGTTTTCACTTGTCTTTGTAAACGCTTTGTATTGCAAGGGGTAGGGGAAGGAGGTGGAATGGAGGGAGTAGCAAGGAGCTCTCTGAAAGCACTGTACAATTCTGTGGTAATGTGGCTGTTCCTTGATTCTGAACCCCTTTATTTCTAAACTCATGGCAATGATTTGGCCTGTCTCTATCTTTGTTTTGTTAGAGAGGTCTCATTTCCAAAAGGCAAAATCACCTTATCTTCAAAAATACTTTTATATAAAGAGAAATGAAGTTATATGTATGCATGTGCTGATGGGCACCAGACCATATGACCATATCCCATGCTCCAAGCCTTCATTTTCTCCCACCTTTACACCCATGTAAGGTCAGCATGGCTGTCATTTGCCACATTGGAGTGTGTCTAACCTGCTGCTGTTTTTCTTCCAGGATGCCATTAGCAGGAAAAACATCATTTACAACAAACATAAGAAATATGTTTTTTATACTTCCTTGTTTGTTAACTCATTGCAGTTGCTTTCTAGGCTGAACTGTGGGGTTCTGCAAAGCAGAAGCCACCCCATATATTTTCTTCCATCAAGTGGCTGTGGGGCTGAGCTCTATCTTTTCAGAATTATGCTCTTGGAAAAAGAACAGGTCTCATGAAACTATGTTAAAGGAAAGCTATACAGCTGTAGCATCTAGAAGGAGTAGCATATTGGCCTAAGGATGACAAATGCATGGCGTGCATGCTCCTCCTCCTCCACTCCTGCCCTGTGGCAGACATTGCAAATCGACCATGGCACTCTTTGCCACTAATCTCAATAGGGCCTCAGAATCCTTGCCAATAAATTCCCAGGAGGCATTACTAATCAATTAGGGTTGGTATTTGTGATAAAATCAGCTTGCACTCAGTGTGTGGACTGAGTAGTTTATAAAATGGATGTAGCAGAGAGCTATCATCTACTAGTGGGTTGTCAGAACACTTATCTTTAGGGAAATGGAGGGAGCTGGGAAAAGAGGATGTCTCCCTGACTGTAGAAGAGTTGAGTGTTAGAGAAAAATTGGATAAAACAAGAGTGAGTGTTGAGCCAGTGACAGGCTTCACAATTTCTCTCTAAACTACCACTGCTCAGGTGCCTTGTATTTCTCTATGCTCTAATAACAACAGACAGGAGAGCTGAGAGGTTGTACAAAAACATTAATTAAAAATATCCACCCCATTAGTTTCTGCCATTTCCATAGTGCTTTCAGGCTCTGGGGAAGTTCTCTGCTCGGTAGAACACTGATGTGAAAAAAAAAAATCACACTGGAACTCTGTTAATATCATAATTTCTAAAATTACTTATTGATTAGGAAAGCTTTTCTGATCTTCTTGATCATTGTTCTTTATAATCATTTCTAATATATTTAAAGGGTATCACTGTTTTCACCTCCTTGGTCAGAGCTTCCAAATGAATAAGCTCATTTCATCCAAAGGTTCTGTTAAGGAGAATGTGATTTCAGCTTCTCGGGGAAGGTGTGATGTGCAAAGATAACAAAATACATCTCACTAAATTGAAAAGATCCTGTCACCTCTGTACAGATGTCTATCTGGGTGGTTTGACCAGACAGCTCTTTAGAGAGCTTAACTTTGGAAAACTCTATTTAGGAGAGATAAATAAATGTTGCATGGGTGTCAAATAGGGTTTGAGATATTCCAAGGAACGGCCTGGACGTCAGCCCACACAGTGTTTCCACATTGGCCTCTTCTGTTTGGACTGACCTGGTGACTAGGGACTGGGTCTTGGACAACATTTGGATTGCTTTTTGTTTTGTTTTGCAACTGTTGGGCCTTTTTAAAAAAGTTCTATATAGTGAAGCTCATTTATATAATTCTTCAGAGTAATTTTTTCCTGTTCTATTGTTCATGTCTGTGGCCCTGCCAAAAAGAACATAGTTTTCAAATTAATTTTTCCCACACATACTATCTTGTGCTTGTTCTGTTTTTATTTTCGGTTGTTGTGAGGTCACCCATTTTGTTTTTTCCTTTGGTATCCAATATTCTTGTACAATTTTCTGTGGCCTTAGAGTCTCAGAGGGAACAGATGTTGTACAAACTGGATCCCTCGCATGTTTCCCCACTTATATTCTCCCTTTGAAAGAAAAAAAACAGAGAATAGCTCTCTGTGTATGGAAGCTTTTTTTGTTGTTGCTAATGCCCAGATACTATTTGTTAAGTCTACTTTACCTCTGTTGTTGGGGAGAATGCTCCTTTTTGAATGGAATGACCAGTAAAGTGCCCTAGCTGCTCCAAGAGGTTGATAAAGGACATTTTCTAAACATACCTATCATTCTTGATAGCATATATAAGCTAGGGCTAGTTTACTTATTTTTTAATCCCCTTATTCCGAGACATTTTAAAACACATATTAAGTTCATGCAAAGGTCAGCAAGTCTAGGACCAAATGTCAAAAATGTCACCAGTGACTTACCACCCCGCCCGGTTGAAACACAAAGGCATCTGTGAACTTTAATATCTGGATATTATGTCCACGGCCTGTTCCAGTTTGCCAAGTCAAACCAGAAATCCATGTCACAGCTTTCACCCTTTTTCTCTGTGTAAATTTTGTGCCCCCTCCCCTGCAAATGTTTGAAATAAGCTGAATAAACAGAACACAGTAGGTAACCTGGGGAGTGTTCTAATCAGAAATATTTTCACTCATGGGGTAAGGCTTTATATAACTCACTAGGAGCTGTGATTTGAGCCACCCATTGCAAGCAATAAAGCATTGAAATGAGGTTATATTTTATCAGATCTACAGATCCATATTTACTTATTTTTTCTCAGCTGCTCATGTAAAACTTCACTGTGAACTGTACAAATTAATAATTCTACCTTCCTATTGGGCAGTACATTCAAATGCCAACTTCTATTCCCAGTTAATCTTTTCCATTATGTTTTTTCTTCTTCTGTTTTCCAAGTGTTAGAAGGTAATAAAAAAACATAAGTGCATTGAAAAAACAAATGCAAAGTTAAGTCTACCCTTGTGTGTTGCACATTTCAATATTGGGTAGCTGACTTCTAACTCACACTGGAATCCAGTGTCTTCTAAATAACAATTTGGCTTTCTGGTATCAACACAGTGAGATGTGTGAAAAAGATTTCTATATTTAGTTTCCTAAAAATATATTTTGCTATCAACTGTATCCTGAAAAGGTTTTAAGTATATATGTGTAACACTTAGGTACTGTTTAGACTAATAATAAATTGAACACCTGTGTATTCCCCAACCTGATTAAGAAATAGAAGACTATCAGTACCATCTTCTAAGTCCTCTGTGAATTCCTTCTTATTATCCCTCCCATCCGTTTACTCAGAGATAACGTCTATCCTGAAAGTTGTTACCATCTCTTGCATTCCTTAAAGCTTTACTTTATCTTCAGGTTTCCATAAATAACTTTTGAGCATGCAGGATTTGGACTTCCATATACTCTATGTTTATTTTGCTTAACATTATGCTTATAAGATCCATCCATGTTAGTGTTGGTAGCTGTAGTTCATTAATTTTCACTACTGCATAGTACTCCGTTGTGTGGAAAAACAAAACAAAACCCTTGCACTATTTATTTAGCTGTTCTCCTGTCTAGGGACATTTTTTCTTATTTCTAGTCACATTGCTAGAGAGGTTCCTGGTCCATGTTGCCATGTTGTTATGAGTAAGAATTTCTCTAAGATACCTTTATAGGACTGGAATTACTGAGTCATAGAGTATGGACCTCTTCAACCTTACTTGATATTGCTATCCTGCATTTGGTTTTTATTCAATTTTTTAAAAATGTGTTCTAAGGAAATCAAGCTTTTGAATAAAATTTCAATTTGATGTTAATTTCTCTCTTGTTCCCCCACATGCTACAACAATGGTCCCTGTCTTATCGTTATGAGCCACAGATCTGCATGAAGCTGTCGCTGTGACTTTGCAGTGTCTTCTTTCCTGCCGTCTCTCATTGTGCACGGTTAGTCTAGCCGAGGTTCCTCTCATTCCTTTGTGTGACATCATGGCCCCTCTGTTCGCCCATCCCTAAAGTCTTTCCCATTAGTAATAGGATGGATAATTTTCCTCCCCATCTGTAACTATAGTCATCATAGATTGTTTCCTCTGACTATTGCCTTGTTCTTCTTCTGGAGATAGTACTTCCTCTTTTTTTTGAAAAAATTAAAAAGAATTTTTTTTTATCATAGAATGCTCCCAACATAAAATTTACCATATTAACCATTTAAAAAAGTATAGTCCAGAGAGTCCAGTACTTTAAGTACATTTATCTTGTTGTGCAACTAGTCTCCAGAACTCTTTATTTTCCAATGCTGAAACTCTATACCCATTAAACAACTTCCCATTTCCCCATTCCCCCCAGCCCCTGGCACCTACCATTCTGTTTTGTGTCTCTATGAATCTGACTACTCTAAGTGGAATCACACAGTGTTCGTCTTTTTGTGACTAGCTTATATCACTCAGCCTGATGGCATCAAGGTTCATCTGTGTTGTAGCAGGTGTGAGAATTCCCTTCCTTTTTGGTGGAATAATATTCCTTTGTGTGCATATACCGCATTCTGTTTATCTGTTCGTCCATCAATGGATACTTGGTTTCTTCCACCTTTTGATTATTGTCAGTAATGCTGTTGTGAACATGGGTGTACAGGTTACTTCAGGACCCTGCTTTTAATTTAATTCTTCAGGATATATACACAGAAGTGGAATTGCTGATGAACGTCCTCTTCTTTGAAGAGTGGTACTCCTATCCCTATTCCAACCATATGGTTCTGGTGGAGGCTGCCAGTCCAATCAATGCCTTTTCTTGACTGGTTGATAGGTTAACACCTGATCCAAGCAAAACCAGTTAAGAGTTCTTTCCTGGGAGTTTTCAGAGTAGAGCTGAAGAAAATAATTCAGTCTTCTCTGCGGTGGAAGCTGTGAGCCTAGATGCTGTCAGTGGTCAGGTGCCATGTCATGTGGAGAAGACGCTTCTGTGAGGGGAGAAAATGAAGCCATCAGGCAGAATGAAGTAGAGATTAGAAAAGAGAGAGTCCTTGTGGTAGTTCCTTCAGTATCCTTTCCACAGTCATGTGGAATTCCTCTTTTTGTAATCAGTTTGAGTAGGACCTCTATTTTTTGCAGCAAGTGTCCCACCTAATACAGTGTCATAGTCATACCTACTTTATGCCCTAGGCAAATTCTGTCTTATATTGGCCAAGAGTCTCTATTGAGTCCTACAGTTCTGAAGGCTGTTGTAATGAAATGAGAAGAAATATAGTGATCTAAGACAGAGTAAATGGTGCCCTATATTTCTTACTGAAATTGGCACTAGGGAAGAGTGAGAAAATGAAACTGAGAAGGATTGAAACTAAGAAGGTAAAGAGACAGTAATGAGCCATCAGAAGGAACGATTTGGGTTCATCACAGATGTTTGTCGAGGAGGTTGACCTAGGTTGTAAACTTAGGAAGTATGACTAATAGGTAGAGGTCTGGGGTTTGGAATGCCAAACAACACATTTTCTGTTGGGGGCAGAATTTTCTGGGAGAGCAGATTTATCTTAAATCATCAAAGTAGGTATGGACTCTTCTTAAAGAACAGATGGCCTTGGTCTTCTCCAAAGTTTGGAAGCTGAGATTAAAAGAAAGTGTTCTAGCCTAGCTGGTGTGTGGAAAGCAGGCATTTGTAGATAGCCTTAACTATTTCTTGGTTACAAGAAGCATAAATCTACTACAACTGAGTGAAATAAAAAAAAAGAGGGGGGAGAAGGAGGAGGAGGGGAAGGAGGCGGAGGAGGATAAGAAGAGGAAAAGGAAATTTACTGGAAGAATGCAGGAGTGTCTAAGAGAATTCATGGACAAGACGCACAGTTAGGCTTCACTGAGCGCTCGTGCCTCAAATGGCAATACTCAAGGAGTGAAAGCTTTGATTTTCTTGCCATCTTTTTCTCTCTCTGGAACCTCTCTTTTCTTTTTGTCTGTGTTTCTACACAGTTTTTACCCTTCTCTGCTGCTTTTCATAGTCTGGTTTTCTCTATTTGTTCATCATCATTTATGTCTTGAACATGACTACCTCAGCCTGACTTGCACGTCCCTAGACATCGAGCACTCAAGTTTCAGAGAATGAGAATCTGGTTGACCTAGCTTGAGTCCTGTGTCCATTATGACCCAACTAGCTGCCCTCAGAGAATCTTGCTCTCCATTCAGCAAGCTCCTGGCTAGTGGATGACCTGAATGCAAGATGTGGGCACATTTTCTAACAATGAACTGGGCAAAAGAGAGGAAGTGATTGACTTGCCTTGCATATTATTAGTCTAGACCAAGCCTGGCACCATATATATGCCCCAGACCTGGTTTGGACAGCACATAGACTAGACTATCAGGTTCCTCAGAGTTCTGGTCTCTACTTTTCTGATGCCAGTGTCTTAGCTGTCATTGTGAATGCATGTGAAGTCATCACCATGTATTTTTTTTTTTTGCTATCCAGAAGATACATATTGCTAACTCCCATGTTATCCGGTAAGGAATGAGGTCTAGAGCCAGAATACCATGGAAGAGAATTAGCCACTTTCTAACTGAGTGACTTGAACATAATTTCCTATTATGTCCCACTTATATTACAAGATGATTATAAAGTTGAAAGAGCTATTGGGAGTAAAACTGATTTGTAACCTACAGAGCAGTTCCAAAGAAATAGTAACCAGAGCTGCGGTTCTGAACCCCAAAGTAGATATCCTGGAATGTCATAAATTTGTGAGGGGTAAATGATTTTTTTCCCAGTAATTTGTTCCTAATCATAATGAAGCCCTTTTAAAAATTAAGAGTATAGTCACAGTTATGTCTAAGTAATGTCATTCTCATTGATTTGCCTTCCAACATTTTCCTTAGGGGGAACAGAACGGGTAGAGTTTGGGAAAGCATGGTAAGAATTGCCTATCATTTTGAACTCACCTCCGGGGGTGTGTGACACATGTGTGCTTCATCTACCACCTGTGTCATGGCAGAGTATGGTTGAGGGATTGGGAAATCATTAACTTTAGGCTATGAGTGGTAGGATCATGGTTTCTTATTCACTACCATTTGTCTAGCAACTAGCATGTTTCCTGCCACATGGGTTCTCAGTAAGTATTGAAATAGCCAGAACTTGACATTCTAAAGAATTACAGATCGTTTTGCTCATGGAATAGATACTAGGATTTCATTCTTAGAACAAGTGGAAAGAATATGTCTTCTCTTCACCTTCATCTAGGAGAAAAACTATGATGGTCAGAGTATTCATGGTTGATTTAAGGTATTAGTCACAGTTGCTAAGCTGTTCCTTTGAGGTTCTAGAGGGAGTTGTGAACAGAGAGGCATTTATTTACTAGAGAAAATCTAATTATGAGGCTCTTCCTGATGTGTGCATTGCAAACCACAAGGGATTCATTGCTGTATTAATGAAAATAATTGATTGAGAAATAGAAAATCTTAGTGTAGAAGGAGGTTCTGAGGAGCAGAAATTTAAAGGGGCGCACTCTTGTTTTGAAGGAAAATAAAACTAAATACAATCTTTATCCTGGTAAAGACTGAATGGGGGAGAAATCTGAATTTCTCGAAGAATGAGTTATAGAAGATGCTGACCAACCAAGGGATTGGGAAATGAGATAAAGGGCTACAACTGACTACTTTGTTTTTTAAATGTTATTTCATTTTTTTTAAAAAAAGTGGTAACAAATCTTAAAGTGATTTCCTATGGTGTTGGCAGAGTGGGTGCTGGGGAGGAGAACAACTGCTCCTTTGAGAGAGCTTGTTGGGTGCTTGCCTCCTGCAGTTAGATTTTTCTATTTAAGAGCACCATCTGCTTCATTAAACTCTCCAAGATCAGGCACCATCTACAGGGAGTTCCACAATGTCTTAAAACTGAGAACTGCAGCAAAATGTTAAGTTGCTGCCAGAAAACCAGATGTTAACCAGATTGTCAAGTTCTTTATTCCTTCCAGAACCAGAGATTTAAAGTGAGGCTGAGGGAATGCAAATGGTGGACAATCATTACGGTTAGAATTTGGAACCAGTATTGACCTCCTTTGGCCAGTATTCATGAAGACCCTCTAAAGTCAGTCGAAGGGAACTCAGTTTATGGTTTAAAAAAAAAAAAGTGTTGAGGGAGAAATTCTGGCTTCCTACCTCCCCTAATGCATGTTCTTTAATGAAAAATTATACATGCTGAATGCCAGGGAATTCAATAGATACTCCCAGTGCTGTTTCCTTAATCTAACATGCATATCTCCACATTCTGGATGAGTATTAATTTCTGATCGTGCCCTGCAGACTGCCTACTGATCTCAAAAAGATTGAGTTGGGGAAAATATGCAATGGAAACTTGAAAATGAAAACTGCTCCTTTCCACATCCTCCAAGAGCTGTCATTGGAATATCTGGATTACTTGGACTGAGGCTCTCAGTGGAGATTTGAACCCATAAAAATAGGTATATCATTTCTGGAAACAAGGGCTGAGAGAGGCTGTGTGGTCAAATGCTCTGGGGATAGGAAGGTCTCCATTTTTGTTTTGACAAGTGCTAGTTTATTTCTTATGTTTAGGGTGATCAGAGATCCTCCAGGCGCCGACCAAACAGAGCAGCATTCATGTGTTTATCGGGATCCAAAACCCTCTTATCTTTGCCCCTCGTAACCTCTTTTCAGATTAAACTAAATCAAGACACTGAGCAACTGAACAAAACAAAACAAAAACAATCTTTCCTTGTCTCTAATTGGGTCTAATATTGTAGAAATGGACAGAATATATTTTAGGTGAAACCATTCTATCATTGACTATTATCCTCCAATTTTATGAGACGAAAAAGCAAAATGAAACACAATTCTGTTTGCAGGTTTCATATATCTAGCATAGCTTTTTAATTTTAACTGAAACTGGCCATAATTTTGAGCTTGATAAGAATGCCTAGCTATGAATGCTTATGAAAACCTACATTTTAACAGCATTAGGAGAATCAAAATAGACTGAATTCTTGGCATGCCAGATAAAAAGGTTTTCCACAAGTATACCTAAGTGAACTGATTTTGCTTTTTGATGTGTGGATGGGTCCTCTTGTCATTGCAAACAAGAAGGTATGATTTCTCCTCTATGATAGGGCATGATTTTGCTGTCATAATTTGCTGTATTATATTGAAAACATCCTTTAGATGTCCATGCTCTCATGCTTTGTATTGTTTAAAGGTATTTAAGTTCAACTGTTGGCTTCCATTACTGGAGTCTGTAAGTATTTGAATTCAAATGGTATTGTCATAGTCGGTCTCAAGAATAATAGTAGAAACTGGCTTAACACGTCCCATAAGATGTGTAGGGTAAGGGACGCTCCATTTCTCAATATCCTTCACTCTTCACATATACCACAGTCTAACCTCTGCTCAGCTTCCTTGAGGATCCTGGGAGAGAGTTGTATAAAACAGACTCTTACGTTGCTAAGGAAAGAAAGGTCTACATTTCCTACTGGTCTACCTCTATAGATAGATCTTTTTTTTTTTTTTTAAACAGAATACTTTTATTTACCAATTTTGGTAGATACAAATGTCAATATCACCTCTCAACTTGGTAGGATTCTCCATAGCTGCTGTTGTGATCATTTATGATACTTCATATCTTTCTATTTTTAGCAAATATTATCCAATCAAATCAATGTAGCCTTCTGAGGCATTAGTTGGCAGCTGCTGTAGGAGACACGTTCTGTCCCCTGTAATAACAACAGCTTAAAGTTGCTGGCATCTAATTCTTCACTTGCCACTGGCAAGCAGAAAGCTCATCATCCTGGCTGCACTGCTCTTTTTCCAATGTATTTCCTTCTCTCGAAGTAACAGTGTATTATCCTGTCACTCCCTAGAAGCACTTGGGTTTCTGTTACCCTAAGACAGAGCAGCTATAGACAAAACAGCTTTCTTATCAAATGAGCTATGGATTTTTAAAACTGCCAGTTCAACATGAATTAACATAAAGTTTTCCTTGAAAAATGAGACTATCACTCAAAGAACAGGTTTTAAACAAAAAGCAGTCTCATCTTTTAAAAAAACATCAATCACCATAATCCGCTTCTAAGAACTCTCTTCACCCCTAGGGTCTACAAAGAATATGCCCCAGATTTTCTTTACAAATCTGAGTAGTCTGTCTTTCAGTTCTGCAAATACGAGAGTGACTTACTGGCTCTTTCCTGAGTTCTGCAGCTTATACACTACCAAACTGACTTGGAATCAGTTTTAGACCAACGCTGATAGGAGAGGAAAGGCCTTGCGGAGGGCTCAGCGATCCACACAAGTAAAAACAGCCGTGGACTCTTCTAAGGCTAGAACCGAATTGAGTCCTGTTTGGCAGGGTTCATGCCTCTTTCTTTCTTTCTGACTTCCTAGTTCTGCTTGTCACAGAACTGAGCATGTAGTAGGTGCTCATTAAGTACTCTGAACAATTATGAATCATTTTTTCCCCTCAGTTCAAAAAGCACTTTTAATAAAAAACTTTAAGAAAATGTAGGAAGATGAAAAATTCACTCAGGGCCTCACAAGTCAAATATCAGCATTTAGTAAATGTGTAGTTTGAAATAAGGCCTCTATTGACTATGCTGGTGGCCAGCTGTCAGGTCCTTAGTCCAGCCCACCCTTTCTCACTCCCTATAGCCCTAAAAATAGTTCTTAAATACTCTTCCATTTGAAAACTTCCCATCTGCCACACCCACGATCACAGCTGGCTGAATGAGACATCACGTTCCTTCTGGTATGCCCCAATTGTTAAGTTTAAGGGAATTCAGAAATCTGCATACAGAAAATGGCACCAGAACTCTTTTGCCCATCTTTTCAGCTGTCCATCCATTCGCTTAATTCAACCAGTGTGTGATCAGTGCTCACTATGAACGGCGTCACTGTGTTATATTCTGAGAGAACAATGGTGAACAAAATAGACCAGATCTCTTTCATCCTGGAGCCTAAAATATTGTGGGAGAGAAAGGAAATAAACAAGTAAGCGAGGATGTGAGTAAACAGAATTCTGAGAAAATCAGCAAGCCTAGAGGAATACGAAAGCGGACCAGATGTAGTTGCTTTTGATTTCTTATTTGGCTGCATGCTTTTCTCACTTGGATTTTTTGAGTACCAGCTCCACTATTCAGTGGGCATGCCCAGAAACCATTCACAGGTACTAGGGAGCTTGATTCAAATATTTGAAACAAGACAACCTGTATTACATTGTTAGACTGTGTATGTAACAGACAAGTCATAAGAAAGAGTAGACATGATACAGTTGCCGGTTGTGTTGCAGAGGCAAAGAGTGACGCAGAAGAAGGGGAGTTTAGTGCAGCTCTGAGTGTGCTCTGTACTTCTGGCCAGTCCGAACTTTGGATTCTGGATTCTCTCCCTCTCTTCACTTTCTAGTAATTTCTTCAAATATTATTACAGGTCGAGATTGTTAATAGGGAGATGGTGACTGAATGATGCCTGTACTGCTGGAAGGGAGGGGTGGGATGGTGAGGACGGATACTGCCTTGATTTGTCATTTTTCTTTCCCAACCAGGTCACAGCCACTCTGTGTTGTGCCATGGCTGCAACTCTATAGAGAGAGTTGGATTCTGGTCTCTCTCTGCTGCTTTTCATACCTCTTTGTTTTTATTTGAGTAGTTACTTCATGATTTTCTATTTTTAGTTTTAATTGTAGTTTAAATTTTTTCCAGCTTTATTGAGATTTAATTGACATATAACATTATGTAAGCTTAGGTTTACAACAAGATGATTTGATACGTGTATATATGACAAAATGATTACCATGATTAGGTTAGTTAACACATCCATGCTTACATAGTTACCATGTTATTTTATTTGGGGGATGAGAACATTGAAGATTTACTCTCTCAGCAACTTTCAAGTATGTAATACAATACTGTTAACTATAGTCCTCATGTTGTACATTTAGATCCCCAGAACTTGTCTTATAAATGGAAGTTTGCACCCTCTGGTCACCTTCACCAATCTTTCTTACCTCCCTGAATTTGGCATCTACCAATCTACTCACTATGTCTGTCAGTTCGGTAGTTTTAGATTCCATGTATAAGTGAGAACATACAGTATTTATCTTTCTCTGTCTGGCTTATTTCACTTAGCCTAATGCCCTCAAAGTCCATCCATGTTGTTGCAAATGGCAGGGTTTCCATATTTTTGTGGCTGAATAATATTCCATTGTATTTATAGACACCACATTTTCTTTATCTATTTATCTGTCAGTGGGCACTTAGTTGTTTTTATGCCGTGGCTATTGTAAATAATGCTGAGATGAACATGGGGGTGCAGGTAGCACTTCAAGATAGTGATTTAATTTCCTTTGGATATATATCCAGAAGTGGAATTGCTGGATCATGAGGTAGCTCTAGTTTTAAGTTTTTTGAGGAACCTCCATACTGTTTTCCATAGTGGCTGCACCAATTTACATACCCACACAGTGCACAGGGGTTCCCTTTTAGGTATATTCTTGCCAGCACTTGTTATCCCTTGTCTTCTGACAATTGCTATTCTAACAGGTGTGGGGCAGTATCTCATTGTGGTTTTGATTTGCATTTCACTGATCATTAGTATTCTTGAGAACCTTTTCATGTTTTCATGTACCTGTTGGCCATTTGTGTATCTTCTTTGGATAAATACCTATTTGTATGCTTTGCCTATTTTTAAATCAGATTATTTATTTATGCTATTGAATTGTATGAATTCCTTATTTTTTAAAATCTCTCCCTTCCCCCTCAGTTTTACTGCGATATAATTGACACGCAGTACTGTGTAAGTTTAAGGTATATAGCATAATGACTTGATTTACGTATATTGTGGAATGATTACCACAATAAGTTTAGTTAACATCCATCAGCTCATATGGATATGAAAAAGTAAAAAATAAAAATAAAAATATGTTTTTTCCTTGTTATGAGAACTTTCAGGATTTACTCTCTTAATAACTTTCAAATATACCATATAGCAGTGTTAACTATAGTTATCATGTTATGCATTACATCTCTAGTACTTATTTATCTTGTGACTGGAAGTTTGTAGACCACATTCATCCTGTTCTCCCCAACCCCATAGCCACAGTCTAATCTCTTTTTCTCTGTTTGTTTGTTGTTTTTTTAGATTCCACATGTAAATGAGATCATACAGTGTTTGTCTGACTTACATCACTTAGCATAGTGCCCTCAAGGGCCATCCATGTTGTTACTAATGGTAGGATTTCCTTCTTTTTATGGCTGAATAATATTCCCATGTATAGATTTACCACAACTTCTTTATCCATTTATCTGTCCATGGACACTTAGGTTGTTTCTATGTCTTGGTATATCATAAACAATGTTACTGTGAACAAGAGGGTGCAGATATCTTCAACATAGTGTTTTCATTTCCCTCAGATACATTCCCAGAAATGGAATTCCTGAATCATATGGTAGTTCTATTTTTAAATTGTTGAGGAACCTCTATATTGTTTTCCATAGTAGATGTACTAATTTACAATCCTGCCAATAGTGCACGAGATTTCCCTTTTCTGAGGCTTAACTTTTCTGTGTTTTTCTGTAACACCCTTATTTGGGATGTTAACCCATTATCAGAAATATGATTTGCAAATATTTTCTTCCATTCTGTAAGCTGGCTCTTCATTTTGTGGAACATTTCTTATGTTGTGCGGAAGTTTTTAATTTGATAGAGTCCCACTTGTTTATTTTTTATTTTGTTGCTTGTGCTTTGGTGTGATATCCAAAATATCATTGCCAAGACCAATGTCACAGAGCTATTTCTATGTTTTCTTCAGGAGCTTTATGGTTTCTGTCTTACATTTAAATCTTTAATCTATTTTGAGTTAATTTTTAAGAGTGGTATGAAATAAGGGTCCTGATTCATTTTTTGCATGTGAATATGCAGATTTATTAACATCATCAACTGAAAAGACCATATTTTCCCAATTGAATATTCCTTGAATCCTACTCAAATATTAGTTGACCATATATGAATGGGTTTCTTTCTGGCCTTTTGATTCTATTCTATTGATCTATGTGTGTTTTGATTACTGTTTTGATTACTGTAGCTCTGTTTTGATTACTGTAGCTCTGTAGTATAGTTTGAAACCAAGACATGTGATTCCTACAGTTTTGTTCTTCTTTCTCAAGATTGTTTTGGATATTCTGGATATTTTGTGGTTCCATACCAATTTTTTTTATTTTGTGGACTCTTTAGGGTCTTCTATATATAAAATCATGTCATCTGCAAACAGACAGTTTTAGTTCTTTCTTTTTGGATGTCTTTTATTTACTTTTCTTGGTTAATTGCTTTGGCTAATACTTCTAGTACTTTGTTGAATAGGAGTTGTGAAAGGGGCACTCTTGTCTTTTTCCTGAGCTTAGAGGAAAACTTAACTTCTCACCATTGAGTATGATGTTCTGAGGGCTTGCCATACAAGGCTTTTATTATGTTGAGATGCTTTCTTTCTGTAACAATTTGTTGAGAGTTTTTATCATGAAAGGTTGTTGAATTTTGTCAAATGCTTTTTCACCATCTACTGAGATAGTCATATTATTTTTATTTCTCAGTCTATTAATGTGATGTATCACACATTTATTGATTTGTGTATGTTGAAACAACTTTGCATCCTGGTGTTGAATCCTACTTGATCATGGTGTTTGTTCCTTTAAATGTACTGTTGAATTCAGCTTGCTAGTATTTTGTTGAGAATTTTTACATCTGTAATCATCAGGGATATTGGCCTATTGTATTCTTTCCTTCTAGTGTCCTTATCTGACTTTGGTATCAGGGTAATGCTGGCTTGTAAAATTAGTTTGGGAGGTTTCCTTCTTCTTCAGGTTTTGGGAAGCATTTGAGAAAGATTGATATTAATTCTTCTTTAAGTGTTTGGTAGGATTCACTGGTCCTGCGATTTTCATCATTGGGAGGTTTTTGATACTTATTCAGTCTCCTTACTTTTTATTGATCTATTTGGTTTTTCTGTTTCTTCATGATTCAGTCCTGGTAGTTTGTATGTTTCCAGGAATTTATCCATTTCTTCTATGTTGTCTGATTTTTGGGCACATGGTGGTCCATAGCAGTCTCTTACGGTCCTTGTATGGTATCATTTTGTAATGTGGTGTCAGTTGTAACGTCTCCTCTTTTGTTTATACTTTTGTTGATTCGGGTCCTCTCTCTTTTTTCCTTGGTTAGTCTACCTAAAGTTTTATCAATTTCATAATTTAAAAGAAAGAACTCTTAGTTTTGTTAATTTTTTTTTATTGTTTTCCTGTTCTCTATTTCTTTTTATTTCTGCTCTAATCTTTATCTCCTTCCTTCTGCTAACTTTGGGCTCAGTTTGTGGTTCTTTTTTAATTCCTTGAGTGTTTAGGTTGCTTATTTGAGATCTTTCTTTTTTTCTTGATGTATGTATTCTAACTATAAATTTGCCTCTTAGAATAGTTTTTGCTGGATTCCATAAGTTTAGGTATGCTTTGTTTCCACTTTCATTTGTCCCAAGATTAAAAAAAAATTTTCTTTTGATTTCTTCTTTGATTATTGGATGTTGAGGAGTGTGTTTTTAATTTCCATGTCTTTGTGAACTTTCTAGCTTTCTTCCTGTTATTGATTTCTAGTTTCATACCATTGTTATAGAACACATACTTGATATAATTTCTATCTTCTTGAATTTACAGACGCTTTTTTTGTGGCCTAACAATCTAATCAATCTTAGAAAATATTCTGCATGAGTCTGAGAGGAGTATGTATTCTGCTGCCCTTGGATGGAATATTCTGTATAGGTATGTTAGATCCATTTGGTATAGTGTTGTTCAGATCCACTGTTCCCTTATTCTCTCTCTGGATCATCTGTCCATTGTAGACAGTGGGATGTTAACGTTCTCAGCTATTACTGTATTGCTGTTTATTTCTCCTCTTAGTTGTTTATATTTGTTTTCTATATTTAGGTGCTCTAATGTCAACTGCATACATACTTGCAATGGTATCTTCTTGATGAATTGATTCCTTTCTCATTATATTATGAATCCTTTTGTCTCTTGTGACCATTTTTGGCTTAGCCTATCTTTTGTCTGATATAAATATGGCTATCCCTGCCTTCTATTGGTTGTATATCATCTGGAATTTAATTTCCCACCTCTTCACTCTCAGTCTATGTGTGTCCTTAAAGCTCTTGTAGGCAGCAAATTACTGAATCTTGTTATTTGGTTTTTAAAGCTATTCAGCCATTCTATGTATTTGGATTAGAGAATTTAATTGATTTATCTTTAAAGTAATTACGGATAGTTAAGAACTTGCTATTTCCATTTTGTCCATTGTTTTCTCACTGGTTTGTAGATCCTTTATTCCTTGCTGCTTCTTTTGCTGTTTCCTTGGGTGATCTGATGACTCTTTGCAGCTTTAGCTTCCTTATCATAATCTTTTGTGTATCTATTACAGGTTTTTCCTTTGTGGCTACGATAAAGGCTTATAAAATATTGTTTTTAGTTATAAAAAACTGTTTTAAGCTCATGATAATTTACCTTCAGCAGCATAAAGAAACTGTATGTTTGTTTCTCCCCTCCTCACATTTTAGATTATTGATGTTATAGTTTTCCTGTTTATCTTGTATATCCAATAAATAATTAATTTATAGTTGTATTTAATATGATTGTTTTTTTAACTTTTAAACTAGAGTTACTTGCCACCACTATAATGTTAGAGACTGTGACTTTCATAATATATTGTGATTTTTGCACATTCGTGTTTTAAATATCGTCTTTTTATTTGAGCTTGAGATTGCCTTGTAGTAATCTGGTGAGGCTGGTCTAGTGGTGATGAATTCCCTCAGTTTTTGTTTGTTTTAGAAATTCTTTCTCTCTCTTTCATATCTGAAGGATAGCTTTATGGTAATCCTGGTTGAGTATTCTCAGTCTCCTGTTCTGGATTTTGCAGATACACTTCAGCAGGGAAAGACCTTCACCTTCAGGTCACCTTGATGTGCTAGATGGGGCAGCTCATGGTGCTTACAGGTGGGCTTGCAAACAGGATCTCTAATTGGGCAAGGTCACTGCCCATGCTTGGAGGTTGGTGGAGGCTGCTGTTGGCTGGGTGGGCCTAGTGACTGGGCTCTGTGTTCAAGTAGGGCTACTGCTGGGCTCCCTCATTGAGTGGGGCTGCTGGCTATGTTCCATGGTCTGGTGGGGCTGCTGGCTGGGCTCTGCAATCAGTTCTGGTCAGGCAGGGTTGCAGGGTGTGTTCCCTAGCAGGGCAGGGCTACTGGCTGGATTCTGCAATTCATCAGGGCTGCAGCCTGTGCTCCACACTCATTTCTGGTTGAGTGGGCCACCAGGCTCACGCAGACGGTGCTTCTGGCAAAACTCATGCTCATTCAGGGTCACAGCCTGGGCTTCAGAGTAGGACGGGGCCTTGGGCTGTGCTCTGTGATTAGGCAAGTCCATAGGCTGTGCCCTAAATTTGGGTGGGGCCACAGGCTGGGCTTCATGATTGGGTAGGCTGTTGACTGTGCTCCACTGCTGGACAAGGTTGCTGGGCGGGCTCTCTAGCCAGGTAGGGCCTCCAGCTCTACCCTGCAGCTGGCTGGGGCTGGAGACTGTGCTCAAGCCACAGGCTGTGTTCATTAGTCAGGCAGGGCCATATTCTGGACTCTGCTGCTACGTGTGGTTGAAGGCTGGGTTCCATGGGCTGTTCAGGGCCACTGTCCACTCTTCCCCATTATGCGCTGCCAGAGGCTATGCTCAGCAGTTACACGGGGCCACTGCCTTGGCTCCTTGCCTAGTAGGCCCTAGTGATGGGGAAAAATTTACAAGGACAGCAACTTACAAGGACAGCAGTCTAATCCAGGTGGCTCCCTTCTGCTGCTCTTCCTAGCAAAGACAACAGATACTCCCTTAACTTCCCCTCCCCTTCATTCCCCGTTCTGCCAGGCACTTACTCCCTAAACTCACTCCCCCTCGCCTGCTCACTTGCTGTGCACGTAGGAATGTTACAGATATAGAAGCAGAAAGATATATATTCTTCCTTTGCCTTTGTTCAGGGCTCAGACCTTGGGAGATGACTCCCCTCTGAGCCTGCCGGTGTGAAATAAAGCCTCAACACTCCAGGACCTCCGAGTGCTGCTTGGTTCTTCTGTCAGTGATCCAGCCCAGGTTTTTTCAGTATTTTCTGTAACACTAGGACGTGCTCTATGGCTGCTAGTGTCTGTGGCCAGACTTCTTAGAAGGGCAGGGCTGGAGGCTGTGCTCATCAGCAGTTGGATGGGGCTGTGAATTTGCTCCCTTGCTTGGGTGGAAATGGGCTCCACTGCTTTACAGCTCATTTGCTGGGATCTAGGTCAGGCAAAATTGACAACTGAACTCTCTGGCCTGACGGGGTCACTGGCTGAGCTCTGGAGATTGGCAGAGCCACTGGCTGGGATCTCTGCTTTTGTCCTGATACAAGTGGGAACATGGATCTGAGCACTGGTTGCCATATGTAAGCCTTGACCCCTCTGATCACCAGTGGCTGAGCGCTGCAGGTTTCCACCAGTGAACCTGGTGAGGTGAGTCTGGAGTGGATCCCCCAGAAAGCCTCCCATAGCCTGGTTATCCGCCTTGGGTTCTCCTTCCCCACTGGAGAAGCCGTGGGCACGGGTGGGGCTCTCCTGGTGCAGCGCTGGGCTGGGCTGGGAGAGGGGCAATGCCGTCAAAGTGAAGCCACTCCTCTTCCCCTTCTGCTGCAGTCCTTGTCCATCTCTGTGGTCCAGGGGGTGCTTCAGCCTCATCCCCATGTTCTGGGGTTTTCACAGTAGTGTCTTGTCCGTGGGTAGTTAGTAGATGATCTTCTAGTGACAGAGACCAAGTCAGGAACAGTCTATGTTGCCATTTTGTCAACATCACTCCTCTTCCTGATTTTCTAGTGTGTGAAGTTTATTTTTGGACCTTATCCATGTGCACATAGAAAGATATAGAGCTGTTGTGCCTTTAAAGGTAATTAGTGCCTTTACAAAATGTATAATATAACATGAAATTACTCATATTCTATGAGCTTTAGATCATGACTGGAAAGGATCTAAAAGCAGTATAGCTTTACTTCCTTAAATTGTGTGTATGATAAGGGACATTTCTAACTACAAGTTGCAACTTTGAAATGACTTGAATCAAAAGTCATGGAGGCTGTTTGATCTGAATCATTACTTTAACTTCTTAGTGTGCCCAGTGGCTGCTTATTAACAATGTGGCCATAAGCATGTTTAAAACTCTCTGTACTCAGTTTGTTCATCCATTAGATGGGGAAAATTCCTGCTTCACAGTTTCATTAAGGACATTAAATGAAATACTGTATATGGAGTTTTATGCCCTAAACCTGGCATTTAGTAGACATTCAATGAATGTAAGCACTCTCATTCATTATGGATGTTTGCAAAGTCTTGTGCATTATTCAGAATCTGAAAGCTAAGAAGAATTTGAAAGGCTTGCTTTCAGCTCAGATAGCACAGTGGTTCTTAAAAAAATTAACAGCTATACTTTGAAATCCTTTGATATGTAAATTATAGAGATCCTTGGAAACACAATAATAATGTGATAACACCAATAACCATAAGAAAAGCAAAAATAATGACAGTACCTAAAATTAACTGAAAACTTATTTTGGGCACAGAGAACAAGATCTCATTTAATCTTTGCAAAACATTTGGGCTTTTATTATTATCATTTTATGGATGTGTATACTCAGGCAGAGATTAAATTAGTTGCTCAGGGTCATGTAACTAGTCAGTAGAAGACCCAGGACTGAACAGTTTTTCTGTCTTAAGCCAAAACTCAAGCTCTTCTATAACCAGTACCACTTCAAGGCCTAAGCAAATGGGCCGACAACCTGCATCCCACACTTAAAAGGGTTTATTCTGACCCTCCTCTGTGTTCTTTCCCAAGAGGCAAAAGCTTGAGCAGCCAGAGGGACATGCTCACCCGGAACATCCGTCTGCACTGCAATATGGGTACTTAGGGTCTTGGACTTTTCTGCACTGAAAGCCCCCAGCCAGCTTCCCAAACTTGCTTAGACCTATCCCCAGCATGTCCTCTGAGCATGGACTATTCATGGTGTGCACACCCCAAGTAGAGGGTCCAGTGGTGGGCATATGGAGCACCTTGATTTATAACTTGTTTTAAATTGAAGTATCACTGATATACAATCTTATATTGGTTTCAGATGTATAACACAGTGGTTCAACAGTTACCCATATTACTAAATCCTCGCCCCCCCAGTGTGGTTACTATCTGTCAACACAGAAAGATGTTACAGAATCACTGACTCTATTCTCCATGCTGTACTACCATCCATGTGACCAACTAATATCATGACTGAGAATCTTTGTGCCTCTTTATCTCCCTTAACCTCCCACCACCCACCCGTCCCCTCCCCCATGAGGACCACCAGTTCCTTCTCAGTCTCTCTGAGTCTGCTGCTGTTTGTTCCCTCTGTTTTGCTTTGTTTTTATATTCCACAAATAAATGAAGTCATATGGTATTTGTGTCTCTCCGCCTGGCATATTTTACTGAGCATAATGCCCTCTAGGTCCATCCATGCAGGATTTCTTTCTTTTTTATGGCTGAATAATATTCCATTATAGATATGTACCTTATCTTTATCCATTCATCTATTGATGGATACTTAGGTTGCTTCCAAGATTTATAACTTTTAAATATTTAGTTTTTGAGTTATAAGAGCTGCTTTAAAAAACCTTAATGTCTGGATTATTTGGAGATCCAGCTCAAAGAATTACTTTTTCCCTCAAATATAAGCCATAGCTTTTGAATTCTTCATAAATCTAGTAATCATGGATTGTATCCAGCACATTGTGATCATATATTGTAGGGACTCTACATTCTGCTCTATTTTTCTGCACAGTTTTCATTTTTCCATTTTGTCCTAGGAGACAGTTAAATGGATTAAATTCAGACCTTCAACTCAGTTTCCCCTGTGTGGGCAGAAGCTAAAATTTCAGGTCAGTTTTGTGAGCTTTCGCAGAGGTGCTTGGAGTCTGCCCAGTTTATTCATATTTTATAGGTCAGCCAGAGATTGGGGGAGAATTTTTACACTGAATTTGAGGCCATTACTTTTCTGGCTCTGTTGTTTCTGGGACTTCTCTAATCGATGTCCAGTTGCTGTGGTTGCCCTGAAATGTGTCCTTTTATAAACCAGCAAAACTGCAGATTTTTATCACCATGATGACCAAAGGGACCCACTTTGAAACTAAATGCCTTAGAAACTCAGTGGAAGGAAACTCAGTGGCATTCCCTTCTTCTAGATGTCCACACTCACCCCTGCCCCAGAAGCTGACTGATTTTGGTCACATATAAACATAACTAATGAGTTCTCTACTAGCATATTGCTGTTGATGGTTGTTTTAGCATATCTTTTCTATTCCTTGGGCATGAATATTGCTCATTTTCAGTTGGGCAAACAGAACTTCATTTTATTGAAAATTTTCAACCAAAAGGAAAAATAATAATCAAGCTCTGGCTTCTTGAGCTGATTTCCCCCCCCCCCTTTGTGCTTATCTGCAAAATGATTTGCTTGATCTACAAAATTATATATCTTTGGGTATTCCAAGAATATATCTTACTGACAGTGAATGAGTCAAAGGCATAGTCCATATGTATGTTATTTAAAGAAACAACCTGATTTTCATGAAAATAAATGTCTATTTGTTGGAGACAAAACTGCATCGTCCATTTTCCCACTTTGTCCTATAACATCGTTTATATATTGACATTTGATGTTAACTGACTCACAAACCCTACATGCCTTACTACTTTAATCCATTGAAAAATATAGTAGCAATAGTATTATTTCCAGGTTTTAGAACTTCCATGATCAAGTTTACCACTTGTTTTTTTAAGTTAGAGCAAGTTCTTTTTAAGCCGTCTAAGTAGTTGGGACAAAGTACACGATAGGCCAATAAGAGAGATTCAGTATCCAAGGATCATAATCCAGAGAGAAAAAAAAATGTAAAAAAGATTATTTTTCATCCACATGTGCTATTTTTAAACCTCTTCAGAAGGGAATACACTAACAGAAGATGGCCGAACACTTGTAGAAACAGTGGGTATTTTCATTTCAAAGAGAGGTTTCTAATGCATATAATCCTTTTTAGCAAAATATACCAACACTGAATAATGAATGAAAGGGATTCAGTTCTGGAAGCATTGCTGAGGGTTTCTAATGAGCCCATAAGTCAGGGGAGATGATTACTCTGCACTGGAGTCAGAGGTGGTGAATGTGACTAAACAGAATATGACTAAGTGGAGGGGTTTTTGACATCACCTTTTGTCTGAGTCAGTTTAGTTTGCTCTATTTCCTATAACCAGGTGATTATCAGAACAACCAAAAAGGGCGTTTTGTAAAAATGAGCTACTTTTGTTGTCAGCACTAATATTTGTCTCACGTTTTCTCCCCCAAAATATACTTTATTCATTAAAGTAAAATTCTAATTATAGCACTTTCTCTGTAACAGCCATGGTTAGAAAACTAGATGCTCTGACAATTAGTATCTTTGTTAGTGAAACATGTTGATTTATAAGATAATTCAGTATTTCATTGTACTCTGGAGCCATTACGATTATGAACATCATTCTCTTACTTACATATCGATTCATATGTTAATTTTTCTAGTGCCATTTGTTGAGTGCTTTCAGTGTGTAAAATACACGTGTACACATGTTATATATTTGAATAGAAATGCTGTTTAATAGAATGTTATTTTAATTGAATGACGTAGAAGGAATAATTTATTGTACTTTGTATAAACTTCTGCATGACCTGGATTATGGTCCTCCTATATCACAGTGCACAAAAAGTTTTCATGAAACCAAGGAATAAATGAATTATTAGCTGTCAGATATGTGATAGAGGCTGAAACATAAATATAGCTACCTACATTGGGGAGCATAAGTCACAGTCCTTTTGTTTTTTGATCATAATTCTTTTGACAAGATGGAAAACCAAGATGGAAAGTCAGCACTCTGTCCTGGAGAAATTTGCTGTCACGTAAGATTTGGTGCGTCCAATCTTGATGCCTTTATTTCTGAAGGAAGGATGTTTTAATGTCCCTCCTCTCAAATTATGCTCCTGTTGGGAAGGACCCCTACACTCCACCTGTTACTTTCCTTCCTTATTCCTTTTTTTAAAGTCCTTCGTCTGTGAGTCAGAGACCTAGCAGGAAACACAGAGAAGGCTCAAATCGAACAATTGAAGGTGTGGCCAGGGTTTAGGGAAACCACTGAATGTCTTTATTTTCTCTAATACTCAAGAGGTAATGGGACAGAGCATTTACCTGTTACCTAGATAAAGTAATTATATGGAGAGGGTCTTCTGACAGGAGCTGTGACCTCCAGGAGAGGGACACACCCAACCTGTGACAACCTGGCAGGGAGGGACACAGGGCAAGAAATTCCCTGGTCTCACTCTCGTCCCATTTTTTCTGGTACTTGGAATTAGCTGAATCTAACCAGTAGCCAGAGGCAAGGGAGCCTCCGAAGGCTTAGGGAAAGTAGAAAAGTAAGGAGATTAGATCTGAAGACACAGATGGAAAATATGCAGCATGTGCTGTATTGTCTGTTATCAACTCTGAATCCCCACCACTTCCTTCTAGATGTGAGGAACCATGTTACCCCAAATCCCCTTCCCCATTGGGTTCATTGTTAGGGTCTGCCAATGAAAGCCTTGTGGGAGGTTAGAAGAGGAGGAGGAGAGACTGTTGTTTTCCCTGGCCAGTGATGGATACAGGTATGCCTAAATAAGAGGTTTCAAGCAGCTTCTAGACAAATCCTTAAGAACCACCCATTTCATGTTGAAAAGCTGAGCTGGCTGGTGGGAGCAGCTCAGAAGTTTTGGAGATTCATAACTACTTTCCAACATATGGGCCATAGATTGAGCTCATTGGTGACATTACTCTCTCAACACTTCCAGTATTGTGTCTCTACTTCCAAATTTGGAAAATGTAGAGTGGATGCACTTTTCTGGACTGAATCCTGGCTGATACATGGTACAGTCTCTGTCTGCTGAGGTGCCTGAAATTCTCACTTTATTTGAAGAGGGAATACTGGGACAAACGATCATCTTGGCACTGTTATGAGGCCATGGCAGGGAGCCTTAAGCAGTTTAGATGACAGGAGGCTCCAGGAATGCATAAAGGTGGGGGAAAAGGGAAGCATTTGTGTTCAGGAAGGAAAATGAGGTCGTGCTGTGCTGTGGAGTTCCCTGGGGTAGCTATGAAGAAGAATTCATTTGTAACCATGGAGTTGGGTGGCACTATAGGCTACCTAATAGATAAGTGCCAGATTTGCTTTTGTAAACAATAGTCTGTTGTTTCAAGCATACTGTCATTATAATTATCAGGGCTATTAACCACTTTGAAAAATGACATGTGCCTCTTTTGCACCCAATTTAGCTCATGGAGATGCCATCTGGTACAGGATCAATCATAGCCTATACCAATGGTTTTTTACTTTGGCCACATTATTAGAATCACCTGGAGAGCTTTAAAAACATTCCGGTTCCAAGGACTCACCCAAGTTCAGTTAAATCAGAATTTTCAGCCATCAATAATTTTTTTTGGAAGCTCCACAGGTGATTCTAATGGACAACTACATTGAGAAGTGGTTCTAGAGCCTTGCTACTCAAACTCTAATCTCCTGATAGCAACATGGGCTTCCATCCATCCATCCATCCATCCATCCATCCATCCATCCATCCACCCACCCATCCATCCATCCATCTATCCATCCACCCACCTTACTAGCAGCCTGGGCAGCCCTACCCCAGGCCTATTGTATCAGAACCTGCATTTTAACGAGATCCCCAGGGGACTTACATGCCCTCTTAAGGACTGAGAAGCTCTAGTCCTGGTTTACCTTTGCTCCATCATACTTCCCCATAAGCATTTGCCTTTTAAAAGTAGTTTTGTGGAGGTATTGATAACCAGTAATATTTACATATTTATAATGTACAATCTGATGAACTTTGACATATCTATACAACTGTGGAACCATCACTACAATCAAGACAGTGAACAGAGCCATCATCACCAAAAGTTTCCTCCTGCCTTTTTGTGATACCTTTTTCCCACTCCTCCCTTTCACCCTTCCCTCAACTCCTCTCCATGCAACCATTGATCTGCTTTCTTTCACTACAGGTCGGTGCATTTTCTAGGGCTCTATCCACATGCATTCGTGTAGTAAGTACTTTCTTTGGTCTGACTTCTCTCATCCAGCGTAATTATTGTGCGATTCATCTGTGTTGCTGCATATATCGATAGTGATTCTTTTTCATTGCTGAGTAGCTTTCTGTTGTATGATGTCACATAATTTATTCACTTGTTGATGGAAACTTGGGTTGTTTCCAGATTTGGTTTTTATAAGTGCAGCTGCTGTGAACTTTCATGTATAAGTCTTTCATTTTCTTAGGTGTGCATACCTAGGCATGGAATGTCTAGTTTATATAGTAGATGTATATTCAACTTCTCTTAACCATCTTCTAAGGTAGGTGTGACTATTGATCTTATTTTGAAGTTGGAAAAAAGATCCAGAGAAGTTAAGTGATTACATTGCCTATTGTGAGATATTTTCCCTACTCTTTATTGTGATACCTCAGTGATGACAAAATTTTCACATGTTCTTGGCTATTTACATTACAGCCATTACTACAGTCGGGAGCCCACAGCTCTCAGCCAGACGTGACTCAAACCCTGTGATCCAAGGAGGGTCGCTACATAGTCAGCAAGCTCCTTTTCCCTCTGGCCCGGGAACTAGCCGATGATACTGACTGCACTCAAATCCCACTGTGACCTCCTCACTATCAGGTCAAAGCTCATAGCCATATACTACTTTTTGAGCTAACCCTGTTCTATATCTGTAGTGTATTTGTGAAGAATGTAGGCATTTCCTGGCTCTTGCCTTTGTCTAGCATGTAACTCATATCTTAGCACAAGGACTTTATTCAACCTATAATTACTAATAATTACCTGCTGAACAGTTACTCAACCTCACATGTCTGTCTCACTTCAGTTAATTTGCTGTAGTCCTGAACTTGAGTCCATGAAAGAACTCTGTCTTACTGTGTCATCAATACTATTAATTTAACAAGTTTATTATGTTCTCTTAGATACATAAACCACAATATGAATGAAATATGTATAAGTTGTAAAGCATAATGAACGTTGACAGACCCACTAAAAATCTAATGGCTAGAACCTTACTAATCAATCCTACTGCATCTCTTAGTTCCTCCCTCTCCTGCTTACCCTCACCAGAGGTAGATAGTATTAAAAATATATATTTATTATTATCTTGCTTTAAAAATGTAAGTTTTTACATCATGTATATGCTTCTCTACACATTGTATTAGTTTAACTGTTTATGGATTTTAAAAGTGGCATAGTAGAATAATCAACTGGACATTGCTTTTCTCATTCAAGAGTATATTTCTAAGGCTTAATCTCACGGCTGTGCATAACTTTAATTCATCTATTTTTCATTGCTCTAGAATGTTCCTTTTATGACACTTGATGCTGCTATAAATATTCTTGTAGTGTTCTCCTGTTGCACTGAGCAAGAGATTTGGGGATGTGCTTTGGAGTCTAATTGATGGTAGCAGGATATGTGAATGTTCAACTTTACAAGATTATTGCCACTATGTTTTGCAAAGGGGTGTAACCTGCTTACATTCCCACCAGCACTGTGCACAAGTTGTCTTTTGTAAATCTTTAGCAGCATCTGATGTTGCCAGCTTGGTGGCTATAAAATTGGATCTCACTGTGATCTTACTTTGTATTGCTTTGGTTACACATTAGTCTGGACAATATTTTATGTTTTTAATCACTATGTTCCCTCTTTTGAAAACTTTCAAGTCTTACACATATTTAAAATATTGTATTGTCTTTTTCTTATTACCATCTTGGAGTTCTTTATCTTGGTATTGATCCTTTGTAGAATGTATACACTACAGATACTTTTTCCCAGTGTGGCTTTCCTGTGTGTGTATGTATGTATGTGTTTTAACTTGTTCGTAGTTTTGAGGAACAGAAGTTCTTATTTTCAGTGTAGTTGAATTTTTTGACTTTTTTTAATGAGTAGTGTTTCTTGCTTTGTGTTTAAGAAATTCTTTTCTACCTAAAGTAATAAGGGCATTCTCATATATTTTACTTTTACATTATCTTCAAGATGTTGGGAATTGATTTCTATGAATGATGTGAGGTAGTCATTCAGGTTCTGTTTTTGCCTTATGGATAACCAATTGACTAGGCACTGTATCATATAGTGAATTTCCATATATATGCATAGGTCTTTTTCTGGAATTTCTATATCCTTTATTTTGCCCTTTTTTCTAGGATTCCTTCTTGCAATTAAAAAATTTTTTGAGGTTTTTATTTGCTTGTTTGGTTTTTCAAATTTGATTTTTGTTCTTACTGGTTTAGAAGTTATATGCTTTGTTACTATTGTTTTTGTGGTTACTTTTGAAATTTTATCATGTGCATTAAACCTAACAAAATATATAATTCCTATATGGACCATTCTCCTAAATATTACAAGAATATCAGAGACTTTACTCTCATCAGGTTATTATACAGTATTTAATTCTATTAAAAAACACCTTGTTAGTTAGAAATACTTTTTTTTTTAACAACCAAGTTTGTTTAAATATACCTACATACTTCCCAATTTCTTTGCTCATTATTCTTTCGTCTCAGACTTTCCTTCAGGGAATCATATGCTTCCTTCTTGAAGTTTCTTTGGCTAACGTCTGTTGGCTGTAAATGCACTTTTTTTTTTGGTCGTCCAACTACTTAAGAATAGTTTTTTGGGTTATAGAATTCTAGGTCAGCTATTACTTTATTTATTTATTTATTTATTTATTTTGGTATCATTAATCTACAATTACATGTGCAACATTATGGTTACAAAGCTCCCCACTTCATCTAGTCTCCCCCACCAACCCTATTACACTCACTGTCCATCAGCGTAGTGAGATGCTATAGAAACACTACTTGTCTTCTCTGAGTTGTACAGCCCTCCCCACGCCCCCCCCAACATTACATCTGCTAATCGTAATGCCCCTTTTTTCCCCTTGTCCCTCCCTTCCCACCCATCCTCCCCAGTCCCTTTCCCTTTGGTAACTGTTAGTCCATTCTTGGGTTCTGTGAGTCTGCTGCTGTTTTGTTCCTTCAGTTTTTTTCTTTGTTCTTATACTCCACATATGAGTGAAATCATTTGATACTTGTCTTTTTCCGCCTGGCTTATTTCACTGAGCATAATGCTCTCTAGCTCCATCCATGTTGTTGCAAATGGTAGGATTTGTTTTCTGCTTATGGCTGAATAATATTCCACATCTTCTTTATCCATTCATCTACTGATGGACGCTTAAGTTGCTTCCATTTCTTGGCTATTGTAAATAGTGCTGTGAAAAACATAGAGGTGCATATGTTTTTTTCAAACTGGGCTGCTGCATTCTTAGGGTAAATTCCTAGGAGTGGGATTCCTGGGTCAAATGGTATTTCTATTTTGAGTTTTTTGAGGAACCTCCATACTTCTTTACACAATGGTTGAACTAATTTGCATTCCCACCAGCAGTGTAGGAGGGTTCCCCTTTCTCCACATCCTCACCAACATTTGTTGTTGTTTGTGTTTTGGATGTTGGCCATCCTTACTGGTGTGAGGTAATATCTCACTGTGGTTTTAATTTGCATTTCTCTGATGATTAGCGATGTGGAACATCTTTTCATGTGCCTGTTGGCCATCTGAGTTTCTTCTTTGGAGAAGTGTCTATTCATGTCCTCTGCGCAGTTCTTAATTGGATTATTTGCCTTTTGTTTGTTGAGGTGCGTGAGTTCTTTATATATTTTGGATGTCAACCCCTTATCGGATATGTCATTTATGAATATATTCTCCCATACTGTAGGATGTCTTCTTGTTCCACTGATGGTGTCCTTTGCTGTACAGAAGCTTTTCAGCTTGATGTAGTCCCACTTGTTCATTTTTGCTTTTGTTTCCCTTGCCCGGGAGATGTGCTCATGAAGAAGTTGCTCATGTTTATGTCTAAGAGATTTTTGCCTATGTTTTTTTCTAAGAGTTTTATGGTTTCATGACTTACATTCAGGTCTTTGATCCGTTTTGCGTTTACTTCTGTATATGGGGTTAGACAGTAATCCAGTTTTATTCTCTTACATGTAGCTGTCCAGTTTGCCAACACCAGCTGTTGAAGAGGCTGTCATTTCCCCATTGTATATCCGTGGCTCCTTTATCATATATTAATTGACTGTATATGTTTGGTTTAATGTCTGGAATTTCTATTCTGTTCCACTGGTCTGTGGGTCTGTTTTTGTGCCAATACCAAATTTGTCTTGATTACTGTGGCTTTGTAATAGAGCTTGAAGTCTGGGAGTGTAATTCCCCCACTTTATTCTTCCTTCTCAGGATTGCTTTGGCTATTCGGGGTCTTTTGTGGTTCTATATGAATTTTAGAACTATTTGTCCCAGTTCATTGAAGAATGCTGATGGTATTTTGATAGGGATTGCATTGAATCTGTAGATTTCTTCAGGTAATATAGCCATTTTGACAATATTTATTCTTCCTAGCCAAGAGCATGGGATGAATTTCCATTTGTTAGTGTCCTCTTTAATTTCTCTTAGGAGTGTCTTGTAGTTTTCAGGGAATAGGTCTTTCACATCCTTCATTAGGTTTACTCCTAGGCATTTTATTCTTTTTGATTCAACTGTGAATAGAATTGTTTTTCTGATTTCTCTTTCTGTTAACTCATTGTTAGTGTATAGGAAAGCAACAGATTTCTGTGTATTAATTTTGTATCCTGCAACTTTGCTGAATTCAGATATTAGTTCTAGTAGTTTTGGAGTGGAGTCTTTAGGGTTTTTTATGTACAATATCATGTCATCTGCAAACAGTGACTATTTAACTTCCTCTTTACCAATCTAGATGCCTTGTATTTCTTTGTTTTGTCTGATTGTGGCTAGGACCCCCAGTATTGTGTTGAATAACAGTGGGGAGAGTGGGCATCCCTGTCTTGTTCCCGATCTTAGATGAAAAGCTTTCAGCTTCTCACTTTTAAGTATGAGGTTGGCTGTGGGTTTGTCATATATGGCCTTTATTATGTTGAGGTACTTGCCCTCTATACCCATTTTGTTAAGAGTTTTTATTATGAATGGATGTTGAATTTTGTTGAATGCTTTTCAAGCATCTATGGAGACGATCATGTGGTTTTTGTTCTTCTTTTTGTTGATGTGGTGGATGATGTTAATGGATTTTCGAATGTTGTAACATCCTTGCATCCCTGAGATGAATCCCACTTGATCATGATATGATCTTCTTGATGTATTTTTGAATTCGGTTTGTTAATATTTTGTTGAGTATTTTTGCATCTATGTACATAAGGGATATTGGTCTGTAATTTTCTTTTTTGGTGGGGTCTTTGCCTGGTTTTGGTATTGGAGTGATGCTGACTTCATAGAATGAGTTTGGAAGAATTTCTTCCTCTTCTATTTTTTGGAAAACTTTAATGAGAATGGGTATTATTTCTTCTCTATATGTCTGGTAAAATTCAGCAGTGAACTCAGCTGGCCTGGGGGTTTTGTTCTTGGATAGTTTTCTGATTACTGATTTAATTTCATTGCTGGTGATTGGTCTGTTTAGTTTTTCTGTTCCTGCTTGATCAGTCTTGGAAGGTTGTATTTTTCTAAGTTGTCCATTTCTTTTAGGTTTTCCAACTTGTTAGCATATAGATTTTCATAGTATTCTCTAATAATTCTTTGTATTTCTGTGGGGTCCGTCGTGATTTTTCCTTTCTCATTTCTGATTCTGTTTATGTGTGTAGATTCTCTTTTTCTCTTAATAAGTCTGGCTAGGGGTTTATCTTTTTAATTAATTTTTTCAAAGAACCAGCTCTTGGTTTCATTGATTTTTTTCTATTGTTTTATTCTTCTCAATTTTATTTATTTATTCTCTAATCTTTATTATGCCTCTCCTTCTGGTGACTTTGGGCCTTATTTGTTCTTCTTTTTCCAATTTCAATAGTGACTTTAGACTATTCATTTGGGATTGTTCTTCCTTCTTTAAGTAGGCCTGGAGTGTAATATACTTTTCTCTTAGAACTGCCTCTGCTGCGTCCCACAGAAGTTGCGGCTTTGTGTTGTTGTTGTCATTTGTCTCCATATATTCTTTGATCTCTTGTTTTAATTTGGTCGTGGATCTATTGATTATTTAGGAGCATGTTGTTGAGCCTCCTTGTGTTTGTGAGCCTTTTTGTTTTCTTTGTACAATTTATTTCTAGTTTTATACCTTTGTGATCTGAGAAGTTGGTTGGTAGAATTTCCGTATTTTTGAATTTGCTGAGGTTCTTTTTGAGGCCTGGTATGTGGTCTATTCTGGAAAATGCTCCATGTGCACTTGAGAAGAATGTGTATCCTGCTGCTTTTGGGTGCAGAGTTCTGTAGATATCTGTTAGGTCCATCTGTTCTAGTGTGTTGTTCAGTGCCTCTGTGTCTTTACTTATTTTCTGTCTGGTTGATCTGTCCTTTGGAGTGAGTGGTGTGTTGAAGTCTCCTAAAATGAATGCATTGCTTCTATTTCCTCTTTTAATTCTGTTAGTATTTGTTTCACATATGTCAGTGTTCCTGTGTTGGGTGCATATATATTTCTAATGGTTATATCTTCTTGTTGAACTGACCCCTTTATCATTATGGAGTGTCCTTTTTATCCCTTGCTACTTTCTTTGTTTTGAAGTCTATTTTGTCTCATACTAGTACGGCAACATCTGCTTTTTTCTCTTTGTTGTTTGCATGAAATATCTTTTTCCATCCCTTCACTTTTAGTCTGTGCATATCTTTGTGTTTGAGGTGAGTCTCTTGTAAGCAGCATATAGATGCGTCTTGCTTTTTTATCCATTCTGTTACTCTGTGTCTTTTGATTGGTGCATTCAGTCCATTTACATTTAGGGTGATTATCGATAGATATGTACTTATTGCCATTGCCAGCTTTAGATTTGTGGTTACCAAAGGTTCAAGGGTAGCTTCTTTACTATCTAACAGTCTAACTTAACTCTCTTGTTAAGCTATTATAAACACAGTCTGATGATTCTTTATTTCTCTCCCTTCTTATTCTTCCTCCTCCATTCTTTATATGCTTGGTGTTTTATTCTGTACTCTTTTACGTTTCCTTTGACTGCTTTTGTGGATAGTTGATTTTACTTTTTGCCTCTAGTTAGTATTTGGATGGTCTGCTTCCTTTGCTGTGATTTTATTTTCTCTGGTGACATCTTTTTAGCCTTAGGAGTGCTTCCATCTATAGCATTCCCTTTAAGATATCCTGTAGAGGTGGTTTGTGGGAGGCAAATTCCCTCAACTTTTGCTTGTCTGGGAATTGTTTAATCCCTCCCATAAATTTAAATGATAATTGTGCTGGATACAGTATTTTTGGTTCAAGGCCCTTCTGTTTCATTGTGTTGAATGTATCATGCTATTCTCTTCTGGCCTGTAAGGTTTCTGTTGAGTAATCTGATGATAGTCTGATGGGTTTTCCTTTGTAGGTGATCTTTTTTCACTCTCTGGCTGCCTTTAATACTCTGTTGTTGTCTTTGATCTTTGCCATTTTAATTATTATGTGTCTTGGTGTTGTCTTCCTTGGGTCTCCTGTGTTGGGAGATCTGTGGGCTTCCGTGGTCTGAGAAACTGTTTCCTTCCCCAGCATGGGGAAATGTTCAGCAATTATTTCTTCAAAGATACTTTCTATCCCTTTCTCTCTCTTCTTCTTCTGGTACTCCTATAATGCGAATATTGTTCCATTTGGATTGGTCACACAGTTCTCTTTAATATTCTTTCATTCCTAGAGATCCTTTTATCTCTCTCTGCCTCAGCTTCTCTGTACTCCTGTTCTCTGATTTCTGTTCCATTAACAGTCTCTTACACCTCGTCCAGTCTGCTCTTCAGCCCATCGATCACTTGCCTCATTTCTGTATTGTCTCTCCAGACTTCTTCCCTTAGCTCTTGCATATTTCTCTGTAGATCCATCAGCATGGTTATGACTTTTATTCTGAATTCTTTTTCAGGAAGATTGTTTAAATCTATCCCATCAGGCCCTCTCTCTAGGGTTGTCTGGGTGATCCTTGTCTGGACCATATTCCTCTGTCTTTTCATGGCGATAGAAGTGGTCCCAGGCAGGTGCCGTGTGTGTCAGCTGGGAGAACAAAGTCTCTTCCTGCTTGTTCTCATTGCCGTTCTCCGGAACCTGAGCTAGATACCCGCACACTGTGAGACAGTCTCTGGGATAATCCCGTGAGGTGCCTGTGTGCAGGGCTGCCCTCAGCCTAGCCTATGGCACTGCGGGGGTTTGCAGTCATGCCGGGTGCATTCTGCTCCCCTTGGTGCCTTCCAGACCTTGCTCTGGGTTCTGTGGCCCTTCCTGGTTAGCTGCGCTCCAGCCGGGAGGAGATTCTGTGTGGTTGCTGTGGGCGGACCGCTCTGCCACTGTTCCGCAGCTGTGGCAGATCCGCCGGACCCTTTGCGGCCCTGGCCAGGGAGGAACGAATGGCAGGCTCCTTCTCCCTATGGAGGACCCAGCAGCCTGTTAGGGGGTCCAAAATTCCTCCAGATTCCCAGCCTGCTGGGCTGAGTGCGCTGGGACAATTTTGTTCCACTGTTAAGACTTTTAACAAAAGCGCGTGCTTTTCTTTTGTCCCAGGGGAACCGATTGAGGGGACCCGCTTGCGGTCTACATCTCAGATCCGGCCCTTCTGTTTCTCTAATCTTCAATACACCATGCGATGTGTGTCTGTGCTCCTGGTGCAGATCACCAGGACTGGTTATTTAGCGGGCCTGTGCTTCCACTCCCACCCCGCTCTGATTCTATTCCTCCCGCCGGTGAGCTGGGGTGGGGGAGTGCTCGGGTCCTGCCAGGTCGGGGCTTTGTATCTTACCCGCTTCGTGAGGTGCTGAGTTCTCTCCAATGTAGGGGTAGCCTGACTGTGGTACTGTATCTTCCGATCTCTCTTTTAGGAATAGTTCTATTTGTTGTATTTTCACAGATATATGTGGTTTTGGGAGGAGGTTTCCACCGCCGTGCTCAGCCGCCATCTTCCCAGAAGTCAGCTATTACTTTCTATCAACCACTGAAAATATTTTTTTGGCTTCCATCATGGTTGTTGGGAAGTCTGCTGTTAGGCAAATGGTCACACTTCATAGAAGATCTCTGTACCAGTCAGGCACTGCTGTATAATAAGCTAAAAGCTCAAACCTAGAAGTTTTCATTTCTTCCTACATTCCACGAGTTCACTGGGAGTCAGACGATCTAGGCTGAACTTGGGTGGATAACTGCTTCAAGTTGCAGGTCTGTCTGAACTTGGCGTTTTCATTGTGTGCTGGGCTCAGGTCAGCTCCATTTATCTTCATCCTGGAGCCAAATATTAATTATTTTTTATTACAATCATTCTTCATTAGAAAAACTGGCATGCTGAATTTTCTAGAATGAAATTGCCAAGTACGTTTTAGATTTACCAGAGTGGTGGAATAGAGATTGCATTAAGGAGGAATAGAGAGAGACAGAACACAGATACATTTTTTTAAATTTAAAAATGCACTTTATTATTACAATTATTATGCAGACTATTTTGAGACACCTTAACTGTATATTCTCACTGATTTATTTCTTACAGAAAATTAAGTTTGTCCTAATCTAATTCCACAAGTGATTTCATAGAGTAGTTAATATTCTTTTTTTTTTATTAAAGTATCATTGATAAACAATCTTATGTTGGTTTCAATTCTACAACACGGTGAGAATACAGATAAATTTTTTACAAGTAGGATACCTTTAACAGATACCGCAGTTATTTTTCACCATCCAATTTGTGAAGAGGCTGACATGTTCACTTAAGAAATATTGGAGAAATTAGGGGTCAACTGAGTCCATTTAGCACATCAAATTGCACCTAGAATACCGCATTCACTCTGCTGCTTCAGAAAAGCCTGAACAACAACCTTGAAAGCTTACAAAGGATACTTGTCAAGTTGTAAACTCTAATCTGCTATTCACTTAAAGTTTGACTTTTAACAGACTAGTGATCTAGCAGTATGAGAATAAAGTAGGCATAGTGGATTGCAATGAATTTGCTGGCAGAATGTGCAAGGCACAAATCCAGATGGCTTTGAATAAGATCATCAAGTCGATGATAAGACAGTGGAAATGGATTAGTGATTGTCAGATAAAAGCACTATGTGATTTTTAAATGATAATAGCATTCTCACTCTGAGATAGTTCCATTAGCTACAAATGCTCTAAATGTTGACTAAATCAGCCTTTGACTGGAGTAAAATTTCATCTTTTCCTTTTTAGTGTTTGTGTCTCTATTTGGGAGCAAACAAATGTTTTTCTCATTCATTTTACCTAAATGCCAAATGAAAATGACAACATAATTTGTATAAACATTGAGGTCTTGGTAGGGTGTCCCAGTCTGTTAATTCTAAATTCAGAAATTCATTGTCCTTACAAAACAGGTGGGATGGAACCACTTGGATAGCACAAAATAGTACCAAACCCTCACTATCATTGGAACTGATTTTATGTGGCATCATGCAAATGAAACATGGGCGTTCATCCCTAAGGGTGAAATGCTTTTGGAGATAGGCAGAATATTCATAAATGATCTATACTTGCCAACAATGGAAAGGGTGATACTCTGGCCAGGAACATTGTTGTCTCTGGACTTTTTTGAAAATACACAGATGCTCTACACTTACAAGCTTAAAAAATGAATGACTTTAATTTTTTTAGTTTGTAAAACATTCAGTCCTTACATTCGTATTAATGCCATAACTCTAGCTGGAATACAGAATTTGTAGAAGCTGGAGTTCCAATTAAACATTTTAAATACAGATCCCTAAGACTAATGTTGCTTTACCTTCAGTCTCTGACATGCTACTTAGAAGAGAAAGAGGTCTTTTCCTTATATCATTGGTTCTCTAATTTGAATGATAGTAAGTATATCCAGGGAAGCTTATTAAAACTTTAGATTCCTGGGACCCACCCCAGAGTTTGTGATTCAGTATGTCTTCTATGAGACTGAAAATCAGCATTTTTAATTTACACCACCCGGGATTCTTTTGAAAGTGGGCCTGAGCCTATGCTTTGATATACACTTCATCAGACCTTTGTGATAAGAGTGGCTCTGTCTCATAGAGATAAGGGGTGACATGTCTTAACATGTTGGCATCTAAATATATCCCCCATCACCTCTTCCATTTTATTACACAAAAGACTTGAAATAGAAGTGGCTTGAGAGAAACACAAATTTAAAAATAACATAAAGAAATAAAAAACAAGGAAGATTTAAAAACACAATTTCAGTAAGAAACTAAGATAAGAGAACATAGTATGAATTCAGGCTATAAACTCTCTATTATTTGTTAAAAGTAAACTAATGACTTGGTTTGAATTCTCCTGGTAGCTGAAATGTTGGGAAGATACAGTCAATTCTACAGTGAGTGTTTTGTTCCCAAAACGAGGGGGAAATATCTGGACCTTAGCAAAGCTTCCACATTGCCGTGGCACAGGACACTGAGTGCCAGGGCAGGCCATGTCCTTAGCTGCTTTCTTCATTGGCAGGATCCCCACTTCACTATTACCTCTCTCTTCGTGGAAGACGAGGTATGTGCTAGTGTAGTATGAACACAGGAGGCATCCATCTGGCCCCAAATGCCCAGATCTTCTTCTGTTTATTTCCGGGAGAAGCTGGAGATCAGTATCCATGGTATTCTTCTCTCACCCTCATGCCTGTTTTTACTCCTTCCACCACTGGTAGCGGACACTTAGAATAGTCTGCTCTCCTGCCATGCGATCATGTTCCTCCAGGAGTCAGAGCCCTGCACGTGTGCTGCCTTCTCCAGGAGGCCTTCCAGCCAGATGATGGTTGCTCGCTGAATTATCCTACTCCATCCAAGGGAGGATGCAGAGTGCGGTCTGTGCAGTTGAAAACATGATACTGGATGCAATCCTATCACCTTGCCCATCAATCTCAGATCTCACTCAGCTTTTAGGTCTGCATAGGGCAGAACAGGACTGACATGGGTTTCTGACTGTTTCTTGCTACTGACTTTAGTAGAATGAGAAAAAAATCTTGTAAGCTGCCTTAGATCTTGTCTGGGAAGCCTGCCTCCATCTTGGAACCATTGCTAGTCTTTTGTGATGAAATTGGTACTCATCTAGATGGTGTGACTTAATGAGCTAAAACAAAGCCTCACACTAAAAAATATCTCCCCAAGTATTATGTAGTTTAGGTTTGAAATTTCACCATTTTATGGGAACTTCTCTGCCTGAAGGCAGATTAATTTTAAAAGTCACAAGTTGTCGAAAGCCTCTCTTCTTTGGGTTGTTAGGCCTATGTTGAGATTAGGTAGAGAAAGCCGTGACCAGAATCCAGGGAGGGTGCCAATTCATACCTTTGTGTTAAAGCTTTCAATTCTGCATAGTTCTGTCCTAAAATTCACAGAATAACTCAACAAGCATGCATTTATCAGCTCATTCTTCTTGGTGGCAGAAGGACCAGGATTAATCAAGAACCCTGAGATCTTAGGGGCAGAGGGAACATGGGTGTGGAAGCATAGCCGGAATTAATGCTATTTATCTCTCTCATAATTTTTACTTAGGGCTATTCTTATTTACCACACTCAGGGTAGAATGAAATGAAATTGTTTTTATTTTCTCTGTGAGGTGGCATGTGATCTGCTCTTATTAGTTATAAGAGAAGAAATCTAGAAACAAAACCCTTTAATACTAAGAATGCTTTTGGTAAAAGTCACATATGCAGTGCAGACATATTTAATAGGGGCCAGAGGAGATCATAACGAACAGCTGAAGCATGAAGAGAAGAGTGTAGGTCTTAAGGCAGCAGCTTATCCCCATGAGAACCTCGAGTGAATTTTTTCCCCGGATGACCCTTATATTACTTGTGCACAGCAAGGCCTTATTCCACTGGGAGAACTCACAGAGCTGGAATGGATTTTTTTCCAGAACATAAGGAAGAGGTCATTATGACAGCCTCCCGGTCACTGGTCCCTGGTTAATATGGCAAATACTGCTTTATGACTGCTGGTAGACGTAGTGCCTAATAATCTGGCAAAACCTGGGTCAAATGGAAATGTTATTCAATTTGAAAATGGACATTCACCATAGCCTCTTTGTTTAATAAATACATCTCAAAAGAACAGTGAGGTGTAATTTTCATTGCACATGGAAATAAGCCAAGCTTTCTTAAGATTAACCTGAGGAAATGGTCCTAACTGTAGAAGGAAATTGTCCAATGAAGCAGCTGCTCTTGAGAGCATTTCAATTATGCATCAGAAAGGAAAATTACATGGAGGGAAAATGGGAGGAAACAATTTTCTTTTACTTGTTTTTAAATACAAACCACTGGCATATTTTTAGAACCTGTTTTGAAAGAATCTAGAAGATCATCGTGCTTACACAAACATCTTTAAAACCTATTTGGAGGCTAAAGTTCGATTTTCTTTATGAATTAAAAAAGTATCCTATTATTTGATCAACATCCATTCTTTCAATCCTCACTGATTTTTCCCTCTAATATCAATAGATGGTTTAGAACTATGAACAACTATGCCCACAGGCCAAACGATGTCAGTGGCAGTTAGGCTCATCAGACATGCTGGAACCCATACTGTAGCCCAGAGCACATCAATCCTAACCTCCCTGTCCCATGTCTTTGGGTCTCTGTATTACACAGAGACTAGAACTTTCAAACCTGACTCCCCTTGGGCTGGAGGTTCATTATCTCATGGCCTTCTATTCCTTGCTGTGGTAGAGTTCCTGCAGAGAGTAGGGGCATCACGATGTTGAGTTGAGCTTGCAGGGGGGAGTAAAAGGCCCTAGACTCCATGAACAGAAGATTCTGAGGTCACACTTGGGAAGGGTTCTATTGTCCTTGGGCTAGGATCACTGTGGGTAATTCACAGCTCTCATGCCTTTAACATGGGGACTGCCTGTCCTTCATCTCTAACCATTATCTTTGAGTGGAAAAAAATCGTCAGATCTTTCGTATTGCCCCTGGAGTCAACCGACAAAGTTGGTTTTCGATATTTTCTTTCAGTGGCTCATCGATTTGGAAAAAATAATTGATTCAAAGTGATTTCAGAATATTATCTTTCCTTTAGAAGCATGACTCACAGCCAGCAGCAAATGGATGTTACAGTTAAGAGGAAGTGCAATTAATGACAAGGGAAGAAGTACATAGTCAGATAGGAGATCACTCTCCTTCTCGGTCCATCTGTATGGATTCCTCCTTTTTTCAGAAATGCAGTGGAATGTATGCAGTGCTAGCTGTTGGAACTGTGGAACACAGATACGGAATTTTGGAAACATTATTATGACAACCAAATAAATAGCCTTTATCAAGTACACATTAATAATATTGGAGTTGTCCTTGTAACAGAAAGGCCATAAAGTCTCACTTTCTTGAAAAGACAAACCTGTTAATGGAGGAAATCAGTAAATAGACACACAAAAGCTAGAAAATGATCTAGCCCAAGATGTCCACAGTGCTGGGGTTGAGAAACCTGCTCTATACTTATATGAACAAAACATGAAGATAAGTGAGACACATAGGAATATTGTTATTTCTATACTCCTTAGAGACTATAATAAGGCCATTTCACAGGCCTTTTCTCACTATTAGTCTTGCAGTTGAAGAAAGAAGCGGAAGCATTCCTGTGAATATGAAGGCTGAAGCTCACAGAGCTCCCCCAGGAAGCATAAGCGCTGGTACCCAAACCCAGAATTCCTGTCTCCAGCAGCAGTGTTTTCTCTGCTTTTATATGTTGTCTCTACAACATGTCAGTATTTATGTGTGTATCTTTGAAGAAGCCATAGTCTAGAAAGTGCAAAAGTTCTTACATCTTGTGTATTTTCAAAGACTGCAGAGAAATCCAGTCTTGTGTTATTTTTTGCTGGGAACCAGAAGTGAGAATAATACTAATATTTTTATGGGAACTTCTCTGCCTGAAGGCAGATTAATTTTAAAAGTCACAAGTTGTCGAAAGCCTCTCTTCTTTGGGTTGTTAGGCCTATGTTGAGATTAAGTAGAGAAAGCCGTGACCAGAATCCAGGGAGGGTGCCAAGTAAATGTCAAAGCTGATGTTCTCGGCTAATTTTCTCATGTACTTTTTATATGGTTTCTTTGCTCCCTGACTTCAGCAGAGTTATGGGTATAGGGTGAAGGTGACGGGACTTTAATTATGATCTACTGGAGTCAAAAGGCCACCGTCGTCAAGAGTGTCAACTCTGTTACTTTGGAACTAAATGTTTATCTTTCACTTTGTCTCTCAGTCTGGGTTTCTGTCCTTTTCTCTTTTGAAAGATTTCAAAGCGTCTCCAAGTGAATGTTTCAGTAATGTGACGCTTGATATAATGGGGGAGCTCTGGCAGATTCTAGATTTTGCTGAATTGTTTTCAACTCACAAGATAATGGTTTCCTCTGCTTTAAGGAATTGATAATTTGAAACTTCTTAATTTTGAACCTCTGAACACAGGTATTTTTAATAACGTGTAAATGTTATCAAGTCAATGTTACACCGATTTGTAGACCAAGAACAAAAATGAAAACAGATTTTTTTATAGTACAGTTTTCTAATCTTATTTTAAAGTAGCTTAGATTTTTCTCCATTATAAAACAAATCAGAAAATGGAAAAACAAAGAAAATATTTAAACACCCACAGTCTCAACTTCTGTAGGCAATCTCTGTTAACCCCTTCAGATACTTCCTGTATATATGTGTTTTCTTCTTAGAAAACTGGAATCCCAGCATGCATATTCTGTGATGTTCTTAAGAGCTGCAAAATATTCCTAGCTGTGGATGTTCCGTGTCCATACAAAATTGTTAACCTTTTTTTTCCTTTCTTTAGACAGCCCTGAAATAAGTGTTTTCTGCAGCTACATTTTTACTTGTTATTTCTTCTTTTACTGAGGACAAGCGGTTTGACTATCAGGTTTGGGGCTTGCACATCCCTGAGGCTTTTGATACGTACTTCTAAGTTACCTCCAAATAAATTTCCAGCCATTTACATTTCAGGAGTGCATGGGAGTTCCTGTTTCTCCATACCCACTCCAGCTCTTCATAATCTAATTTATGTAATCATTGTTAACTTTATGTACCAGAAGTATCACATGAAAGAAGTGTTATAGTTGCTAGTGAGGTTGTGTATTTTCTCTCATATCGTTGATTCACAGAAAACAGGAGATTTTTATGGGAATCCATTTTTATATTGTTTCTATGCGACTTGCCATAGCCGAATTCTGAGTGCCTTTCCTATACACTGTTTCTCATGGACCTCCAAGGTTAGGAGTCATTCTTAAGCTTCCCTTCCCCATCTTTTTAGTCTTTTAATTTGTCTCATGGCAGAATGAAGACAGTGTTTTTTCTACCTTCACTTCCTCCCAGATCTGTTTCCATTTTGTACCTAACATTGAGGGTGAAGGAAATTGCTTTTTTTTGAAAGTAACATTTTCCTGACCATTCTAGGGAGGAAGACATTCATCCTGACCGGTCCTTGGCATCCCGAGGCTCGAAGGCAGGATTGGGTTTGGTCTGGAGCTAGCCCTCATAGAATGTTTTGAGCTTTCTAAATCATTTCATATTTGCATCTAGTGTCTTCTCTTAGGAAGGCTGGCTGTGGAAGAGCCCTGCAGCAGGGCAGGGGGCTCAGGAGAAAGCAAGAGTTCCTGGAGGCCCTGTGGGTGGCTGTCACGAGGCCGGACAGAAAGAACTGTTAGAGGTTGCAAGAAATTTCAAGATATTGTCCCGGGAGGACTCTACCTATGGCAATAAATTCAGTTGCCAGTATTCCATTTGTTCCTCATTTCATTCATATGTTCTTTTTATTAAAGTAAATTTTTTATTGGTGGCATTGATGTACAATCTTATATTGGTTTCAAACATTCAACCATTATTCATTCATATATTCTTAATTCATTTATTTAGTCATCTGTTTAATCAGACACTTATTACCAATTGTGGATGATTCCCAGCCCCACATTTTCAGGAAATTAGATGCCCAGCATGCTCAGGAAAGAATCTGCTTGTACATGAATTGCGCCCATGACACGAATTCTCCAAGAGGAGAAGGGTAGGGCTATGTTGTTATTTCTTTTAGCACTTGTGAAAAGTACTGGAATTGGGACATCTTACTTAGGGTTGCTGTTTGGGAAAGCATAGTCACGTGTCTGCACGCACACACACACACAGACTCCAGAGAGACTGATGGAATCATGACTTGGAGAAATGTTGACATACAAAGACATAGATGTTATACGTAACATAGGAATTACGACTCTGAAGTACAAAGGCTAATTTCACAGTCAATCATGAAATTTATTCTCATCTCTTTAGAGTTACGAACGACTTTGCACAGAAATATGCTGCAAAGAAAGGCAAAAGTGTCAGAATCTAAGAGTAAAAAAGTTGGGCAAAAAGGGATAGGTTTAAAAATTCCAGGGGTGAATGAAGTTAATGTATATTTGAGGATCAAGGGTAATATTTTGTGGAATTAGTATTTTTATAAGCTATTTTAAAATGAGAGATAGTATTTTTACCTCTGCATGTTATGGCTAGAAATAGAGAAACAGATATGAAAGAGTAAAAAAGCTCATGTCCAAATTCGCCTAATTCTCTGTCTTATTGAAGAAATAAACTAAACACCAATCTTTTTTTTCTTCAGCAAAAGTGATTTGTCTATCATAACATAAATAAGATGGCTCAGAAGGCATTAATACCTGAAAGAAGTAGCTAAATAAATAAATGGAAGAGAACTTGAGGAACATTCCTTTTTGTGAGTTTCGCAGGCAGGTATTAGATCTGGGCAGCTCTGTGTTGGCCAGATCCAGGGTGGTGTGCCCGTTTGTAGCTTCAGATCCTTCCAACAGAGCTATCTTTGTATTTCTTAAGAGTGTGGAATGTGGGGTGGGACAATTAAACCCCAAATTCATCACAGCAAGCCTCAACAGGGGAAAAATTCATGTGTAAGAAGCATCAGGAGAAGTCCATTTAGCAACAGGAAGCTAATTGCTTCAATTTTATTCCACAGCAAAATCAAAACCAGGTGGCTGGCAGGCAGCCGCCACGTCAAGATGTTCTTAGAGCACCTCGGTCACGCGCCATGGGTGCTGGTGGAGGAAGCCAGAAGGCTAAAGCAGCCATCTGGTGGCTGGTCATGTGGTTGGACTTGGTGGCCTTGGCACCAACATGGAGCTTTCCTGCTAGATCAGCTCCTGGCGGTCTGGACATCTTTTATTGCGAATCCCTAGAGCCACGAACACTAGCAGACTGATAACTCAAGGTTGAGACTCCATCCTTTATAAATGTAGAACTCACTAGCCAGTGTTCCGTAGACTTCAGCCTGCATCGGGATGCCTGGAGGGTTTGTCAAAATACGGTGCTCGGTCTCACCCGAGGGTCTGATCCAGTGGGTCTGGGGTCCGAGAATCTGCCTTTCTCACAAGTTCCCAGGTGATGCTTCTGGTCTGGGCCACTACTGTCAAGGGAGCAATTTATTGTATTAGGTATAAATAAAACAAGAAGAGAGAGCTTCATATATTTTTCTTCCTTGACGTTTGACTCAAAATTCCTGAGGTTTTATTTCTGACAAAATTGTAAGGCAGAGTTGCCTGTGTTGACCTTTCATATAAATTCCTCTTGATCATGGCTTCTAGGGGATATACTATCCCCACCCTCTCACCCTGGGAAGAGCAAATAAATTAATGTTCCTACTTGGAATGATTCACTGTTTGGCAGAAAGCAAATCCACGTCTACTGAGGATCGACCTGACCTGCGGGCTGGTTGGTAAAAAAAATCGAATCGAGTCAATTGTACTTTCACACTAACAAGCATTTAATAAGAAGTAAGGTTTGTTTTTCTTTGCTTCTCTTCCTGGAGAACTACTTTGGCTTCTACCTGGTGCTCTGTGTAATGAACATTTTCCGGATGGTAATGATAGTAAGGTACAGAGCAGAGGTGGGCTGCAGGGTGATGGGAGGTTAAACACGGGCTTTACAATCCAGCTGCAGTTTGGGGTTATCTCTTTTTATTAAAATGATGAAGACAGGCTCTGCATATACAACTTCAGTCGAATTGGCTAAAATAGAAGTCAGTTATTTGCATAAAAAAAAGGAAAACATTTTTTTGTGATATAAATCCTGAAAAAGAGAACATATAATTAATCGGCAATAGGTCAAAAGGATACATGACGGCTCAGAAGCGGTACTGTGTTTTTCGGTTTGGTGATTTAATGAAAGTCTTGCCAATGAAAGTCTCCTTCTTCCTTCCCATTTTCTTCTCCCCTTTCTTTCCCTTCCCTTCTCTTTCCTTTCCACAATTCACTAGATTTTTATTTGGCCCTAATATGTACAAACAAACAATATTCAAGATCATAGGGGAAGAAGTTCCTGTCCCTAAGCAAGTACAGGTTGACAGTTCCACAGTTTAAATCCACGTGTGCTCAAATTATAATAATTTCACGCCAGATCCTTAATATCCATTTGTATTATGATAGATTTCTTTGAGGAAGGACACAGTTGCCTCCTGCTCTCCATCCTATTTTGCTTGCCCTGGAAATTCCATCTCATCATGGATGCCTCTCTAGCCGCCCCATCCTTTAATTTGATCTGGCGTTATCTCTTAGTAGGCTTAAATATGGCAGCTTAACAGTGCATGGGGCCAGGTGTTCAGCACCCAAGGGAACCGGGCATTCAGGAGGAAGACCGTGTTCCCTTCCAGTCGTTGAACCACAGTATGTGCCCCGAGACTGGCAGTATGACGGAGGTCTGTCAGTGGGGGCGGTTGTTACATCCATACAGCTATGGCTTATGCTAAGTTCCACTGGCTCATTCAACGCTTTGATATGTGATCACCAAACTAAATGATTTGCATTGTGGGCATGTTTGGTGATCATTTTATTGACCTGAGAGTCCTGGAGAGCAGAGCGTGGTCACTGCTGGGGTGAGTCTGTCTGTGGGGCTTGCTGAGACCTTGAGAGCGCTGATGGCAGGGGAGGGAAGAAACCGGCAAGAGGGCAGGACTTGGGGCAGGCCCGGGCTCCCGACTGTAGTATTTGCTAAGGAGGAGTAACAGAAGTACAATGTATAGGCAGACATAACTTGTAGCTGTTACAAAAAAGTGGCATCTGAGGAGTCAGGACCATCCACTGCCTGTGTGAACCTGCTAAGCTAAAATTTCCAAGGGTAATATGGGAGCATTAGTAATAATAGTGTCATGAAAATGGCATAGTACTGTCATTTTCAGCAAGAAAGTGGTGCTCAAAGCTGGTGAGTGATAGTAGTGTGGTTCCGGTGGATGGGCAGGTAGAGCAGAGGCTTCCAGCCATTAGCCCAAGGGACTGGGGATGGAGTCCACCCTTCCAGGAAAGGAGGCTGGTAAGAGATAGGAGGGATGACAGGCTCTGCTTTATCCTTCCTCTCCCCATCCCAGCCCAGCCAACTGGCACTGAGGAGGGTTCTCATCCTTTAAGGGAACGGGAATGCTAATCATAGTAGAATCCCATCATACACTGGGGCCAGCTAAGCAGAGGGTAAGGGGAACCTGTACCTGTGTGTCATGTCGGTAATCAGGGCTCCCTTCCTGGAGGAATCAAACCTACCCCTGATCAGGTATGAATAGGCTCTGGAATTCATTTGGAACGGATGCTGAAGATAAAATGTCTTCATTCCTCCAGCTGAACAGAGCTTGGCGAGGTGGGACCGAGATGCCAGTTATATTAACTTGAACTCTTTGGCAAAGTCTAATCAGTTTCAGTTCAAAACACCTCTGATCCTGCATTCTGTAGGCCTGTTGTTCTGTGCTCTGGGCTGACAGATTCACAGGCGTCATGGAAAAATACTTTCTACTCTGTTTCAGCATTTTATTTTTGAGGCCAGCAACAGGCTACGGCTATGCTGTCTGTGTCTGGTGGCAGCTGCCTGAAGCCCCTGGGACTGCCCACTTCTCTGCAGGTTGTCTGAGGGCCCCGGGCTAGAAATCAGAAATGTGCACCTGGGTTGGGGGATCACCCTGGGCTACAGGTGATGCTTTCCACAGTGTTCCTTGTGGAAGCCTCATGGGAGGAAATCATAGAATGATACTGTAACTGCAGGGCCCTCTGAGAAATCATTTGACCGTGCCTCCTGTAGAAAGCCCAGGACAGACAGAGAAAACAAGGAAAAGGGAAAAAAAAAAAAGCCAACCCTGACTTTCTTCCCTCTTGCTGACACACTGTTTGATTCCGGGGCTTCCCTCACATGTCAGCAGAGGAAGTTAGGACCGGGGGGCCTGCTGAGGTTCCTTCCTGCCGGCCATCATTTGAGCTTCACAGTAAGATACTGAACACTTTGGAAATATTGGCCCTAATCTGGAAGATATGGATTGAGATCCAGCCTCACTTCTATGATTAAAAGCAAAATCAAGTTGAACTGATGGGTGTCACCTTGTTATTAAATAGAAATCCGAACCTGAAACTGTGGATGAGTTCAACACATATTTATTAAGCCCCATTTATTAACCATTCATCAGGGTGCTTCTCAATATCAAATGCAAGAGTCACCTGAAAGGCTTGTTTAAAGTGGTTCCATGACCCCTAGGATTTCTAATTTGTTGGGTGAGGAAGGAGGCCCAGAAATCTGTATTTTTAACAGTTGTCCCCAAGTGATGCTAATGTTTGTGCTCTACAAAGCATACACTGAGTAACACTGTTTGGAGAAAAGGACAAATATTTGTGAGCAGTCACTATGTTCTGTCCCTAGGCTATAAGCTTCCTGCCAGCAGAAACTCTGAATTTTCATTTACCAGCAGATCATTCAGCCTAATGGCTTTAAATGCCATTAATCCCTTAATACACCCAGAACTTCAAGTCTGTATCTTCAGCCCAGACAACAATCCTAACTCCAAACTCATAGACCCATTCAGATGCCTACTAGACATCTCAAACTTAACATGTGGAAACTGAACTGCTAATCTTCTCTTAGACATATTCTGCTTTCAGTATTCCCATCTCAGCTGATGGCAAATACACCCAATTGTTCACATGAGAAATCTTGGGGCCATCTTTGACCCTTTTCTTTCTCTCATACCCCTCATTCAGGTCTGTTCAAAATCTGTCACCTGTGTCTATATACTATATCCATAATCAGGCCATTTCCACTCTTACCACCCTGATTCAACACACTGTATTTAATCTCTCAGGAGTTACAGCCAGTTAGTTGTCTCTTGAATGATCTCCATGCTTCCCCACACGCCCAACCCCAGTCCCCTACAGTCTGTTTTCAACATAGCAGCCAGAGAGATCCTGCTAAAATACAAATCTGGTGATGTGACGCCTTGATTCCACATTTCCTCTGTCTCCCCATGTTACTGGGAATAAAAGCCAGAGTGCTCACAGTGGACTGCAATGCTCCGTAAGAACTGACTTCTCATTGCGTCTCTGGCCTCACGTCTTGGTACTCCTCCCCTTCCTTCTCCTCATCCATGTGATCTTCAGTTCTCCCTGCAGTACACTTGGCCTTCATACTGGCTGTTCGCTTTGCCTGGAGCACTGTTTCCCCATGCAGCCACATAGCTCACTCCCTCACCTTCTTCATGTCTTTGGGTTTTTGCTCAAATTTGTCTTTGTTACCTTCTCAGGGAGGGCTGTCTTGGCCGCCCTATCTAATACTGTAATGACCCCACCTCCCACCCACCCCTTGCATTTCTGAACTCCTCCTTCCTCCCCCATGCTATTTTTTTCTATAGCATTTATCACCATATTACATACTATGAAATGTATTGAGTTCTTATGTTTATTGTCTCTTTTCCACCACTAGAATGTAAGCTTCACAAGAGTGGGAGGGCTTTGTCTGTTTTGTTCTCTGATACAGCCCAGGCACCTAGAACAGTGCCTGTCACATGGTAGGTCTCCATTAATATTTGTTGAATAAATTAATGCTTGACACCAAGTAAATTCTCAGTACTTATTGAATGAGAAAACATTGAGAAATGTTAAACTTCATTTAACTCAGAGCAGCCCTTTGATCCCTATTTTACAAATGGGAAAACCAAGGTTGACAGATAAAAGTAACATGATCAAGATCAAACATCCAAATTTGCCTTTCCTTTCTGCTCTCTTACTATGTATGCAGTGCCCCAGGCACCGTACTAGGTATTTTGAGGATACGAAATGAAAGAGGCATGGCTCCCTCTCCAAGGAGCTCATCTGTTAGAGAAGACAGGCATACAGAAAAAAATAACTATCTTAGAAGGAACTTACAGTCAACTGCTAAAGCAAACATATAGACTGTGAAGCTACACTGCAAAGCAGAGTGTGGCATATAATATCAGAAATGCACTAAGTGGCACAGGGGAGAAAGCAAGCCCCCGCATGAATTGACAAGAGATTGAGTTTGTAGAAGGAAATAATACTCATTGAAAATGTGAATAGTCCACATTTTAGTTACTGAATGTTGGGTAGGATTTAATGGGTAGAGATGCTAAGGACCTGCATTTCAGCATGGGCAAAGGAAGTAAGCAGGGAAGTGAAGATTAGGTGTGGGAAACATGGTATTTTGTAGAAAACAGTGTATGAAGAAGCATAAAGTCAATAGCTTGGGTAAATCTGTTGGGTCCTTATTCTGAATCTATTGAAAGTGTTGATTAATGGTAAAGCTATACTCTGGGAGAGCCATTCTGGCAGGCATGTGTCCATTTATGTAACAATATTTTTATCAAGTCCTGCTGTGTGTTTGATGAAGGAGTTAAAATGGGAGGAGAGATGGAGAATGCTTCTATCTTTAGAGTTTGTGATCTGGCAGAGATGGCAGCTGACTGAACAAGCCACCACAACCCAGTGAAAGATGTACAATGAAAGGAGACATAGATCCCTGACAGGGGAGAATAACCTAGTCTGGGAAAGGGTGAGAGAATATTTTCTAGAGGAAGTTGTATTTCAGCTGAGACTTGAGGGTTGTGTAGGTGTTCCCAGGGCAAACAAGAGGGTGAAGAGTGTTGTAGGCAAGGGAGGGACATGTATGGAGAACCATAAGTGACCAACTCCTTCTGCTGAGCCCTCCAGACCGAGAACAAAGTTCAGTGTATCTGGGTATAGAATGGAAAGGGAGAGGGTAGAAAGGAGAGATGTGGGAGGAGTGAGCAGAAGTCAGGGAATGAAGAGAGTTATGCATGGCAAGAGTTTAAACTTTATCACGAGGGCAAAGGGGTGCCATTGTGGGTTTCAAGAAGGGAAATGTTACGATCAGCTGTGCATTTTAGAAGCCTTAATCTTGCTTCGGTGAGCAGAATGGATTGGAATGGGCCAAAAATGGAAGTGAAGAGATCTCTTCAGGGGCTGTTGTAATAATCCAGTCACAGGTGGGGGTGAGTGGATTAAAGTATATGGATGAGATTGTCAGGACTTGGAGATTGATAGGATGTGTGGGATAGAGAAAAGGGAGGGGTCAGAAATGATTTGCAGCTTTCTAAACTGTCCCCGTGAGTCATGGGGGTGGAAGAAGTTATGAAATATGACTGGGGAGAAAGTACACAGTGCCTGGGTGCATACATACGTATGTGTGGTATCATATCAGTTAGGGAGCTATTACAGTAGACCAGTCAAGAGACTTGTCAATGGTAACAATAGAATGGAAATCAGGCAATTAGTCTTTCATCAAATTTATGAATATTTTAAGGTTATCTGTAAGAATCCATGTAGGTTTAGAAAGTAATGAGGAAACAATTTTTATAATCCATTTGTAGTTTTCTAGATCATTATTTGACAGCCTATCTGCGAACTGAGTTATTCAGCCAATGCCTCATTTATTTAGCCAGTGTTTACATAAGGAGAGAAGATTTTTAAACCATTTCATAAGATCAAAATTTGTTATTTTAAAAACACCTTAAAAACTATATAGCACTCTCACTTTATCATTTCATATCTCTGAAATAAAGAATGGGTGCACTATTTAAATAAAGTGTTAATTTATTAGCGATAGTACAGTAGGAGTTGCTACCTATATCCAAGAATTCTTTTTTGTAACAAACACAGTAATTTGGAAATTGTTCAACTGTAAAACCTTAAACAGAATTTAGAGGCAAGGAAAAGCCATGTATGGCTCATATACATGAAGGATAGGTGGAACTTCAACTTAGCTTGGTTCTTCAGGGAGGGATTTTTTTCACTTAGCTGAATTCACATATAATATTCATCCAAGTGGCTCATTGCATTTGCAGCCCGATTCTGGACTTGTAAATATTACAATGTTTACCGTTATTTTTGCAAAGCACCAGTATAGAAAATGAGACTTCCAGATGTTCATTCAGGACAGTAATCAATACATTGGCAAGCTTCACTGAGCTAAGATTGATGGGCGACCAGTGCTCAGAGGCTACCTCTGCTCACTCTGAGGGTGGGATGGTAGGAAAAGATCCAGCCTATGGGAAAATTAGCCTCATCAACCAAATGGTAAGATACTCCTCCCTTCTACAGTCTTGAGTAAACAGGTGGGCTGTGTTGTTCAGATAATTCTCAGAGGAGTGTGGTATGCTTTTATTACATACCTCCTCCTTTTTGGAAAATACATAAAGAATTCTAACCCTCTAACTAGCCACTATGCTAGGTGCTGGGGATCAAGATACGGGTTCTGGCCTTAAGAAGTTTATAGTCTGTCAGTGAGGGCATTCGCTTCATGCCATTCCTAGTAATTGAGCAACTAGCCTGGTGACCTGCTCATAGGAGGTATTCAATCAATCAATAAATCAACTAATAAATAAAATACAATTTATAATCCATACTGCCTGACTTGACTTCTCTGGTTTCCTGTAGCAACCTCTGCACTTGGGAAGTCAATTTTCCTGTGCAAAAGGGAATACTTTGGGTAACAAATTTCATATGGATAGTTCAAGTAAAACCTGTAAATTTGCCAATATAGATTATTCTCTATGACCATGGCTATTACTCCAGTGAACTTCTAATACCAAAATTATTCCTTGCTAAATTATTTGCCAAAAAGTAACACAGTTCTGACCTAACTTAATAAAACATTCAGAAATCGGATATACACAACTGAACGGAAGACAATTTCCTCATTTAGTCACAGATGGAGGAGGATGAACAGCAAATGTATGGTGACTTGACGGGCCTTCAGTTTATCTTATCTCTCTCTTCTCCCAACTGTACTTTCTTCTCTGGGTCTCTAATGCCATTCACTTTTCAAAATGTGCTCTCAGGACAGCATCTACAACTTTATAGAAATCTTAAAAAATACATTGTTCTTGCAGTGGCTCTTAAATTTTAAGGCTTAATTCTTATTGTGAAATAAAATATTCTGTAACCTAATAAAGGTATTATATGTCTTAGGGTTCAGGTGGGGGTCATGAGTGGAAGGGTAGGAGATCCTTCTCAATATCTCTGTAGTCAGACCACATAATGCCTTTGGTGTTCACGAGAGTGGGTCGCTCTGAATCAACTTTCATAATAAATGAATGTATTCATTTATTCCTTCAACAATTGAATGGTCAATAAGATTTATAAAGTTCTTGGAACTTATGAGGCAAGGTGGAGTTAGGAAGTAACAGAAAAGATATACGTTATATACCTATAAAAAGGCACATAGTAAGTGAAATGGAAATGATGGAGTCAGTAGATGAGAGAGATGACTAGAACTGATTCACAGAAACACAGACACTTTCAGGGAAAATAGCTGGTCTTTAATGTCTTGAAAGGGCTGAGATCCAGGCTATACCTGATCCTCACACCTTCGGAAAGGCATAGTGGAAAATATTTTAAAACTCTGAATGGAGTGGAAGTGAGAAATTAGGAGCCAAGGACATTTAAGCCCATATATTCTTTCCTTCTGTGAAGGTGTTGTTCTCCCTCTAAGTCCAGCTCTGCTTCTTCCCTCATGGTCGCATCTCTTCATCATGACATCTCAGTTCTGGCCCATCTTCAGATGAATTCATTTGTTCCCTATTTCAAGAATATGAGTTCCATGACAGTAAGGTAGACCCCACTCATCTGTTCACAGTGGATTGACTATATTGATGTCTAGTGCCTATATCCCAGTTTAATCCATTATCCATTAATGGTGGCACAAATCTGGGACCATGGTTGTTCCCTTTAGAAGGGTTTGGAGACACTGCAGGCATGAAGACTGAAAAATCTAGAACAACAGTGAGTTGTTAGAATATAAATAGAGGTAACTTCTTTGAGTATTTTCCATATGCTGCATATTGCTTTATACATTTGAAATTTATCTAACCTTAATAGCCATCCTTCAGGCAGGTAACATCAATCATACTCTGATTATGAGGAAACTGGAACAGCAATATTCAGTAACTTGCCCATGTTTATTCAGACAGCAAGGACAGAGTTGAGATTTGGGAACCTGGCTCCCAAACCTATGCACACAACCACTATGTTCTACTGTCTAGGTACAAATCCCATTTTCTTACTATTAGGTGTTTGCTTCTAGGCAAGCGATATAACTTCTTTCATCTACAATTTTTCCATCCATCCAAATGAGGATAATACTTGCCTACAGACCATGTAAGACTGTTCTAAGTATTGGGTAAGCATGTATTTGAAAATTATTTTTTAACTGTAAAGCAAGGTATTACAATTAAAAAAAAAACCCCAACATTATCAGTAACAGTATGAGTAATAAAAATACAGAGACTTTTTTTGAGCAGCTAACTTTCTGATAACTCCTTAAAAAATTAACATGTTCTTTGCCCTCAAGTTCTCATTGTAAAATAGCTATAATAATCTTTTATGGTTTAACATGACAATATTTTGGGGATTTTATTTTTTCTTGAGGCTGATCAGATTATTGCTTTATCATCCAAGAAATGATAATGTTATTGAAAAAGGGCAAATGTCCAGAATCTACATCTATTTTTCTCTTTATTTTTCCTCCCACCCGTGATTATTTGTGGGGTAGATAAATTTGTAACATGCTTTAAAAGCTTCAGATGAAAGGTGTTACAGGCAATTTAGTAACAGTATGTTCTCTTACATTGTTTTTGTTTTTATTTCTGGAGATAGTCAACAACAAATTGCACAACAGAGAGTTCTTTTAACTAACTACTTATCTCTTTAGTATATATATGTTTTATTTTATTACCACATACAGATTTGCATAGCATAGATCTAAATAAAGCTCTAAAAAATAAATTTCTTCATTTTTTTTCTCATCTATGTTCCTTTCTTTCAATACAGTTTTCCTGAACAGATAGGAAAAACAATGTGTTTAAAAGAGAATAGTTGGGAATGGAGGCAGGTTTCTTTTTTCTCCTTCCAGGTTTCTCTATTTAAGTAGCAAGCACATTAAATACCAAAATAGCATTAGCCCAAGGAACATATTAGCTTGCTATGGGATACTTAGGACTCCATGGTAACAATTATTTGCAGAACTCACAAGATACATTTTTGGAATTAAAAGATGCATATCTCATTTTAGGAAAAATAACATGCATAGATGAAGGGAAGATTTAAAACCGGCTATTTTTTTCCAAAACTGACTTTATCCATAATCCTTTCCTATAGCAATATTTATGTTCTTTCACTTTCCCTTGTTATATTTCTCTTTGTTCACACTGAAAAGGGTAGATTTGTGCTTGCAGTCTGCTGGGGATTGTGTATGGTTATGAGGTTGGGAAGATATTAAATTTCACCTCATAAAGTTGATTATATCCTCAGAGTATGTATAAAAATGAAATTTCCTTTATTTGTTCTTGGACTAAGATTGTTAAATAAACTACTTGACTTTATTTTAATTAGGTTGATGGCCACATCCTCTTATCTTTCATAATGTTCTTATGTTTTTACCTCCGGGGCCTCAACCTGTATTCACAAACACAGAGACAAGAGTCAGAGGCGGTCACCTATAGATAGACATGGTATACAAGCTCAGATGGTCAGATATTACCCAGCAGTCCTGGCAGAAATGTTTACAGACATAGATGAAGGGGTCCTTTGGCATACGGAGGGCTTAGAAAATGTGAAAGGAATATCATCATCAATTTCTTTCGGTCATAGAAGCAATGAAAGCAATAGATGGAGAAAAAGCATTTGACAAAATCAATACCCTTTTGTGATTAGAAACACTCAACAAATGAATAGATGGGAACTTACTCAGAGTGATAAAGGGCATCTACAAAAAACCCACAGCTTACATCATGCTGAATGGTGGAAGACTGGATGCTTTTCCCTTAAGATCAGGAATAATAAAAGGATGTCCACTTTCATTACTGCTATTTGTCATTGTTCTGGACATTCTAACCAGGGAAGTTAGGCAAGAAAATGAAATAGAAGTCATTGAAATTGTAAAGGAATGAGTAGAACTATTTGCAGGTGACATGATGTTGTATGTAGAAAATTATAAGGAATCCAATTTAAAAAATTACTAGAACTGCTACGTACATATAAACATGAATACAGACTACAAGCTCAATATATAAAATCAGTTATATTTCTATACATTGGCAGTGAAATTAAGAACACAATTCAATTTAAAATAGCATAAAAAAGAATAAAACACTTATGAATAAATTTAGCCAAGGACATTCAAAACTTGTGTACTAGAAGATCCTGCAACCAAGACCATCCAGCATTACCCATCTGATGTCTTCACTGAGGACCACACTTTATATAAGGAAAAGAAAGAAGAAAAAAATCACTTAGATTCCCAGCCTGGTTTGGTTATAACACTGAGACTTTTTATCTCACCAATTTCAAATATTAAAAATTAATCCCAAAACCCCAAAAATGTAATAAATGTTAAGATAATGTATAAAAAACAACAACAAAACATGTCTACTAGATACTACAAAACATTGTTTAAGGAAATTAAGGAAGACCTAAGTAAATGGAAAGAATCTCAGGTTTGTTGATTGATAGTCTTATGAGAATATTATCAGTATGATAGCAATATTCCTCAAATTGATCTACAGACTTCATGCGATCTCCGTCAAAATTCCAATGGCCTTATTTCTCAGAAGTGCAAAAGCTGATCCTAAAATTCATGTGGAATTGCAAGGGGCCCTGAATAGGCAAAACAATCTTGAAAGAAAAATCAAGACTGACATGAGAATGAATAAATAGAACAATGGACTAGAATTGAGAGTCCAGAAGTAAACCCTCACATAGTTATCAAGAAAATTCAATGCGGGACAGAATTATCTTTTCTACAAATGGTCCCAGGACAACCGCATACCACCTTGCAAAATAATAAAGTTTGGACCCCCTTCATACCACACACAGAAATGATCTCAAACTGTATCATCAACATAATGTACAAGTTATAATATAGCTCTAAAATAGATGAAAACAGAGGTGTAATCTTCAAGACCACGAATTACTCAATTTTTTTAAAGATATGGCATCAAAAGCACAAGAAAACAAAGAAAAATAGATAAATTGGACTTCATCATAATTAAAACTTTTATTCTTTGAAGGGTACCATATAAAAATTGATTACAGCCCACACAAGGGAGAAAATATTTGCAAATCACATATTGGATAAGAGACCTGTATCTAAAATGTATAAATAACTCTTACAAATCAATTATAAAAGACATAAAAATCCATTTAAATTGGGCAAAGCTTAGAACAGATGTTTCTCCAAAGGAGATACAGAAATAGCCAATAACCACATGTGAAAACGCTCAACATCATTAGTCATTAAGGAAATGTAATTTAAGACCACGATGAGATATCACTTAAATCCCACTAGGCTGATTATGATAAAAAAAGATGGATAATAACAAGTAGTTGGCATAGATGTGGAGAAATTGGGACCTTCCTATATTGCTGGTGGGAATGTAAAATGGTACAGGTGGTTTAGATAAACATCTGTCAGTTCCTCAAAATGTTAGACATACTTTATGACCCAGAAATTCCACTCCGAGTATATACACAAGAGAAATGAAAGCATGCATATGTACAAAAACTCATTCACAAGTGTTTCTGGCAGACTTGTTCATACTACATTAAAAAATGGTAGCAAACAAAATGCCCATCAGGTGATGAATGGATAAATAATTGATGGTACATCCGTATCATGGAATATTATTTGGCAGTAAGATGAAATGAAGTTTGGCATATGCTACAGTAGGGGTGAATCCTGAAAATATTCTGCTGAATAAAGGAAGATAGGCATGAAAGACCACATAGTGTATGATTCTATTTATATGAAATGTTCAGAAAAAATACATCTATAGAAACAAAGTAGATCAATGGTTGCCTGGGCTGGGGGGAAGGGAAACAGTATGGGGAGTGATTGCAAATGGGCCTGGGGTTTCTTTTCGAGGTGATGGAATCATCCTAACATTAGACTGTGATGGTATTTGCACAAGTCTTTCAATATATTTAAAAACTTTGATTTTACACTTCAAATTAGTGAATTTTATGGTATGTGAATTATATCTCAAAAAAGCTGTTATATTTTCACCAGCACACCTTTCCTAAAAGAATAGCTAAAAGAAGTTTTGAAAACGGAAGAATATCTTGGAACATCAGAAAGGAAGAAAGAACAATAGAAAGAGCCAAAAATATGAATAAATACACTTTTCTTCTCCTTTTGAGTTTTCCAAATTATAATCTAAGCAAAAAGGAAAACATTGTCTGAATGTGAATCTCAAATGTGCGTAGAGGAAATATTTAAGACAATTGTATTATAAATGGAGGAATGTAAGGGGACTTAAAGAAAGTAAGTTTGTGCTCTAGTAAAATGTCAACACAAGTAGATTTTTGGAATAATTCCATACTTTGATTCCTGTGGTAGTTACAGGAATCTACACATGTAATAAAATGGCATAGAATGATACACACACATTTTACCAATATCGGTTTTGTGACTTTGATATTGTTTAGGTACACAAGATGTAACCACTTGGGGAAATTCGGGTGAAGGATATGTGTGACCACTCTGTACTATATCTGAAATCCTGTAAATCCACAATTATTTAAAGTTAAGTTTAAAAAAGTAATGATGATGCAATGACTAGAGAAACACTTATGGTATGTGTTTGTGTGTGTGTGAAAGATGGAGGAGGATGGGGTTGAAGGGAGGCAAATTTCATGTATTTCCTTGCCTGGCTAATAGAAGCCCTCATATTTGCTATATAGGATATTATCTTCCCACAATTAATTTCTCTTATTTTATCTCACTGTCTTCCAAGAATTCATACACATTAACTTCTAAAGCCACCATTGTTGTATGGACAATGAAAACAATTATTTGGATCCTGTTCTGTCTCAAGGACTGCTCCTTCATCCATCCTCCCCCGAAAGTCAGGATGTATATAATTCCTTTTTTTTTAATTAAAAAAAATTTATTTATTTATTTTGGTATCATTAATCTACAATTACATGAGCAACATTATAGTTACTAGACACCACCCATCATCAAGTCGCCACCACTTACCCCATTACAGTCACTGTCCATCAGCATAGTCAGATGCTATAGAGTCACTACTTGTCTTCTCTGTGATGTACAGCCCTTCCCGTGCTCCCCCCTACATTATGTGTGCTAATCATAATGCCACTTTTTCCCCCTAGTACCTCCCTTCCCACCCATACTCCCCAGTCCCTTTCCCTTTGGTAACTGTTAGTCCATTCTTGGGTTCTGTAAGTCTGCTGCTGTTTTGTTCCTTCAGTTTTTTTCTTTGTTCTTATACTGCACATATGAGCGAAATCATTTGATACTTGTCTTTTTCCACCTGGCTTATTTCACTGAGCATAATACCCTCTAGCTCCATCCATATTGTTGCAAATGTCTGGATTTGTTTTCTTCTTATGGCTGAATAATATTCCATTGTGTATATGTACCACATCTTTATCCGTTCATCTACTGATGGACACTTAGGTTGCTTCCATTTCTTGGCTATTGTAAATAGTGCTGCGATAAACATAGGGGTGCATATGTCTTTTCAACTGGGCTGCTGCATTCTTAGGGTAAATTCCTAGAAGTGGGATTCCTGGGTCAAATGGTATTTCTATTTTGAGTTTTTTGAGGAACCTCCATACTGCTTTCCACAGTGGTTGAACTGATTTACATTTCCACCAGCAGTGTAGGAGGGTTCCCCTTTCTTCACATCCTTGCCAGCATTTGTTGTTGTTTGTCTTTTGGATGGTGGCCATCCTAACTGGTGTGAGGTGATATCTCATTGTGGTTTTAATTTGCATTTCTCTGATGATTAGCGATGTGGAGCATCTTTTCATGTGCCTGTTGGCTATCTGAATTTCTTCTTTGGAGAAGTGTCTGTTCAGATCCACTGCCCATTTTTTAATCGGATTATTTGCTTTTTGTTTGTTGAGGTGCATGAGCTCTTTATATATTTTGGGTGTCAACCCTTTATTGGATATGTCATTTATGAATATATTCTCCCATACTGTAGGATGTCTTTTTGTTCTATTGCTGGTGTCCTTTGCTGTACAGAAGGTTTTCAGCTTGATATAGTCCCACTTGTTCATTTTTGCTTTTGTTCCCCTTGCCCGGGGAGATATGTTCATGAAGAAGTTGCTTGTGTTTATGTCCAAGAGATTTTTGCCTATGGTTTCATGACTTACATTCAGGTCTTTGATCCATTTCAAATTTACTTTTGTGTATGGGGTTAGACAATGACCCAGTTTCATTCTCTTACATGTAGCTGTCCAGTTTTGCCAACACCAGCTGTTGAAGAGACTGTCATTTCCCCAATGTATATCCGTGGCTCCTTTATTGTATATTAATTGACATATATGTTTGGATTAATATCTGGACTCTCTATTCTGTTCCACTGGTCTGTGGGTCTGTTCTTGTGCCAGTACCAAATTGTCTTGATTACTGTGGCTTTGTAGTAGAGCTTGAAGTTGGGGAGCATAATCCCCCCTGCTTTATTCTTCCTTCTCAGGACTGCTTTGGGTATTCGGGATCTTTTTTTGTTCCATATGAATTATAGAACTATTTGTTAAAGTTTGTTGAAAAATGATGTTGGTAATTTGATAGGGATTGCATTGAATCCGTAGATTGCTTTAGGTAGGATAGCCATTTTGACAGTATTAATTCTTCCTAGCCAAGAGCATGGGATGAGTTTCCGTTTGTTAGTGTCCTCTTTAATTTCTCTTAAGAGTGTCTTGTAGTTTTCAGAGTATAGGTCTTTCACTTCCTTGGTTAGGTTTATTCCAAGGTATTTTATTCTTTTTGAAGCAATTGTGAATGGAATTGTTTTCCTGATTTATCTTTCTGCTTGTTCATCATTAGTGTATAGGAAAGCAACAGATTTCTGTGTGTTAATTTTGTATCCTGCAACTTTGCTGAATTCAGATATTAGTTCCAGTAGTTTGGGAATGGAGTCTTTAGATTTTTTTGTGTGTACAATATCATATCATCTGCAAACAGTGAAAGTATGACTTCTTCTTTACCAATCTGGATACCTTGTATTTCTTTGTTTTGTCTGATTGCTGTGGCTAGGACCTCCAGTACTATGTTGAATAATAGTGGGGAGAGTGGGCATCCCTGTCTTGTTCCCGATCTTAGATGAAAAGCTTTCAGCTTCTTGTGTTAAGTATGACGTTGGCTGTGGGTTTGTCATATATGGCTTTTATTATGTTGAGGTACTGGCCTTGTATACCCATTTTGTTGAGAGTCTTATTTTTTTTAAATTATTTGTTTTATTAAGGTATTATTGATATACACTCTTAAGAAGGTTTCACATGAAAAAACAATGTGGTCACTACATTTAACCATATTATCAAGTCCCCACCTATACCCCAAAGCAGTCACTATCTATCAGTGTAGCAAGATGCCCCAGATTCACTACTTGCCTTCTCTGTGCTACCGTTTTCCCCGTGATCCCCCACACCATGTGTACTAAACAAAGTACCCCTCATTCCCCATCTCCCACCCTCCACACCTGCCCTCCCACACCCGTCCCCTTTGGTAACCACTAGTTTCTTCTTGAAGTCTCTGAGTCTGCTGCTATTTTGTTCCTTTAGTTTTGCTTCGTTGTTATACTCCACAAAGGAGTGAAATCATTTGGCACTTGTTTTTCTCTGCCTGGCTTATTTCACTGAGGATAATATCCTCCAGCTACATCCATGTTGTTGCAAATGGTAGGATTTGTTTCTTTCTTATGGCTGAAAAGTATTCCATTGTGTATATGTATCACCTCTTCTTTATCCATTCATCTACTGATGGACACTTAGGTTGCTCCCATATCTTGGCTATTGTAAAAAGTACTGCAATAAACATGGGGGTGCATATGTCTTTTTAAATCTGAGAAGTTGTATTCTTTGGGTAAATTCCAAGGAGTGGGATTCCCGGGTCAAATGGTATTTCTATTTTTAGGTTTTTGAGGAACCTCCATATTGCTTTCCACAATGGTTGAACTAGCTTACATTCCCACCAGCAGTGGGAGTTTCCATTTGTTAGTGTCCTCTTTAATTTCTCTTAAGAGTGTCTTGTAGTTTTCAGAATATAGGTCTTTCACTTCCTTGGTTAGGTTTATTCCAAGGTATTTTATTCTTTTTGAAGCAGTTGTGAATGGAATTGTTTTCCTGGTTTCTCTCTCTGCTAATTAATTGTATAGGAATGCCACAGATTTCTGCGTATTAATTTTGTATCCCGGAACTTTGCTGAATTCAGATATTAGATCTAGTAGTTTTGGAGTGGATTCTTTAGGGTATTTTATATACAATATCATGTCATCTGCAAACAGAGACAGTTTAACTTCTTCCTTGCCAATCTGGATGCCTTTTATTTCTTTGTGTTGTCTGATTGCCATGGCTAGGACCTCCAGTAGTATGTTGCATAGAAGTGGGGAGAGTGAGCATCCTTGTCTTGTTCCTGATCTTAAAGGAAAAGCTTTCAGCTTCTTGCTGTTAAGTATAATTATGGCTGTGGGTCTGTCATTTATGGCCTTTATTATGTTGAGGTACTTGCCCTCTATACCTATTTTGTTGAGAGTTTTTATCATAATGGATACTGAATTTTGTCAAATGCTTTTTCAGCATCTATGGAGATGATCATGTGGTTTTTGTCCTTCTTTTTGTTGACGTGATGGATGATATTGATGGATTTTCGAATGTTGTACCATCCTTGCATCCCTGATATGAATCCTTCTTGATCATGATGGATGATCTTTTTGATGTATTTTTGAATTCAGTTTGCTGATATTTTGTTGAGTATTTTTGCATCTATATTCATCAGGGATATTGGTGTGTAATTTTATTTTTTTGTGGTGTCTTTTGTTTTGTTATTAAAGTGATGCTGGTCTCATAGAATGAGTTTGGAAGTATTCCCTCTTCTTCTACTCTTTGGAAAACTTTAAGGAGGATGCATATTAGGTCTTCACTAAATGTTTGATAAAATTCAGTGGTGAAGCCATCTGTTCCAGGCATCGTGTTCTTAGGTAGGTTTTTGATTACCAGTTCAATTTAGTTGCTGGTAATTGATCTGTTCAGATTTTCTGTTTCTTTCTGGGTCAGCTTTGGAAGGCTGTATTCTTCTAGGAAGTTGTCCATTTCTTCTAGGTCATCCAGTTTGTTAGCATATAATTTTTCATAGTACTCTCTAATAATTCTTTGCATTTCTGCGGTATCCGTAGTGAGTTTTTCTTTCTCATATCTGATTCTGTTTATGTGAGTAGACTCTCTTTTTTTCTTGATAAGTCTGGCTAGGGGTTTATCTATTTTGTTTATTTTCTCAAAGAACTAGCTCCTGCTTTCATTGATTCTTTCTATTGTTTTATTTTCTTGATTTTATTTATTTCTGCTCTAATCTTTATTATGTTCCTCCTTCTACTGACTTTGGGCCTCATTTATTCTTGTTTTTCTAGTTTCATTAATTATGAGTTTAGACTGCTCATATGGGATTGTTCTTATTTCCTGAGGTAGGCCTGTATTGCAATATACTTTCCTTTTAGCACGGCCTTCGCTGCATCCCACAGATTTGGCGGTGTTGAATTATTGTTGTCATTTGTCTCCGTATATTGTTTGATCTCTGTTTTTATTTGGTCATTGCTCCATTGGTTATTTAGGAGCATCTTATAAAGCCTCCATGTGTTTATGTGATATTTCATCTTCTTTGCATAATCTATTTCTAGTTTTATACCTTTTTGGTTTGAGAAACTGGTTGGTACAATTTCAATGTTTTTTAATTTACTGACGCTCTTTTGTGGCCTACTGTATGGTCTATTCTTGAAAGTGTTCCATGTGCACTTGAGGGGAATGTATATTCTGCAGCTTTTGGGTGTAGAGTTCTGTAGATGTCTGTTAGGTCCATCTGTTCTATTGTGTTGTTCAGTGCCTCTGTCTCCTTACTTATTTTCTGTCTGGTTAATCTGTCCCTTAGAGTGACTGGAGTGTTGAAGTCTCCTAGAATGAATGCATTGCATTGTATTTCTCACTTTAATTCTGTTAGTATTTGTTTCACATATGTAGGTGCTCCTGTGTTGGGTGCATAGATATTTATAATGGTTATATCTTCTTGTTGGATTGACCCTTTTATCATTATGTAATGTCCTTCTTTGTCTCTTGCTACTTTCTTTGTTTTGAAGTCTATTTTATCTGATACAAGTACTGCAACTCCTGCTTTTTTCTCCCTATTAGTTGCATGAAATATCTTTTTCCATCCCTTCACTTTTAGTCTGTGTATGTCTTTGGGTTTAAAGTGAGTCTCTTGTAGGTGGCATATAGATGGGCCTTGCTTTTTTATCCATTCTATTACTCTGTGTCTTTTTATTGGTGCATTCAGTCCATTTACATTATGGTGATTATCGATAGATATGTACTTATTGATATTGCAGGCTTTGGATTCATGGTTACCAAAGGTTAAAGGGTATCTTCCTTACTACCTAACCATCTAACTTAACTCTCTTATTAAGCTATTATAAACATAGTCTGATGATTCTTAATTTCTCTCCCTTCTTATTCTTCCTCCTCTGTTCTTTATATGTTAGGTGTTTTGTTCTGTACTCTTTTGTGTTTCCCTTGAGTGCTTTTGTGGATAGGTGGTTTTATTTTTTGCCTTTAGCTTGTATTTGGTTGGTCTGCTTTCTTTGCTGTGAATTTATTTTCTCTGGTGACATCTATTTAACATTAGCAATGCTTCGATCTAGAGCAGTCCCTTTAAAATATCCTGTAGAGGTGGTTTGTGGGAGGCAAATTCCCTCAACTTTTGTTTGTCTGGAAATTGTTTAATCCCTCCTTCAAATTTAAATGGTAATTGTGCTGGATACAATATTCTTGGTTCAAGCCCCTTCTGTTTCATTGCATTAATTATATCATGCCATTCTCTTCTGGCCTATAAGGTTTCTGTTGATAAGTCTGATGATAGCCTGATGGATTTTCTTTTGTAGGTGATCTTTTTTCACTCTCTGGCTGCCTTTAATACTCTGTCCTTGTCTTTGAAATTTGCCATTTTAGTTATTATATGTCTTGGTGTTGTACTCCTTGGGTCCCTTGTGTTGGGAGATCTGTGGGCTTCCATGGTCTGAGAGACTATTTCCTTCCCCATCTAGAAGTTTTCAGCAATTATTTCTTCAAAACACTTTCTATCCATTTTTCTCTCTCTTCTTCTTCTGATACTCCTATAATGTGAATATTGTTCCATTTGGATTGGTCACAGAGGTCTTAATATTCTTTCATTCCTAGAGATCCTTTTATCTCTCTCTGCCTCAGCTTCTCTGTATTCCTGTTCTGATTTCTATTCCATTGACAGTCTCTTGCACCTCATTCAGTCTGCTCTTAAGACCTTCTATTGATTGTTTCATTTCTGTTATCTCTCTCCAGACTTTATCCCTTAGCTCTTGCATATTTCTTTGCAGGTCCATCAGCATGGTTATGACTTTTATTTTGAATTCTTTTTCAGAAGGTTGGTTATATCTATCTCCCCAGACCCTCTCTCTGGGGTTGTCTGAGTGATTTTTGACTGGACCAGATTCTTCTGCCTTTTCATGGCGCTAGAAGTGGTTGCAGGCAGGTGGCATGTGTGTCAGCAGGGAGAACAAAGTCCCTTCCTGCTCTTTGGTCGCTTTGCCCTTCTCTACTACCTGTGTCATCTACCCGCACTCCAGGAGCAGTCTGTGAGATAATCTCCTGAGGTGCCATGGGCGGGGCAGCCTTTGGAAAAGCCTAGCACACAGGGAGGGGTGGCAGACGCACCAGTTGTGTTCTCCTGCAAGAATGGCGCCCCTTCATGCCTTTAGGACCTTGCTCTGGCTTCTGCTGCCTGTGCCGTCTACCCACACACCGGGAGTGGTCTCTGGGATAATCTTCTGAACTGCCGCATGTGGCGTGGCCTTTGGGAAGCCTACCGCACTGCAGGGGGTGGCAGATGTACTGGGTGTGTTCTCCTGCGAGAATGGTGGGTTCCTCTCTCTGTACCAGGCCACTGCACCCCAGTGGCAGCCTCTGGTCTGTCCTGGTTAGCTGTGCACTGGGTGGAGACTCTGTGTGGTTGCTGTGGGCGATGCTGTTCTCCGGCTGCTCTACAGCTGTGGTGGGTCAGCCAGTTTGCTTGCAGCACCAGCGGGGGGAATGAAGGCAGGCTTCTCATCACCATGAGGGACTTCAGGGCTGCATTACACCTCAGGGGGTTAGAGAGCTTGAAGTTCTTGATTCCCACCCTTCTGGGTTGAGTGTGCTGGGATAATTTTGTCCAGCTGTTGAGCCCTTGTCCTTTAAGACTTTTAAAATGCGCCCGCTTTTGTTTTGTCCCAGGGAGGCCAGCTGTGGGGACCTGCTCACAGTCTGTCTCAGATTTTACTTTTCCGTTTCTCTAATATCCAGTACATCATGCAATGTGTGTCTGTGCTCCCGGTGCAGATTACTAGGGCTGGTTATGTAGCAGTCCTGTGTTTCCACCCCCTCCCCACCCTGTTTCTTTTCCTCCTGCCAGAGAGCTGGGGTGGGGGGAGTGCTCGGGTCCTGCCGGGTCATGGCTTTGTGTCTTACCCTTTTCATGAGATGCTGAGTTCTCACAGATGTAGCTTTAGCCTGACTGTTGTACTGTATCTTCTGGTCTCTCTTTTAGGAATAGTTGTATTTGTTGTATTTTCAAAAATCTATATGGTTTTGGGAGGAGATTTCCGCTGCCCTGCTCACGCCGCCGTCTTGGGCCTCTCCTCCTGTAATTCAGTTTTGTGACTCTGTTTCCCATTTAAGTGTGTCTTTGATGTTTACTAGCATCCTTCATGGTTTTGTCAATTTAGAGACTAAAAAATAATAATGTGTTTACTTAGTACAACCTATGTGCAAAGTAGAGTAAATTTGGACATTAGAAGATTAAGTAGGATATATGAGAGAATGAAGGAATAAAAGATGTGTCATATTTTAAAACTTTATTTGTAGCACTTTTAATCCATTACAAGAGGCTAAACCAGAAATCTAAAATATAATAACCTTACCAAACAGAGAGGCTAATTATAGTTAAGTCAGACAGAAGGTGGGATCTCTTGCTGACAAAAGGAAAAATAAAAGCAATGATTAAGACAGTGGGAAGAGTTTAAACAAAAAAACAAACTCACTTATAAATAAGCAGCCTTTCCTTCACCGAAAAGTTGATAGAAAGTTTAAGTTCATTTTTATTCCCATAGAAGAAGGCCAGGATATATGAAAAACATAATAATTTGTATATTTCATTATATTCATTACATATATACCTGTTACAATGATGACAAATGCTTCCTAGAGTTCTGCACCTTTGAGCAAAGTGGCAGATTGATACATCTGAGGGGGAGTAAGTAGGCATGAAGATTAAAAAATAGTAAGTGTCATAGATTTGCAGTGCATTACTTTTAATAAGTAGATAAAAATGGGATATAGATGGGAATTGAATATCATAACCAGATTGAGTGGTTAATCTATCAAGAACTCCATGAATATATACAGGAATTACCTGCTACGTATTCCCAAGTTCAAAAAGATGGCTCATGAAAGACCATTTGTCAAGGGGAAGCCAAGAATGTTAGGCTAGATCTTGGAACTTAACCTAACCAGCATATAAGCAATATTTGCTTCAATACACATTTACCTAGCAGAAGATAATTCTCAGTTTCAGGATATTGGGCACAGAAGGTTGTACAATTCAGAGACCTTGGCATTTGCTAGAGAGATTAAAAAAAAACTAGGACTAATTTATCCTGTACATTTTCCCTTCCCTGGCACTTCGATATCGGAATGCTGAAAAAATCTAGCTAAAACAAATTTAAAAAATGAAAAGAAGTTGAAAACTAATGATGTGCGCCCCACCACATCGGCTTGGTTGTAGAAGAGGCAAGGGAATTGTGGGTTGGAGATATAATAAGAGCCCTCAATTATTTTAAAAAAAATAATCATTGGTGGGTAGAGCTGCCACCTCCCCACCAACTGCCTCCATGACTCATGGCCCATTCTCCATCAGCCCTGGGAGCAGGGACGGGGGTGGCTGGGTGATAGACCTTATGGAGCGTGCAGTTGTGAGCTGAAAAGTTTTGCTAGAAATCGGCTGGTGGGAAGTGTTTCCTGAAGCACTAGAATACTTAATGGCACCATCTAGGATTAGGCCAGAAACAAAACTGTGGAGAAAGTAGCAGAACCTTATGCAGAAAAATATATCATTGTCATTATCATTCATATTCCCAAGCACCATCACCACCATACTACTGGAGATCAGAAATCGAGAGCTGTGTGGCTTTTCTCTACTAAAGACTGAATAAATTGTCAGCTTTTGCCGTTGAGTAGCTTAAAGTTTATTTATATCGTTTAATACTATTTGCCTTTCCACCCTCACAAGGGTATTTAGACGATCTAAAATTGATCATGTAAGTAAAAAGGGAAACAATCTTGAAGTGCCAAACATTATTTTAAAATGTGTATTTGTCATATTTTCTCCAGTTTGTTCTAAAGAAATTATCTCTATCAGTGATGGTTCTAGTACAATGGAAAGCTCAAAATATAAGGTGCAATGAATTTACGACTTTTCCATTCTACACTTAACATAAAAAAATCTTTTTAAAATAGAAGTTGAGTAAATACTATATATTGATAAATTAAGAATAGGGATCTTAAAGTCAGCTTAATAAAGGAAACCCTCCCTTTTTTCCCCAAAAGGAAAAACAAGCTCCATGTTTATTTTCAAACATAGCAGCATGTCTTACATATTGAATATGTTCAACATGGTTTTTTTGGTGTTGAAATTGGCATCAATAAGTTATTTTGCTATTACTGACGGTAAGTCCGTTAAAAGAATAAAACATTTTCACAAGATGTAGGTTAAATTGTGTAGCTAGAAGGTGATAAAAATTTTTAAATACTTTTACTCTTGAAATAATTATAAATGCTCAGAAAGTTGCAAAGAAGCGTACAAGAAAGTTCCTTGTGCCCTTTCCGCAGTTTCCCAGTGTTAACATCTTACACAATTAAAGCACAAAATCAAAACCAGTATATTGACATTGGAACAATCCATAGAGCTGATTCAAATTTTTTCAGTTATGACTGAGCTCATCTGTGTGTGAGTGTGTGAGTGTGTGTGTGTGTGTGTGTGTGTTTGTAGCTCTATGCAAGTCTATCCCATGTGTAGCTTTGTATAGCCACCACCACACTCAAGGCTGTCAGCTAGCACCACAAGACTCTGGTGACAAAGGGTTTAATCATAGGTTTTATGTAGTTTATTACAGTTATTTAGATAAATATATAACATATATAAAAACTGATATAAATGGTAGAATATACCATTTTTCGTTTCACTCTTGAAAATTTGTATAAGTTGAGCTGTCATACTAAAATGATCCTAGAAATAAAAACGTGTGTATGTGTGTGTGTGTGTGTATGGATATAGAGAGTGACCTTCTCCATAATCCTACTGTCACGTCAGTTGAAAAACAACAGCAGTAATAAGAATAAAAACAATCATTTATGAAATCCAATTTATAAAATGATAAGTGGGATAATGTGTAGAGGGGAGGGTCCTTAGGCTCTGCCTGCTACCCCTTCCCCTAACCTCTTTCGCACCTACAAAGAATCTGAGGACATTAAGGAACTCCGTGAGACTTCCAAATCACTTCAGTGCATGCTTACATTATTTTCTTTCAGCAGTATCTCAAAGCAATGCTCCCTATAACCCAATACCTTAGAAAATTTACATAAAAACATATGTTTTAATGATACTAATTTGGTTTCACTCTTGTTTCACTTTCAAACAGGATCTGACTTTTGATACTTCTTTTCTTTGGGGGAGTATTGTAGGGTCTAGAATAGGAGCTGCTTGAAGTCAAAGGCAATTTTTCTTTGTTGAAAGGGCCAAAGCTTATTGAGTTGAAGGTTCTAGGTGTCCCAAAGTGGGAGGGCAGTTGTGAATGCTTCGGAGGGCACTAGGAGTAGGAGAGCAAGTAGAGGGGACGGAAGTCAAGGGCATGGGGCTCCAGAACAATGGGGACCTGAACACCAAATCGTAGCAAAGCCCCAGGGAGGTGACAAACCGACAAGGAAAGGGATTCATGAGGTTACAAGCAAGACTAAGTCCAAGGCCCAGGCTTTCAGTCCTTGGAAAAGTGTAGAGGCTTGGCAGGGAAGCAGCAGAGCACTTTGAGAGACATGGTATCTCTTGGATTGTATTTCAGTCCAAGGAGGTGAAGGAATCCCGATAGAATTTCCTGGTGAGATGTCTGAAGAAGAGTGGACACTTGACATTTCCTAATGCACAATGTTGCAATAGCTTTCTTGGGCTTAAGTCATTCTCTGTCACATGTAATTCCCCTCAAAGTTAAACAGATGGGAGTTTTAGATCCTTTCTTCTGATAAAACCTGAAATTACAGGTTATTTAACTCCTACTTAAAACCACAAACCTAAACCCGTAATTGTTTTTCTCCCTTACCACATGCTGTTGAAAATATGTGACAAACATTATAGTGATTTTCTTTTGTCTTCTAAACTTTATATTTGTATTATAGCTCCTTGACATTTTAGATTTCTGTGGTTATTTTTCTAAAAAGGTTTAACTGCCTTTTCTTTTTTCATTAATGATGTGTGTGTGTGTGTTTGGTGTAGCTCCAACTTGTATTGTTTCCTTCCTGTTATTTTTGCAGTTGCTGTGTTGTGATACAAGCAATATAATTGCAAAACCCTTTTATAGAAGCAAGATACAGAAAGCAGTTTTGTGACTATCAAGTCATTTTTACATTTTCACTTAGAAAAAGATGCTTTAGTTCTTAATGTGTTAAAATTCTATGAATTTTTCAGACCACAAATAAAAAGCAAATACATTCCTTGGTAAAATAATGGAAATATTTTTAAGGGGAGAGGGTTTGTTTATTCATGGAACAGAAAAGAGTAATAGCTATGAAATTACTGAGTCATTCCAAACAATAACAGAAAATATATATAAACTGTGAAAATAGTGCACCTAGAAGTAATTATTATGAATTTGGGAAATAATAGGTATCATTTAGCTACCTTTTACATGCTAACATAGTACTTTGTGCTTCATAATTACTAAAACATTCCTGCTAGATGGGCATTATTATGCCCATATTGTACCATGCTATACATCAAGGAAACTGTGCATTAGATAAATGAAGATATTTGCCCCAAATCACACAGCAAATAGGGCTGTGGTTTGAACCCAGATCATCTGACCCTCCAATCTTGCTTTTTAGACTTAATCTTTTTTTTGTTTTGTTTTTTCCTGGCATATAGCAATTCCTTTTCAAAGACAAGACCTGATACAAAGGCAAAACTCTTCTTGGCCTCTCTTGAGCCCAAGATTTAGCTACAGTAAAAGCATGTTCTTGAAAAAAAAAATGTGGTAGCCCATGGAAATATCACCTAGGAAAATTTTGTCTTTTCTGAAAGGAAGGCTTACAAAGAAAAACTTGATTAACTGCAGCACCAGATCACTTAGTGCTGTTCTTATGGTGAGAGTATTTTGCTCAGAAACTTTCTGAATTTAAGAGATTTCTAGTATATAATTGTCAACAGGGTTATCATAATTTTTAATGCAAGAACTATGCTTCATTGTCTTTTGTAGCTAGAAGAAAAAGCTTTATGATTCCAGGCACTTTGTTTAGGAGAGAAGTAAGAAGTACCATAGGGCATGGCTGCTGTGAGGAGAAGTAGTGCACTATTTTATCATCCAGAGAACAGCATTGGGTACGAGTCATGATGGATGCCAAGAGTCCATGGAGCCAGGAATACTCAGGGAAGAGGTCGCCAGACTCTTCTAATCCATCAACATGGATAACAGTCAAGTTACCACCTTCTCCAAATTCTGGAGTATTCCCAAGTTTGAGAGCCCAGGGAGCAAGGGACTCAAAGAAAGTAGAACGTAAAGGTCTCATGATTTCTCAGGGCAGTCCAAAGGAAAGTCCTAGCTGATGGATCTATTCTGGTAAAACACTAGAATACAATTGAAAAGTTAGGAATTCCTGGGGCTTCTTTGGCTCTGACTTCCTCATGGGTTGTTCTAATCTGTTCTCAAATTTTATTGTTTGTCTTGAAACACAATAAGCCTGTAAGAGAGGGAAGAGGGGCTTGAAAGTGGGTGGGTATGATGTCTAAGACACCAACCTTAACCAAACTTTTAAATGGTATGTAACATGCATTGTGTGTTTTGGGGTTGAGACACACAGTCATGCACACACACACACACACACACACACACACACACACACACATCTCCATATAATTCTTTCTAAAAGTAAAGTATCTCTCCTTCGTTGAGATCACTGTTAACTGTTTTCAGAACTCCATATAAAAGTTCAGCTGTAAACTCCTAGAGCCAGGAGACAGATATCCTAGGGCCAAGGGAGTTAAATACATCTGGAAAAAAATAAGGGAAATAGTGAAGGAAATTATTGGCTTTTCAAAGATTTTATAATTTTTTTAAAAGAAAGCCAAAGACTCTAGTATAGCACAGAGAAGACAAGTAGTGACTCTATAGCATCTTACTACGCTGATGGACAGTGACTGCAATGGCGTGCGGAGGGGACTTGATAATATGGTTGAATGTAGTAACCACAATGTTGCTCATGTGAAACCTTCATAAGATTGTATATCAATGATACCTTAATAAAAAAAGAAAGCCAAAGACTCTTGCTTTGAGGCTATTTACAAATATTGCAGATGGAAAGAGAAATCTCTTTCTCTCTGACACAAAAACATAGGCTATTAAATATTTTTTCTTTTTCTCTCCAAGGTAATAAACATTATGCGTGAGTTACATGCTCATTAAGTTACTGAAAAATGCATGGCCACAGTTAGTACAAAGTCCTTTGTAAAACAGTAACAGTCTCAAAGGTGCCACCACACTTAGAAATAATCATTTACTCTGTCAAATTAATAAGAAATTGATGGAGGACAGATGCTACTGAGAAAGAATAAGTAAATATTTGAGAGCTAGTTTGACAAATAGAAATAAAGAACCCTTTGTGTACCTTCCTTTTTAAAAAGATAAGCAGAAGCGTAAAATATGGATCCAGAGTATTTTGAATTTTGAGTTATTTCATTCCAAAAATGGGGGAGAGAGACCCAATATTATAAATGACAAGGAAGAGTGGGAATTGGAGCCTAAAGGAAAAGTCAGATTCTGTGACTCTTTCTTACATAAAACATACACGGAACCAAACATTTGGATGCCTAATTAAATATGTTCAGGCCATTTATGAATGCTGCTGATAGAATTTAGAATACTTTAAGGTTAAACGTCAGACCATAGGCCCTTATGCCTCAAGTAAAAGAGTAATAAAATAGGATGGCCCTTCTGTTTTCAGAGGATGCTGGTGTGGAGATAATGACTCTTTAAGAAATGTGGAAGAATATTTTACCTCTGGTTGGCTCACTTGGCTTAATACAGAACTTTAGGTAGGAAAGTCCCCAGTTTTCTTGGGCCACCTTGTAATTTCTCTTTCAGTGACACCTGCAGGTTTCTGTGGTGAGAATCTTTTAGGTTAGCCAAGCTGGATGAATTCCACATAGCCAACTAGATACAAGAATGTGCTCCCAGGGACAGCAGGCCACAACTGCTCCTGACCCAAGTGACGTGGTGCAAAGCCAGGAGTTACCTCAGAGGATGTGGGGAGATTCCTCCTTCTTCACTTTCTACAGTTGATTCAGTCTTGAGTTCTCTCTCAAACAAATCCCTTAAGAGAGGATTCTTTAGGCTCGGGTCATGGACTTCCTGATATTTATGCAGATGTGTGTATAGCTATGCTTCTGGGCGTGTGTATAGCTATGCTTCTTTTCTGGGGAGAGGACCTAGAATCTCCCAGGGTTTTCGAACTGTTAACTAAATCCCTTACCCCAAACACTACCATGCTTAAAACCCCCTACGTGTATATTTTTACTGGGTGGTTTTTGAAGTCCTTCACAATTATTGAGATGGTATTTTATGGGATGTATAGATCTAGAACTGTGTTGTCCAACAGTTCATGTGGCTATTGAGCCCTCAAAACATGGCTAATCTTCATTGAGTTATGCTGTAAATGTAAATACTCTCTGGTTTTCAAAGACTTAGTACAAAAAAAAAGTGAAATTTTTGTATTGATCACATATTGAATGATAATATTTTGGATATATTACATTAAATAAAATACATTATTAAAAATAATTTTACCTGTGAATACTAGAAAATTTCATGTTACTTGTGAGATTTGAATTATATTTCTTTAGCATAGTGCTGGCCTAGAATGTGCAAGTTCACATATTACAGAGATACAGAAAAAATAAATTTTCAGCAGCTTCTGGAAGTCAGTTGTCTTGAGCAGGAGGGAAAGGAACTAAGAATGTGCCAGGCACTGAGCAAAGTGCTTTACTCATTTTAATTCACTGGATTTCCACAGCGCATCCCGTGAGAGAGACCATACTGGCTAAGAGAATTCCTAAGGAAACAGAGAACCTCATAACCATTTCCTCTGACTTAAATTCCTTAACCAACAATGACAGCCCATTATTTTAATAGCAACAGTTATGTCTCTTAAAAGTGAAATTAAATTAGACGTATAATGGTTAAAATGGTGGAATATACTAAAAATACGGTGCCATGGTTATGTCCCTAGGCTCGAGAGTCAGACAGAATTGTAATCAGGATCTCATCAACTATGGCCTGTACATCCTGGGAAGGTTGCTTAGGTTGTCTAAATTGCAGGTTTTTCATCTTCAGTACAGCTGAGAGGATGACCTGAGATAAGTATGTGCTTAGCAGTGCTCTGCAAAGGGCTTGGTTACATTCATTATTTACTCAGTGAATATTACTTGTTAAGGACTCTATAGCATCTTATATGCCGATAGTGACTGCAGTGGGGGAGTGAAGACTTGATAATATGGGTGAATGTTGAAACCACAACGTTGTTCCTGTGAAACCTTCATAAGATCGTATATCAATGATAAGTCAATAAAAAAATACGTATTAATTGTTGATTATTGTTGCTGTTACTGTGGAGAGGTCAGGCAGACTGGAGGTTCATCGCCATGCTGCGACTTAAAGGTTGAATAATTGGGTTATGTTACGATCCTGTGGGAGCCCCTGTTTTTTTTATCTGCAAAATGAGAATATTTCTACTTCACAGAGATTCTGAGAAGATTGTCGCTCTCATTCAGGACACTTAGCACAGTGCTTGGCACAAAGGAGACAATCCCTATCAGGCAGTTATTATAACTGTTTCTTCCCTTTTGCGCTTTCCTGCACACACTGACATAATGGCTAAGTGCACGTGCTCTCAAGCCAGAGTCCTTGGGTTGAAGTCTAAGGTCTGCTGCTCTCTAGCAGTAGAATCTTAAGCAATTTACTTAGACTTTTTTGTCTGTTTCCTCATCTGTAAAATGGGATTATTGTAAGAATTAAGTGAATTAATGCATGTAGAGAGATCATGCCTGGCTCATAGTCAGTGCTTAAAAAGTGTTAACCATTTTATTACTATTGTTATTAGTTTTAAGTTTCTTTGAGTCTACTTTCCCTTTTATATTTTCACTGTTTTTCTTTTTTCATTTATTCTCAACATATCCCTTGAACTTCCAGGGACACTTATGAATACTATGTGTATAAATTGGTGACATTTAGAACTATTTTTTTAAATCAAAGTATATTTGATATATAGTATTATATTAGTTTCAGGTGTACAAGATAGTGATTCAACAATTATATACATTGCAAAATGCTCACAACAGTAAGTATAGTTACCATCTGTCACAATATAAAGTCATTACAATATTATTGACTATATAACCTATGCTATACTTTTCATCCCTGAGACTTACTAATTTTATAATTGGAAGATTGTACATATTTATCCCCTTCACCTATTTTGCCTGTTTCCTCACCTTTCTCCCCTATGGCAACCACCAGTATTTATGAGTCTATTTTTGTTTACATTTTTAGATTCCACATATAAGTAAAATAATATGGTATTTGGTTCTTATCTGACTTACTTCATTTAGTATAGTACTTTCTGGATCCATCCATGTTGTCGCAAATGGCAAGATTTCATTCTTTTATGGCTGAGTAATATTCTGTTGCACACATCTTCTTTATGAAGGAGGGCAGGGACAGAGGACGAGAATCATGATTCACTTTTTCGGCCAATGATGAAAAATGCCAAGATATAAACAGTATAGTAAGAACAGGAGGGATCCCATCTTAAGCCTGAGATTCCATTTTAAAAAACAGGGAATTAAGAGGTAGGATACCTTACATAGTCTTTAACAATCAGCCAACAATTTTTCTTTCCTTTTCTTTTCTTTTTTGCTATTGATTAAAAAAAATTTATTTTAGTATCATTAATCTACAATTACATGTGCAATATTATGGTTATTGAACTACCCCCTTCATCAGGTCCCCCCCCAACAACCCCATTACAGTCACTGTCCATCAGTGTAGTGAGATGTTATAGAAACACTACTTGTCTTCTCTGAGTTGTACAGCCCTCCCCGTGCCCCCCCAACATTACATCTGCTAATCGTAATGCCCCTTATCCCCCTTGTCCCTCCCTTCCCACCCATCCTCCCCAGTCCCTTTCCCTTCGGTAAATATTAGTCCATTCTTGGGTTCTGTGAGTCTGCTGCTGTTTTTTTTTTCTTTCAGTTCTTTTCTTTGCTCTTTTACTCCACATATGAGTGAAATCATTTGATAATTGTCTTTTTCGGCTTGGCTTATTTCACTGAGCATAATACCCTCTAGCTCCATCCATGTTGTTGTAAATGGTAGGATTTGTTTTCTGCTTCTGGCTGAATAATATTCCATTGTGTGTATGTATCACATCTTCTTTATCCATTCATCTACTGATGGACACTTAGGTTGCTTCCATTTCTTGGCTATTGTAAATAGTGCTGCGATAAACATAGGGGTGCTTATGTCTTTTTCAAACTGGGCTGCTGCATTCTTAGGGTAAATTCCTAGAAGTGGGATTCCTGGGTCAAATGGTATTTCTATTTTGAGTTTTTTAAGGAACCTCCATACTGCTTTCCACAATGGTTGAACTAATTTGCATTCCCACCAGCAGTGTAGGAGGGTTCCCTTTTCTCCACATCCTCGCCAACATTTGTTGTTGTTTGTGTTTTGGATGTTGGCCATCCTTACTGGTGTGAGGCGATATCTCATTGTGGTTTTAATTTGCATTTCTCTGATGATTAGCGATGTGGAGCATCTGAATTTGGCCATCTGAATTTCTTCTTTGGAGAAGTGTCTATTCATGTCCTCTGCCCATTTCTTAATTGGATTATTTGCTTTTTGTTTGTCGAGGTGTGTGAGTTCTTTATATATTTTGGATGTCAACCCCTTATCGGATATGTCATTTATGAATATATACTCCCATACTGTAGGATGTCTTTTTGTTCTACTGATGGTGTCCTTTGCTGTGCAGAAGTGTTTAACCTTGATATAGTCCCACTTGTTCATTTTTGCTTTTGTTTCCCTTGCCCAGGGAGATAATGTTCATGAAGAAGTCGCTCATCTTTATGTTCAAGAGATTTTTGCCTATGTTTTTTTCTAAGAGTTTTATGGTTTCATGACTTACATTCAAGTCTTTGATCCATTTTTAGTTTACTTTTGTGTAAGGGGTTAGACAGTAATCCAGTTTGATTCTCTTACATGTAGCTGTCCAGTATTGCCAACACCAGCTGCTGAAGAGGCTGTGGTGTATATCCAAGGCTCATTGTATATCCAAGGCTCCTTTATCAAATATTAATTGACTGTATATGTTTGGGTTAATGTTTGGATTTTCTATTCTATTCCACTGGTCTGTGGGTCTATTTTTGTGCCAATACCAAATTGTTTTGATTACTGTGGCTTTGTAGTAGAGCTTGAAGTCAGGGAGCATAATTCCCCCTGTTTGATTCCTCCTTCTCAGGATTGCTTTGGCTATTCGGGGTCTTTTCTGGTTCCATATGAATTTTAGAATTATTTGTTCCTGTTCATCTAAGAAAGCTGTTGGTATTTTGATAGGGATTGCATTGAATCTGTAGATTGCTTCAGGTAGTATAGCCATTTTGACAATATTTATTCTTCCTAGCCAAGAGCATCGGATGCATTTCCATTTGTTAGTGTCCTCTTTAATTTCTCTTAGGAGTGTCTTGTAGTTTTCAGGGTATAGGCCTTTCACTTCCTTCGTTAGATTTATTCCTAGGTATTTTATTGTTTTTGATGCAATTGTGAATGGAATGATTTTCCTGATTTCTCTTTCTGTTAACTCATTGTTAGTGTATAGGAAAGCAACAGATTTCTGTATATTAATTTTGTATCCTGCAACTTTGCTGAATTCAGATATTAGTTCTAGTAGTTTTGGAGTGGAGTCTTAAGGGTTTTTTATATACAGTATCATGTCATCTGCAAATAGTGACAATTTGACTTCTTCTTTACCAATCTGGATGCCATGTATGGCTTTGTTTTGTCTGATTGCCATGGCTAGAACCTCCAGTACTATGTTGAATAACAGTGGAGAGAGTGGGCATCCCTGTCTTGTTCCCGATATTAGATGAAAAGCTTTCAGCTTCTCACTGTTAAGTATGATGTTAGCTGTGGGTTTGTCATATATGGCCTTTATGATGTTCAGGTACTTGCCCTCTATACCCACTTTGTTGAGAGTTTTTATCACGAATGGATGTTGAATTTTGTCAAATGCTTTTTCAGCATCTATGGAGATGATCATGTGGATTTTGTTCTTCTTTTTGTTGATGTGGTGGATGATGTTGGTGGATTTTCAAATGTTGTACCATCCTTGCATCCCTGAGATGAATCCCACTTGATCATGGTATATGATCTTCTTGGTATATTTTTGAATTCGGTTTGCTAATATTTTGTTGAGTATTTTTGTATCTACTTTCATCAGGGATATTGGTCTGTAATTTTCTTTTTTGGTGAGGTCTTTGCCAGGTTTTGATGTTAGAGTGATGCTGGCCTCATAGAATGAGTTTGGAAGTATTCCCTCCTCTTCTATTTTTTGGAAAACTTTAAGGAGTATGTGTGTTATTTCTTCTCTATATGTCTGGTAGAATTCAGAAGTGAATCCGTCTGGCCCGGGGGTTTTGTTCTTGCGTGGTTTTTTGATTACTGATTCAATTTCGTTGCTGGTGATTGGTCTGTTTAGTTTTTCTGTTTCTTGCTTTGTAAGTCTTGGAAGGTTGTATTTTTCTAAGAAGTTATCCATTTCTTCTAGGTTTTCCAGCTTGGTAGCATATAGATTCTCATAGTATTCTCTTATAATTCTTTGTATTTCTGTGGGGTCCTTCGTGATTTTTCCTTTCTCATTTCTGATTCTGTTTATGTGTGTAGATTCTATTTTTCTCTTAATGAGTCTGGCTAGGGGTTTATCTATTTTGTTTATTTTTTCAAAGAACCAGCTCTTGGTTTCATTGATTTTTTTCTATTGTTTTATTCTTCTCAATTTTATTTATTTCTTCTCTGATCTTTATTATGTCCCTCCTTCTGGTGACTTTGGGTCTCATATGTTCTTCTTTTTCTAATTTCCGTAATTATGTCTTTGGACTATTCATTTGGGATTGTTCTTGGTTCTTTAAATAGTCCTGGATTGCAGTATACTTTCCTCTTAGAACTGCCTTTGCTGCGTCCCACAGACGTTGTGGCTTTGTGTTGTTGTTGTCATTAGTCTCCATGTATTATTTGATCTCTGTTTTAATTTGGTCGTTGACCCATTGATTATTTAGGAGATTGTTGTTATGTCTCCATGTATTTGTTATCCTTTTTGTTTTCTTTCTAAAATTTATTTCTAGTTTTATACCTTTGTGATCTGAGAAGTTGGTTGGTAGAATTTCAATATTTTTGAATTAACTGAGGTTCTTTTTGTCACTAGTATGTGGTCTATTCTGGAAAATGTTCCATGTGCACTTGAGAATAATGTGTATCCTGTTGCTTTTCAGTGTAGAGTTCTGCAGATGTCTGTTAGGTCCATCTGTTTTAGTGTGTTGTTCAGTGCCTCTGTGTCTTTACTTATTTTCTGTCTGGTTGATCTGTCCTTTGGAGTGAGTCGTATGTTGAAGTCTCCTAAAATGAATGCATTGCTTCCTATTTCCTCCTTTAATTCTGTTAGTATTTGTTTCACGGATGTCGGTGCTCTTGTGTTGGGTGCATATATATTTAAAATGGTTATATCCTCTTGTTGGACTGACCCCTTTATCTTTATGTAATGTCCTTCTTTATCTCTTGCTACTTTCTTCGTTTTGAAGTCTATTTTGTCTGATACAAGTACTGCAACACCTGCTTTTTTCTCCTTGTTGTTTGCATAAAATATCTTTTTTCATCCTTTCACCTTTTGTCTGTGTATATCTTTGGGTTTGAAGTGAGTCTCTTGTAAGCAGTATATAGATGGATCTTGCTTTTTAATCCACTCTGTTACTCTGTGTCTTTTGATTGGTGCATTCAGTCCATTTACATTTAGGGTGATTATCCATAGACATGTATTATTTCCATTGCTGACTTTAGATTCGTGGTTACCAAAGGTTCAGGGGTAGGTTCTTTACTATCTAACAGTCTCACTTAACTTTCTTGTTAAGTTACTGTAAACACAGTCTGATGATTCTTTATTTCTCTCCCTTCTTATTCATCCTCCTCCATTCTTTATATACTAGGTGTTTTATTCTTTGCCTTTGGTTAGTAGTTGGATGGTCTGCTTTCTTTGGTATGATTTTATTTTGTCTGGTGACCTCTTTTTAGCCTTAGGAGTGCTTCCTTCTAGAGCAGTCCCTTTAAGATATCCTGTAGAGGTGGTTTATGGGAGGCAAATTCCCTCAGCTTTCGCTTGTCTGGGAATTGTTTAATCCCTCCCGCAAATTTAAATGATAATCATGCTGGATGCAATATTCTTGGTTCCAGGTCCTCTTTCATTATGTTAAATGTATCATGCCATTCTCTTCTGGCCTGTAAGGTTTCTGTTGAGAAGTCTGATGATAGTCTGATGGGTTTTCCTTTGTAGGTGATCTTATTTCTCTCTCTAGCTGCCTTTAATACTCTGTCCTTATCTTTGATCTTTGCCATTTTAATTATTATGTGTCTTGGTGTTATCTTCTTTGGGTCCCTTGTGTTGGGAGATCTGTGGGCTTCATAGTCTGAGAGACTATTTCCTTCCCAAGCTTGGGAAGTTTTCAGCATTTATTTCTTCAAAGACACTTCCTATCCCTTTTTCTCTCTCTTCTTCTTCTGGTACTCCTATGATTTGAATATTGTCCCGTTTGGATTGGTCACACAGTTCTCTTAATATTCTTTCATTCCTGGAGATCCTTTTATCTCTCTCTGCCTCAACTTCTCTGTATTCCTGTTCTCTGTTTCTATTCAATTATCTGTCTCTTGCACCTCATCCAGTCTGCTGCTAAGCCTGTTGATCGCTTATCTCATTTCTGCATTGTCTTTCCTCACTTCCCTCACTTCCTCCCTTAGCTCTTGCATATTTCTCTGTATATCCATCAGTATGGTTATGACTTTTATTCTGAATTCTTTTTCACGAAGATTGTGCATGTCCATCCCATCAGGCTCCCTCTCTGGGGTGTGTGGCTAAGCTTCGTTTGTACCATATTCCTCTGTCTTTTCATGGTGATAGAAGTGGTAGCTGGTAGGCACCACGTGTGTCAGCTGGGCTCTTTGAGATTTTTCAAACGGAAAATTTAAAAAAAGAAAAAAACAAAAGAAAACAAACAAAAAACGCCCACCTGGAGTAGATTCTGTGAGGATGCTGTAGGTGGCACTGCTGCTGCACTATTCCGCAGCCGCTGTAGCTCCGCTGGCCCTTTGTGGCTCTGGCCAGGGAGGGAACAAATGGGAGGCTGCTGATCTCTGTGGGAAGCCTGGGCGTGGCTGCTTTGCCCGGCCACCGGCCAAGGGGTCCGAAATTCCCCAGGACTCCCAGCCTACTGTGCTGAGTGCGCTGGGACGATTTTGTTCCGCTATCGGGCCCTTGTCTCTTTCAGACTTTTAAAAAAGCACACGGTTTTCTTTTGTCCTGGGGAGCCGGCTGAGGGGACCTGCCATCTCAGATCCTGCTCTTCCGTTTCTCTAATCTCCAGTACAGCATGCGATGTGTGTCTGTGCTCCCGGTGCAGATCACCAGGGCTGGTTATTTGGCGGGCCTGTACTTCCACTCCCTCCCCACTCTGAATCTTTTCCTCCCGCTTGTGCGCTGGGGTGGGGGAGCGCTCGGGTCCCTCCAGGTCGCGGCTTTGTATCTTACCTGCGTCATGAGGTGCTGAGTTCTCACAGGTGTAGCTGTAGCCTGACTGTTTTCTTGTATCTTCTGGTCTCTCTTTTAGGAATAGTTGTATTTGTTGTATTTTCATAAATATATATGGTTTTGGGAGGAGATTTCCGCCACCCTGCTCATGCCGCCATCTTCCAACAACTTTTCTTAAGCAGGACAGGCAGTCCTCATTGATATGTTCCCAGTTCTTGAAGGAAATCACTATCTTGGAGAAGAACAGGATCAATAAATTCCTTATGTTAAGTTTATCTTACAGAATATCTACAGGACTGAATGTAGATAGTGACATGATGTCTCTCACTGGAGAGGGACATCGTGAGACCACAAGTCAAGCCTGTGACCAACAACCCCCACCTTACACCACCCTTTGCCTTAAATGACAGAATCCTAAGCCCTTAAGTGTGCCTCCTCTCCAAGGTTGCCTGTATTCCCTTTCTTTGAGTGTGTACTTTTTTTTTTTTTTTTTTTTTTGCTTTTTTCCCCAACTGTTTATAAGAAGAAAATCCCCCTCGTGGCTTTTGGGTTGTACAAAAGCAAGTGATGGGCCAAATTTGGCCCCAGCTAGGGGCTGAGTGTGTACTTTTTGAATAAAACCTTCTTACTGCTCAACTTACTGCATTTTGTCTCTGTGCTCTTCCAGTGATGAGTGTCTTTGTTACTTTGGTATTTCATTCTATTTTTTAGACTTAAGCACAAGTCTTCACTCTCTCTGTCCCACTTCAGATAAGTAGGGATGGGCCAGTGAGTTCTCTGACTTGGGGTCTTGGGCTTGCAAGTTCCCATCACCTAAGTGACCAGGACAGGACTGTAGCTGTATGACTGTGTTCTTTAGTAGCCTGCCCCAAAATCTCCTCTCTTTGGGAAGTTCTCAGAATATAATCTCACTCCATCCAGTGCTCTGTAGTACCCCAAATCCTCGGGTGGTAGGGGCTTAGTTCCCATGCATGCAGATTCAAGTGGACACTGGATCCAGGTGACCCTGGCTTCAGGAGTTGGCAAGGGATCTGCCCTATGCCGAGCAGGAGTTCAGTGAACTTCCCTTTTCCTCCCTCTGCTCTTCCTTGCTCTCTGCTGCCTACAAGGAAGCTTTCATTTACTGCTACTCTTGCTTTAATGTTTTCCTTCCTTACCTACACTCATCCAACCTGCTCGAGAATTCTTTTTTGTTCGGAGTCAAGAACCCTTCCCTGTCCAGGTTGAGGTTTCTCCTAGTGTTTCCCCTAGTGTGCAGGGAGAGACCTCCCCAAATGCAGCTGCCTGGCAACATTTATTTATTCATCTATTGAGGGACACTTTAAGTTGCTTCCATATCTTGTTTGTTGTAAATAATGATGTAGTAAACACAAGGGTGCATGTATCTTTATAAATTAGTGATCTCGTTTCTTCAGGTAAATTCCCAGAAGTGGAATTATGGGTTGTATGGTATTTCAATTTTTAATTTTTTTTGAGGAAACTCCACAATCTTGATCAGTGTGTTTACTTTACACCATAAAGCAATTTAGAGAGAAAGTGATCATGACAGTCACATAGAGGTTTTACGTCATTGTCTTCAAGTTTCAAACCAGTTCAAGAAATTGAGATCCTGAGTAAATTAAAAAAAAAAAAATCAGACATTTGTAACACTGGAAACCCAGCTGACCAAGGCACATCATTGTTGAAGAGCTGGCTAGAGAGAAACTTTCAACCAACTTGCTAAGTTATTCACTCAGGTAAGCAGGGTGTAGAATCTTTAATCAATGGGTATAATGGATGAAATGAACAGGACTGCTTCATGTGTTTGTCATGGCTCCATGTTAGGTCTGGTTGAAGAATACTGGCAGAAGGTAAGAAGTGAAGCTAACTAGCCAATCTACAAATAATGAAGCATTGTGTGGGTAGAACTCTTAAGTCACTTAATTTCCTACCTTTAGGTAAAAGAAATGTTTAGTCTTCTAGAAAAGAAGAGTTTAGAAGGACTATAGCTTTCCCATTTGCCTTACTGATTTTGGTTGTTTTTATTTTAACCAATTTGGCATTGCTTTACATTTCATGTTTTCAACATCCTGTTGAGTTTGCCATGACACCAACCTGATTATACGACTTCGCTAAACTCCTTGATTGTTGTAGCACAGACCATATATTTCAGCCAGTCAGATCAACTTTCTTTTAAACTATATGATTGCAATAACTCTACATAATCCAGTACAATGCATTTCCTGTAAAATTGAATTTAATACAAACCATCTTTTAATCCTAGTATCATAGTAGGCATTGGAATTGCAGTTGAATGTTTCAAGACCCCATTTATCAGGCAAAGGTAATTTCAGTGGAATACATCACGTTAATGACAATAGCTTGTCTCATTTTTAGCATACTGTTGGCTTTGTTTGTGTGTGGAAGTCAAAGGAGACATGTGAAGAGCTTGAGAGTTTTAGTTAGTTCATTGAGTCTCTGCTTTCAGACTCTTTTCAAGCTCCATTAATGATTTTCTGTGAGTTGGGGGAAATGAATTTTGGAAGTCTGTCAGAGTTGAAAAGGTAACTAAGCTGCTACTTCTTGTTTAACTAACTGCTTTCACTTTATTCACCTTTGTACCTTGGAAGGGAAAAATGCACAAATTTGTTCTGTTTTGAGCAGTGAAAAATGCTTAATAGGATTCTAATTAATAAGCTCAGATTCAAAATTACACTTAATTCTATTCCAGCATGAAAAGAAATTGTGACTAAAAAATATGGGAAATTTGCATGTCACTTCCATGTTCCCTTTTCCTTGTGTTTGTAATGGACCAGACAACATTACCATTTGTCCTTCTGCACAGGACAGAATTGTACAAAATTATTCAAATTGTTTAAAATTTTAGATTCATAAGGCCATTTAATGCACTTACATTTAGGGAACTAAATGTGTCCAAGTGCTGGGCCTAACTGTTCAGGATACTACTGAACATTTTTCTTGACCTGTGTGATAATTTAAGAAATTCATACTTTCGTAAAAAGAAAAAAGAAAAAAAAAGTAACGACTTCCCCTATTGACTAGACTCTGCTGGTAAGACTGTATGTTCCTTTTTAAGATGACTTTGGATGTTTTCCTGCCATTTACATTGGACAAGCAGAAATAATTGGAATAGTTTACTTTTTGAAATGCCCAGGCACTGGGTCCTGCATTACTCTTCATTATAGCTGAGTTGTGTATCCTCCTTTACCAATTTCCTAGAGTTCTTGCTGCACATCTAAAAAATTCTGACCTCAGAAGGTGGTAATGAGTCATAAAATTTAAAAGATTGCTTGTTGTAGGAGTTGCATTTTTATCTTTTTAATTAAAATTAAAAAATATATTTTGTTATTAGAAGAAAATGCTACTCATGCACTTTTTTAAAGTTCTTATTTTGAGATACATACAAGAAAATGCACAAATCTTAGATAGCTTGATGAATTTTGACATGTGTATACACTCATGTATATTATACATTACCCAGGTCAAAATATCGAATACTCTAATTTTTCCCCCTTGACTGATTTCACCCATTCCCCACTCCCTCTCCTATGGCAACTACCAGTCTGTTCTTTGTGTCTGTGAGTCTCTTTCAGTTTTGTTTTTTCATTTGTTTTTTTTTTTTTAGAATTCACGTATAAGTGAAATCACATGTTATTTGTCTTTATCTGACTTATTTCACTTAGCATAATTCCCTTTAGGACCATCCATGTTTTGCAAATGGCAAGATTTCATTCTTTTTTAAGGCTGAGTAATATTCCATTGCAAATATGTACCACATCTATTTTATCTGTTCATCTATTAATGGACATTTAAGTCATTTCCATATTTTGGCTATTGTAATTTTAAGAAGTGAAAGTAATGAAATTGTAAAGGTAGAAATTCAGGAATCTATGATATCAGAAAAGCAGTGTAAGGAAAACTTAACACTTTTAGATTGGTAGCAACCAATTTCTTTAACTATTAACAAGACCAGTTCCTCCTTGGGATAGGTGAAGCTTTTACCAGTTTAAAAATTGGTTAAGCTTAAACATCTGATTTTAACTTAAAGCAGATTATATTTATTTACTGTTTTTTGACATGAGGATAAAGTTTTTTCTTTGAGATGTTACTAATAATTGAACCATTGGTTCACCATTTTGTATAAACTACATGCAGCATGTAGGATCTAATTTCCAGTTTCATATCTTTAAATTAGAGATTTTAATAACTGCAGAGCAATCTGGGGGAAGTCAAATTCTGCACTTTTCTATTTTCTTGTTTTTTTTATAAAAAGAATTATCTTGTCCACCCCATATGTTTTTCTTGCATCATCCATGGTTTTGCTTGTAATAGTGGTTATTTATTCTCACTGATGAATAGCATACCACTGTTTTGATATACCATAATTTACTTATTCATTCTGCTGTTGATGGACATTTGTGTAATTTCTACTTTGGGACTTTCACTCACAGTGCTGCTATGAAATTCTTGCAGTCTTTCCTTAATCATATACATACATTTCTCTTGGGTATATACCTTGAAGTAGAATTGCAGGAGCATACTATGCAGGTCATCAGCTTTACTAGGTAATTTTCTGAAGTGGTTGTACCAATGTTCTCCCACCAGTGGTGTATGAGAGTTCCAGTTGCTCTACATCCTTGGCAACACTTATTTTTTTGCCTGCTTACAATTTCTGTCTACAGAATTTTAGCTGTTCTTATGGGAATGTTACATGAATATACCTTTATTCTTCTATTTTAGACATTATTTTTTATACTAGGTGGGAATTTAGTTCACTTACTCTCTTTCTTCCCTCTTCCGTTCTCTATCCTTTCCCTGCCCAATTTTAATTGTTGTATTATTTTTATTCTATTATTTACCTTCATAATTCCTCTATCATTTACTTTAACCAGTATTTCTTAATCTTGAAGTAAAATTTCAGAAAGCTATTTACATATTGGTTCAGAAAGAGGGAATATGGTTTATATACTTACAAATTCATGCAAATGCATAAATTAGAAAATAGAGTTTATACCAAAAAGTCCTATAAGTAATAATAGTGTTTAAGGAATAAAGTCGGGATAATTGGAAGATTTTTTTTGTTCTGTGTTGAGGGAATGGTCTATAGAAAAGTTAAAAATAGGAAAGGAGGGAGGAAGGGAAGAAGGAAGGGAAAAAGAGAGAGGGAGAGAGAGAGATCCAAAGAGAGAGATAGGAAACAGTGCAGGTATATAGCTAGGTTCTCTGTCCTGCAATGACTTCTGCAGAGAGGACTTGATGGCCTATGTAACCAGGAAGGCATATCACCAGGTATTTCAGAGAAGATATGAGATCGTTTTTCACTAAGAAGGAAAATAATTTTTCAGGAAGCTATCACCTAGAGAATTTCATCCACATAGATGACCAGTTTGCATAAACCAGTAAACCCTACTGCTCTTTTCTTGATTAAAAGTCATGGACTTTGGAAGATTTTTTTGTTCAAGTTACAAGAATAATTGTTTCGGCTCTCATACTGTCTGGCTTATGTGAGACTAAACCCTCATGTCTACTGAAGAGTATCTAATCATGACCAAACACAAATTCTACATCCTGTCTCCTGCTTCATAGGTATTGACTAATCCCATTTTTCTGTGTCTAGTCATAGTGATTAAGCTTTTAGTGAATTCACAAAACAGTTGGCCCAAAATTCACTTAGTACTGACCGTTGGAAAATGTCTCTCAATATGCAAGAGCGCTCACTGTGACTTTGCTCCCCCATGTGTGTAAGGACATGATGGAAGGAATTAGACATTGTTTAGCTTAAGAGGAGAGGCATTTTAGGGGTCTTGTAAAGGCCCTCTTCAAATACTTGATGAATACTACAAGAAAGAGAACATATTAAATATGTGTGACTCCAGAATTTAAAATAAAGGCAGAAGGCATGGACTTTAGCTTAGTGTGTGAGGATGGGTTTCCTGATGCTTAAAACTGTTTAATCAGGAAATATCTTGCTTATGAGAAATAATATGTCTAATGTTGAAGACCAAATGTTTAGTCGGGGTGAGTGATAGCTTGTTGGGTTTCTAAGGTCAGACCTCTAAGCATCTATCTCACCATGTGAATCCTTGATTCTGTATAACATATTATCCTGAATCTGAGATACTATCTATTATAAAAAGCATCCTAATTTGAGAGAGTTTAAAACATGACAAATTGAGGGTGTTAAAATGGATGAAATATGGTTCATATTCTCTTTTTTTGTGAGGAGAGTTTTTGGATCAGACGTGGCTTTGTAGTTTCCATCACTTTCTCTATGTTTACAACCCCCTCTTGGACTTTGCTGGATCTCGTTAGTCCCTGGATATACCCAGGGGTTTACATGTTCTGGAAATAAGCAAAGGAAAATATGTTCCTTATTACCTCTCTTGCAATAAAGTGCATGACCATGTGAACTAGAGTAAATGTGGTTTGGATAGTTTCTTCTGATTGTAGACTCATAATATACTCAACAGGCTGGCAGGACCACATAAGGTTCATAGAGTGCATTGGGTTAAGAGAGGACTGTTGGTGTTTTATATTTTCTTGAGAATTTTTTTGGAATTGTATTTGAAGTTCACATTCTAGGACATCTCACAATGCTCTATTTTAATTGATTCATACATATTTTTATATTTAAATTTTATTTAAACATAATATCTATTATTTAACAATAAAAGTAATTTTCGCCTTAATTTTGTTCTACTAATATGCACTTTCTTTAATGCCATGAAACCATGGAGAAAAAAATGAAAGGCTTATGTCATCCTTCCCATTTGCCCTTTTGATGCATAAACATCAACCTTTGTAATCGCCCTAAAGTTAAGTTGCATCGGAAATGACTTCTAACCCTGACTCCAGAATTTCAGTGCTGGTGATTTGAAGTGTTCTTAGCGTTGATACTGCCATCCTCCGCTAACTTTGTAGGAAAAGTGATAGACTTTCAACCTGATTTTCCATTTCTGGCTATTAGGAAATTTGGAAAAAGACAAATGAACATCAGAAGAGGAAAGGTTCAATTTTCTGCTTGACTATAATCACATCTAATTTAGCCTCTTGTACTGTTCCCAGACATTTTTGGTATTTGTCAAGTGCAAAAATGAAAGACAGAGATCATCTTCAAACAAGGCTTTAAAAATACTGCTCTAAGATAATGGCAATCAAAAGCTCAGGCCAAAACAGCCAAAAAAAAAAAAAATGACATATGCAATCACTACTAATCATTAATGTCTAAAACGTCTTAAAAGTATGTCTAAATATGTCTAAAAAATGCATCAGCTGCTCTGAGTGCTTACAGGCATGCTGGTATCATCATTCATGACAGATACCTTTGGTAGCAGGGTTACTTTCCCCTCAGTGGGCTGAGGTGGGGGAACCAGGGTTTCGTGACTCTGTGAAGTGAGTGTTCTTGGGTTATGTGCCTTGATACTTCTGTGAAAGCCCCCCTCAACTCCTTTATAGGGATTTTACCATTATACCTAAAGAATGAACTTTAAAGGCATCCAGGTTAGCGCACCAACTTTTCATCTCCTAGGGAGTTTTCACCTGTGTCCCCCTTTGTTGGCAACTAAAGGGCAACGTAAATATTTACTTTAAGTAGTACTTTGCTGACTTTTTATTCTACTCCCTAGTTATTATTTAGTTTTCATACCTGTCTAATAGCTGAATTATGTAAAATCATTTTGATTTATTTTTGTGAGGGGGAGGAATCTGGATTGAATTATTATATTTCCATGGAATGTCACTAATAATTTCAAATCCATGAACTTAGATAGGGAGTGGAAAAAATGCAAAACAGAACCTCTGGTTTTTCTCATTAAATGTCATTGCGTGTTGCAAAAACTGTTTAGCATTTCATTTTGTTTAATATGGGTGTGTGATTTCTGAACACAGAGGGTTGTTTAAAAAGATAGGAAGTATGCTCTGTGAGTCCCTTTGCTTAAAACGACAGGATTAATATTAATGTGGCACTGTACCCAGGTACAGCTGTGGGGTTTTAGAGCTCTGTATTCCATTCTTGAAACTAGTCAATTCCCAAACCTCCGCTTAATCAGATTGACCGCTGTCAGCGCAGATTATGATTTTCACAACTGGCACCTCACCACCAATTTCCCCACAGCGTTTTTCACCCTCTCTCCTTCCCTTTTAAGCCCTTCTCACCTTTTCTTCCTGGGAAGACCTGGTGCTATTCAAATAGTAGGGAGAATGCTTTATTCCAGAAAGAAATGAAAACACATCTGTTGCCGTTGCAACAGATAAGCAACCAGATAGCCCTTTTCAACTAGCAGCGGTTTTAGGCCTCTCCCTTTAATAATGACTAGTGTCATTGTTTTAGCTTTTGTAAATTTGAGACGCTCCCCCATGGTCCTCTCTCATCTAATCAAGGACATTCCTGAACAGGAGGACAGCTCAGTCTGGTAAAATTACTGACACATATCTGACGAGAGCCTGTAGGTTTTCCTTCTAATGAGCAGAAAGCCATACGTGAACCAAGGACGAGCTGGAGATGTCAAAGAATGTACAAAACACAGCTCGCATTTCATCCTCACTGCTTTACTGTTGAACCACCCTTGCCCAGGAGTGAAAGGGTAAACTGAATGCCCCATTCCCACCTTAGAAACATGCGTTGATTTAAGAGGTATCAACTCTTTCTTCCCTTGCAGGGACCCTCCTCCTGCCCTGTCCACATAGTACATGACTTTGAAGGTGCTTAACTGCAGTGACAGCAGCAAGAATCATCTGGGGGAGATTTTAACTATTCCAATTCCCAGGCTACAGTCTGGCCAATTAAATAGACTCTGAGGAATATCAGCATTAAGAAAGAAAGAAAGAAAATTACTAACTCCAGTGTGCAACCAGTGGCCAGGCTGAACAAGCGCGAGGCGGAATTAGAGTGGCGTCTGTCAGGAGAGGAAGCTGTACTCTCCTCAAGGATACTTAGCAGACAGTTGTTACTGCAAAGAGGAGACAGGGAAGCAAGAGAAAAGGACAAAGTTGCATGCTTCCTGTCTTTCTCCAAGTCAGCTGGGGTCTCCACCCACCCAGTGTGGGTAACCCAGTCTTGCACCTGCAACTCGGGGCGGGTGAGGTTGGGCCCCAGGCCTGGGGGACTGGGTGAGGCGGGGTCACTGGAGGAAGCTCCCCGGCGGCGTATCAATAGCTTTAGGCGTAGGCCGTGCGCCCCCCACGAAGGCGGCGGCTGCGGGGCGGAGAGCAATTTGGGGGCGCAAAAGGAAGCTGGCTCGGGCGCAGGTGGCGCTCGCAGCCCAGCCCACTGTGCAGCCAATCGCGGGCGCAAGCGCAGCCTGGTGGCGGCAGCGGTAACCTAGCGCAGGGCTCTGGCAGGAGTCGGGGGAGGCAAAGGCGGCGCCCGCAGAGAACGGCGCGCAGGCTGGAGTGAGAGCCGGTGGCGAGAGGTGTCGCCCGGCCGAGCGAGGAGAACTTAGCATGGGGAAGAAGTGGAGGGACGCGGCGGAAGTGGAGCGGGGCTGCCCGGATCGCGAGGACGGCGCGGAAAGCCGCCGGCGCAGCCGGAGCGCGAGCCGGGGGAGGTTTGCCGAGTCGTGGAAAAGGTTAAGTTCCAAGCAGGGATCCACCAAGCGCTCGGGACTCCCGTCGCAGCAGACGCCGGTGAGTGCCCGGCGGTGAGCCTTTTGGTTTTTCTCCCTCCGCACGCAACTCGAGCCCTTTCCATGGTGCTGAACTTGCCTCGTTAGGGGCTCGAGCCACGGAACTTGTGGAGCCGCTTCTGATCAAAGTGTTGGGGGCAGGGAGGAGGGGCAAGAAAGAAAGACATCCCTTTCTTCGGCTAGGGGAGGGTCTTCTGACGTCTCTGGTGTTTCTGCAAAAACGGAAGACATGTTCGAGAGGCGAGGGGCTCACTGTCAGATCATGAGAGTTTTGCAATTAGCAGTGCGAGGTGTTGTCGAGTGTATTGTGATTCCTGTACGTCCCGAGGGTCTGTCTGTGCAGCGTGTTCGAAGGTACTCGGTATCCGCTGAATGAGGGCGGAATAGGAAGGGCATGTCATATTTTAACTCTCTTGGCATTTGCTCTCTTCCCTCTCACCTCCCCCCCATGTTAATAGGTGCGTTTGATTGTTTGCAGAATATCATTTGCATGCAGAGAATAGCAAGAATATTCCAGGTGCTTATAACCCACTGTTAACATATACAGCGTTCAGAAAACAGTTTTCCCTTGTGTCAGCTCCTCTTGAACGTCTAATTAGTGCAATAAAAGCACGTAAGTGAAATTAATATAGGCATCGTATGTGCGTAGAGAAGTACATTTGATAAAAACTTTAGCTGCATTTTTAGTATCTAAGTGTTATCTATTTTCCTTCAGCCTAGTTGGAGACAACTCTGTTCCAGAAAGTGCAGAGTCCCCCTGTTGCTCTAGGGAGAAGGGTGCACCACTTTAATCAGAATATCAGCGTGTGTGTGTGTGTGTGTGTGCGTGTGTGTGAGTGCTTATGTTTTACATATACAGGAGTGGACAGCAGGTATTGTACAGTGAAGAGAAATTGAATTGATATTTTAAAAAGGATGGCACGTAGCATTGTATTTCACAGCATGAATAATTTTACTACCCTGTTTTGGTTTTGAGGGATCATTACTGAAGGGAAAAAAATCCCTAGAAAGCAGGATGTTTAAAATATTACTTCAACAGAATGAAATGTAAACTCGTAAAATTTTTGGTGTGTATGCTTGTTCACAAAAACTACTATCAGAAACTGCTACTAAATTTGAAATATTTTTCTCTAATATTTAATGTGTTTTGTGGGTAGGTTTTCAATTTACATATGGATATAGTACACTTAAAGCACAATTAATTTTATTTCAGACATTGAACTCTTTGTTTAGAAATGTAGACTTGAAAATGTTTTTAAAAGGAGAATATAATTCTGAAGATAGGTTTTTCTGAAATAAATTATGTAGTGAATATAAAATTAATGACTTGGGGTTTCTATCAATCATTTGAACTAAGAATTTTACCCTCTTATTAATAGAAAGCCTAAGTTTTGTTCTAAGTAACTTCTTATGCTGCTTATTTGATTCTGTTCAACAGGTGTGTGCAGAGTCTATATCAGGAATGTACACAATCTTCCTACAACTAGATGTTAGGTTAAACAGCTTGCAGGTTATCTAGAATAAAAATGTGAGAGATGAGGACATAATAGGATACCATGACAACCAAAAGACATCTGGAAAGTGTGTCTTCTGTTTACTAAGGGGGATGATGATGCTGTATTTCTCTTTAATACTTGTTAATTGAAACATTAGTAATTCAATTAAAAACCAGTTGTGGCAAAAACCTGTGCTAATTCTCACACTGCCTGGCAAAGTTAATATAGATTTTGTTCTAAGAAAATCTAGAAAGTGTTCCTAGCTAATGATCAGAATTTTCTGATACAAAGACAATGAAGTTCTGCAGATCTTAGATCTGGGATGGTGGTTTTTAACCAAGATGTGATTTCATTAGCTGTTAACAGAGACTTTCTACTTGATCTGTGAGACACCCAGCATGATCATGCTAACAGGAGGGAGGGAACACTATTGCCCGAAGCAGGTATGCTTATAAAAGTTTTTATCTTCAAGGCAAGATTTTTTTCTCTTCTTCTTAAGGTGAGCTGGTACTATTTTCTACTTTCATTGTATTTCCAGAAGAAAAAAATAGCTTAAACTACAGAGATTAAAGGAAGTGATTAAGTAATATAACTTATGCTGCTTCTTGTGAATAAATAAGGTCTTCTCTGATGTGGCTTTGGAGCTTACTCATTTTGTGTTGTATTCAGAGATACTGTGGCATCTATCCTGATAAAAATCGTATGAGGATTTTATTCTCTTCTTTGAAGACAAAACAGATAAATGTGGAAAAATTTAGTTCATAATAAAACCTGGGAGCATTCTTACATCTTCTTTTTTCTTTCTTTTGAGAATGTAAAATGATTGTGTAGTTGTTTTATCAATGTGGCCTTCGTTATACTCTTCTTCAGTCAGAGTCTTGAAATCACTTCCAGTTAGTTATTCCCAGGGAACGATACAGTCCATGACTCTGTCTCCAATGGGAATGGTTGCATTTTTTTTCATTTTCACTAAGAACAAAGCATGAATACTTCATGGATAATGGGGGAGATTTCCTTTAGTAAGGAGAGGGGTGCCATATTCTTGGTTAATCCAGGAATACTTTTCTTCTGCGATCTGAGTCATGGTATTTTGGTGTGTGAAACATAAGGGAGGTCTGTTTGAATCAACCTTGGTAATTAGATTCCCTACCTACTTATCACTAAATATGTTGGTGTTTTCTTAGAGATATCGTAGAGGTTGGGCTGGCCCCATGATTTTAATGCCACTATTAGCAAAAAAAAAGTTGCATTTCTGTCAAGCTCTGTGGTACTCAGAAAATGGTCTCCTGACGTTCTTTATGGAGTATGGCAGGCCCATGCGAATGCATGCTGTCCCTGCCCCAGATCTCCGGGGTCTGCTCCTGTTCTGACACCCGGCGGATGCAGTGCTCCTCTGTACAAAAGCTAGAGGTTGGGCAGCTGATCTGAGTCCTAACAGTGGCATTTAAAGGGCATGTTTTCAAGTTCTGGGCCACAGTTGTGGGTGTGTCTTAACAAATCAATTCTTGCTAATTTGAAAAGAATTTTTTTCTTTTTTCTAATTCAAGAGACGCTCTCCCCTGTCTCCTTATGTTTAGGCTTCATGGTTGACAATGCAAGTTTTAATCCCAATACTCAAATTATACCCCTAATCATACAATTCTGATAGAGTCAAGTAGGATTTAATCATATTCATTCCTTGGAATTTGTTCTTCTGAGAGTGGGTCATAGATTATTTTTCAAATCTTAAAAATGTTGTTTTAGTAAATGTAAAGGCATTTTACATCGATTTTATAGTTATATAAATATGAAAGGTATGTATTTGAATTTTGGTTATCAAATCAAGTTTCTGGATATTATTATTTTATATAATGTCTCTGTTGAATTGGTCAACAGGCATAAAAGTACTTTAAAACTTCTTTGCCTCCATTCTCTCCAATCTGAATTTCATATTTTTCCTAGAAGCATTGTTCCTGTTATACCTATTACGTGTTTTAATTGCATGAAATCTATTGAAATGCATGAAAATCTATTGAAAGGAGATCCAGCAAGTGCCATCTGGTGTTACAAATATCACTTTGGCATGTAATATTTTTATCTTGGTAAGGTGATTTCCTCCTCTAGTCCCACAACTATTTAAAAGCTTATTTTCAAATAGATGCAGATTTAATTTAATATCTGAGTAAGCTCTGTGTAAAAAGGGGAAAAAAAAACCAGTTCTGAGGGAGTAAAATGATGGAGTTGTAATTAGAGTTGTTTTTCGGCCTGAGATAGCATGCTTGCTTCCACTAATGCTGTAATTACCCTTATCAGCAGGTGCGCACCACAGCACATCACACCTCGGGCAGATAAGTGGACAACTGAGAGTGTATAGAAATAGCAGTACTGCAAAGTAGACAAGTCCAGCTCCTCTGGCGACCAAATTCACTCTTCCCACAGCTGTTGGAAGTGCTGTGTGAGCAGGGGAGGATGCCTTCAAACACCGTGGTGCTGCTTCTGAGGCTGACTTGCTCCTTTTGGACCTAATAGGTGCCTTCCAGTTGTTGTTGCCAAAAGCTGGGTTCTTCAGTGTCTTCAAGTAGATGGGGAAAGGTTGAGCCAAAGGCAGGGCTCGAGTCAGAGAAACTCATCTCCCTACCAGCTGCTCATTTGAGGACCAGGTGGATGGTAGATCCCCGGTGGCTATGGTAGAAACAACTGCAAGTTGGTGAAAAGAATCCTCGTTTCCTTTTCCAGTGTCTCATATGGTATTGCAGTGTCATTGAACCCTGCATAGTTTGTTCTTGTTACACAAAGGGCTCTCCTGGTGAAAGCAGAATGGATCCCCTGCACTGCTAGTCCATTACTGAATAAGCCATTTCTTGACAGGTTGATGTTTGTCTATTGCTTTTTACTCACCGTGTTAAAAAAATAAAATAAAAAAGGGACAGTGTATTGCTCAGGAATCCAGATGTATGTGAGTTTTTTGATGGGAAAAAAAGCCATTTTCTGATAATGATCCATTTCATTTAAGCATTTCTGAAATGTTACTTTTTTTCTAGCAATTAATATAACATTGATCATAGTGAATTAAAAATTTAATTTCGTTTCATCTTTCATTCGAGGGCCCTGAATCTATTAAGGTGGGAGGTGAGTGGTTCAAGTATTTGAAGTTTTGAAGAGAAAGATATCCTTGTATGGCAATGGTTTTAAATGTTTTCAGTTATTCCAAAATATATTAGAACAGTTCCTCCTGCCATTATTTACTGTGATCTTGAAAATTGGAAACCGTTTATAAATAGTAGCAAAACATTATATTCATTTGTTCTGACCAGCTGTGATGGTCTGTTCATTGACTTTACTTTTTGTTTCTTTCACTTGCAAAGCTAAAGGAGGGCTGGTAGAGCAAAAATGAAAGGATTATAGAGAACAACATTTAAGGAAACTTGCATTTATCTACCATTCATTGCGTGCTTCCGGAGATTTAGGCACCATCGTAGGTACTAGACAACTGCCCTAAGATAACTGATGGTTTAACACAAGGGCAAGACATAGATGTACAGCTTTACTTTATGGTCAGAATACAATACAGCAAAAGCTAAATCAGTCAGTGCTTCTTAATGAATGACAATGGAAATTTAGAAAAAATGATTCCTACGCTTGGTGTCTGATTCTGAAAAGATGAGAAAGAGAAAGAGTTGCTTGGATTTGGCAATTTGGAAAGAAGTCAACAACAAATACCTTTCTCGGTCTTTTTAATTGACTCATGAGGGTAGATGCCTGAATGCAGTGAATGGAAGGGAAGGCAGATGAGACAGAGAAATAACAAGAGTGTGCCAGGCACTCTTGTAAGCACATCACATACTTTATTGTCTATTGCCTGACTTCAGCTAGAATGTAAGCTTCACAAAGGTGGGAATCTTTGGTTTGTTCACTGATTTATCCAAATGCCTTGAACAGTACCTGGTGTACAGTAAGCACTCAAATATTCAGTGAATGAATTGAGAAGTTAATAAATACATGAACAAAAACAGTACTTTCTAATTAATGTGGGGGTAGTGTTTAGGTTCTTGGCTAAGAAGAGAAAAAAAATAGAGGCAGAAGAATTTTCCTTTCCTTTTTCATTTTTGGAAGATGGGAGGTAATGCAATATGTTTATCTGCTAGAGGAAGAACTTGCTAAAGAAAGGGAATTTAAATAAGTAGGAAGAGAGAATAGTCATGAAACAAGTCTATAGATTTGGAAAAATTGGGATTTCTTTCATGGGAGAGTTGAATACCTAGTTTTCCTTGTGTTCAATCCTGGCCCTACCTTCTCTTTATCTTATGAACTTGTCTGGTGGAAATTGGATCTGATCTGATTCTTTTGCAGGTTTTATTTAGCACATATTTGGTCTATAATAATGGTGAATTAATTCACAAGTTACTGTGCACATATGGAAACTCTTGTTTGTTAGTAATTCAGTGATTGATGAAATGTTACTTTGTATCTCTTTGACCTCTTGGAATACCTCAAGGGTTGTGGGAGAATTCTCAGACAGATTTTAAAAATGTGGGAATTATTACTGCCCTGAGATGGTTATTTAAGTTCAGAGTTGACATGGCAAACTGCTAATCTATATGTTCAATGTCTTGAGATTACATATACATTTAAAATGTCTCTCTAGAATACCACAAAATAGTTTCACAGAAGGGAACACATACATGATAATAACCAGATAGGTTTTTGTCCTTGAAGATTGTTTTTTCTAGGACTTCCTTGGGAATGAACTTTATAATGCTGAGATGGGGAGAGAGGGCTTTATGGGATAAGTGTTCCTAAGAGGTTCAGTTTGAATGCAGGTCACCTGTGCTTTGGGAGTACTATGGAAAATCTGAATTGATTTTAGAGAACAGTATGGTGGCTTTGGAATCAAACAGATCTAGATTGAAATCCTGACTCTGTCAGTTATTAGCTGTGTGGCTTTGGGCAAATTATATTTCTATACCTCTTTTCTCCCTAATTCTACCAGGAAAATTCCTTCTTCCTTTCCCACTGAGTTTAAGATTCACTCAGTGTTATTTAAAAAAAATATATATATAGGAAGTGTTTATTGTATTTATTTTTATTTAAAATTGAAATTATCTCAAACATACAAAAATAATAAAAAATCTTACGAAAAGAATCCATGTACTTGTAACACGTATTATACCATGGTTAACAATTTGCCATATTTTTTACATATCTTTTATGTAAAGAAGTAAAATGTTACAGATACAAATGAAATATCTCTGGCCATCCTCCTGATTCCTTCCACTAAGGTCAGAAATATTCTGAACTTGAGGTTCACTCATCTCATATAGGTTTTTTTTTTAATGTCTCCACTATATATTTATGTATTCAAAAAAGATGTATAAATATTTTGGTTCTGTGAGTTTAAAATTTTTTTACATGAATTGTGTTGTGTAGTATATGTTCTTTTGCATTTTGCTTTTTTCACTCAACATTATATTTTTGGGGGTATATACAAGTGTTACATGTCGATGGTGCATATTATTTTGGTATATATTTGTACCACAGGTAATTTATTTCTGTACTGACAAAAATTTAGTTTCTTTTCTTATTATTTCTTTTTTTTATTACAGATAGTATTCAGTGAACATCTTTGTTCTTGTCTCTTCAGTTCTTAATTTGCAAATACTTTTGACAGGACAGAAACTCAGGAACAGACCTTGCTTTTTGGGAGACGTAAAGACAAGGGCTTCTTCTCTGGAGTTGTTTTGCACCAGAGAAAGGTCAAGCTTATCCAGATCCTAGCCTTCAAAGAGAGCCAGACTTAGCAAGGGGCTGAAGGAGAGTGGCACTGGACCTCTGCTTTAAGACTGTATTGGCATTCAAATCAGACAGGCTTGATTTCCAGCTGGACTCAGGTCAATAACTGGTTTTGCAACTTCATCTTTCTGTATCTCAGTGCTTTTATGATAAAATGAGGATGGAATACTTGTCCCCAAAATAAATTGTGAGGGTTAAGTACATCGATGTGCGTAGCTACTTCAGTGTCTGACAAGAGCTACTTGCTAAATGGAAACACTTAACTAACTATTGGTATTAACTAGAGATGTTACAACAGATAGCAAAAGCAGAAGTTGCCTTTGATGGGGAACTTGTTCCTGCTCTTTAATTCTTCTGAAATGAATATGTTATTGGTTATAGCCAAGATGTCATAAATGATTATATTGGGCTTCTGTTTTTGAAAGAGCCATGGAAAATAAAATCACTTTGTTTTCTCCAAGATGATTGTTTTACACAGTAGATCCTGGTCCATTATCCTGTGTTTTTACTGAAGGTGAATTTTTAAAATATTTTTAGAGATAAAATGTGAAATCTGTACTATACTGAAATACAGGATTCTCTTTGCTTTTGGTATTTTTATCAGTAGGCTCTTTGTTTTGAAATAAATGCTGCTTATAAAATTACTGTCTTCATAAGCCTCAAAAATCTTAGGGAAAGAATGCTTTTTAAAATACTTTTATTAAGGAAATTTTAAACATATACAACAGTAGAGGGAATAGTATAATAACCGCATGTACCCATAACCCAGCCTCAGCAATTATCAAATCATGATAAATCTTGCTTCATTTCTCTCCTACTTTTCTGTTTCTTCCCCGCCTCACAAGATTATTTGCAGATAAATCCTAGATATCTAATTTGTTCTAAAAAATATCTGGAAGATAAGGACTCCTTATTAAAACAAAACTGTAACACTTTTATGAAATTTAAACAAATTAATAACTTCCTAATATCCACATATATTAAGTTAGGATCACATTTCCTTGATTAGCTCATTATTCTGTTTTTATCCACAGTTTGTTTGAATTAGAATACAATTACAATAAATTGCAACTGTTTATTTTCTTCAGTCTATAAGTTTCCCCTCCCGGTCTTTTTTTGTTATTGGACAAAAAAAAATTATTTGCCAAAGAAATTTACTTGTTTTGTATAGTTTCCCACATTCTACAATTTGCTGAATAAATCCCAGTTGTGTCATCTTACATGTTCTTCTGTCCATTGTATTTCCTACGAATGGGTAGTTTGACTAGAAGCTTTGATCAGTTCTGATTTTTATTTTGACGAGGGTACCTCATCGGTATTCTGGTTGCCTCTCATTTTAGGTATTAGCTACCTTTGATGACCATTGCCTCAAAGAGGGGTTGGCAAACATTCTATGCAAATATTTTAAGTTTTGTGTATCATAAGGTCTCTTAAAACTACTCAACTCTGCTGTTACAGTACAAAAGCAGCCATAGACATTATAAAAGTAAATGGGCATACAGGCGGAGAAAGACAAGTGCCAAATGATTTCCCTCATTTGTGGAGTGTAACAACAAAGCAAAACTGAAGGAACAAAATAGCAGCAGACTCAGAGACTCCAAGAAAAAACTAGTGGTTACCAAAGGGGAGGGGTGTGGGAGGGCAGGTGGGGAGGGTGGGAGAAGGGGATTGTGGGGTATTATGTTTAGTACACATGGTGTGGGGGGTCACGGGGAAAACAGTGTAGCACAGAGAAGGCAAATAGTGACTCTGTGGCATCTTACTACACCCAAGGATAGTGACTGCATTGGGGTGTGGGTGGGAACTTGTTAATATGGGTAAATGTAGTAACCACATCGTTTTCTCATGTGAAACCTTCGTAAGAGTGTATATCAATAATACCTTAATAAAAAAAAAAGAAAAAATACCTTAATAAAAAAAATGACAAAAAATGAAGTAAATGGGCATAGCTGTGTTCTAATGTAATTTTATTTATAACACACTGGAATTTGAACTTCATATAATTTTTATCATGTCATGAAATATTCTTTTGATGTCTTAATAACCAGTGAAGAATGAAAAAAATTATTTTTTGCTCACAGGCTGAGAAAAAGAGGCAAGGGACTGGACCAGACCCTTGGTTGGAGTTTTGGATCCCATGCCAAGATCCATTGCTTCATCAGGGCATTGTGAAATTATTACAGTCCTGTCTTTCCTTTTTCATTTAATAGCTGAAATATTTTTATAGATAGCAACTCTGCTCATCAATTATTTGCTTACTCTGAGTTATAGTTCATATAATAGAATCAAAATAAATGCTTGAGAGAGATAGTTTTTAAAAGTTGAACTAATAATAATAGCTATGTGGTGGCATTACTGTCAGGCCTTAGATTTTAACTGGATCATTGTGTTCAGTTAACTAACAGGAAATATTTGGTCCATTTACTGTGCAGCTAATTAAACCGTCAATACAAAATGGAATACGTAAAAATGCATTGTCCAACAGTTTCTGTATTAAAGTTTTTGCTTTCAGGATTAAACAAAAATCCTGGGCATTGTGTTAGGTTTCTACTGCTGTCGTAAGAAATTACCACAGATTCAGTGGCTTCAAGCAACATGAATTAATTATTTTACAGTTCTGTAGTTCGGAAGTCTGACACAGGTGTCATCAGATTGAAACCAAAGGGTTGGTGGGGCCCTGTTCCTTTCTTTGGTTTCTAGGGGAGAATCCATTTACTTTCCTTTTCCTTATTTCTTGGGGGAATATAAGCAAACTGACCCTGGGAGGCTGAAGGGCTGTGAGACCAAAGAAAGAGGCTTGAAAAGTCCAACTTGAATTCAGTAGACATTTATCAAGGGGATCTTACCTTCAGAAACTGGCCTTCAGTGACCACAAGACACATAGATCTGTGCACTGCTTTAGGTTTAGTTTAGGGAGGCTGATTTATAGAGTGAAGGAGAAAGGGTCTACGTGTAGGGTGGCCATCTGTATGTTTAGTCAAAGCAGGGACTGATGTCTTAACCTTATCTGAAGGACACACCTATGTTTGTTCCGTGTGAGATCTTACGTATAGAAGGCTCCCTGTTTGCAGTACATACAGGATCAGGGGAGGAGGTAAGATGAGTAAGTGGTAGAATAAGTGCTCTTCGTGATGGGTTTGTCAACATGGCATTGCTCTTGCTTACAGACACAACTCAGAAGATACCACATGCCCTGTCTCCAGGCCTCTTCCTCATTCTTCAAAGTCACACAGTTGCATCTCATTGACAGTACTTATGACATCGCTCTCTGGCCCTCACTTGTGTCTCCCTCTGTCACATTTAAAGACCCTTATGATTACATTGGACCCACCTGGAAAATCCAGAACAATCCCTTCATTTTAAGGTCAGATAATTAACAACCTTACTTCTATCTGCAACCTTAACTTCTCTTTGCCATGTGAGGTAACATATTCACAGGTTCTGGGGTAAGGATATGGACCTCTTTGGGAGCCCATTATTTTGCCCACCACAGGCATTTTTGTTTGGTTTGTTAAACCTTTACTAGACAAAGTTGTGAAGATGGTCTTGAAAGATCCTCTCTAAGATGCCTTTAAACACATGATAATTGCTCACCTCTTTGGAATAAGGTTCTGCGGATAGTTAAAGAAACAGAATAGATCAAGATTCACTGCACTCATTTTTTCCTTTATTCCTTCCAGCTTTATTGAGCTATAATTAACAAATAAAAATTGCATATATTGTTGGGCTACAACGGGATGTTTTGATATAATATACTTTGTGATATGATCAGTTAATTTACATATCTATCACCTCACCTAGTTGCTTTTTGTGTGTGTATTGAGAACATTTAAGATCTACTTTCTTAGCAAATTTCAAGTATACCACACAGTATTGTTAACTATAGGCACCATGCTGCACATTAGATCTCCAGAATTTATTCATACTGTGTAATGGAAACTTACAATCTTGTTTTCTGAGTGTTGATTTCCTAGTGATGACTGAAGAAGTGAAAATTACCTTTCCTACCATGGGAGAGTCAATAGATTTGGGGATATGAATGATTTTTTTTGACATGCATTTTAATGAGCACCCACTCTGTAACAGATAAAACCTCAGACGCTACAGGAAAAAGAAATTTAAAAAAGACTTCTGGAAGTTGATGGGAGGGATGAAATTATAATTTGGCATATAACATGATATACATATTAAGTATATAGTTGGCAATTATAAGTAAATGATATAATGACTTATTCATATTATAAGTATATTAAAATTTCCTTAATTATATTATTAGTCCACCAAAAGTCTTGGTAAGACTGGTCAAATGAGTGTGAAAAATCAATTGATTTGATCCCTGAACAAATGATGGAATTTTCAGGTTTTGATTCACTGAATTTGAAGCTGTAAAGGTTAAATAATATTTTAGATATTCTTGCTTAATGTTTTCTATGTAGATGTTGCAAAATACAAAATAATAGTTTGTAAATTTTTTTTAGTAGTTTTCTTCTTAGTGAATGAAACTAACCCTTAACTTGAAATTTTTCATTATAACTACTCATTAAATTGGGCTCTTACTGTTTTTTCCTGTTATTTGAGGACATCTGGTTTTTCATATAAGTGCTTCCTTCTTTACTCAATAATCATTATAAAAATGCACAATTATTATAAATCACTGTTAATAGAAAAGAAAAAAGGATGAATAATTAGCACCAAATGAAGACATAGCCTTAGATAGCATCTTCAAAATGCTAAGGTTAAATAAGGTGAGAAGTTGGGTCACTCTTTCTTTTCAAAATTTGTGTCTGTTTTTTTTTAATTTTATTGAAATATATTTGACATATAAAACTTTATAAACTTAACATGTTAATATTTAAATTTAACATGGTAATATGATATGTCTATATTTGGTTATATGATTGCTGTAAAACAAAACAAATTCTGACCTGAAAAACCAAATTACAGGAAATAAAATGGAAGAAGCATTTATGTCAAAGGAAGTATTTTTTTATTAAGATATCATTGATGTACACTCTTACGAAGGTTTCCCAAGAAAAACAATGTGTTTACTACATTTACCCATATTATCGAGTCCCCCCCATACCCCACTGCAGTTACTGTCCATCAGCGTAGTAAGATGCCTGAGTCACTACTGGTCTTTACTGTGCTACACTGTCTTCTCCGTGTCCTCCCTGACACCATGTGAACTAATCATAATACCCCTCAATCCTCTTTTCCCTCCCTCCACACCCGCCCTCCCCCACCCTCCCCCGCCCTCCCCCACGGTAACCGCTGGTCCTTTCCTGGAGTCTGTGAGTATGCTGCCATTATGTTCCTTCAGTTTTGCTTCATTTATACTCCACAAATGAGGGAAATCATTTGGTACTTGTCTTTCTCCACCTGGCTTATTTCACTGAGCATCATATCCTCCAACTCCATCCATGTTGTTGCAAATTGTAGGATTTGTTTCTTTCTTATGGCTGAATAATATTCCATTGTGTATATATGTACCACATCTTCTTTATCCATTCATCTACTGATGGACACTTAGGTTGCTTCCATATCTTGGCTATTGTAAAAAGTGCTGCAATAAACATAGGGGTGCATATGTCTTTTTGAATCTGAGAACTTGTTTTCTTAGAGTAAATTCCTAGGAGTGGAATTCCTGGGTCAAATGGTATTTCTATTTTGAGTTTTTTGAGGAACCTCCATATTGCTTTCAACAATGGTTGAACTAGTTTTACATTCCCACCAGCAATGTAGGAGGGTTCCCCTTTCTCTGCATCCTCGCCAGAATTTGTTGTTCCTAGCCTTTTCAATGTTGGCCATCCTAACTGGTGTGAGGTGATATCTCATTGTGGTTTTAACTTGCTTTTCCTTGATAATTAGTGATGTGGAACATTTTCTCATGTGCCTGTTGGCCATCTGAATTCCTTCTTTGGAGAAGTGTCTGTTCATATCTTCTGCCCATTTTTTAATCGGGTTATTTGCTTTTTGTATGTTGAGACATGTGAGTTCTTTATATATTTTGGATGTTAACCCCTTGTCAGATATGTCGTTTACAAATATATTCGCCCATACTGTAGGATGCCTTTTTGTTCTGCTTATGGTGTCCTTTACTGTACAGAAGCCTTTTAGCATGATGTAGTCCCATTTGTTCACTTCTGATTTTGTTTTCTTTGCCCTAGGAGATGCATTCAGGAAAAAGTTGCTTATGTTTATATTCAGGAGATTTTTGCCTATGTTTTCTTCTAAGAGTTTTATGGTTTCATGACGTACATTCAGGTCTTTGATCCATTTTGGGTTTACTTTTGTGTATGGGGTAAGACAATAATCTAGTTTCATTCTCTTGCATGTAGCTGTCCAGTTTTGCCAACACCAGCTGTTGAAGAGGCTGTCATTTTCCCATTGTATGTCCATGGCTCCTTTATCATATATTAATTGACCATATATGCTTGGGTTTATATCTAGGCTCTCTATTCTGTTCCATTGGTCTGTGTTTCTCTTCTTGTGCCAGTACCAAATTGTCTTGATTACTGTGGCTTTGTAGTAGAGCTTGTAGTCAGGGAGCGTAATCCTCTCAGCTTTATATTTCCTTCTCAGGATTGCTTTGGCTATTCGGGGTCTTTTGTGGTTCCATAGGAATGTTAGAACTATTTGCTCTAGTTCGTTGAAAAATGCTGTTGATATTTTGATAGGGATTGCATTGAATCTGTAGATTACTTTAGGCAGGATGGCCATTTTGACAATATTAATTCTTCCTATCCATGAGCATGGGACGTATTTCCATTTATTGGTGTCTTCTTTAATTTCTCTCGTGAGTGTCTTGTAGTTATCAGGGTAAAGGTCTTTCACTTCCTTGGTTAGGTTTATTCCTAGGTATTTTATTCTTTTTGAATGGAAATTTTATTCAATTGTGAATGGAATTGTTTTCCTGATTTCTCTTTCTGCTAGTTCATCGTTAGTGTATAGGAATGCAACAGATTTCTGTGTATTAATTTTGTATCCTGCAACTTTGCTGAATTCAGATATTAGATCTAGTAGATTTGGAGTGGATTCTTTAGGGTATTTTGTGTACAGTATCATGTCATCTGCAAACAGGGACAGTTTAACTTCTTCCTTACCATTCTGGGTGCCTTTTATTTCTTTGTGTTGTCTGATTGTTGTGGCTAGGACCTCCAGAACTATGTTGAATAAAAGTGGGGAGAGTGGGTATTCTTGTCTTGTTCCTGATCTTAAAGGAAAAGCTTTCAGCTTCTCACTGTTAAGTATAATGTTGGGTATGGGTTTGTCATATATGGCCTTTATTATGTTGAAGTACTTGCCCCCATACCCATTTTGTTGAGAGTTTTTATCATGAATGGATGTTGAATTTTGTCAAATGCTTTTTCAGCATCTATGGAGATGATCATATGGTTTTTGTCCTTCTTTTAGTTGATGTGGTTGATGATGTTGATGGATTTTCGAGTGTTGTATCATCCTTGCATCTCTGAGATGAATTGCACTTGATCATGATGTATGATCCTCTTAATGTATTTTTGAATTTGGTTTTCTAATATTTTGTTGAGTATTTTTGCATCTATGTTCATCAGGGATATTGGTCTGTAATTTTCTTTTTTTGTGGTGTGTTTGCCTGGTTTTGTTATTAGAGTCATGTTGGCCTTCTAGAATGAGTTTGGAAGTATTCGTTCCTCTTCTTCTTTTTGGAAAACTTTAAGGAGGATGGGTATTAGGTCTTCACTAATGTTTGATAAAATTCAGCAGTGAAGCCATATGGTCCAGAGGTTTTGTTCTTAGGTAGTTTTTTGATTACTAATTCAATTTCATTGCTGGTAATTGGTCTATTCAGATTTTCTGTTTCTTCCTTGGTCAGCCTTGGAAGATTATATTTTTCTAGAAAGTTGTCTATTTCTTTTAGGTTATCCAGTTTGTTAGCATATAGTTTTTCATAGTATTCTCTCATAATTCTTTTTATTTCTGTGGTGTCCGTAGTGATTTTTCAAAGGAAGTATTATGTACTTAAAACAATAGTTAATAATCATTTTCTAGAGGATCAGTGTATGATTGTCTAAGCCACACCAAACTGGGCATTGAACAACTAAACTGAAATACTTCAGGGAAGCAGGAAGTAGATTGTTTTCTCTAGAACATCTGTCACAGAGGATGGAAAACATTCTGTGGTAAAATTGGGACATTTCTAAAATGCATGAAGCCTCTAAATTAGGATGTCAGAGAGCTAGGGAGTCAGAGGCACTCTGGCTTGGAGCTGCTGTCTTTCTGTCAAAGTCAAGGAGAGAGAGAGAGGTTTCTGTATCCTGACTATAGCATTTGTAGCTGGTATTCTTGGGTGATGTATCTAGAGCAGTCATTTGTACATCTGGAGAATGTTTTAAATGTGAAATTCCAGCACATGTTCAAAACTGGGGAATTATAAACAGATATCTGTAAGTATGCAACTGATGGAGAGAGATCCTATGTGAGTACTTGAAGATGAAACCTCAGAAATTCTGCAGTTGGTTACTAGTGGCTGCAAAAAAAAAAAATACCTGTGGAACATGGAAAAGGAAGTAGAGAAAGCTGAAGACTAGGTCTGTAACAAGGCAAAATGACCCAGGTGAAGAGAAACAAATCTGGACTGTGACTCAAGAGAGACAGTTTCCTTTATCATTCCTGACTAAGGCTTTTACTGTGGTTATAACTTATGTATTATTAATGATTGCAACTTGTGTATTTGATCCAGTGTAAGGTAAATGGTGAGTAAGCTCTGTTCATTTTATTCCCTCTTTGTTGCCTTTATATAAAGTACATCATAAAGGAAGCCATTCAGGAATTATTGGGGTGAAGTAGTAGACTTGGACCAGAAACACATTTGTTGTTGCTGACCCATTGCCGAGAGCAGGTGCCAGTTTCAAAGTAACGTCTATTCCCATTTGTTCTGATTTTATATCACAAAGTCATCCGCCCGTGTAAAGACAGATTTTGAACCAAAAGATAAATTTGAAAATTGCTTTCCTTTGTTCTGAGTTATTAGCAGCCACTGTGTGGGAAATAAATATGAATTTTTAAGCATTTAAAAATATTAGCTACCCCAACACTAAGTGAAATTAATTGTCTTTATAAGATAAACAATAAAGTTTCCAATTACCAGAGCCTAGGACAAAGTGGGAATGATTTGGGTTATAGTTGCAAAAAGAGCTCATCGTTTAAAAGATGCATCGAGTTATTGGATGTAACTATAGAACACAGTGGCAACAGTAACTAAAACAAGAGCTTAATTCATGTTGTGAAGACCACATATTCCAAATGAAGAGGCTGTGAAAGATGAAAGCAGAAGGAACCATTGATAAATAATGGCTAAGTACTACTTTTGTTTCATTATCTATTAAGCACATTTGGGGGAGGGGCAAGATTTTTTTTTGTGAGCACACTGCGCCTTGTATAACTGGTGCCTTTGGGTCCACTGATGGAGACAGATGACTAGGCTGGTGTGATAACATCATGGTTCTGTATTGTTCGGGGCAGTGAGGTAATTCACAGGATATTGTGTTACCACATGGTTTGTGAATCACTCACATTCTAAAGCCTTTGGAAGGCTAGGCATTATTTCTTCCTGGGGAAAGTGTCTGATGGTCAAAGATAACCTTAGATTCAAATAGAGTATAATTTAGTCATTTGGTTTAGGATTGCCTTCAGGACAAGGATTGCACGTTATTCACCAGTGTACCGCCAAATCTTGCTCAGAGCCTGGCATTGTGGAAACTCAGTACTTGCATGTGGAGTAAGTGAAAGCAGAGTGAAAATGCTCTAGACTGGGATGTTCCATACCCTGGACAAAGAAAGGGTGAAGAAGAAGAGGAAAATGAGCATTAAATTCGTATTTTTAAATACCAGGCACTTTCAATGATCTCTTAATGAATCTTCTTGACATCATTTTGGGGTAGGTTTTATTTGGATGCCCAAAGCACAGATGAAGAAGCTGTAGTTCAGAGAGGTCAAGTTAGTTTTATCCAGGGTGGCTGGGAAATGGCAGAGAATTCAAATGCCACCATTCTTTGTTTTTCAATGTTCTACTGAGTTGTGGGTTAGCAGTAAGATGGTTAAAAGAGCCTATGTACATCTTCTCCCTCAAAGTGACTTGTTCTTGGAGGTGGCTGAAAGGTCACTATGGATGGTGAGACTAAGTCAGGCCAGTACTGAAAATGAAAGCGATGAGACTATATTGTTGGCAGTCCTGCAAACAAGCTAGGAGTCAGCCATTGAACGGGAAAGAAAAACATGCTAATTTGTTGTTGATGCTACTTCTCTTACTGTTGTTGAGTGAGAATAGGGCAATATAATTGTATTTACGTGACTGTAAACTTTATTTCCTTTATTACTTTTAATAGATTGAATTATTTACATACCCCTTCAGATTTTTAAATGAACTGGTTATTTTATTTATGTGATGTCAATCGAAACCAGATCTAGAAAACGTTAAATTTGAGAGTAACTTGACTATAATACCCTTGTTAAATAGGTTCTCTTTGCTCTCACAATCTCGTGTGTGTGTGTGTGTGTGGGTGTGTGTGTGATCTACTATTAGAAAAATGTGACAAGAGATAAAGAAGATCCTTTGAGAGTTTAATTTGAGAGAGTAATTACCTTGGTTTGTCTTGAGGTCACAATAGGCCAGTGTGCTGCATTTTCAATATTTTCAGTTACATAAAATGGGAACTGGGGTCCATAACAATGACGTTCAGCCAAGATGTTGTTCTCAGACAGAAAGATGGATTTATGTTCTATGCTTCCTACTTTCTAAGGCAAGAAACCACATTAAGATCTGCAAAAGAGAGATGTTCAGTAACAGTGAGTGAAAGAAAATAAGTTGATGATTAGCTAGAAAAATCACTTAATCAAAACATCCCTTTTCAGAAGCACTCCTTTTAGTCTTACTGTATGCATGTAAAGAAGTATATGGCTATATTTTCACAACCAAGTATATTTAAATATAATTAGGACATGCTGTCTTTTGCTGCAAATGTAAATACTGACCATAAGGTTGAAGAGCTTTCATTCATTCTTCTCAGGTCTCTGGGACACTGTTGGGGATGACGGTGATGATAGAGGGTTATAAGAGAAGCAAAATGTGCCTAACATCTTCATTTGTTATCATGAGAAAGGGAGGAAATGAACAGTTGTGGTATGCTTGGCATTTTGTTAGGCTGTTTAATATTTATAAAGGTTTTATATTTTATATATATCTCATTCATGCACACAACAGCCTGCTTAGGTAAGTGTCGTTTTCATTTTACCAAGTCCCAGCCCTCCTGGAGCTTATCTGCTAGTGAGCGCTGACAGCAGATGTATGAGCAAACAAATAAATATATAAGACAATGTCTAGTGATTATTAATACTATGAGGAAATAAAGTCAGGGAGGTAGAGAATGAGAGAGGGCACTGCTTTAGCTAGAGAGACAGCTAAATGGATCGACCGGTGCTATTAGATGTCAGAATGAAGTAGGCGAACAGCCATGGAGATACCCAGGGGAAGAACATTCCGGACAGAGAGATCAAGAACAAGTGTCCTGAGGCAGAGGAGTGTTGGAGAAATAAGAAGGCAAAAGACGCCGGAGCAGCCAGTCAGGAGGAGAGAGGAAGGAGATGAGGATTTGAACCCAGGTCTGTCTGACTCCAAAGCTGTTGTTTACAGTATTTACTTTATACCCTGAACTGGGAAGATGTGTGACAGCTGGAGAATGTCACAGGAACTTAAAACATACCTCTAGGCTTTATAGGATAGACTGTAAGTATTGTAGAAAATCAAAAAAGATAATAAAATGTTTTGTTGGCGGCAGGTTGACATGGGCTCTTGGGCTTAGACTCTGGGATACAGGTAAATGGGATTTGTAGATTCATACTGAAGAGGCGATTAAACTGGAAAGAGCAGAGATGTGGGAATGTTAATAACAGTTACATATATTGAACTCCAGGCTCCAGAAACTGTTCTGTGATGCTTACATACATTGAATCATTTGCTCCTTATAGTAACTTCATTGTACCCACGTTGCAGACAAGGGAACCAATGCACAGATAGTAAATTTACCAGTGTCATGGAGTTTAGGTTTGAGATCAGGCTGCCTGGCTCTATAATCTGTACTCTTAAAAAGTGGAAGGAATGGAAAAAAATGCAGAGCAGTTTTTCCTTTATTCTTTTATTTTCTTCACCCATCACTTTCCTGAAATATACAGCAAAGGTTGACAGATGAGCTATCAGAAAACAAATGTATTCTGATCCCTCTGAAGAATATGAAAGGAAGTTTGGGAGAAATAAGCTGGGGAGAATGGTGAAGATGCACATTTAGTCAAAGTATTTACCCCAGTATCCTTCCGGCCTCTGGCCAAGGTGAAAACGTGAACAACCAACAGCCCCATGCACATAGTAAGCCCTCAGTAAAGATGATTCAATCTGCTTCAACATTTTCTTTATATTAAACTAACTCAAAAAGCCAATTATTGAAACCTGGGGCAGTTTGGTGATTATAATGCATTCAATGTGTGTTCGAGGCATAAAAGAAGCCATGAGACAGGTTTTGTTTTGTTTTAATTTGTGTTTTGTGTTTTTCACTAAGCAAGACGTTTAGGCTTGTTTCATTTGCAAGCTGGCTGCTAAAATATGCCAGAAGCATCAGAAGAAGTAGTTTTAGATTAAATTTGTCAAACTCTGTAGCGATACGTCAATGAAATTAAAAAAAACAAAACACCTCTCCGGGATTCTAAAGGAACTCAACAATGAAATAATAAAGCTGTTCATTGAAATGTGTAACTGATGTTAAGCAGCAACTGCTTTAGAGAAGGGCTTCCCAAACCTGCTGGCCATCTGATTCCCCGGGGAACTGTTTAAAAATACTGGCCACACCATGCCTATGGGCTTTCTTTGTGGCACGGCTGGGAGGACTATCATTTGAAAAGATTCCCAGGTGATTTAGATGCTAACCCATATTTGGAGACCACTGTTTTAATAACTTGCATTTTGATGGTGGTTCTCATTGCTAGCATATTTTGGAATCACCTGGAGGGCTTGTTAAACCATCCTCCCGTAGGTCTCACTTTCTCGTGTTTCTAAATAAATAGACCTGAGAAGGAGTCTGAGAATTTGCATTTTGAGGAAGTTCCTACAAGCTGCTGGCCGCTCCTTCTCCGGGCATTGCCCTCTGAGAATTTAGCTACAGAGTAAGACGTGGAAGGCTCCAGGACAGGTAAGCAATGTCACTTCTGTTAACAGCCTCTGGGAGACTCCATGATACAGGACAGAATCACTCACCACTTAAAGGAAACAAAGTTATGGTAAGGCAACACTGTTGCTCTGGGGTACAGCCACTCTGTTCGGTTGTTTGTCGTTCTAGTGAGTTTGTGAATAATGGGCTTCCCAGGCCAAACAGGTTATTAGAGCCTTTGATTGGGTTCTAGACTAAGAACTTGGAAAATTTAGTTTCATGGGATTGGAAAAAGATGTGGTGGGAAGGTAATCTTTTATTCAAGAATAAGATCAGATTTAATGGTGGAAATCAAAAGGAGATAAGCAGGCATTTCTCAAGACAGAGAAAAAGAAAAAGTGATTAGGTCTGGAAGTTTCTTTTCCTTAACAATAGTAAATGCTTTACAATCGTGAGTACAGAGCTTAATCACTCTGTGTGCCTAGATCCTAAATTCTTCCAAGTAAGAAAATGCCAAGTTAGTAGGAATAAATTTAGGAAACTCTTCACAATAAAACCTGTTGGTCAGTCAGGAGCACCTGTATAATTCGCAGCTGGGGCATAGTGTTAAATGAAAATGCCAGCCAGTGTCTATGAAACTATTAGGATTTCATATGGCAACGGGAGAGTATGTGTTACTAAACAGGTCTCACCCTCCTGACACCAGCTCTGGGAATAGTCAGAGGGGCTTCAGAAGATTTGGAGTTAGAGCTAGATTTGAATTCATCCCTGACACTGTATCTCCACGAGTGACCATTTGATACATACAGTTTGCTTAATAATCCTTTGAAAATTTACTGAGAAAAACAAGTCAATATATGAAAGTTCCTATGGTAGTAAAAACAAAATCCTAAATAAGAGTTGGCAGAGCCGGAGAGATTATTGATCTCCCCAGTATGGTTGTGTCATCTCTCATATTCTTATAAAGCTGAGTGCCTCATTTAAAGAAATGTTTATCAGAGATACTTATGCATACAGAGAGCAAACTGGTAGTTACCAGAGGGGAGAGGGCTGGGGGGTTGGGCAAAGCAGGTGAAGGGGATAAAGAGGTACAAACTTCCAATTATAAAATAAGTCCTGGGGATGAAAACTACAGCATAGAGGACATAGGCAGTAATACTGTAATAACTTTGGTACGGTAACAGATGGTATCTATACCTATCGTGGTGAGCTTTTTATAATGTATGAAATTAGTGAATCACTATGCACACCTGAAACTAATATAAACTTGTATATCAACAGTACTTAAATTAAAAAAATGTTTGATTGCTTATAAAGTGCTAGGCGATGTCCTAGGTGCCGGACTCACCCCGGTCCTCGTGCAGGTCAGTCTAGTGGGAGACACACCAATAAGCAAGTAGGTGAAAACGTAAATGTAGAATCCAAAGTGCAACGGAAGAAGATGACGGGTACAAGGGATATGATCTTGGAGGGAGGCCAGGAAAAGCTTCTCTGAAGAGATGAAATTTAACCTGCTACAGTCTACAGGTAGAAGAAAAATCTAAAAGTGGGAAGATCATTCCAGGTGGAGCAAAAAGCACATGCAAAGCCTCTGTAGTAGGAAGACTTGGGTGTGCTTGAGGAGGAACTGAAAAGCCAGTAGGCTGCAGCCAGAGAATGAGGTGTGAGTGCAGGGAGATGACCCTGGGGAGGAACGTAGGGCCAGATGTGCAGCCCCTGTGGGTCCATGGAGTCTAGATTTTATTCTAAGCATGGTGGGAAACCACTGAAGAGTTTTAAGCAAAGGAATGATATGAGCTGATAGATATTGCTGAAATCTCTTCCAGGGGCTTTGTAGAGAATAGTTGGAAGAGAGACAAAAGAGGAAATGAGAGGCTATTGTGGAAAACCCAGTGAGAAATACTGAGGGCCTTGGATCAGGTTGCTGGCAGTGGAGATGGGAAGCAATTGAGTGACTTTTTGTTTCCCTAATGCATTTTGGTGAAGGAGCAATTAGAACTGCATTTGGGATGTGTGTGAGTGTGTAGAAGACGACAGGTACAAGGGATATGATCTTGGAGGGAGGCCAGAAAAGCCTTTCTGAAGAGGAGGATGAGATGAATTGAGAGTGGATCCCAGCTGTTTGGCTTGGGCGACTGAGTGGATGGTAAAATTTACAGAAATCATGATAGACATGGAGGCCAGCAGGCTTTGGGGGACGGACAAAAGTCCAGGTTTGAGCGTGCTGACTTTGAGATGCTAGAATCAAGACTATTTGAATATATGTGACTGGAGTATAGGGGAGAGGTCAGAATTAGAGATAATGTGGGTGTTACCAGTTTAGTTGGCATTAAAACTCTGGGAATTCATGATGTCAATTAGGGTGATGATGGATAGAGACATGATAAGGGGTCCAGGGAAGAGCCCTGTGGGTCTACTTAGTGGGGTGAGGGCCATGGAGGATACAAAGAACAGCCAGAGACAAACAGCAAATTCCGTCAAGAGGGGAGGCCCTTCAGGAAAGAAGTGAGTAAGAGGGTTGAATTCTGCTGATACAGTTCAAGAAAGATGAGGCTAAAGATCCCACGGTATCTGGCAGTTTAGACTGTGAATTTGTGAGGAACAGTTTCCTTGCAGTAATGGGGACAGAAGCCATACTGGAGTAAGCTGGGGAAGGAGGTTGTGGAGACGATATGTATCTTTGACAATTCTAGGAGTTTAAGGTCCAAGAGAGCAGAAGACATCAGAGGGACACCTGGGAGGGCATGAGCAGTTGAGGTGCTTTCATTTTCCTTTAAGGTGAACAATACCCAGGCATGTTTGCTGTCAGGACTGATGCCATATAGAGGGAGAGAATGATGAAGAGGGGAGATGCCTGGTAGAGAAGGCTGGAAGGGATAAAACAAAGTGGTGCAAAAAAGCAGAGTGGCAGACAGTAAGAGGACCCTAGGCTGAACCTAACTATGTCCTGCCTTATGATATTGCTTCCATTTGCACGATTTAGCCTGTCTTGTATACTTATTCTTTGTTTCTTTCCTTGGCTTGCCAACTTCCAGGGGAAGAGAATATGTCTAATTCACCTGACACCTAGCACAGTATGTTAGCCAAGTGCCATCCAAAGGAGTTTCCTGGAATGTTGTGGTGGGGGAAAATGGTAACCCAGATCTCTTAAAAGAGTTGATAGATGATTTCCCACAAGGTGGCATGGTTCCTGAGCAGTCTGGTCCCCATAAAATGGCATTTCTGGAACAGTACGTGGACACATATGCAAATCAAAACCTAGGGTTGCTGAATTGGGGCATGAAACAGCACAGAAATGAGATTTGTTCTTGGAAGACTGTGTATCAAATTATCTGTAAGGAACCACATGACACTGTAAAGTTGATGGTAGCCTCTAATGCATCCTTAGGAGTCCAAATGATTGGAGCTCTGGTTGAAAGCAAAAGGCATCCCTGGGAGGCTGGGAAACTCTTGATCTGTTCTCCCTACAGTCGGGAGCAGTCAAGATCCAGAAGCTCAGCCAGCCTGATTTCATTCAGCACCATTTGTCAACTTGCCCCAGACAAAATGGGAAAATTGCTGGATTTGCAAAAAAAAAAAAAGGCAGCTGAAGGAAATGGGTTAACTCCATGACAGCTTGGTTAATATTTGAATAATTGTAGCCTCGTTAACAAAATACTGCATCTCTGGGTTATAATCTAGGGAGCTGAGGCAAAGATTTAGGAAGAAATAAACTCAGAAATAGCAGAGGACTATTAAGTGGATTAGGCAAACTGTCTCCTCTCTGTAATGTTAATGTTCTGGCTCATCCTTTTACATGTCTTCAAAATATATATACTACTTCAGTTTCATAGGCCAGACAGGTATAAGGTACATTTTTTTTTTTTCTAGGAGAGAGTAACGTTTTCTATTCATGGGGGTTCAGAAATGAGCATAAAATATTAAGAGAAAACAAACCGCCTTCACGGTTATGGGCTTTAGTTCTGGAAGACTGCTTTGTAGAGAATGGTGACGATAAATTCCTCTGAGAAAAAAGGAGACGGTTACTCAGAAAAGGCCAGGTTTCTTCATTGCTTAGGTGGAATGTTTATTTCTCCTGTGTTCTGGTCACATGCCCAGTCTCAAAAGGATGACTCTTGAAAACAAAAATGGGAAATTTTGATTGTTTTTTTTTTTTTAAACAGTAATTCATCAAAAAATATGAAGACAAAAATCCTGCTTAAGAATTTTTCTGTCTGTCTTCACTGTATCTTTCCTGTTTATTTCTTATGTTTTCAGTTGAAAGTAATCTGTCAAAAAGTAAAAATTGGCTACAGATGCCAGGAGGGAATTTAATGTTAATGAAAGCAACTTGCTCATGGCAGGGTATGGAGTTTCACTCCAGGTTTTTTGCATTGGTGAGCAAGCAATGGTAACTGAAATGAAAGGGCCAGGAACAGAACAGAACTCTTAATAATCAGCTGTGCAAGGGATGGTCCTAGAATACATTGGTTCAGTTTACTGGGATGAGATGTCGACAGGGCAGCCTTGCTTTGTAGATACCGCATCTTGATATGGTAATGAGTGTGTGGGATGCTTCAAAGGTCACCTATCTTACTGCGGGTGTGTGGTGAGCTGATAAGGGTTTAAAAATTATTCTTAAATCGTCACTGAACAAAAAGGTGTCTCAATTGCTATAATATAGAGTTGTCTTGAAGATTCAGAGATACTGAAAAGACCAAATAATGTGTTTTTAGTTATCAGCTGAATAATTTTTGAAAGCTAATTGTTTCTAAGAAACCAAGCATAGCAATATGACATGGGTTTGGCCACACGTGTCATTTGGAATCCCTTTTTAATTTCAGTGATCATGGAAATGTTTTTTTTTTTTTTTTGGAAGCCTTTAGAGGTAGAGTGCTAGAAAAACCTGTCAAATTATGTTATCTGCAGTGTATAAGGGGGCAGTGTTTTCTTTTTGTTTTCAATTATATTTGGTGAAACCCCAGGTTTTCATAAAAGGTTTATTGGGTTTCCTTGGGAAACTAGGTATGTGGTCAAGGGGACATAGCCTTTTGCCACTAGGTCCAGTAGTGAATAATTGGAGGGAGTCTCAAAGGCAGAAGGGCCCCTTGAGTCAGAAGGGTAGAAAGCCACTGCCCTAAAAATACATGCAGATGGCATTGCTTGCTGTGAGGGTCTGTTTATAGCTGTGTGGATGATCTGTCCTGCTGTCCTTCAGCATCTGTGACACTGACCCCTTCCTTCATATCTTCCTTTCAGCATGACATCAAGATAGTCATGGTTCCTTCATAAGTTGGTAGTCATCTTATCAAATCTCTGTGATATTTGCTACATAACTCCTTTCAGAGTGTGTGCTTTACGCATTTGTATAAACACTATCCTGAGAGAAGGAGGGGCTTATAGAAAAGTTTGTTCACAGTTAGTTAGGTTCCTTGAGGGAGGAAGTGGTCAAGAGAGAAGGTCCCTGGAGCATTCCTGTCCTCAGCATTTTTCTTCAGTCACACCTGATTTTCTCGTTTTGCTGACTCCTCCTTGCCAGACGTCCCACTCACACCACCTACCTCATGGTGTCCCGCATCCTTCCTGTTCTCTCCTGATGAACAGTAATGTGGGACAGAGTAGGGGAGGTTGGTGAAGATGCTCCATGTGGAAACACCGAGAATTGTTATTTAAAACAAGGTGTAGCTGAACATTAAGTGCAAAATGTATGACCAATTGGTCTGTGATTGGTTGACTACTGAATAGCATTCATAATTTGACTTGAATGGTTGTGTTTGATTTTGTTAAGTGCACTGCAGGAGTTTTAATGCTCAAGAAGTGTTAGAATTTATACCTAAAGCATGTATCTGAACCAAGATATGAGCATAATTATCATTATCCTGACCTTTATTATAGAACAGAAATCATTAAGTCTGACTTTTATCATGGGAAAGAAATAAGCCAAGTTGAGATTATTTATATCGGAACTTTTTCTAGTTTGTTTCAACTTTTATTGTGGTAAAATATGCATAAAATTTACCGTTTTACTATTTTTAAGTGTCTAGTTCAATGGCATTATCTACATTTACATCCTTGTATTAGAACTTTTAAGGAAATGTGTGACATGCATTTCTGATTATAAATTTTTATTGCAATTTTTTTTTGCTATTACATACCCAATTACAGAAAGGAGGAGAATGAAGATTTATGACCAAAAGAAATGAACTGACTTGATATCTGACTGATTTCTTTTCAATTCACTTAGGAATAAATTATCTTTGAATTCTATTCATCAGGCAAAGAGAGGCCTACCAATTTGCAAACAAAAACACTTAAAAAAGGTGGTGTCTTCTTTATATTTGAATAAACTTCTCAATCCTGCAACATCTGAATATTGAATTTCTGGGTCCTTTTGGGTTGGGGAGGGGAATAAGCTTTTTAATGTAAAAAAGGTCTCTTCTGAATAAACATACCTTGCATTACTACTATAATTATCGTACTACATTCAATCCTATTAACAAGGTCTGTTCTGTTTACTAGACCTTAAAGTTATTTTGGAAGAAAAATTTCCCTAGGAAGTAGATGCTGTATGAGAATGAGTAAAACTCATGAAGGCTCTGATGTCTTATATTTATAATGGCTCTTTAGGTTTTTTTTTCCAGAATTGCATCCACTACTATGTGTTTTCATTCCAAGAGGGTAGGCAATTAGAGGCTCCCTTTTTGGAATGTGAACAATGACCCTCCTAGGGGTGGCGTTCCATGCCATCTCAACAGGGGTGTGTCTCGAGAGTTTCTGCTGAGAGAACTGTGAGCTTTCAGCTTCCTCAATCTAGAATTGTCTTGTTTCCTATCTTTTCCTGGTTCTCAAACCTCCTGGAGATTCTGGGAGTCCCTGCTAGTCTTTGAATTAATGCCCTTTGGAGTTTGCCAAGATCTGTTTCTGTTGCGTGCCAACCCAAAACCGACACAAGGCCATTCCCACTGCTGTGCGGAAATCGGTGCTTGGACCCAGGTATTCAGGGCTCATTATGTCCCATCATGCTGCCAACAAATACTGGTCCTTTAAAAGCATATATTAAAGCTGAATCAAAAGCAACAATTATTCCTTTGAAAAGAAATGATTTCCGATTATTTTATTTACCCCCTCCCTTTTCCTCCTTTCACTATGCCCTTCTCAGCAGACAGGTTTTTAGTCTTTCTAAGAACTAAAAAAACCAAATCAAGTTTTAAAATTTACTTTGAGGTGGTTTGCTAGTGACAGAGCATGATAAAGAGAAATTATTCATTATATACAGGCATATCATTTGTTTTAAGAGAAAGGAAAATAAATACCGTATCTCACAATTGAAGTCTTTCTGTGGTGGTTAAGAAGAGATGGGTGTGGAATGGTTTGGCTTTCATAATAATTTTATCTCTTCCTATGTTGTTAGGTCATTTTCTTAGAGGACTTCTGGTTTAGAAGTCTGTGAGACAGTGAAAGACGCCAGCATTCTGTGTTCAACAGTCCCATTTTTTTTTTTGGCACTTTTTAAAAAATACTCTCTTCAGATGTTTCTAATACTTGTTTCTTACAGATTCTTATACACTAATTTATATTAGGACACTAATGTCCTAGGATTATGTGCCAATACATAGGAATACCCACAGTCATTCAGTCACTTCTTTTTTTTTTCTTTTGGTATCATTAATCTACAATTACATGAGCAACATTATGTTTACTAGACTCCCCCCGTCATCAAGGCCCCCCCCACTATACCCCATTACAGTCACTGTGCATCAGCATAGTAAGATGCTATAGAATCACTACTTGTCTTCTCTGTGTTGTACAACCCTCCCGGCGCCCCCTGCTCTACATTATGTCTGCTAATCATGATGCCTCTTTTTACCCCCTTGTCCCTCCCTTCCCACCCATCTTCCCCAGTCCCTTTCCCCTTGGTAACTGTTAGTCCATTCTTGGGTTCCATGAGTCTGCAGCTGTTTTGTTCCTTCAGTTTTTTTCTTTGTTCTCTTGCTCCATATATGAGTGAGATCATTTGATACTTGTCTTTTTCCACCTGGCTTATTTCACTGAGCATAATACCCTCTAGCTCCATCCATGTCATTGCAAATGGTAGTATTTGTTTTCTTATGGCTGAATAATATTCCATTGTGTATATGTACCACATCTTCTTTATCCATTCATCTACTGATGGACACTTAGTTGCTTCCGTTTCTTGGCTATTGTAAATAGTGCTGCGATAAACAT
>JAQQAC010014596.1:10478229-10584362 GCA_029783875.1 Phataginus tricuspis | reverse complement strand
CTCCCTTCCCACCCATCTTCCCCAGTCCCTTTCCCCTTGGTAACTGTTAGTCCATTCTTGGGTTCCATGAGTCTGCAGCTGTTTTGTTCCTTCAGTTTTTTTCTTTGTTCTCTTGCTCCATATATGAGTGAGATCATTTGATACTTGTCTTTTTCCACCTGGCTTATTTCACTGAGCATAATACCCTCTAGCTCCATCCATGTCATTGCAAATGGTAGTATTTGTTTTCTTATGGCTGAATAATATTCCATTGTGTATATGTACCACATCTTCTTTATCCATTCATCTACTGATGGACACTTAGTTGCTTCCGTTTCTTGGCTATTGTAAATAGTGCTGCGATAAACATAGGGGTGCATATGTCTTTTTCAAACTGGGCTGCTGCATTCTTAGAGTAAATTCCTAGGAGTGGGATTCCTGGGTCAAATGGTATTTCTACTTTGAGTTTTCTGAGGAACTCCGTACTGCTTTCCACAATGGTTGAACTAGCTTACATTCCCACCAGCAGTGTAGGAGGGTTCCCTTTTCTCCACATTCTCGCCAACATTTGTTGTTTGTGTTTTGGATGTTGGCCATCCTCACTGGTGTGAGATGATATCTCATTATGGTTTTAATTTGCATTTCTCTGATGATTAGCGGTATGGAGCATGTTTTCATGTGCTTGTTGGCCATCTGAATTTCTTCTTTGGAGAAGTGTCTGTTCAGCTCCTCTGCCCATTTTTTAATTGGCTTATTTGCTTTTTGTTTGTTGAGGTGCGTGAGCTCTTTATATATTTTGGATGTCAACCCTTTATTGGAAATGTCATTTATGAATATATTTTCCTATACTGTAGGATGCCTTTTTCTTCTATTGATGGTGTCCTTTGCTGTAGAGAAGCGTTTCAGCTTCATATAGTCCCACTTGTTCACTTTTGCTTTTGCTTCCCTTGCCCGGGGAGATATGTTCATGAAGAACTTGCTTATTTTTATGTCCAAGAGATTTTTGCCTATGTTTTTTTCTAAGAGTTTTATGGTTTCATGACTTACATTCAGGTCTTTGATCCGTTTCAAATTTACTTTTGTGTATGGGGTTAGACAATGATCCAGTTTCATTCTCTTACATGTAACTGTCCAGTTTGGCCTACACCAGCTGTTGAAAAGGCTGTCATTTCCCCACTGTATATCCATGGCTCCTTTAATTTATATTAATTGACCATATATGTTCAGGTTAATATCTAGACTCTCTATTTTTTTGCACTGGTCTGTGGGTCTGTTTTTGTGCTAATACCAAATTGTCTTGATTACTGTGGCTTTGTAGTAGAGCTTGAAGGTGGGAAGTGAGATCCCCCCTGCTTTACTCTCCCTTCTCAGGATTGCTTTGTCTATTTGGGGTCTTTTGTGGTTCCATATGAATTTTAGAACTATTTGTTCCAGTTTGTTGAAGAATGCTGTTGTTATTTTGGTAAGGATTGCATTGAATCTGTAGATTGCTTTAGGCAGGATAGCCATTTTGACGATATTTATTCTTCCTAGCCAAGAGCATGGGATGCATTTCCATTTGTTAGTGTCCTCTTTAATTTCTCTTAAGAGTGTCTTATAGTTTTCAGGGTATAGGTCTTTCACTTCCTTGGTTAGGTTTATTCCTAGGTATTTTATTCTTTTTGATGCAATTGTGAATGGAATTGTTTTTCTGATTTCTCTTTCTGTTAGTTCATCATTAGTGTATAGGAAAGCAACAGATTTCTGTGTATTAATTTTGTATCCTGCAACTTTGCTGAATTCAGATACTAGTTCTAATAGTTTTGGAGTTGATTCTTTAGGTTTTCTTTATGTACAATATCATGTCATCTGCAAATAGTGACAGTTTGACTTCTTCTTTACCAATATGGATGCCTTGTATTTCTTTGTGTTGTCTGATTGCCATAGCTAGGACCTCCAGTACTATGTTGAACAACAGTAGGGAGAGTGGGCATCCCTGTCTTGTTCCCATTCTTAGGTGAAAAGCTTTCAGCTTCTCGCTGTTAAGAATGATGTTGGCTGTGGGTTTGTCATATATGGCCTTTATTATGTTGAGGTACTTGCCCTCTATATCCATTTTGTTTAGAGTTTTTATCATGAATGGATGTTGAATTTTGTCAAATGCTTTTTCAGTGTCTATGGAGATGATCATGTGGTTTTTGTCCTTTTTGTTGATGTGGTGCACGATGCAAATTCCCTCAACTTTCGCTTGTCTGGGAATTATTTAATCCCTCTTTCAAATTTGAATAATAATCGTCCTGGATACGGTATTCTTGGTTCAAGGCCCTTCTGTTTCATTGCATTACATATATCATAGCATTCTCTTCTGGCCTGTAAGGTTTCTGTTGATAAGTCTGACGATAGCCTGATGGGTTTTCCTTTGTAGGTGATCTTTCTTCTCTCTCTAGCTGCCTTTAATACTCTGTCCTTGTCTTTGATCTTTGCCATTTAATTATTTTATGTCTTGGTGTTGTCCTCCTTGGGTCCCTTGTGTTGGGAGATCTGTGGGCTTCCATGGACTGCGAGACTATCTCCTTCCCCAGCATGGGGAAGTTTTCAGCAATTATTTCTTCAAAGACACTTTCTATCCCTTTTTCTCTCTCTTCTTCCTCTGGTACTCCTATAATACGAATATTGTTCCATTTGGATTAGTCACACAGTTCTCTTAATATTCCTTCATTCCTAGAGATCCTTTTATCCTTCTCTGCCTCAGCTGTTCTGTATTCCTGTTCTGTGATTTCTATTCCATTAACAGTCTCTTGCACATCATCCAGTCTGCTCTTAAGACCTTCTATTGATTGTTTCATTTCTGTTATCACCCTCCAGACTTCATCTCTTAGCTCTTGTATATTTCTCTGCAGGTCCATCAGCATAGTTATGACTTTTATTTTGAATTCTTTTCAGGAATATTGGTTATATCTATCTCACCTGGCCCTCTCTCTGTGGTTGTATGAGTTATTTTTGACCAGACTAGATTCTTCTGCCTTTCCATGGCAATAGAAAAGGTCACAGGCTGGTGGCGCGTGTGTAAGCTGGGAGAATAAAGTCCCTTCCTGCTTGCTGGTTGCGTTGCCCTTCTCCGCTGCCTGTGTCCGTTACCTGCTTACAGGGAGCAGCCTCTTGGATAATCTCCTGAGCTGCCGTGGACGGGGTGGCCCTCAGGATAGCCTATGACACTGCACGGGGTCGCAGATGCCCCGGGTGTGTTCTCCTGCAAGAACAGTGCCCCTTCATGCCTTCAAGACCTTGCTCTGGCTTCCGCTACATGTGCCATTTACCCCCACACCGGGAGCCGTATCTGGGGTAATCCTCTGAGCTGCTGTGGGCATGGTGGCCCTCGGGATAGCCGAAGGCCCTTTGGGGAGTCGCAGGCTTGTTGGGTGTGTTCTCCTGCAAGAGTGGCATCCCTTCGTGCCTTCTGGACCTTGCTCTAGTTTCCTCTGTCTGCGCTGGGCAGCTGCGTGCTGGTGGCAGCCTCTGGATCTGGCCTGGTTAGCTGTGTGCTAGGAGGAGACTGTCTGGTTACTGTGGGCAGGGCTGTTCTCTGGCTGCTCCGCAGCTGTGGTGGGTCAGCTGATTTGCTTGTAGCGCCGGCCAGGGGGAATGAATGGCAGGCTGATGATCGCCAGTGAGGGGCTTCCAGCTGCATTACCCCCCAGGAGGTTCGGGGGCCTTATGTTTCTTAAGATTCCCAGCCTGCTGGGCTGAGTGAGCCTGGACTATTTTGTTCAGCTCTTAAGCCCTTGTTGAGCCAGCTGTGGGGACCCGCTTGCAGTCTCCATCTCGAATTTTACTTTTCTGTTTCTCTAATATTCTAATATCCAGGACACCATGCAATGTGTGTCTGTGCTCCCAGTGCAGATTGCTAGGGCTGTTTATTTAGTAGTCCTGTGCTTCCACTCCCTCCCCACTCTGATTCTTTTCCTCCCACTGGTGAGCTGGGGTGGGGGCAGTGCTTGGGTCCCGCTGGGGCATGGTTTTGTATCTTACCCCCTTCATGAGGTGCTGAGTTCTCGCAGATGTAGATGTAGCCTGGCTGTTGTCCTGTATCTTCTGGTCTCTCTTTTAGGAGTAGTTTTATTTGTGGTATTTTCAAAAATATATATGGTTTTGGGAGGAGATTTTACTGCCCTACTCATGCCGCCATCTTGAGCCGGGACCTCAGTCCCTTCTTGACTGCCCATGGGGCAGGCACTGTGTTTGTGTGGGCATGTCTTTCAACAAAATGAACAGTCACTGTTCTCAAAGTTTTGAACAGGGACTTCACAAAGACTTATAAATGGCCAATAACAACATGAAAAATGTTCAATACATTTTAGTTTATCAGGGAAATGCAAATTAAAACCACAGTGAGATACTACATACCAAATAGAATGGCTAAAATTAAGACTGACCATACCTAGCATTGACAAGGATTTAGAACAACTGAAACTACCGTATTTTGTTAGACTATAAACAGGTGAAAATACTTCAGAACACTAGAAAAATTTGATAGTGTCTCATAAAATTAAACATACACTTCCCGTATATCCTGTGAGTCTCACAAAAATAGATCACCACAAACACACTGTTACATCAGTGTTCATAGAGCCCCAACCTGGAATCATCCCCTATTGTGCATTAATAGATGAATGAATAAACAAATTGTGGTCTATCCATACAATGGCATACCTGGCGCTAAAAGGGAATAAACTGATATGTGCAGCTTCATGATTAAAACCTAAAAATATATTGAGGGAAAGAAATCATCCACAAAACAATATATTGTATGATTCCATTTATAAGAAATGCCAAGAGAAACCAATATAATCTAGAGTGAAAGCAGATCAGTGATTGCTTAGGGCCGGGGTGGGTGTTCAGTGATCTGGGAGGCTGAGCACAGAGACACTTTTTGAGTGACAGAAATACTGTATATCTTATGGTGGCTTCACAGGTGTATAACTTCTTAAAACTCATTGAAATGTACATTTTAAGTTGGGTGTATTTCACTGTATTTAAACTATACCTCATTAACATTAACAAAATATAGGTGGATATTGTCCTTAAAAGATCTTTTATTTCATAAGCCATATCTGAGATATAGTTATAATTAAAATGGACATATCATAAGGCACCTAAGTTATATGTTTAATGAATATAGTACTTTTTTGAGTACTTTATAAATTCCCATCTCTTTACAATGACATAGGATGAGGGAAACCAAATATATTTTTCTATTGATGATATGGAACAAGAGTTAGACAAGCCCTCATTATCTTTAGCTTGTGCTATTAGGGGAATAGTGTTAAAACAGTTTCTCACAACCTTTTTTTTCTATCAACCAATCTAAAATGATTCATCAAATTTAAAAACAATAATTTATATATTTATTTATTATTATTATTTTTTTTACAATTTATTTTGGTATCATTAACCTATAGTTACATGTGCAATATTATGGTGATTAAACTACCCCCTTCATCAGGTCCCCCCCACCAACCCCATTACAGTCACTGTCCATCAGCATAGTGAGATGCTATAGAGTCATTACTTGTCTTCTCTGAGTTGTACAGCCCTCCCCGTGCCCCCGCTACCTTACACCTGCTAATCGTAATACCCCTTTTACTCTCTTATCCCTCCCTTCCCACCCATCTTCCCCAGTCCCTTTCCCTTTGGTAACTATTAGTCCGTTCTTGGGTTCTGCGAGTCTGCTGCTGTTTTGTTCCTTCAGTTTTTTTCTTTGTTCTTATACTCCACATATGAGTGACATCATTTGATACTTGTCTTTTTCGGCTTGGCTTATTTCACTGAGCATAATACCCTCTAACTCCATCCATGTTGTTGCAAATGGTAGGATTTGAAAAACGATAATTTTTAAATATGTAACTTCAATGTTTGATTATAGATTGCAAAATGTATTTGAAAAATGTGTTTATTCTGCTCTCTTAAATATCTGCTTTAAATTATATTACTAAATCTTCTCTATTGACTTACAATACTTAAGAGATTCCAAATCCCTAATACTTTGATTCTGTAAGTAAAATGCCTATGTCCTGTTTTTTTACTTTGTGAAATAATAGAATATCAAAAATTATTGGTGATTCTCAGCTTTACAGTCAACTAATGGAAAAGTAATACCTTACCCCCCCCCCCAAAAAAAGTCGTTGAGATATTATAACAGGATTACTAAAAAATGGGTTTTGCCAAGACCTCAGGTGTAATAGAAATTTAATATTTTTCTATCATCCATTCTTTTGATACAACTTCAGAGTAAGGTTTTAAAAACAATCTTTTCATGATTCTTTCATATTTTTACTTTTCTAATACTATTTAATTTTTAGTGTTTAGAAAACTCTCCCAGTGAGGCAGCAACAGAAAGTCAAATGTTTTGTAAGCTAAAATCAATTTTCTCATTGAATTTAATGGCCCTACATAGCTGCTGAGGTTTATAATTTTTTAGTCTGCTTGCAATTTAAAAAATAATTTTGAAACTTACTTGAGGGTTACCTTCCTTAAATGGGTATCTCAGTATCTCTCTTTATACTGCTTCTATTTCTAATATATGAAAAAGAGTTTTTCTTACTAGGTTGTTTTTAACAGGTCTAAATAGAAAAACATGAATATATAGTTGAAGAAAAATTTGACAATTATATTGAAACAATCATGACTGTATTCGTTTCCTGTAGCTAATGTAACAAACACAGACTGAACAGTTGAAGACAAAAGAAAATGATTCTGGAGGTTAGAAGGTCTGAAATTAGTATCACTGGCTGAAATCAAGGTGTCAGTAGGTCCACTCCCTGCAGAGACTTTAGGGCAGCATCTTGCTGCTTATCTCTTCCAGCCTCTGGCAGCTACAGGCATTCCTTGGCTTGTAGCCACAACACTCCGATCTCTGTTGCTAGAGTCATGTTTCCTTTTTTCTATCTGAGTTAAGTTCACCTCTGCTTCTCTCTTATAAGGACGCTTGTGATTTCACTTAGGGCCCAAGCAGATAATCCAGGATAATCATCCTATCTCAAGATTCTTAATTCAGTCACATCTGTAAAGGCCCTTTTTCCAAATAAGGTCCCATTTATAGGTTCCAGAAATTAAAATTGGGACATCGTATCTTTGGGTGCTATTATTCAGGCTACTCCAAAGGCCTAAAAAATGAAGCTTGCTGCTTTAATTATATCGTCCTTTTCCAGTCACTTCAACGCACATATGCTCTTTCCTACACATTCTGTAGTTTAAATATTTACTCAAGAATGATGAAATATTTCTGTTGAATTAGACACTGCCTGTTGTCATTCATAAAAATCAGAAGAATCTTTGGTTTTCTCTGCTTCATGACTTAGTGTCTCGTCTCTCCAGTGTGATAGTAAAGACTTTGAGCACAAGATCTGCATGTATATTATGCCATGTATCACGCATCTGAGAATTTTCCCAAAAGTACCAATTTAAAATAGTCAGTCTTGTTGTTGACCAGTGTATCCATTACATGTGACATTTGATTGAGAAAATGTGATTTCCTTATCCTGACCATCTGACAGAGAAGCCTTTTGAAAGTAACTGTTCAAGAAAATAATGGCATTTCAATTCCAAGCTAGTTCAGTATATCCCACTTCTGTTTTTCACTTTGTGAAAGGAAGTAAAAAAGGTAATCAGTGAATAAGCTGTGCAGAGAGTGGCCATATCGTCTGTTTCACAACATAAAATTGTGACAGCCTGTTATTGCTATGATGAACTGATTCTTGTAATAAAGCATTGATGTAGGAAAGAAACAATCATTAAAATTTCATTTCCATGGTCTCACTTAGATGTTGGCATCTGCCTTCAAATAGTATCTTTTTTTCATCTCAACAGTATCTTTTGGCTTTCTAGACCACAGAACACACAGCTTGAGTGTGAGAGGCTGGAGCTACCCTGTGCATTACAAAGAATGGAACTGCAAACAGTGCAGTACAATGGGACGAATTAAAATTTTACATGGCACACTTACAGGGTTATGTGTCAGTTCAGCTTTGTAAATATTAAAAAGCAAAGGGTCATTTTTGGGAAGCCTCTTTTTTTAGTGCCCTAATTTTATTTTTACTGATATACAGTCTTATTTTAGTTTCAAGTATATAACACAGTGGTTCAGAAGTTACCCATATTATTAAACCCTCACCCCCCGCTAGTGCATTATAAACATAGAAAGATGTTACAGAATCACTGGTTATATTCTCCATGCTGTGCTACCATCCCCATGACCAACCTACATTATGATTGGAATTTTTGTGCCACTTTATTCTGCCCACCTCCCTACCCCCTGCCACACTCACCCCAGCCCTGCTCCACGGTAACCACTAGTCCCTTCCAGCCTGTGAGTCTACTGTTTTGGGGAAGCCACCTTCAAAGTAGTGTCCGTCATAGAGGTGTGGTGAAGCACAGAAGAGAGTGAAAAATGAGCAGATGGCATGTGAGCCTGTGAGGAGGGGAGCATGCCCTCCAAGCACTGCTCATTCATTCAGGGAACAAATGTAGAGATGGTACGATATGGAGAGACTTATTAAGGGTGTGGTTTGGGGGTCCTGACCACATGCATGCAAATCATACTGTGAGTACTTGCTAATCTTACCACCTTGAGAAAGGTATTTAATCTCAACTACTGAAATCTATTTTCTTATCTACAAAAAGGATAATAAAGCTCATAATTTGATGGTTAAATCAGATAAACTGTACAAAGCATTTACGACTGGCACATACTAAATGCTCAGGAATATAAGTTATTTTCAGGTTCTAAACGAGATATAAAACCATGTAGGAGGAAACAGCCAGTTTGAATTTAAGCCACATCTCCCCACTCAAATGAATAAATAGGCCCTACTCAACATACCCAAGAAAGTTTTTCCTTCAATATGCATGAGAGCTTCTTTGGAACCCCCACATTGGTCCTTGAATCCCTCATATCAAACCTAATAATTGCTCTGAACATGTACCTCTAAACTCTGAGTTCTGACTGGAGACCATTTGTTGTCTTTGAATTCAGTCCTTGCTCCCTTAACCATCATTTCCATTTTCTAAGAGGACTGAGTAACCCAAAACGAAGTCCCTAATCCAACAGAAATTGCTTGATACAGTTTAAAGGCAGTGACAAAAATGACGTGAATCTAACAAAGGTGGCGGAACAAAACAAAACATATTTGGACTGGGTTCATTTCAGGTCACTCAGTTGCTAGAGAAATTTGAATCACATTGATTCTCCAACCATCCCCTCAAGTCCCCAAAATGGACAGAATTTCCATTTTCTCTATTAAAAAAAAAAAAAAAGACTGACTTGTGCTTACTGTGTGTGTGTGTGTGACCCCTGGTAAAGTGATATAAGTAACTTGCTTATGTAGGAAGGCTGGCCATGCCTAAACGCTGAGGTTGGCAAAGTTTAACCTTCAGAAATTTTCTTTCCTTGGCAGATTCCTTTTACCAACTGTTTCATTCCCTTTATTCCTTGAGGAAACTTTTGGTCAACTTTTCATTTGCTTAATTCTCTTTTCTATAGACTGTATCTCTACGAAACTGTATTCCTTCTTGCATTGCTCCAAATTCATCTTTTTTCTTTCATCCACAAATGTTTACCAAGCACTCCCTGTATCCCCAGCATTGTGATAGGCACTGGGAGTACTGCAGTAAACGAAATGGACAGGGTTGGGTCTTTTCATGAAGGGAGCTTTTACCAACTTCTATTTTAAAAAATAACACTGTATTCAGTGATGGAAGGCTTTCTTTTTATTTTCTTTCTAATTCTATTACTTTGAGTATTTCTGTATTTAGATGTGGGGAAATGAAGAAAGGTAAGGAGATATTTTCTCAGCCTTTGGCATTCTTTAAAATATATTTTGTATTGAATATATTATATATTTGTTGTCACTTTCCAACTATTACTGTGCTTTGAAGTAGCCCTGGTAGAAGGAATAAAGACAAATGCAATTGATCATTTTTCACAGCCCCATGAAAAAGAGGACCGGGAGGAGAGGAAATTGATAAAATGGCATTTTTGTTATAAAGTAATTATAATTAGATCTCAATGTACCAACAACGTTTCAGCAGAATTTGAAGTAATGGTGGTTAAAGTGGTTTAAGCTTACTTTTGTCCTCTTATTTTCTTAAAGGAAAAGACTATACATCACTGTACAGTATTGATGAAAAGGAAAAAATCTACTTCTGTGACTGAAATTTAAGGATCTTGCTCACATGCAAAGATAACCTACCGATTATCTATTAGTGTCGAAATACCTCTGAGATGTGGGAGGATTGGGTAGCTGGTTTGTGTCTCTACCTAACCTAAACCCAACATAATTTGTGCCCTCTTTGAAATTCCTGGAATTTAGCACAGGGGGCAAGATCCTATTTCTTTTTGACCTTTGCATATCCCATTAGGCACAGAATAGGGCCATACATAGAGTAGGTAAGGAAGTGCTAGATTCTAATAGACTCAAAGTTGTTTTCATATGATGGCAGAATCTATAAAGGCAGATAGACAAGGAATAATTATCACTTCATTTACCAACTGACAAATATTTCCTGGTAATTAATATGAGACAAGAAATACACGAGGTGTTGAGGATGTGAAGTTAAGTGAGACAGAATCCCTGATTTACAAATAACCACTGTTTAGGTGTGACACATGCATGTTAATTATAATACAATATGGGAATACCAGAATGTATGTATATGCAAAGTACGGCGAGACCTGGATGGATCACAGAGCGATACTGCCTGGGTAAGTTAGGGCCTTACGAAGCAAAGAGATATACTTGGCTTAGATCTATAGAGATTTTCCAGGTGTCAGACAAGGCAAGGGCCAGTGAACCTGGTTTGTGGGGAAGTGACAGAAAGTGAGGCAGGGAAGTTAGATGGAGGTCAGGTAGGCATGGGACTTGTCAGGTATATGAAGTTCACGCTTCAGTCTCTGTACCATGGGAGAGCCAGTTGGAGGTGGTAAGAAGAGTAGTGACATCCTCTTAAGATACCATCAGCCAGGTTCGAGAATGGGCTGGAGAAGAAAAGATTTGAGGTAGCAAAAGCAGTCACTAGGAGATAGCATCAGTCTAGTCAAGAGATGATCAGGGTCTACCTAATGTAAGACAAGAAGGACAAGACAGAGGAGGAGAGATTTAAAATTTTGTAAGGTAGATTTGAGAGAAATAGGTGAGTGAATTGTGGGAAAGGGAAAATGAAAGGTAAGAGAGGCATCTGGAACAATTTCAAATCCTAAAACGATTCCCATGCTATACTATGATGTTAAGTCTAAATATATTCTGATTAAGGTTGATGTTAGCTAAATTTATTTCCCAATGAAAATCTGTTAATGCAACAAACAATTGTTGGACACCTGTTTTTATGTGTTGGACACTTTTTTTTCTCCCTAAAACTTCAATGACAGTAACTAGTGTTACTCATCTGCTCCTTGGTGTTGGGCAAGGTACTAAGCACTGAGATGTTTGTATCATCCCCACAGTTACCTTCGAATGTGTATATTATGGCTCTCATTTTATAGATGAGCATGCCAATGCTGTGAGTGATTGGTTTCCTACGTACCTCAGCCAATTTGTAGGAGGTTTCATTAAGAGGACAAAAAACCTGGACATTTCTGATTCTGAAACTGTTCTTTTCACTAATTTACTCCATATGTCAGAATTTCATATACTTCACATTTTTAGGATTTTGAAAGGAGAAATACTCGTAGCTGGTTGTTAGGAAGCACCAACTTGTTGACATCTCTGAATTCCTTTGAGTTTTATTCTTGTGGATCCTTAATTCTCCTTAGGAGGAAGCAATTTTATCTTTATCTTGCAGAGGTCTGTGGGGTTCCACAGGTCCTAGCTCTTCTGACAGCATCTCCCAGAGACTTTGTGGTGACAGTTGCTTCATATTTGCCTTGCACATTGTGCAGAGCGTAGGAGTCACACTACGTGGGTTCAGAGCCCTCCTCTCTTAAATTCCCTAGCTATGTGACCTTACTACAATTCTCTTTGCATCCATTTGCTCACTTATCAAATGAAGGCTGCAGTTTTACTTGATAGGACTGTTGTAAAGCTTAAGTGAGATCAAATAGATAGTATTACCTGATATATAGCAAACACTAAAAAATGATAGTCATTATTAATACATATATACTTTTCAACCACCTAAGCATGAACTGCTTTGTAATCTGCTCCACGGTTATTTCTGTAGCTATGTTCCTCCCTATGCCCCAAGCTTATTATATGCTCTAGCCACTAAAAGTCACAGTTTCCTGAGAGAACCTTTTTTTTTCTTTGTTATTTTGCCATCTTTGCCTACCTGGAATGGCTAAGCCCTATCTCCAAATCCTCCAGTGTCTCTTTCACTAAAATAGGTGTTGGCAAGCATATTTTTCTTTTTTTGCAAAGGACTAGATATTAACTATTTTATACTTTGGTGTCCATCTGTAGCAATTACTTAAGGCTGCCATTGTACTGGGAAGGCAGCCATACGCAAGTCATTAAAGGAATAATTGGGGCAGTGTTCCAGTAAAGCTTTTTTACAAACACAAGTGTCAGGCTGGATTTGACCTGCCAGCATGGTTTGTCAACACCTTTTCTAGAAAGTTCTCTTGAAACTCCCAGTCTGAGGTCGATGCCCTTATAGTTAGGCCTTTACCTACTCATTACTTTAAGCAAGCACTCTTCATATTCGGGAAATTATTTATGTCTCTCTCTCTCTCACAGGACTGAAGGTTTTGAGAGCAGGGATTGCATCTTGTCTTTTCCAACTTCTTATACCTTCCCAAGGGTAGAGAAGGCTCACTAATATTGCTTGAGTGAATGGATGAATTTCATTAACAGGACGCTGTGCCCTGCCTTTGTGATTCAATTGTTCTTTAAAAAATCTGGCCTAAACTCATGAGATTAGTGGAAGGTTCAAATTGAGGCCAAACCCTCATGGCATAGATAGGAAAGGTGTGGCCTCGGCCTCACAGATAACACAAAATAGGCATGTATTACTTTATGTTTGCTTTAAAATAAGTATTTTCCCTACGAAAGAGTACAATTTTTCAGAGACCACTGAAGTAAAACAACTCAATACAAACTATTTCCTTTCTTAGAAATGTGATGATTCAGTTAAGTGCAATTTTAAACTTCGTGACTTGGGAAAAATAATAACTTGGGAAGGGGATGGTGATTAATTGTATGCTTTGGAAATACCTGTCAAATAGATTATTGGTATAGACCGAAGAAATACCATAGACCTGTGCTACATCTGTACAAGACCTTGGTGCATCTTTAACGTAGGTCAGTCGGGAAGATACAGGCTATCAAAACTATCAAAGAGGAATGGATGTGGAGGAGATGGCAAACCAGAAGATAGAAGATCAAATTCGACGTCTCTCCTCCAGTATCCGGATAGTGTGTGTACTTCTTACCTGACAACGAAAGCAGCAGAGTTGTGCCACATCTTTTTGTGTTTTTGTTTGTTAAATGATCTTGACACATAATAATAAATCATATATCTAGCATACCTTTGGATTTAAACTTATCTGGGCACATGTAAGCAGCAAAGTGCCAGGCTCTGTAGATTTGCAAGCTGATTCTCATTTGTGGCGAGCAACTGATGACAATTTGAATGTTCATGTCTCTCTCCGTATCAGCCTGGCTGGCTAAAAGTTGGCAGGAGCAATCCTGCAGTGTAGACCAGCCATCCCGTTACTGCGTGCACACTGATCATGTATGGTGTGCTTTTTACGAACTGTCTTTCCCTTAGTAACCCATGCGAGAGTCTGAGGGGGTAGTATCAACTTGTAGAATTTCATTTTTTGCCTCTGCCTGAAGGCTGTTCAGCTGGATAAATCATTTATTTGAAATTATTCCTCAGTTATTCAGTTGAGCCTAAGCTTTATTTTGTTATGGCCCCAGGAATCTGAGAGACATCTTTCCTTAGAAATGGCCTGCAGGTGCTCTGCCTTCCTCTCCATTCTAGTTAGCACCACCCAAGTTCAGCTCTTGAGCCCCTCCGCTTCCTAGCTCATGCCCCATTCTCCGGCTACTTCTCCAACTGCCCAGTGTGATAAATCTGCTTTCAGAATATCATTACCTGTTCCAGCATATTCGTGAATCCTTGCTATGTACATCATCAAAAGAAGACTTGTCAGCTGGGCTCTGAAATCCAGCTCCATCCTGTCTATCCAACCCTCAGTTTTTCTATAACTTAAAGCACTGTTTTCATACCTTGGCTATGGCGAATAATGCTGCAGTGGACCTGGGAGTACAGGTATCTCTTGTCAAACTCAGAGAGAGTAGAATGGTAGTTGCCAGGGCTGGGGCAGGGAGGGAGAAAGTAGATACAAAGTTATACAAGAAGAATGGGTCTGGAGATGTAATGTACAGCCTGGGGACAATAGTTAACAATACTTCATTGTATGCTTGAAATTTGCCAAGGTCTTAAATCTACACACACACGCACAGTAGTAACTAGAGGTGGTAAGTTGTTTAGCTTGGTGATCTTTTCACAATGTATGTGTAAATCATCAAGTCGTACACCTTTTGTATATATAATTTTGATATGTAAAGGATATCTCAAAGTTGTTAAATTTATCTTTTGGGAATAGCGTTTTTTTTTTTTAAATTTATTTCCCCTTGGGCCTGCCAAAACCATGTTTCCTGCTCCGCATGCCCTGTATCCAGTAGTCCACTCCTCGGATTCCTCGGCGACCTCTGAGACCCTCTGGTTTCCTGAATCCCGAGTCCCTCAGCCTGGCCCCCATCTGATTCGCTTCTTAGCTTCCTCCCTTTCCAAGTCCACGTGTTTCAGTTGAATATAACCCCAAGTTCTTTGAAAACAGAGGTCACTGACCACATCCTCGATTCTTAACAAATGTATGTTTGGTTTTCTTAATGAAAATTCGGAGTCCTTTCTCTGAATATTTTTATAAAGTTTCTTTATTCTCCAGAGGTTTTAATGACATGGAAAAAAAGGTATAGGAGGAAAATGAATCGATCTCTTAATTATCTAAAGATGACTTGTTTTCATTTTGATTTTCTTGCAGTCTTATTAAATATTTTTAATACATAACAAATGACCTATAATCACTGTGACCATATGAAATGTATAGTTTTAACGTAGTTTTTTCCATTTAGACTCTAAGCGCCACATAGAAAGGAGTCTGTTTACTTTCCACTCTGCTCCTAGTGCCTTGAAAATTTTCTGATGTATGCTGGGCATTGACAAGTTATTTATTTGCACATTAAATGGTCTAAGTTGTGATAGTTAATGGCTTCCTTATATTACATCTTACTATTAAACTGTGTTGTTTCAAATACCCCCCTATTTTTTGTGCATTTAGGTCGTTGCCCTATTTTTCTCTCTAAAATTGCTGCTATGAAGCTTCTTGAGCACATATTTCTGTACATATTTGATTTTTTTAAGAAAGATAAATATTGTTGACATAGAATTAGAGTCAAAGACTTTGGCCAGAATTTCTCTATTTAAAGGCAAATTATGGATATTGTTAAATATTGCCAATTTTGAGATACTGTTCTTTTTCTGTTTAATGGATAAAAAAATTTCAAAGTCTGTATTACTCTTACTATTCATAAAATTGAATGCTTCCTAACATTCCTGGATTGTTTTTATTATCAGTTGCCTGTTCCTACCCTGTAGCATTTATTTATGAGGACCTTCCTTGTATTTATTACTTTATATTTGTAGTGACTTATAGATTCAAAGTACACAAAGATGCAGCTGGGACTGGAATCTGGGTTTTTACTATTATCCTGAAGCTTTTCCCTCAATACTACTCTATGCTAAAGAAAACGTTTTCAAAGCAGATATCCTTGGATTTATAAGGTAAAAGAGAAAATTAAAGGTGCATGAGTACTGAGTATAATTAAATTTACGTGCTTTGAAGCTTATCATGAAGGAAGTGATCGATGCTGGTTCATCAATGCTTATGTCAGTGTCTGACACAGGTGGAGCTCTTAATTCATGGTGCTGAGTCAATAATGGGCGGAGTCTGTACTGGATAAATGGAAAAACTTTCTGGGAGGGTGCATGTTATGGTTGAAAACCCGAACTGTTTGGCTAGGCATTTCACTGTGTAAAGAGTCTATTGTATTTATCAGGCAAGGTTGAGATCTACATTTGAAAGTAATTCTTGCCAATTAACAGAATCTCTAATGTGGGTTCAGTGAGGTTTGGACTCAGTATTCTGGAATATGTCATGTAGATTCTTCATCTTTCTCTTTCTTAGTCCTTCCCTTTATGATGTAAAAATGACCAATTCTGAATAAATGCAATGTTAGACTCATGAGTTTAGGTCATTGGGTTTCAAGTTGCATAATCTTCATTTGAAATTTCATTTCAAGCTCCTCAGATTTAGACGGCATAGGTGTGACACCAGAGTTAATTCTTTGTCATGCCTTCTGCTTTGGAAGAGAATGTATCCAAAAAGAACCTTGTGGGGGATGTGGGCTCCAACTTTTCTCCCATGAAATTTGCATTTTTTTTAGGTTTAATCCAACAAACAGTTCACTGTGATGTATGAAATAATCAACAGACCATAGGAGGTCAAGGGTCATAGTTATGGTTCATAAGATTGTCTGATTTCAGAAAGACATTCTATTTAGAGTAAAAGAAGGAAAAGCAAAGATTGAGACATGTGATTATACTTGAAGGTCTCTTTGGAAAAAAAAGAATAGTATTAGGAAATATATGCAGTATAAATAAAACCTACTATCCATGGCCAGTACTCTGCAGATAAAGACTATACTGTTCTGGCTGTAAAGGAGTATAATAGTAGCTTCAGAAATGATCCTTATCTAGAGATACAGTTCATTGTTGGAGGGGCATAGTTTTATCCTGACTACCATATGTCTGTTTTTAAATAGAAATAGCTCATTGTGCTACTTTAATGTTACTCAGTGATCTATGTTGGTAACACATTTTCTTTGTCACCTGAGACTATTTTTACTGCCTAACAAATTAGCATAGGTAGTGATATAAACATTGGCCAAAAAGCTTGTATATGCTTTCATTCAACTGTATGTCCTTTTTTTATTTTTCTTCTTGTAGAGGGATTTTGTTCCAAAGATTGACTTTATTTTTCCTAGACATGGTTCTTAGAAACATCTTTCTTTTGAGCAGATGCTCCTATAGTTGGGATTTCTCAACTGTTGAGAGTGTAATATGAAGTGATGGCTCATCATATCTAAAATTTAGACTCATCACAATCTAAAACTATGGCCCTCAGATTTTGACATATTCTATTTCATAGCAAGAAAATAAAAAATATTGCTTTACATGGAAATTAAATTAAAGTTTCTGAAAACTGTGATTCTTTTAAAGTTGTATAAAACCAAACTGTGTCACTTTCTGGACTTAAAAGTTATTTGCTAAGTAAGAATGTGCTTTAATAACCATGACTGTTAATCCATGTGTACATGTGCACAAGAATATTTTTTCAAATAGTTATTAAAAATAAAGCTTATAAGCTTGAATATAGAAAATGTATACCTGCTAAACCTGTGTTAACTTTTAAATAACATGAGCCAAAAGAAAAAACAGTTTACAAAATTGTCACTTACCTGCTTGAATTCCTTTTATGGTTTGTAGTTGTTTTCCACTTGTCATGGAATTAAGATCAAATTTCCCAAATTATTCTTCAAAGTAGTCCTCTTATTTTTATTAACTTTTCCTATTCTCATTTCTTTTCCATTTTAGCTTTTCTAGGTGTCTTTTTTTTCTTAACATTTCCTTTTGATTTTTTTTTTTGTCCCTCCTCCTACCCTTGTTCATTCTCTAAATTCACACCCAACAGAAATTGGGCCCCTGCTTTCAGATTGTCAATTCCTAAAAAAAAAAAAACCCTCCATTAATTGTGTAACTCCATTTTCTACTAAACCTTTTTTCTTTACTGCTTAAAGGGAAGCACCTCCCATGCCTTTTCCAAAGCGTGTAATTTCTTCATTGTTCCCATCTTTTGCTTCAAGGCTTCTCCCCCTTATCCTCAACCCCATAAATTAAATCCTTTAGTTACACACATAGCAAAATTTTACTTGTCTCATTTTTTTTCTGATGGAAAAGTACTAAAAGACAAACTTAGGTCAGTTGGCACAAAGCTTGCTCAGTACGTGAACCTAATAAGTGCTTTTGATCATGACGATAATGAATGAACTAAGCTAGAGTTTTAAGACCTTAGTCAAGATGTGGAATCAAAGTGTTGATTGTAAGCTTTTATTAATTTGCTAGCAACTGGAAAAGTCTGAAAGGAAAACAATTAACGATGTTTGATCTTCTGCTCTGGTACCGATACTGTCTGAGCACGGTTACTCCTCTGCTGCTGTCAGTTACACTAAGGTTAACTATTCAGCCCAACATGGCTTGTTTCTTAAAAGAAATTGCTCTCCCTAGAAAATCTCAAGTGTTTGCACTGTCTTTCTCTATATAATCTATTCTGATTTATTGAGATAGTGCTTGGCATTTTCCCAGATGATTATACTCAGAATTTTCCTAGATGGCCATGGACTTGGGAGCTCACAGTTGTGAGGAAGACCAAGCATTTATATATGAAGCTGTTAAATCCTTCTAGGAAACCATATAACTACCAAACTGAGTACAAGAGATGGAAATGCAGTGAAGGGATGCAATGAAATGTTTGGAGGAGGTTTCATAGAGTCGATGGATTTGCACTTGAGGCCTGCAGGAGAAGGGGAAAGGATGGAGAGAATAAAGACTCAGTGTTTCTCAATAGAAATGCTAGTGGCATTTTGGCCGAGTAGCTCTGTATTATTAGGGATTGCGCTGGTCATTGCAGGGTCTTTAGCCTCCCTAGCCCTTAGTAGTAGCCCCCAGTTACAGCAGTGAATCAAAATTCACTGCATGGGTCCAGAACACTAGAGTGGCTGCTGTACTGCTCTTCACTGGACTCACTGCGGGAACATGCCATCCTTATCTGGGTAGTCCTGATTTTGGCCTCCCTGGCACAGAGTTTATGATTCCAAATAGCAGGAGGTAGCAGTTTATTGACACCGTAGCATATTTTAGGAGAAAATGCAGACATGAGTGCTTTTAAAGGACAGGTTGGATTTTATCATAATTTCTGCATTTGTGTTTTTCAGTTTTCCAGGAGAAATCTCATTGTGGATTAGAGGAAAAAAAAAATCTGAAATAGATCAGACATAGTCAAAAAGGCTAGGATATGTGAGGGCAACATGGGCACCAAAAAAATAGAATTTTCTCAGATTGGTGTGTATCCAGAAAAAAATCTGAGAATGGGTTATTTTTGGCTGACTGATATACCCACACAGGGAAAATATCTTCACATGTAATCTTAAAAACCTGTAGGTTCCATGTGTCTTTATGAATTATTTTTAATAAACTATGCCATAGCATTACATTCCCATATAAGAAAATTTGGAGAACCACCAAACATTTTGAAAAAGAAACTGAACATTGCCACCTCAATGAGTGATTGTTTCCAAAATACATTTTCTGTGGTTGAAATCATACAATGTATCCAATTTAGTTTCTTGCCTTTTTTCACTTAGAGTTTAACTAAAATACTTCCATATTTTTTAAACATGTGAAAATAACAGGATATTTAATATGAGTGGTTGAGTCAATTGTAGTACACTTTAAAAATGATCAGTTCTATGAAACTTCTCATGTTAAATGAATCTTGGTAAGTAGGCGTCCTCGGTTTTTCTTATCTTTTAGCAATGGTTCCTCGTTTCTTGCATCTCACATCTCTTTGAGGGTCTAAGAACATCAATGGCTCGCCTCTCAAAAAAAGACATGTATGTACATACACAGAAAATGTACAAAGTACCTGAAGACTACCTGTCGATCCCTAAAAGGAATATAGACCTTGGATTATGAGCTCCTATATCTTGGCATAAGCTTTCCCTCAAATATAGGAAAAGAATTAATGGTATTGTTGAGATGTCTGTCACTTGGTCTCAGTGGAGCTTAATGATGTGAGTGTGTGGTGACTGTTGCCAACTGCTCTGTGTCCTGAGGCTATCCAGGGTTTGTTTATTCCGGGCCAGTGACCAGAACCTGCTTGTTGATGGAACTGACTGTGGAGTTGGAAGGGGTAACTTGGGCAGAATTTTGAAGGCCACATTTTTAAAGATTCTAGAGATTCAGTCTCTCTCTCGGCACTGCTGGCTTGCTGCACAATTGGGACGTATTCAGATTTTCTCTGGTGATTTCCCACTTTTCCTTCAGTATTTTATTCTCCTGTTTGGTATTGCATCCTTATGTTAAGCTCTACTGCAGCTGTCCCGCAGAAGCACCCTTAAGAAACATTTACCGGCATTCCTCTTTTCATTTCTTGCCCTATCACTAGCTCATCTATTTTAGTCTTTTCAACCCAGGCCAGGTTCTGGGACATGAGAATGGGAATGGATATTTCTTTCTCAATACGTGGAGCATTTCACTCCATGCTACGCCATTCAGTATCTGAAGACGTACCCAGAAAGAGGCGTTCTCTCTCAAGTGTAAGTCTGTGCTTTCCCTTGACTGTCTTATTGCCATAGAAACCTGAACAGATGTAAAAATGAATTCATTTTTCTTACTCCCTTGACCTGAATTAGTCTCTCCTTTTTTTTTTCTTTTTTTACTGTTGCATTATTCCAATTTCCCCACACCCAGCTGTCTAGTCATCTTTGACATCTTCATCTCACTGGCCATATAGAACCATGGTATCTTCTCATTCTTCCTAGAAAACAAATCACTCCCTACTTTCAGTTCCCACCTCTACTGCCGTGATCCAGGCCAATATTTTATACCTGGGTTTCTTGTTTCTCTTTTATATTCTATATTCCTACCAAATATCTTTCTAGAACATTACTTTGATTACATTGCACATGTACTTTAAAATATCTAATGGGTCCCCATTTCCTAAAGGTTAAGTGCTTCCACGTGAATAATATTAACTTGTTAAAATGCCATTCTCTGGACTGTATAGCATACAAATGTGATGTAGGTGTCATCTCTCAGGAAACTTGTTTAGTAGTAAAACCAGGATGTACACAGTTAACTGTAATGCAAGTTAGAAGGTGTTATAAGTCTGAAGAGGTAGGAAGTTCTGGTGAGTTTGAGAGGAGAGAGTGGTATGTTCCCTCTAACCAAGATGTAGGGCAGCTTCTTAAGGCCAGATCTCAAAAAATGAATGAGATACGGACAAGGGGAAAAATAGGGCAACAGGCTTTGAGAATAGAATACTATGAATAGAGACTGATGCAAAGACACATTTGAGGAACTTCAAGTCATCCAGTTAGTTTTGCATTGACGACCTTCCGGACTTCGGTCCAACCTTTTTTCTGGGCTTACCTCCTTCCATTTCCTTATACGCACCCTTTGTCCTAACTGAATTGGTCTGTGTTTTCTTGCCTGGTAAGTGCCTTGACTGCCCCTTCTCCACGCCTCTGCCTTTTCCTTTAGTAGACTCTCTTAATTTCCTCTGTAAGCAAAGTTTGCAGACCATCAGTCGCAGTTCCTGATTCACTTCCGAAGATGGGTTTTGTTTTGCAGGTACAGTGTTTGTTTTTAAATTAAATCTGAATGCCTGAATGTGGGGCACACATCCTCTAGTTCACCGCAGTCCCCCTAATTTCTGTTGTCATAGTCTTAAGTGGCTTTTCTTTTTAGTTCCCACCCAGGCCCCTGTCAACATTCGAATTAGTAATCCCGATGAACTCATTCAAATACTACTAAACTTTTCTTTAATGGTTTCCCAAGTCACTCCAGCCCATAGAAATGACTTCTATCTTTAAATTATCTTCCTTCTCTGAATTTACTGTTTTATGCCCTTCAATTGGAAATTACATACTACTTTAAAGTACCCCTGGATTTGATGATGAAATTTGCTTAAATATTGAACTATTATATCTTCTCTCTTCAGCAAGCTGAAGGTGCTACAAGTGTTTCGTAAGTTCTCCATGCCCACAGAATGCCTTACATGCAGCATGAGAGCATCAAATATTAGGTTGACCTATAAAAATTACTTTTGTTGGCCCAAATGGTTGAATATTAAAATTTTCAAATTTCAGCATAAAATAAAAAATCAAATTTTATTTTTTAATCTGCAAAATTCTGAAACTTCCTAAAATAGACTTTAATTGTATGGGTAGAAGTTCATTTATTTAGCATCATTCATGTGGACAAATGCCAGTAACATCTAATAAAGCTTGGCTGTTGTATTTATAAGTTAGAATTTTAAAAATTAATTTGAATCTGAGTATAAACAATAACCATTATTAACTTAAAATAGGAAAAACAACTATTCTTTTTGAGAAAATCTATTAGGAAAATCACTTTATGTATTTTACCAATATTTCTTTCTCCAAGGAATAGAGAGAGGTATGTAGGTGCAATTGGATATTATTATGGAATGAGTTATCTGAACTTGATTTCTGGTTCTGGACAAATTACTACACTTTTTTAGCCTTACAGAAATAATAGTAATGACACAGTTATCATGGGTGTGTTGGGAGGACCAAGTAAAATAATACATATTAAGAGACCAGGGATAGTGCCTGGTACATAAAAGATGCACATGTTATTTTCCCTCCCTCTCTTCAGGCAGGGATGGCTTTAGAGAGAATGTTGCCAACAACAAATGAGGGTGATTTGTATCATCAAGGCAATGGGGAATGTTCGCTTTTTTATTCATATTTACTCCTCTGGATCTGCCTGATATCTCAGGCCTCAAGGTCAACCCCTTAACTTCATCATTCTACTATTGTTCCCTTTGCTTCAGCCAACCCCACGTCTTCTACTCTTTGCTTGAACCATAATCTTCCGCATACTCAGGAGGGCACGTCTCTTCCAGTGCCCTGGTAGTGCTCATCACAATGGCAGTGAAAAAGCAATCGTGTACTAAAGTGTTTAATATCTAATCCTTTGCTAGATTTAAAACTCCAATATGGTGACGATGTTGGTCTGTTTTACTGCCATCACGACAGGGTCAAGCATGGTACCTGGCCCATCGTAGTGTAGTATTTAATGGATATTGGCAGAATCAATGACTGGCTGACTTACCCATCTAATGAATGTCTAGAACTAGGGTTCTGCACATGAACCATCAGGATGGAGTAAGAATGTTAGGTGGGCATCTCAATGTAATTTTCCAGCTATAAACTCAAAGAGGAACTATTCATTCTTATTTATGGAGCTGGTAGAAAGGAGAATTCTGATTTAGCCAAGTCAAAGATGTGGGCTTTGCATTTAGAATAGTCAGAATTTAAGGATTTGCAAGCAGATGACACTGAAATTTGGAAAACTAGAAATATAAGCACTGCTGGACTACAGGAGGCAAATTCAGTTGTTGACTCAGATGAGAAAAGTTATTTAAGTTTCCCTTGTTTATGTGCATAACAAACTTGATGTAGTACATTTCTTTCTCTCTTCCTCTCTCCATCTCTCTCCTTTCCTTTCTTCCTTTAAATAAACAGGTTCCTATAGTTTACCTTTTATGTGCTAGTGAGATCTCTCTATCCATCTCATATAAAGAATGTAAATGAGTATATATATGTATATGTCTGTCTGTATATGTATGTATTTTCCCAATGCTGTGTGGTCTAAAATGTTTTATTAAATAAGTTTTCTAGATGGGTTATCTGAATTTTATATGGGGATGAGATTATCTCATTTTTATCATGCAACATTTTGTTCTTTTCCCCTTTTCTGCCATAATTCTTACAGCAGGATCTGATACTTTTCAAGTGGCCAAACCTATTCACATTAGTCAAAGTCCCCAGAATTCTCATTTTGATTTCTCCGAAAAATGTAGAGACTGTTGATCCCTGGGCTCTGGACTGTAAATGTGCATTTCCTCAAACTGTTAAGAGTAATCTCTCCTGGGCCTCTGAACTCACATTAGGGAAACTGAAGACAAAAATTATTTTTTCTTGAGTTCTTAATGACTTTGTTTTACAGTTAAAGTCTCCCTTGGCTGGTATATGTAGAGCCATTAACAGAATTTAGAGGCTAGTAAAATGTGCGTGTAGGCCCTAATATACTGTGTCAACTATACTCTCTAGGCTGAAATAGGTAGGCCTGGCAGGAGCATGGATTAATTTCTGCTTTAGTATCAAATGACTTACATGGTCTGTAAGGGATTTTTCTTACCATCATTGGCTTTCTTGCCTGTATCCCATAGTAGAAGGCCAAATTATACAGCAAACGCTATGCATGTACTGTAAGGCTTTATCTCTGAGATTTTGGGGGAGGGATCTGTGGCAGATGTTTTTCGTTTTTTTCAGTGTTTAAGTTTTTGTCATAGCTCAGACTTGATTCTCTCACAGAATAGCCAGATTTTGTACTCTTTGTTTTTCTTTCCTAAAGATGATGCTCTTTGACCTTTTTATTTTCCCTTAAACTTTATATGCCTACATGTGTTTCTGTGTGAGATTGTAGAAAGTATGAAAGGACAAATCTGAAGGAAGGTTTTTTCCCTCCTGGTTCTTCATAGAACTGGCAGCTCTTTGTCTTGTCTGCTTCTGTAAGATGGGTGCTTTCCATTTTCCAGACAGCAGAGGAATCTCTAATGAGCGTTTGATTACTGTGGTTTCTTTGAAGACAGGAAAAGAACCCTTCAACTTCTTAGAACTGGAGCTGTCCACAAATATTATTCGGCAGTGGAAAAGTTACTGGAGACTGTAGATGAATATGTGTTTTTTGATATGGCAGCATAATCACAGAATGATTCGCAATATATAACAGGAAAAGCATGTTACAACATAGTGTTACAAATATACAAAGAAATATGCATATTTGGAAAATTAAAGTTACTGCTATAAATTAATATTTTGAGTACTTATCCATGGCTTAAAGTACAGGCCAGATATATAATGAGTGATCTAGTATAATATAATAAACAATATTATGTAATACTAATTTTCTAGGGATTACCATTACTAGCAGCATGGAAATTAACAAAAATTAGTTATATATACATCCCCCAAGATTCAGTTGCCTATCTGTATGTCAATATTGCACAGCTACTACAAAGCCAATATTTCTATATTTTGTTCTCATTTCTGGTGCCTTAGCCTCTCTGAATACATCCTCCTCCTGTATGCTCTGTCTTAGAGAGTAGTCCACCACTCTTTTTTGTCCCTTTCTCCAACAAACGCAGAAATCTCAGTCATTCTTAGTTCTGTTCTTTTTTAACTTCCACATGCTACCAACCACCATTTCTTTTTTTTTTCCTCTCCTACATCTTCTTAAGCACTTAAAAAATAACAGATGGTCTGTGAATGTCCATATGTCAGTATAGGTTTTTATTGTAGATAGATTTCATTTGAATGAGTGTCATAGTCTGGTAGTAACATGATTGGGATGGCAGGGATTGGAGTAAGTTGGATGGTGGCTGGGTGGATGGACGTGCAGACTCCATTTTTTCAGATATTCCAGTATTTTAAAAGAAGCTGGAATTCTGAATCTGTGTGTCAGTTCCTGATTTTTAAATGTGAGTCTCTAACTCAAATCAAGAACATGTCAGGCCAATTAATAAATTCTATAAATCCAATTTACCTTGTGGATTGCCAGTTTTAGATCTGTGCCTATAGAGCATGTTGGGTACCATGTTTCATATACATTTAGGTTTTATTTTTCCTAGTTATTAAATAACTTTTCAGGAAAATTGGTTTTCTGGATTGAGATTTTCAGAATACTACCAAAAAATATGGAGACATTATTCTATCCTCATATTCTGGAACCATTTTCTGAGACTTCAAGAACAAACGTCTGCAGTCTAAAGTTAGGACTCCCTGTGTGCTGCTCAAAGTTTTTACATCTTTTCTTTGTCTTTACCTTTTATCAAGTGTGGAGTTTACTTTCATTCCCAAAATGAAATAGAATATACCTGTGTACCCAGTGAGTTATCTCAGGACATTTAACATTTTATAACTTCTTGATTACATTTTGCCAAAAGAGATAGACTTCAGTGTCTGTTACCTTAGGTAACTTTCTGTCCATTTGATTTTTGTTAATTGAATTAATGCCTTTTTTGACTGACTTTTCCTAGATGACATAGAAATAATTTTTCAGTTTAGAATCTTGAGAGCTCCTGAATAGTTTTAAGGCTCATGTGGGATTCTATTAAAATAAATTCCTGTTACTGTGTTCGTTGCATGACATTTGATGACTGAAATAAGTTGTTAGGTACAAGATACCAAGAGCTTTTTGTTTTGTTTTCTTTCTGGAACTATCTGACAGCCGTAAGATTGCTGAAGGTTAGGAAAATCATGGCTGAAATTTCAGTGGTATCTATGGGAGCATAGAGGACTAGAAAGTCTAGTGACTGGCAATTTCCATGGCAATGATGGAGTTTTTGGGCTAGAAAGATGTGTAGGTTAGACCATCAAGTGTGTCAGAGATTGGTCTCCATGACGACAGCAATGTGAATGGGGAAATCTTTGCTCATGAGATTTTGTTTTAAAAGTCTGTTGGGTTAATTTAGAAGAAAATCCTTGCCAAATAACTATATATATATATATACATCTATCTATATATATATAGTCAAAATAAGGGATTCCATTTGTTCCAATATTTTTCAGAAAGGAACATTTGTGTTACAAAAGGGGTTATTGACTTACAAATAACTTCTTTGGCAGCATGTCTGAAATAAAGAACCCAAAGAATGCAGATTTTTCAAATGTATTTACTTCTAACTTTCAACATTTATTTCAGGGAGCAGTGTCTCCAAATGTGAAAAATAACTATAGAGTTATTTAAATTTCCTGATGTTTCTGAACATAAAACCACCACCAGAATGCATAATGTATTAAAGCTTTATCCTGTTGCATCAGAGAGACAGGATTTATTACAGCAGTCATAGAATAGAAGAATGTTGAAAAATAATTACTTCTCAAGTTCTTCCTATGCTTTGATTTGTAACAGCTTTTGCTGAGTTTTCCTTATTGCTGTGTTTTGAAATCTAATTTAATGTCAGCACTAGGGAAATGGACTGACTGCACATTTAGTGTGCTGTGTACACAATTAGGGATGCATATACAAAGTGTTCTGAAGGATTGACTCAACCATAAAAATAAATGCTGGCCTTAGGCCTAAGGTTCAAAACACTGAGAACACATTTTGTTTTTGTTTCATGGGCAGATGCTTGTGTAATCATTTTGAGATCTGCTTGGTAAGATTGATCTGTTTGTGTTAGTAAGGAAATGTAAAATCTGCAGAACTATAAACAGGGTTTAGGGAGGTCAACAAAGGGATAGTATACTTAGGACCGGTACTAGCTGGGAGCAGTTGGGCTAAATGGGACAAGAGGAAGGAGGCCATCCCAGAACCTGGACAGAGTGGATGTGGGGGAGGCCACCTGACAGGAGCTGAAGCCTTTTGTAGAGAGACACAGATGACTAATTGGACTCATCTAACAGAGCAAGAGCAGAGGGAGTAAATACCCTGGTCACTCTCTCCACTCTGCTGAATCTCCTACTGGCGGCACCCATTGACTGAACCCAACTGAAGTCAGGAGACAATGAAACAAATGGATGAAGTCCCTCCAGGTCAGTTTACTAGGGTGCAGAACAGGGAAAAGGTGGAAAATGGGCCTTGAGGGGTAAACAGAAGGTATCCAGCACCACCAGAAATGAAACACATTTCAAGTGTCAAGAGTGAAAACTAGCTTGATAAAAATACGGTAGACATATACATGTACACATACATATGTGTATGTTAGTTTACATTAGTAGTGACATACAAGGTTAGAGAATTCTTTTTATGCTCTATTAAAAAGAAATTGAATATTAATGTAGGACATTGACTAAAATCTATTATTAAATTCTACTTCATCATTATTGATAATTGTTTATCCAGTATCCATCTACAGTATACAACAATATTTGGGGTTTATATAAAGGAAGTTAAATAATCAGTCCCCTTTTCTAAAGATCAGTATCACGGACCTGAAAAGGATTATCAGACATTACTGTAATGTTTATATTCTGCTTTCAGCCAAGATATTATATAAACTATCTTGGTGAGTGGTTGATGAATGAAATGCATATGGTCATTTCTGAGTAAATTGAAAAGAAGTATAAAACATGTTTAGGCCTTTGAAGAGTGCATCATTACTGGAGAAAGAAGAATCTACATTCAAAGACGAAAGGACATTCAAAGCAATAGATAATAAAACTATGTAGGAACGATGACTTTATAGATCTAAAAGCACCATTAGCTGTTTTGAAGGTTTTTTTTTAAGCTTTCCAAACGAGAAGAATCAGAATATCCCTCATTTGAGGGGCCATCTGGTACCTTTCCTGGTTCTACACAGGCACTTTCTATTCTCTCTCATATAGCCTTACATGCAGGGGACAGGATTTGTTTTATTCTAATTGTTTAGATTCAGTTGTAAATATCATTGTACTTAGAATCAAAAAACAAGAATTCAAATCTTGGATTTTCTATTTTCTAGTAGTGTGCTTTTGATCTTAACATAAGGCCTCAGTTTCCTTATCTGTAAAATGTGAACTTTGAGTAAAATAATGAATGGAAAGGTTGACGCACAGTAAATCCTGTGAATGAGGTAGATTCTGTCTCTTTATTAAACTGATTTTTTATAGAAAGTTAGAGAAGTAATCATTTCAAAAGTTTAATTAACTAAAACGCTCATTTCCAGTCTATAACTCACTTTCCCCTAGGTGCAAGAGGCAGTTTGTTTCAAGGACTTAGTTTAATAACTGAATGAATACATTCTTAGCTTCTTGTCAACTTGCACAAGGAATATCATGTCCGAAATCTTCAAAGACTATGATAGTTCCAGCTCTTCATTCTTTCATCCTCTACTCCTGTGACCCATGGCCAAACTGCATAACTTCTTCCCGATTAAGTTTTAAACAGTTCTTGAGTCAAGATGTAGAGTGCTCCAGAGGTCTTCCTGGCCAAAGATGAGTAGACTCCCTTCTCCCTTTCAGGTGCCAAGTCCCTAAATAGGCTTTATTTATGATGTGGTGAGTGAAAGATTTAGAAACTCAAGAGACAAAACTCAGGAAAAATGTTTTGTCTTGTTTTCCCAAGTAAAGCCACTTTCATTTTCTATATAATATATTAAATAAGCAGATATTGGCCCTACTGGTTTCTCAGCTCTGTGCCGATTAAGTTTCTTTCCCTGAGACCATCCCTCTCCCTTAGGAGAGGTGCACTGGAGAGGCTGATTCGTGGTGCAGCCCTGTGGACTTATGTTGATTACTCCTTCTCTAGGGTCAAGATGACCTGCCTCTCTCCTAGGCAGTGAAATGGTTGACAAAGATGAAGTCAAGTTTAAACTTTTCCGTTCTTAATTGGGGCACTGAGAGTTGGACTGCTTCATCCTCTACGTAGGTACTACTGTAAAATCACAAGTACACAAACTTCCTCACAATACAGGACAAGATCTAAAGTGTTTACAGACCATTTCATGTGTTCATTCCTGCTTGTGCCTTGTATGCATTGTCTTTCTGGATTGGAATGGCCCATGACTTGCTGTATTAAGCTCAGGGAAAATCCATGACTTGTAAGAAGTCTATCTCTTGCTAGGATTTCCCTGGGCAAATAACCAAGAATCCCATTGTACAATGAAGAAAAACTAGGGCCATTTCTAATACTGGGAATGTGTTGGACACTGGTGTTCTAAATCAATGCTTGTACTTCTTGAATCCATACATATTAGTCAGTTGAGGATACCCTGTGAAAGCAGTGGAAATTTGTGCTTGCACAAAGCTGACCAACCATTTTCTTGTTCTAGAAAAATTGATGTGATTTAATATAGTGTTCCCAGTAATTCTCTTTAATATTTTATATCTGTAAAAGACCCACTTGAACAATGCAGATCCATTCTGTCATGTGCTATAAAGATATTAAGCATTTTTATTTTCTTATAAATGTGCCACTTGATGTTTTACATTTATCTCAAGTTGAAAAAATGATTAAGCATTATACAGTAAAGAAGCAAACATGGTCTTATTTCCCATCAAGGTAACTGTCGTTATAAATTTCTCATACAATATTGCACCTAAGTGGATTTTTAAAAATAGACCAGTAAGACCCTAGTTTCATATTAGGTGCTGTTCATATGGATGTTGGTTACTTTGGTGTATTTAGTAAAAAGACATCAAGTTAATATACTTACAGTCTGGATTTTTCTGTGTGTGTATATACTTATGTGTGTTATGTTTCAATAAAAACTTTACATAAATACAAACTAATCAATCTTAAAATAATGTATCAAAGACAGAAACTCTTTAATAATGCAAATGATGGACATAGTGATTTATTGTAGATCGCCCTTATGTTAAGGTGTTTCTGGTCATGGGCCATATCAAAATTATGGATATCGAATACAAACAATTTTATGGGTCCAATAGTGGTATTTCATATTAAGCTTAAACTTCAGATTTCATTTACAGAAGCTTAGAACCTTCACGTGACTGCGACATTCTTCTGGTAAATGACTCAAATGATTATCTTTAGATGGTGGTTAATATTCTATCTCTGAGGTTAAAGGATAATTTCTTAGAAAGTTTTAATGCCCATTTTACATTTTTATTATAATAACTTATTATAACAGTCTGTTGTTTCATAGGACTTATTCATGAATGGATAGTATGTTTAAATGTTTTATTCATATGAGGCAGTATAGCATGGTAGAAAATTTAAAAGTGATCTGGCATCTCCAAAAAATGGTTTTCTACCATTTATTGCTTGATGCATTTGTATAAATTCCTTAATTTCGGAGTCATTTTTCAGTGTGTACTAAGATAGAAATGCTATCATGGCACATAGTAGAGAAAAGATAATTGGTAGCTATTATTATGCAACTTTTGTGGCCTTTGAATTTTAAATTATATTCTTTGAGAGTTTTAATTGCAGTGATATAAATGAAAATGAAATTTCCTGAAATGTGGAACATAGAAAATACTTTCAAATGTAACTTAAATATTGAATTGAAATGTAAATTTTACTTTAAACCTTGCTTCAGCATGCCTTTGTGAATAGAAATGGAATTTCCTTTTTTCCAAAATTTCCAAATTTTTGTATTTCTTAGTATGTTGCTAAGTTAGAGTAGAATTGCATATAAATCATATTTCCTATTTTTGATGACTAAAATCTGGAAGTATGCATGTAATTGGGAGGAAAGGAATTATGTTTCTAATGATCAAGATTATATGATAAAATAGCTAGCAGTTATTGAACCCTATTATGCATTTCCCTATTCTTACAACGTGGGTAAAATAGAACATTTATATTCCTATTATACTGACTAGGAAAGAGAAAGGTTAAGACATCATTTTAAACATTCTACAAATATAGGACTCTTGGAAAATTACTTGAGTTATATAGCCATTTATAGATAATTACGAAACACAATGTTGTAGATTTTAAATCTTACTCTATTAAAGGATTTCATGTAAATCACTTGCAGGGAAAAAATCATAAGTTATAAGACTTGGTCTTAATTCTTAAAGCTGTGTCATATTTTTCTGATCTCTCTTAATCATAAATGAAAATAACGAGGTGTAAAAGCTCATTTTCCCCCCACATTTCTTCTAGGTTAATTAAACAGAATTTGGAATATCATGCCCTTACCATATAATACTAGAAATTGCAGTCTGTGAGCTTGGGGAAAGAGATTGTAGTCTTGTTAGGAACTATCTAGACACATAACTTAATTTTTAAGAGAAATGGTTTATTGCAGTATAATATATGTGCAGAAATCACACAAACTGTAAGTGTAGAAACTGATGAATATTTATCAGGAAACACACCTGTGTAGCCATAGCCCTAATCAAGAAGTTGACCATCACCAGCAAGTCAGAGATCCCCTTCTATCCTGTTCCCTGTCACTATCCCCCTAGATAGAGCATTAGTAGGTTGTCTACTTTGTTCAGTTTCAATTATGTTCTGATTTTTTTTTTAAAGAAATGTGTCCTATTTTCATTTTCAAGTGCATTGGCTTAAAGTTCATAATATCCTCTATTTTTTAAATGTATAGAGTACTACCCCTTTTCAAATTCCTGGTATTAGAATTAGTACTTTCTCTGTTTTTGTCCTTAGGTCAACATTACTAAGATTTAATTATATTCTTTAAAAAAGCAAATATCATTGTTAATTTCTCCTACATTTGTCTTCCATTTCATTCATCTCTGTTCTGTGCTTTTTTTTTCATTTTTTTTCCTTGTACTTTTTTGAGAGGAGGGTTAATTTGTGGTTCTCTCTCTAAGCTCTTAAGATGGATAGTTTATAATTTTAGCTATTATTGATTTTAGCTTTTGCAATATATGTATTAAGACTATATCCCTCAGCACATTTTTGTCTGTATCCTACATGTTTTAGTATTTGTATCATTCAGTTTAGCAATTTTTAAATTTCCAATGAAAAGTGATTCCTTTTTTGACCAATGTGTTTATTTTGGGAATTTTCTATTTGTCAGACATTTCATTTTCACTTTGTATTTTTATTTTGCAAAACTGAGTATATTGAACTGAAACCATTATCTACTACAAGTTGTCTAGCTTGTTTACTAGTATTTGTCTGGTTGTTTTGTTATGGATCACTTGGAAAATATTTCATTCTTTTCATGAACCAGGGTCCAAATACTTTATTATGTAAGCTTTGGTGTGATTCAAACATTTCAGAATAGCGGATCACTGAAACCATTACATGCAACTATAATAAGGCTGGAGATGCTATAACAAAAGTACTCTAAATAATACTCTATATTAAGCATTATCTATCTCGATTTATTGTTTTAAAGCCTTAATACTCATACACATCCGAATGGACGATGAAGCTCATTGTAGCCTGATATTGAGATTAGTGAATATTTGGAACTCTGCTTAGGGTACCAATCAGTGACAGTTTATAGGGGAGCAGAAAGGAGTTTCTTCAATGCTTTGAGGCTTAGAAAAAGTAGATGAAATTAATAGATATGTAGTCTTAAAGCTGTTATTTAAATTTTATTAATTAAGAGAAACTTTTGGTCCCAACAGACAAAATGATTAATGTCATATTAAATACTTTAGGAGCAATAATAACAGTAATTGGTGAGTCATGATGTTGTGTTTCTACATATCAAAGGATGGTTAAACAATTTTTAAGAGGCAGTAGAATTAATATGCCATTGTTAACATTTGGATAGTAAAAAAAAAACTTGAGTAACGGTAGTCGAATTTTGACTTCATCTGGTATCATATGTTTTGACATAAAGCCCACAGTGTCTAAAAATGAAGATTAACCTCATCGTTTGGCAGAAAAATGAGAAGATGCCTGCAACAGGGTAAAGTGGTAAGAGTTTAAAAACAGATATGGGTATTCTTATAATAGTTGTAGTGCATTTTCCAGTTTTTGGTGAGGAGTTTGAATGCTCTCAGAAAACCATTGCGCTAGTTGTATGAGATAATACAAACTTTTTTAAGTTACCATTTGAGTAAAGGAAATTCCTTTTTGTTCTTAAAAATGTGATTGATGCATATTTTGCACACAATACCAAACTGCATCTGTCTAGAATTCCTGGTGTATGCCTTTTTCTCTTTCCTCAGCTTGAAATAATGAGTGCGAGTTTTTGTTACAAATTGTTAAAGGGATTTACTGGCTTGTCTACGTAGGCTGTGATACAGGCCCAGATGGATATTTGAGAAGGGCTCAAGTGATGGAAAAAAATTAAAATAATGGGAAACTCCAGTGAAGTAAAATACTTAGCAGGTATGAGGTAGGAGGTGACCTTGTGACTCTTATCCTGCATTGCTTTTTCCAAAGCACCTGTTTGGTATGACCAGCAACTATGATTTAATTTTGTTTTATGGTGATTTGGTTTCCGCATGATGAAATGGCTTCAGTCAGTTGAACTCATCATTCTTAAGCTGCTTTTAGCTTTAAATTTTCTTGGAGCTTTAAATTTAAGTTCCTAGGAATTAATGGGTAAAAAAAAATTCTGTCTGATGACCTTATTTCACTGTTTTAAAGGACAGTGGGATATTGGTCCATACTACCTAAATCTACAAATATGAAAGTAAAATGTAAAAACCTTTATACAGAGGAGGATGTTTATAAATATGATTATATAGATGATCTTTGGCTACCACTAGATCATTTTCAGTGACTAATCAAGCAGGTATTATATATATATATAAGCTAACATATAAACTAGCAAATCGAGCTATTGAAATAATTTTTTCCTTTTAAAAAGAAAAGGAAAGGAACGGGAAAAGCAATCCAGTTAAATTGGGAATGTGGTTTAAGGTACATAGGGCCACATGTATGTTTTGTGGCAGAGGGCTTGCTTCAGACCATGGCTGTTGTCTGCAGTGTAAATACTCACACTGCCACTGTAGTAGGCTACAACAATATATGATCTGATTAATGCTGTTAAGCAGGAAACTCCAGGGCCACACAGAACTTACTGGCATATTTGAAGTGTTAGGAAAGCCTATGAATTGTTTCTCTAAGCCTTATTGGAACAAGCCATGGCATAATAATAAACAAATTCATGTATTTCTGAGTTACCCTGGAGTGGATATGGGACTCTAGTCATAAAACTTCTCTTCTGCTTTTCCTCCCCTCCCCACCCCCCTTTTTTTCTAACTCAGTTTATGGACTTTCAGGGGCTGTGCAAAGAGTAGAACCTCTCCTTTTATTGCAGGACTATTCATTCTCTCTTTCGTTCAAACAACCATTTTCAGAATATGCCACTATATGCTAGCCCTTCTGCTCCCTGCTGGGAAACACTATTGAACCAGACGGAATTCCTGCTCTAAGTGGGCTTTCCATTCACTGGGAGGGGCAGCATACCAAAAAAAAAAAAAAAAAAAGGAAAAATTCAGTGGTGAACATTTTTTCCTTAAAGCCCTTGGGATAAAAGCTTCCTTGCTGTTATGAGGATTCATGTAGGAATTGACGCCTAGAGTTTGACCAACTGCCTGAGGATTTTCAAGTCACTCAGTTGCCAGTAAAAGTTTCCGCGGAGCACTAGCTCCCTGAGTTAATGGATAAACTCTGCAACTATCAAACAAGTCATCCGAAGGTCCAAATCAGCTTCTACGATTGTACTTACAATCAGAGGGAATAGTGCTGGTGGGAATCTCATCACATTTGGCCAAAGAAAAAAATGTATTTTCATATCACTGTGGCGCATCTACAAGCTTGATCCTCTCTTCCAAGGTTGCAGGTCTGTCACTTGGTTACTGATACTTCTTCAGCCCATGAACCTGACACGTATCTACACACGCACACACGCACACACATACACACTTAAGAAGAAGCTAAAACAGATGAAAGACCAGATATTTAAGTCATTTGAAGTAGGAGAAAATTATCAAACAGGAAAAAAGCAACCTCTGAGCATCCCAAGACAAATGGACCATCTGCTAGACCTCGGCCGACACTAATGGCACGTGATCCCCCAGAGAGGTGACAACTTCCCCATGCGTTTTCTCCCAGTAATTTAGCAATACGGGGAAATTGCTAATTCCTCATGCCTTGTTCTTTCATTAGATGTACTTTTGCCTTTATCCTCTTATTTGGTGGTTTTGGTGAACCTGGACCTGGACTAGATCTTTTTTAGATCAGAAATCATCTGGAAGAAAGTGGTAAAACTGTAAGTCGTGGTCAGAATTTTCTTCTCTGCCTGTCACTATCCCTTTTCAGCCACATGAATTTATTCCTAATCAAAATAGAACTAAAAAAAAAACCCCAACAACGTAACAAAATGTTACATTTATAAACTTTTACTGTGTGAACTATAGACAGCTGGTGAACTTCGGCCAATTTCCATTTCCCTGTGTCCAAATGGAAATAATCTCTGTCTCATCCAGTTCTGAGGATTACTGGTCTTATCTTCAGCGTCTGGGACAGAGGCACACACTCCATGAATGTCAGCTGTTACCATGCAAGACTTTCCAAAATGCTTTCCTGTGCGTGGAACAATCTCTTGATTGTTCATATACATCCCTCTGGATTGTGCTTTTAGCCAGGGGTAATGTATCACTAATTTCACCAGATATTGTAAACTATTGTTTTATGGAGGAAAATTTGATTCTGAGATTGCATTGAATATTTTTCTTAGGATCCTTTTGTTTTGTTTATCATCTTGTTAGAACGGTTCTAAAAAAAAATCTAAGAAATTCCTTATTAATTCTATTCATCATATACAAGTTAATGCCCTCTATCTGTCTGGCACTTTCAAACAGCCAATTAAGTAGGCTTATTTGCCTTAGGAAAGTCTTCAACTTCTTTCAATTGGCGGAACTGCATCTATAAGAAATCCATGTGAATTTGTAATAACCCTTTAAATTTCTGAATGTGCAGAATTATCTCTATTAGAGAGTAATCTGCATTGAAATTACTGAATTCATTTTTTATAGATTTCTCACATAATAAAAAAACATACTTTAAACGTCCAATAGAAACTCTTCTTACAACCCACTGCTATATGAAATAAATTATCAGTAGGAGAATGCCTTCTTGGGGATGTAATCTTTTAAGGTAGCAAGTAAACCCATGTCCTTAAAATACAACTAGAGTGGCTCTACAAGGTCAAGCTCTAAGCAAACTGGTCACATGGGTGGGTTTTCCAAGGAAACAGAGGATAAGACTGTCCGTGGTAAGGTACTAGTAGGCATTCCTAGACAGGTAATAACACTTTTGCATTTTAGTAAGTTGGGCCTTGATAGAAAAGAAATGAAGTCAACTTTTTGTTATGATACCTACCATGTTTGAATGCTTGCTTGGTACTAAGCATTTACTATATTAGGTCCTTTACTGATAAATTGTTTTATGATGGCCAGTCTTTGAAAAGCTCTTTGAGCAGCCTTCACCCCGTTTTATTCATGCTTCAGCTCAAGTGTGACTGAAGAGGTCTTCCCCTCTAATGTGCGCCCATTCTCATGCCTCTTTATCCCCTTTTTCTATTTCATTTTGTTTCATGTCATTCATCGCATTGGCATTATATCCAGTGTTCATCCACTCATTATATTTTGTCACATTATCTAAAACGGTAGCCCCATGAGAGCATGAGCCTCGTTTTGTTTCCATTGCATCCCGCACATTTAAACAATAGGCACTATATGCGCACTTGTAGAATGAAGTTGGGCATTATGTCCATTTCCACAGTTGAGGAAACTAGCTCAGAAAAACTAAATAATGAGCTCAAAGTCTTGGCTAGAAAGTGGTGGAAACAGGTCGGAATCCAGGCTTCTTTGGCTCCAAATGCTTCATCTCTCATTACATCATGTTGCAACTTTCCCGGCTCTCGATATAACAAGGAGGGATCCTAATTAAATGAGCAGCAGACGCCATAAGAGCTCCTCGGAGATAGTTCTTTTCCTAAGTCATGCCCTTCAGAATCTCTAAAACCATAATCCATGGTTTGCCATCTATTCTACTCATACAGCTAGCCCAGTTAGTTATGTCTGGGGAATTTTTAGAATCTAAGATAATGTCTGCAATAAAATCACATGAAGAGGAACGTTATTCTAGGTTGAGAAAAACAATATGAAGATCAGCCCAATATGTCATCTGGTTATTGGAAAAGAGTGATTTTTAAAAATGGAGAGATAATTCTTATGACTTTTGTGGGGCCTGGGGTTTGCTTAGTGGGAAAACATGAAACACATAAAAAATATGTGATTCAAATTAAAAAAGCAATTCATTATGAACTAGTGGGATGTTTGTGAGTAGACTCCATTTGCTCATGTATTCCAGGGACTCAGGGTCATAGAACAGAGGGGGAGGAAGGGTCTCTGCCTCTTGTCTACATTGTCATGTCTACATTGCCTGCTGTCTACAATGACCTTAAAGAGAAATGAGTTCTCTTAAGTTCCTTGCTGGCTTATTTCCCTTCTGTACATTTTCTTTTTTCCCTTTCTGACCTGGTGTCACTAATACCAGGTCTGTCTTTTTGTCTGTAGGTCCACATTGTTGAAATGAGCAGGTTCTAGTGAGAAACAGATGGAATCTTATTATCTTATTTCCCTTCTGAAAAATAAATTCTCCCCCCCCCCCACCCACCAGGTGGAATGTGTATGGACATTCATGTGATTATTCAGTGAAAAAGAAAAGGGATATATCCCTGTATCTAAGTAAATCTTCGGTGATTCACAGCTCTTGGTTTTCTTAATTGTAGATTTCTTTCATCACTTTCAGTGCCCTGAGTCAGTAACCAGTAACCCAGGATGATAAAAGATATTTTATTTAATGAGACATACTACTATGAGGCCGTAGGTATAAATATTCTTTTATTGTCTCATCCCTGGGATCTTTACCACCTCCTCTCTCCTAGGATTTCTCAAGATTTTAGAATCACTTCCTTGTCCCAGTTTAGCTCTGAACCTCACATTAAACTCTAAGAGGATTTATAATCCTTTATAGGCATTTGGAATAACCAGTTGTGTTCTGCAATAAGAATACAGAGTAGCTGAACTTAATCTAATGACTCTGCCTTTCTCCCTGACGCTGCAGGTAATCTTACCATGCACACATTTTGCCCTAACCAATTAGTAGTTGAAAATGTCCAGAGGAATATCCCATTTAATTAGACAGTGACAGATGATGACTGCAGGTGTCTCATATTGTCTTTGAATGTTCAAGTTCCTTAAATGGTTCAAAAATTAATTTTCAGTACTGTTTTGGAATTCATATATATCCTAAAATAGTAAAGAGACATAGTAAGGCTACCCCAGGAATGGCAAAGCTCTCTTTGTACATGGGGGTCTAAAGCTTATTTTTTGGTCAAACTCTATATGCTCTGCTGCTTATTCTTTTAAAAAATTCTTTTTTTCTTTGCATAGAGATGTCTCATTATGCTATTGTGAGATAACCCTGAATCTTTTTCTCAGTTTTATTATTTTTCCTGATTGGCATTCACAAATAAAAACAGCTTTCAAAAGACAAATGAAATGCCGCAAATCTAGCATATTACTTCATCCACTTATTTCATAAATATCTTTGTACATTTATTGCATGGTAGGCATGAGGATACAGTGGAGGTCGAAGCCATGTTCAGGATTTACCCTCGCAGAACTTACAGACCAGTGGGGACAGGGTTTCAGCAAGCACTTAAATCTGGTGTGATGTGTTTTCAGAGTACACGGGAGCTATGGGAACGTGTCAGGGACCTTCTGTTCAAGGAGCAGGAAAGAATTTCCAGAGGAAGTACAGTGTATGCTGGGACATGATGTGTTGAGAATAAGTTGGCTAACCAAAAGGTTTTACAAAGGAAATCTTTACTTTTTGTGCTTATGAGCTTCTGATTCTGGCAAATGTATTTTATGTAGATGATTAGGGCCAGAGGAGTTGTTTCAAACAAAAAGTAACTCACTGAGTTGAAAAAATGAAACAATGTATAATTAAACCTTATGTAGAAGTATAGTGACATGAAAATGGAACGACATTGGAGTGATGGGGGCTTGAGTTCAAATCCCATCTCTACTATTTTATTGTGTGTCTTATACATTTTACTTAACTATGTTAACTTTCAGTTTTCTCTAACTAGGGTTTAGATTGAGGTATAAAGTATCAGGATACTGTAGCTCCTGTCTAAGTAGTACTTTGTTAGTGATTCAGGGCTCTTGCACAGGATCTGAAAGCCAGCTAACCCAAGCAATTGCAGTAGGGTGAGCGAGTTAGCCTCCAAAAGGAATTTGAATTGAGGGATGAATTTTTCTCCTGTATCGATGCCATGCACAGTTTTTGAGGAGCAAATTATCCCATGCCAGGAAAGATAGATGATGATCATTGCAATTTTCTTAAAATTAGTAGCGAATCTGAATGAACTTAGTTTAACAAACAAAGTGAATTTTGTATGTTCATTATAAGAACGTACACCAACATTTTGGAGTATTTCACTACTATGTGATTTTTCCGGAGCGTGCCCTTGGAGTTCTATGTTTTATTCTTTTTACTTAAAAAAAATAAAAACGTGAATTGATGAAACTGAGAGTATTATTGCTTTAACCTCTCAATCCAGATTCAGAGGAAGCATTTCTATGGCCCGTCACATTCAAGCAGTATATATGGATGTCTGTGGGGGAGGCAGTCATTGTGGAGGTTGGGCATTTAAGAGTTACCCTATGTTGTTAGTTCAGGCTCTGCTACATATTAGCTTGGACAAGTTAATATCACCAACTTCTATTCCCCCATCTCTACAACAATAACTATAGTAATTATTAAAATAAAAATTGCCACCTGATTCATTGCAGGGTCAATTAAGATAATGAATATAAAGCACATACTACATGTTCAGAAATATAGCAGGACTCAGAGGTAACTGTAATCTCTCGGTTTGGAACTTGAAAAAAACCACAACCAGGTCTGTTGGCATGTGGACTACTTGTTTGTCTAGAGCTGGCAGCACTTGAGACAAAAACTAGAGAATTCTATGATCACACTGGGAAGTGACTGTAGAATAGTGTTATAACCTGGGCATAGTAACAGGCCTTCTCTTACTTAGCGTTTCTCTTAACATACTCTTAACTCTCCAGTAGTAATCTGTTGGGTTCCAGCAGAACCACATGTGGGAATTTTACCATATGAAAATTTTATCAGAATGGGCTCTCAGGAGTAGTACAGGTGAAAAAAGTGAATAAAATCAACATTCCTAATTCTCAGTCTAAGCATTATCTATGCTTCTTGTTGCCAAATTATTGCTCTGAAGATGGTTTTGCTATTTTTTTAGTTGGTTTGCTTGTTTTAAATGGAAGAATCGCTGTTTATGTTCTTAAATAATCCCAGGGAAGTGCTGGCGTGCTTTTGTAAACCCGTGCCTACAAAGCTTAAATCCTAAGATGGTTGTTTTATTATCTTTACAAGTTTTGGACTAAATTTCATGGCAGTCATTAGTGAGAGCCATAATCTGTGTTTCCCAAGTCACTCTTCTTTAGCAGGTACAGGTACCGTTTAATTTGAAACTTTAGACTAATTCATTATGTGAGAAGAAAATGTATTTAATTACAAGTTAGAAGAATTGTTATCTATTAGGTTCAGAAAGTATATACCTGTAGTCATAGAGACAGGCAGTAGTACTAAATAGAAAGGATCACTCTGAATGTGGGTAGTTTGAAACTTTAATTTCAACTCTAATATTTTTAGAGCGTGTGAGTACATGAGGCGCCCCTGCTGAAATTTGCTTTAGCCAGAGAGGAGTGACGGTGGACTGTCCTCAAGACCAGCCACAAGGGAAATAGCCAAATGGGCGATATTTCCTCTGATACAGTCGCAGTGTTCGGTAACATAACTGTCCTTGCTATTTTGAAGAGAACCCTGAAGTAAACGCTTTGGATTTCCTAATTTACTAGACCTTGCCCTTCCCAAGGCCAATATCCTTTGTTTGGGGCTGACTGTTAATGGCTACAGATGCGTGTCCCCCCAGAGACATTGTTTTTTGTAATTAATTATTCCTCCTCTCCACTGAGAAATCTTCAAGTCATGTGAACACACCTAGATGGGGGATAGAGGAACCCTGCCTCTAGAAATTTGTTATCATGCTATCGTCTCTCAAAACATCACAGGGACATTTAATGTCCTGACATATTTATTAGTTTTTGGAAATGCAAAGGCCATTTCAAAGTTACATGAGAGTTCAGATTTTTCAGTTACCCATATACGCCGTGCGCCCCTATTTGTGAGCATGATTCATGTGACAGAGCCCTAGCTGGGAGTCAGCAGCCTGAGGCCCCAGCCCGGTGGGATGATCTTAAAGCCAATCAGTCCCCTAGCTGAGCCTTGGATCTCTTGCCTGCAAAATGAAGAGGCCTCAAGTCAAACATTCTGTGATTCTTTCATCTTTTTCATCTTTTTGCACACTTGCTTCCATTGGACTGCAGGTAAAAAAAAAAAATTGCAAGGTTTTATTTTTTCAAATATATTTGAAACTGATCAGGGAGAAATGACTAGTCTTCCAACTCTAATAAGTCCTGTTTGTGCCAGTTTTTTGATGGAAATGTAGTGTAGACTTTGAAAAAAATCTAGAGGAATTTCATACAGAATAATTCATAGGCACTAGAAACAATGAAAGCCACTCCCACATGCCAGAAGTTTCTCCATTGCTGTGGCGGTGCCCTGGGGACACCACCAATAGGCATGTGGTGTGGAAGTGAGCGTGGACACACATACATGCAGGGAAGAAAGCCTGTGCTCTCTTCCGGCCAGCCTGGCACATGCAAGTGCCTCATATTTGAAACTCCTATAGGTACCACCGTCTAAGCAACAGTGGTCATGTCAGTTAAGGGCAGCTTCAAGGACTGTACACATACCAACCCCTGCCATAAACACTTCTGCCTCAGGGAGGTAACATTTCTGGATTAATATTTATCGCCCCTTTTGCTTTATCTGTCTCTCTACCTTGTGCCTTTCATTTTCCTGAAGATCATTGTTAGAGAAATTTGTTAGCATGCTATCATCTCTCAAAACCTCATAGAGACATTTAATGTCCTGATATATTTATTAGTTTGGAAATGCAAAGAATATTTCAAAGTTATATGATATTAAGATTTTTCAGTATTTGATTTTTAAAAAATATGAAAAAATTCTAACATATACAAGAGAGATATAACAAACCCCCACATATTATCACCTAGTTTTCACAATTTTCAACATTTTGGCAATCTTCCTTCTTGATTTTTTTTTTTTCTGGAGCACTTTTCTACAAATTCCACTGCTACAGTTAATAAAAATGATGATACCATATTGTGCTCTGGCTAGTAAACCTTCTAAATTATAAATTCTTTTAAATTCAAAAAACCCAGTTGACTGTATAGAAAACTACACATAGTCTTATCTGATTTCAAAGAGAGATGATGCTATAATGATATGAAATCAGAGACAGTCTCTAAAAGTCGGGACACGATACAGTTTTATTTAGGAATCATCCACTAGCATGTAAGCTTATGAGAGCAGCTTTTTTATTTAATATTTGGACTGTGGTTTTCAAGTTAGAGATTATAATAACTTAGACTCATTCAATTTCTAAATTTCTTACTTTTACACTCAACTATAACATCTAATCCAACACCTTACAGTGAAATATCTGACTTATTTTAAAGCTGATTTCACTGAAATGAACATATCCTTTTGAAATTCTTAATACTTTCATCCATTGTTGGGCTTTCTTTGTACTCAGAAATGTTAATAACAAGTATGATATTTATCATGCCATTCTGTCAGCTCTTTGGTTACCAAAATGGCAGAGACTTGTCTAAGGTCAAATAACTTTATGTGGTTGAGTTAGGACTGGACTTCTGACTCTTGGGCCAGGACATTCACCGCTCTCATAGTGCTTTCTAAAAACCCATGGAAATTTAGAGATTAGTGCTGTGGCCATACAACTGGGAATGAAGATGAGAACAACTATAAGAACGGTACTGAAGAAAATAACAGCTAACAATTATTCTAGCTATGTGCCAGCCACTTTGTCCCCAGCATTGTTTATTGTTTTTCTAGAATTCCTACTGAGGTCCTGCTCTAGGTGCTGAAATGTAGCAATAAGCAAAGCCCCAGATCTCTTCTGTCCTGCATCTTATCTTGTAGTAGTGATGCTCTACATAGATCATCCTATTATTTGAATTACACAACTTTATGGATGCCTCCTCTTCTTACCCCCATGTCATTGTTGGAGCAGTTGAGTCAGAGAGTTGAAATATCTTAAACACTAAATGACACAGGCAGGATGGGACACTCAGAATTTGAACACAGATGGTCTTGCTTCAGACACCACCTCCTAAGCACCATGGTATACTGTTTCCATATTGAACTCCAAATACTTGTAACCATTCTCCTGCACAGCCCCTTTAATTCTGCACTTCTTACTGACGTTCTTAGCTTTGTCATTAAAAGTGAAACCATGCATGGCTGAACAGGATATAAATCCATACCATTCAGCCTGTTTTCAGGGACCTTCTGTTAGAGGTAAAGGGAGAGTTTTATCTCGCCACTCAATTAGTCATTGGTCTCAGTTCCTAAATTTGAGATTGTGATTTTTCTGATGAAAACACAGAGTACTGCCTTGTTTCAAAATTGAAAGAACTGTTCATCAGGATCATTTATTGAGCTGCCCTGCACATGCCTTAAAATGACCAGTATAAAGTTGGGTTTCGAAGGAAGAAAGATAGGCTCTTTTAATATCACAAACACATTTTAAGCACTTTGATTTTCATTTCTCAAAAATACCTTGCCTATGGTAGAAAAAAAATAAGAAATATGAAAAAATTCAGCCTATTTTTAGTACTGATGTGTCAAGAGTATATCGTAGTGTCTAAGATAGGCAGTAACCCGTTAGTCATAGAAATGAATGAAAAGAGACAGAAATTGACAACTTGGAAATTAAAAAGTTGCCTTTAGCAACGAAAGCATCCTTCTTAAAGTGTTGCATAGAAAATAGACCAACTGATGCAATGTGTGAATTTAAAAGTTAAAACAAAGGCATTCAGAATCTAAAGTTAGGTTTGTTTTCCTTTGAAGGTTTCTCACAGTAAGTATAATTTCTCTTCTTAGTGTGAGCTAGTATGTGAGTGCTAAGGATGTTAAGTTGGACCTTGAATGCTCCCAAATTCAAAGGCTTCTATGGAGAAAACATCTGTGAAAATAGCTATGAGGAGCTATGAAGTGGATTGAAATCATTAAGACATTGTAGGCATTTGTATTGTGACCGAAATCAAGGGTGATGCTTAATGACTTTAAAAAATTATTTACTAATTTTTATTTTGGTACTGTTAATGTACAATTACATGAGCAACATTATGGTTACTAGAGTCCCCCTATTATCAAGTTATCAAGTCCCCACCACATACCCCATTACAGTCACTATCCATCAGAGTGGTAAGATGCCATAGAATCACCACTTGTCTTCTCTGTGTTATACTGCCTTCCCTGTATCCCCCCGCCCAGCTACATTATGTGTGCTAATCGTAATACCCTTTTTTCCCCTTATCCTTCCCTTCCCACCCATCTCCCCAGTCCCTTTCCCTTTGGTAACCGTTAGTCCATTCTTGGGTTCTTTAAGTCTGCTGCTGTTTTGTTCTTTCAGCTTTTGCTTTGTTACTATACTCCACATATGAATGAAATCATTTGATACTTGTCTTTCTCCGCCTGGCTTATTTCACTGAGCATAATACCCTCTAACTCCATCCATGTTGTTGCAAATGGTAGGATTTGTTTTCTTCTTATGGCTGAATAATGTTCCATTGTGTATATTTACCACATCTTCTTTATCCATTCATCTACTGATGGACACTTAGGTTGCTTCCATTTCTTGGCTATTGTAAATAGTACTGCGATAAACATAGGGGTGCATATATATTTTTCAAACTGGGCTGCTGCATTCTTAGGGTAAATTCCTAGGAGTGGAATTCCTGGGTCAAATGGTATTTCTATTTTGAGTTTTTTGAGGAACCTCCATACTGCTTTCCACAATGGTTGAAGTAATTTACATTCCCACGAGCAGTGTAGGAGGGTTCCCCTTTCCCCGCATCCGTGCCAGCATTTGTTGTTGTTTGTCTTTTGGATGGTGGCCATCCTAACTGGTGTGAGGTGATATCTCATTGTGGTTTTAATTTGCGTTTCTCTGATGATTAGCAATGTGGAGCATATTTTTATGTGCCTGTTGACTGTCTGAAGTTCTTCTTTGGAGAAGTGTCTATTCAGATCCTCTGCCCATTTTTTAATTGGCTTATTTGCTTTTTGTTTGTTTAGGTGCGTGAGTTCTTTATATATTTTGGATGTCAACCCCTTATCAGATATGTCATTTATGAATATATTCTCCCATACTGTAGAATGTCTTTTTGTTCTATTGATGGTGTCCTTTGCTGTACAGAAGCTTTTTAGTTTTATATAGTCCCACTTATTCATTTTTGCTTTTGTTTCCCTTGTCCATGGAGATATGTTCATGAAGAAGTCGCTCATGTTTATGTCCAAGAGATTTTTGCCTATGTTTTTTTCTAAGAGTTTTATGGTTTCATGACTTACATTCAGGTCTTTGATCCATTTTGAGTTTACTTTTGTGTATGGGGTTACAGAATAATCCAGTTTCATTCTCTTACATGTCGCTGACCAGTTTTGCCAACAGCAGCTGCTGAAGAGGCTGTCATTTCCCCATTGTATATCTATGGCTCCTTTATCATATATTAATTGACCATATATGCTAGGGTTTATATCTGGGCTCTCTAGTCTGTTGCATTGGTCTATGGATCTGTTCTTGTGCCAGTACCAAATTGTCATGATTACTGTAGCTTTGTAGTAGAGCTTGAGGTCAGGTAGCATAACTCCCCCCACTTTTTTCTTCCTTCTCAGGATTGCTTTGGCTATTCGGGGTCTTTTGTGGTTCCATATGAATTTTACAACTATTTGCTCTAGTTCATTGAAGAATGCTGTTGGTGTTTTGATAGGGATTGCATTGAATCTGTAGATTGCTTTAGGCAGGATGGCCATTTTGACAATATTAATTCTTCCTATCCATGAGCATGGGATGTGTTTCCATTTATTGGTTTATTTAATTTCTCTCATGAGTGTCTTGTAGTTTTCAGAGTATAAGTCTTTCACTTCCTTGGTTAGGTTTCTTCCTAGGTATTTTACTCTTTTTGATGCAACTGTGAATGGAATTGTTTTCCTGATTTCTCTTTCGGCTAGTTCATTGTTAATGTGTAGGAAGGCAGCAGATTTCTGTGTATCAATTTTTGTATCCTGCAAGTCTACCGAATTCAGATATTAGATCTAGTAGTTTTGGAGTGGATTTTTTAGGGTTTTTTATGTACAATATCATGTCTTCTGCAAACAGGGAGAGTATGAATTATTCCTTGCCAATCTCAATGCCTTTTATTTCTTTGTGCTGTCTGATTGCTCTGGCTAGGACCTCCAGAACTACTTTGAATAAAAGTGGGGAGAGTGGGCATCCTTGTCTTGTTCCTGATCTTAAAGGAAAAGCTTTCAGCTTCTTGCTGTTAACTATGATGTTGGCTGTGGGTTTGTCATATATGGCCTTTATTAATTTGAGGTACTTCCCTCTATACCCATTTTGCTGAGAGTTTTTATCATGAATGGATGTTGAATTTTGTTGAATGCTTTTTCAGCATCTAAGGAGATGATAATGTGTTTTTTGTCCTTTTTTTGTTGATGTATTGAATGATGTTGATGGATTTTCAAATGTTGTACCATCCTTGCATCCCTGTGATGAATCCCTTTTGATCATGATGGATGATCTTTTTGATGTATTTTTTTATTTGGTTTGCTAATATTTTGTTGAATATTTTTGGATCTAAGTTAATCAGGGATATTGGTCTGTAATTTTCTTTTTTTGTGGTGTCTTTGCCTGGTTTTGGTTTAGACTGATGTTGACCTCCTAGAATGAGTTTGGGAGTATTCCCTCCTCTTATGCTTTTTGGAAAACTTTAAGGAGGATGGGTATTAGGTCTTCACTAAATGTTTGATAATATTCAGTGAAACCATCTGGTCCTGTGGTTTTGTTCTTACGTAGTTTTTTGATTACCGATTCAATTCCTTTGCTGTAAATTGGTCTATTCGGATTTTCTGTTTCTTCCTGAGTCAGCCTTGGAAGCTTGTATTTTTCTAGAAAATTGTCCATTTCTTCTAGGTTATCCAGTTTGTTACCATATAATTTTTCATAGTATTCTCTCATAATTTTTTGAATTTCTGTGGTTTCCGTAGTGATTTTTCCTTTCTCATTTCTGATTCTGTTTATGTGTGTAGACTCTCTTTTTTTCTTGATAAGTCTGGCTAGGGGTTGATCTATTTTGTTTATTTTCTCAAACAGCCAGCTCTGGCTTTCATTGATTCTTTCTATTGTTTTATTTTTCTCAATTTTATTTATTTATGTTATAATCTTTATTATGTCCCTCTTTCTACTGACTTTGGGCCTCATTTGTTCTTTCTTTTCTAGTTTCATTAATTGTGAGTTTAGACTATTCATTTGGGATTGTTCTTCTTTCCTGAGGTAGGCCTGTATTGCAATATATTTCCCTCTTAGCATTGCCTTCACTGCGTCCCACAGATTTTGCTATGTTGAATTATTGTTGTCATTTGTCTCCGTATATTGCTTGATCTGTTTTTATTTAGTAGTCATTGACCCATTAACTTTTTAGGAGCATGTTATTAAGCCTCCATGTGTTTGTGGGCTTTTTCATTTTCTTTGAGTAATTTATTTCTGGTTTCATTCCTTTGTCATCTGAGAAGGTGGTTGGTAGAATTTCAATCTTTTTGAATTTACTGAGGTTCTTTTTTTGTGGCCTAGTATATGATCTATTCTTGAAAATGTACCATGTGCACTTGAGAAATGTGTATCGTGTTGCTTTTGCATGGAGTGTTCTGTAGATGTCCGTTAGGTCCACCTGTTCTATTACGTTGTCCAGTGCCTGTGTCTCTTTATTTTCTGTCTGGTTGATCTGTCCTTTGGAGTAAGTGGTGTCTTGAAGTCTTCTAAAATGAATGCATTGCATTCTATTTCGCCCTTTAGTTCTGTTAGAATTTGTTTCACATATATAGGTGATCCTGTGTTGGGTGCATAGATATTTATAATAGTTATATCCTCTTGTTGGACTGACCCCATTATCATTATGTAATGTCCTTCTTCTTCTCTTGTGGCTTTCTTTGTTTTGATGTCTATTTTGTCTGATTCAAGTTCTGCAACTCCTGCTTTTTTCTCCCTATTAGTTGCATGAAATATCTTTTTACATCCCTTCACTTTTAGTCTGTGCATGTCTCTGGGTTTGAAGTGAGTCTCTTGTAGGCAGCATATAGATGGGTCTTGTTTTTTTATCCATTCCGTGACTCTATCTCTTTTGATTGATGCATTCAGACCATTTACATTTAGGGTGATTATCAATAGGTATGTACTTATTGCCATTGCAGGCTTTATATTTGTGGTTACCAAAGGTTTAAGGGTAATTCCCTTACTATCTAACAGTCTAATTTAATTCACTTTGTATGCTATTACAAACACAACCTAAAGATTCTTTTTTTTTTCCTCCTCCTTTTTCTTCCTCCTCTATTCTTTGTATGTTATGAATCATATTCTGTACTCTTTGTCTATCCCTTGGGTGACATCTATTTAGCCTTAGGAATACTTCCATCTATAGGAGTCCCTCCAAAATGCACTGTAGAGGTGGTTTGTGGGAGGTAAATTCTCTCATCTTTTGCTTATCTGAAAATTGTTTAATCCCTCCTTCAAATGTAAATGATAACCTTGCCGGGTAGAGTATTCTTGGTTCAAGGCCCTTCTGCTTCATTGCATTAAATATATCATGCCACTCCCTTCTGGCCTGTAAGGTTTCTGTTGAGACGTCTGATGATAGCCTGGTGGGTTTTCCTTTGTATGTGATCTTTTTTCTTTCTCTAGCCACTTTTAAAAGTCTGTCTTTTCCTTGGTCTTTGCCATTTTAATTATTATATATTTTGATGTTGTCTTCCTTGGGTCCCTTATTTTGGGAGATCTGTGCACCTCCATGGCTTGAGAGATTATCTCCTTCCCCAGAGTGGGGAAGTTTCCAGCAATCACCTCCTCAATGACACTTTCTATCACTTTTACTCTCTCTTCTTCTTCTGGCTCCCCTATAATGTGAATATTGTTCCATTTGGATTGATCACACAGTTCTCTGAATATTCTTTCATTCTTAGAGATTCTTTTTTCTCTTTGTGCCTCAACTTCTTCGTATTCCTCTTCTCTAATTTCTTTTCCATTTACCGACTCTTCTACTACATCTAATCTGCTTTTAAATCCCTCCAATGTATGTTTCATTTCAGATATGGAATTTCTTAATGATTGAATCTCTGTCTTAAATTCATTCCTGAGTTCTTGAATATTTTTCTGTTTTTCCATAAGCGTGTTTATGATTTTTATTTTGAACTCTCTTTCAGGAAGATTGGTGAGTTCAGTTTCATTTGGCCCTTTTTCTGGGGTTTGTGGGATTTTGGTCTGAACCATGTTCTTTAGACGTTTCATATTTCTGTGTGGTGCCCACTAGTGTGCAGAAACTCCAGTCTCAGGAGCTGCTCATCCCCTAGAGTGAGGTTGGGGGTCATAGGGGAGCAGAGCTGGTGCCTGTGGGGGGAAAGATCTGTTTTCTGATTCCTGTCTGCCATGCCTGTCTCCAGTATGAGAGCCAGTGGGCCGAGCACACAGGTGTAAGCCTCTGTGCTTTGCCTCTCTAGCTGTTGTAGGGGGGCCTCCCTCTGGCCTGATGCCAGCACAGTGACCACCCCTTTGCGATCTGGTGCTATCAGGCCAGGAGGAAGGCACAGCCGGCTGTGAATCACAGTTGGGGGCCTCGGAGCTGAGTAGCCAGCCAGGGGGACAGATTGCCTGAAGCTCCTCAGAGTTCCCAATCTGCTGGGCAGAGCGCACCCAGACACCCTTTTCTCCCTATCCCTTCTCCTTTGCAGCAAGCTCTGTGCATACTCCCCCTTCAGCAGCCCTCTCGCTGCTAGGAAGCCTCTCAGACTGCCTGCCTTTCCCTTGTCCCAGAGAAGCCGGGTGTGGATCCTGTCCTTCACAAATGGCTGGAATCTTTTTTTCAAGCCCTCTGCCTATCCCAGCCTCCCATCCTCCAGACCACCACACCATGTAGGTTTCTGCTCGCAAAGAAGATCTCCAGGGCTAGGTGTTCATCAGTCCCAGGCTTCCACCCCCTCCCCACTCTATTTCTCTTCCTCCTGCCAGTGAGCTGGGGTGGGGGTAGGGCGTGAGTCCCTCTGGATCAAGTGTTTGGTACATTACCCTGTTTTGTGAGGTCTGCTCTGTTCGTGAGGTCTGTATGCAGTCTGGGGTAGCCTTCTTGCCTGTTGCTGTTTTAGGGTTAGTTGTATTAACTGTATTTTCGCAGTATCTGTGGTTTTGGGAGTAGTTCTCTGTCTCACCTCTCACGCCACCATCTTGAATCCTTCCCAAGGCTTATTTATAGCAGTCAATTTAGGCAACTCATTAATATCCAGGCATACATTTTTTTTTCACCATGTATCTATAGTGATTTTCAGAATAAATTTGGAGATCCAGATTCCAGTAAAGAACAGGTATCTTCCAAGGTTTTCCATTACTTGTACATCTGGCTGAAAACTAAAAGCGAACCAGACCAAACCAAAGTCTAGGAAAGCCGAGGGTCAGGTCTTAATTACATTTTTAAGCAACACTCATAACTCATCCTGGCATTCTGCTTGGGAGTCAGATACTGCCTGCATGCCTCTACCCTTAGCCTGAGTCCTGAAAATCGTGAAGCTTTCAGCTTAATGTGTGGCTCCAGGAACAACTTAAAAGCTGGGTGTGTATATGTGCCCCAGGAGAAAGTAATTAAAACATAGGGAAAAAATTTAAAACATTGGCATAAAAAGAATGGTGGGAAGTTGACCATAATATTTGTTATTACAATTTAACTTAAAAATTTATGCAGTGAGTTTGAAATTCTTTATATTTTTAAATAATAGGCATTTAGTTAGGCACATTTCAGAATTTTCTGTCTAGATTTTAGTGACTTCCATTCAAGATTTCCTTTCTTCATGGATGCCCTTCATAGTTGATCATAGATAGAGCACCAAAAAACCAGATGGGATGTGTGAATTCTGTCAGATCCATTGCCCCACATGCAGTCTCTATGCCTCTTCTTTCTTCTACATATCGATTGCTTTTTCTTAATTCTTCCCTTGGGGAGAATAAGTTAATTTCTGTAATTAATCCTCTCCTGACCTAAGTTCTTAACACTTAGATAGATGACAACTAACTTTGGTGTCAAGGCTTGATGAGAGGAACCATATCATCAAAAGAAGTATGACCAAATTCTTAAACAAAATGGTCAGTAAGGTTTTTGCATTTACTTGATGAACAAAGGTCATATATTATTTTTAGAAAAATTTAAAAGGCCTTGAGGTGTAATTCCTGCTGGCAAAAAGTTTGGGAATTATAGGTCATACCTGTTCATCCCTTTGATGATGCTATGTGTTACAAACTCCATCTCCAAATCTACTCGATTTCCATAATGCTTCATCTAGAAATTGTTCACTTAATGATTTGTGCTTTCTAGACCTATTCGAAGAAATCTTTCTGATCCTGAGGTCTCACATGTATTTTCCTATGTTTTCTTTTAGTTTTAATCTTTTTCTACCCTTCCACGTTTATGTTTTTGACACCACATATCTTCAAAAGTCAAGTCCAATCTAATTTTATATTCCTCTATATAGGAAGCTAATTTTCCCAATACTATTTACTAAATAAATATCTGACTTCTCCTTTCACCTTGCCTTGTTTTCTTCTCTTTCTTGGGCTTCTCACTCTCCCCTATTTTCTATTCTTTTCTTTCCAGTACCTTTAAATTTGGGGGTTGAAATTTGAAATATAACTAGATGGGTTGTTTGTAGATTATAAAGCATTTAGGCTCATGGTCTGTTTAATCTGAAGGAGAGAACAAGACGCTTGAGCAAATGGGTATCGAGTTTGAGCCCTTGATTTGAGAGATTATATTCTAACCCACCATCACTAGGGTAGACTCTAGGATTGGTGATGGGTTGTGTTGTATTTCTTACTTAGCCCTGCCTGATAGATAACATACATTTTCTAAAAGCGTGTCTAAGGCTTAAGAGTCTCATTTAAAAGTGATGTAGAATTGATAGATCCATATGGGGGCGGAGCCTGTGACCTAAGTCTCATTAAGGCCCTACCAGTGAGTGAATTTTTTACAGATAAAGCCAAGAGGAAACAGAGAAAACAATGACAAAAACACTTTTGGGAATGATAATGTTTGATGACAAAGTAAATTAATGTTCTGGTAGTTACTGAACTTTCAGACTACTTTGCCGAAAGGGTGATTTGAACCCAAGTTTATCAAATTTACGGGAGATAAAATTCCTGTTATCTTGTAGTCTCAGTTGAAGAAGTATTATATTCTCAAAATACAGTAAATATTTTACATCCACTATATTGTTCACTTGTTTCTGCACGTTCCTACTCACCAAGGTCCTATTGCATTAAGATCTGGGACAGAAATGTCGAGTAAATTATTTAGACCACTGCGGCAAAGTGAACTTTGTTTGCAACAGAGAATATTATCTTTCATTTTCCTTTCCAACTGCTTCTGGAATTAGTTTCCTTCATCAAAGATTAGAACTGAATAGTTATTTGACTGTGGATCTCTCTGTACGATTTTTTTTTTCAATGCCTACCTTTCAAGGATAGCATACCGCTTGAGTAAGAAGCAGTTAGGCCTGCTTTAAGCCAAGTCCTGGTGAACTGAGGGCATGGTTTGTATTTCAGAGAAGGCCAGATAATTTGGCATGTGACATGACCACAGACAGTGTTCCCAATTCCAGCAAAACATCTGGCACAAGCATTCTGTTGTTAGAGACTAAACCAGAAAATACTGATGGATGCAAATTCATGCCAAAGGGGAGGTATGGTCGTGCTCTCTTTGTATGTGGTCGAATCGGTATGAATTTCAGAAGAACAGTAAACCCTGTCTGCTTATCCTAGTATTTGGAATTACTGAGTTTTGGTTTATCATCCAGTTACGCATCTCAGTGTTTGAGCTAATGTCACTTGCAGAATGGGAACATGCTTTTTAGGAAATATTACCACTTTGGTTGAAAGATAAATGACATGAAATCGGACCTTTACATGTATCATTTGAGTCTTTAGAAATAACAGTCCACACAGAAATGTTTGCACTGTGGCAGGAAGTGGAGCTGTGGTGTTTGAAATGAGTTGAAGAAATCAATTTTAACTGAATAGTGTGTTCATTTTTTAAAAAATGATTATCCCGCAGACCTGACACTGTGGTTACCCTCAGTACTGTAGCTTGCTGGAGGGTGGGCGCTCTGTTCCTTACATCCTCCTGTCCGTTTTCACTGGTTTGTTTTCACGGATGCCATCAATGTCATGTTTTGCTAAGTGCTGCTCTGGGAGAATTTTCTTGTCCCCATTTGGTCTAATCATATGTTCCTGCTCTTCCACTAGCTTCTTCCCTTGGGGCTCACGTTGGGCTACAGAAAGAAGAAAGAAGGATTCAGAACTAAATATGCATGAAAAACAGAAAATGGCAGCAGTCTCTGGGTGTTTTGCTACTATGTCAAAAAAATTTATATTGTTCAGAGTAACATCCTAATGCAACTATCATCTCCATTTTATAGTTGTGAAAACTGAGGCCCATCCAGGTGAAGGAAGGTGCCTATAAAGGTGGGAAAGAACTGAGATTTGAATTCAAGCCCATCTTCATCATAGCCTTCCTATTCTACTATCTTTTTGGTACAGAGACAACCTCTGAGTTTTCTGGGTCACAGACCTCATAGAAAGAGTTCATTTAAAAGTACATGATGCTTGGAGAAGACAAGTAATGACTCTATAGCATCTTACTATGCTGATGGACAGTGACTGCAATGGGGTGAAGGTGGGGGACTTGATAATATGGGTGAATGTTGAAACCACAATGTTGGTCATATGAAACCTTCAAAAGATTGTATATCAATGATACCTTAATAAAAAAAAAAAGTAGACGATGCTCTGGGCTCCAGGCAGTGTAGCAGGTGCATTGGCTGAATGGATAGTTACCTACCTGGCATGATTTCAAGTGTGGTAGACACCCACCTGCTGGTTATTGCCTGAAATTTCACAATTAACAATTTCAGGAATAAAAACACAGTGAAGCCTAATCAGCCACTAGCTGATTTTGTTTTTCCTGAAGTGTGTTTTTTCTAAGTGTTGCGATTTAGATCACTTGGACTTAACATTGTTTTTTTCCCAGTGTATTCTGTTCTTTCAAGGGATATCATAGTTTTATTTTTTCTTTTTCATGTCTAATTACATTGGCTAATACTCCAGTAAAATGTTACAGAGTAGTGCAAATAGTACATATGAGTCCTTAGCTTGTTTTTGACCCTACTAGGAATGTTTGCACTATTTCTGCATCATATGAGATGCTGACTATAAGACTGAGGTAAAGGGAGTATGTGTGTGTCCATAAGGAAGTACCTACCATTCCTCTTTATGAAGGGTTTTATCAGAAATAGGTGTTGAATTTTGCCAAAAATATTTTCACAACTAGTTAAATATTTTATTTCAGATATCCTTTTTTTCCCCCCAGGTCTAGGATTTCTACTGGGTTCTTTTATAGTTCTCATCTCTTCTGAAATCCCAATCTCTTTATTCATAAATTGACCTTTTCTTGTAGTTTAACGTTGATCATAGGTTCTTTTTTGTTTAACTTGTGTGCTAATTCCAAAGTTTGCTTTGTCAGTGGATTTCTCTCCATTTAACCGTGAATCATATTTTCATGTGTCTCTGCTAGTACACTAGGTGCTGTGTATGACACACTGAGGAGACCTGGTTCTACCACGTCCCTCTGAAGCACGTTGTGTGTGGCTCTAGCAGGTACTTAGTTGCTGGCAGATCACCTCAGTCTTCTGGAGGCTTGGTTTCGGGTTTTGCTGGAGTGATCCTGTTAGAGTTTGCCTTTAAGGAACATTGCTGAGTCATGGAATGAGATTTTTAGTTCTCAAATAAACTGAGAGCTTCAATGGAATGACTGAGATGCTTACCAGTACCCTCTGACTCACGGTAGTGGGCAGGTGCCCAATTCTCTGGTCCCCTCTTCGATCCTTCTGTATGTCGTTGCTCCCTGCGCTGTTTGGAGTCTTGCCTTGAACATGTGCAGTTAGGAGTCAACCAAGCATTTGGAGAGAACATTTCATGCAGATCTTGGGACTCCCTCCTGTGTAGCTCCCTTCTCTCGGGGAGTTTTTCCCTTGGCTTGTAGTTTTTCTGGAAATTCCACACTCTGACATCTGACGCCCCAGTCCATTAAGATGACCGTTTTCTGCTGGAGTTCTAGCCATTGCTCTGGAAAGAATGGATGATCTCAGAGGAACAGCTGTGTACAAGTGGATCTCATTCAATGTCATTTCCTTCTTTCAAGGGATGGATTCTTTCCAGTTCCTATATACTTTTAGTCATTCTCTAATACTTCAAATGCATTTAAGAATTTTTGCCTAAAATTTTTGTTAATGGCAGGATATGATATAGTCTGATAGAGATGACTGTACCGTTACTTGGCTCCAGAAGTCCAGAACCAACACTAATCCCAATAGAATTCACTCTAAAGTAGATTCATGTTCGATTTTACCACACTGCTCTACCTATCTGGTAATTTTGAGGTATGAGAAATGAGTTTTATTATTTTCTGGGTATTTTCAAAGTTGGATTGCCAGAAGATACCTGGTGGTATGGTAATAAGCTAATACTTTGACTGTTTTTACTGAATTGATTGGTAGTTTGGAGGCACGACTACTCTGAATAATCATCTCCTGGATTTATCAGTCTCACCGTCTCTGTGATGGTTGTCTTGGCTTTGGTAAACTCGTTTGCAGTTTTTATGATATTTATATACAGAGTCTGCAACCAAAAAGCGTCACATCTTCCCACTTCTAAAAAAGTTAAAGATATTTAATATTGAAGCCTAAGACTAGTTGCTGACGGTTGTATTCTAATAGATTCCATTTGATATTATTCCTCATGTTTATAAAATTAATTTGAATGTTTGGAAAAAATGTGAGAAACCCATTAAAAAAGATCACTTGTTTATTCTTTCAAATAATGCAGTGGATTGGTCCCAAGGGCAAAATATTTGTGATTTATTTCACATATTATTTCAAGTGGAAATATGGTGAATTTAATTTTGGCAATTATCTTCAGAATTGTTTCATATCAGTGGTGAGAAGATGCTTTCATGCAGCTTTATCAAGTTATAAAGTATTTAGTATGAGTCACATTAACAGGAAGACTATAAAGGTGTGTTCTAATTTAGGAATACTCAGTATATGAGAATTTAATTACTGGTTAAGTTTAAAAATGGCTACTCACTTTATGAAGTATTATTTTTTTAATATTGGTTTTATGTAAGTCTTCTGATATACTGAAGTAAAATGTAACCTAATAATAGAGTTTGATTTGCCAAACTTCTCCCCAGGATTTCAGAGGGAGGGTCTAGGTTTACTGTAATCGGTAATAACCAATCTATGCTAAAGAGTAAATCTTGCCAAGGAAAAGACCAGACCCCAGTGAGCCATGGCCGGGTTTCATGTCTGCAAACTTAATAATATACTTCCAGGTCATTAAAAATTAATTATACTTGCTTTTATCCATAATTTTTGGTCATTCATAGTCTCTTTCCTAATGTCTCCTAGCTCATTTCATCCCATTATGGCAGTTAAAAATTCAGTGACTGCATTTTGTAATGTGGTGCAAAAACCTATCATTATCATTATTAACTGATATTCAGTAATATTTTAAGGAACTCAGTATTGGTGTATATGTGTAGCATAAATTAACAATGGGTGAATAGTTGGAAAGAGAAAGAGGAATGGAAGAAAATAACATAGTAAATAGATTGTGAGGCCTTGAACCACTGTTATTGTTATAAAAATATAAAGAAATGATATCTAAGACAACTAGATTAGATATTGTATAATGACATTTCTTTAATCAGATTTGGCAACTAAATGAAAATGGCTATGGTGGCGTGTACGGAGGTTAATTTTGAGAGAGAGGTGATTGTTGAATAAGAAGTAGGGTAGCCAAAAGAAAATACAATTTGAGATAAGGGGTTGTAGTTCAAGATATTGGCAGGGTAGAAATGCATATTTGGGATTCATTCTCCTGACATGTTGAGAGGGAGTAAAACGGAATCAGCCACCCTCTGTAATAGAGCAGATGATATTATGATAATTCTGTAGCACAAATTTATAGAAGCATTTTGTCTTAAAATATTTTAGTATGACTTCTATCCCTGAGTAATTTCAGTGTTAGAAATTGGCCTCTTTTTCCTAGAAGTTAGCATCTCATGTATATTAACCATAGTATAGGTTTTCAAATTTAAAAAGGAAAATCCCTTGGGTTTACTGTGCTGCTTGCTTATTTCCAGTCTGTAGAAACACATGAGCAAGATGTTAAGCAGATTTAATATTAGAGGTTTGTTTCAAGGTCTCTTCCTGGTGGACTGCTGAGTTATTTTTCTCCCCTCTTGTCTTATTACTGATTGTCACACCTGCTTGCAATAGTCACTTCTTTCTTTAAAATTGTATTTGCTTAGAAGCATTCAGAATGTTAACAAAACAGCTGCAGCTTTTTTCTTTTTTTTGCAATTACAGAGTGGTATTCAGTCAGCAGAGCAACAATTATTTCTTAAAAGCTGCATCAGAGACAACTGGGGATGAAAAAAACTACCATCTCCATATATAACTAATCCCCCTATGTAAAGCCAATTTGTGCTGTGCACCAACAAGAACCTGCTTTAAATTCCCCACAAGAACCTGCTTTAAACTTACAACCCCCACACTGTACCCGGCAAGGTTAGTGGCTGTTGAAAGTACCACTGGAACAGGGCTATCGGCTATCTTGTGTTTAGTAGTGCATTAATAACTGTAAAAAAAAAAAAAGACACTGTACAGTTTAAAAACAAATCTTACACAGCCTTACATTTGTTTTTTTTAATTTAAAAGAAGTTGTGTACAAGAGGGTTAAGTGCTTTATAGACAAGAAAATAAATGCTCTACAATCAACTGATTCAAATCATCTTCATCTTCCTCCTCCTCTTCCTTGTCTTTCTTCTTTTTCTTGCTTTTTTCAGCCTTGCCACTCCCATTTTTGTGGCATCAGGCTTTCCTTTAGCTTGGTATACAGCAGTATCCTTTCCATAGTTTTCCTTCAGCCTAGCGGCCTTCTTGCCATGAGGCTGCTGGCCGCCTGCACCAGTGTTATTCCGCATCTCACAGTTCTTTGCAATGTCACCAATGGGTAGGGTGGGATGTTCTCCTTTGATTTTTGGGCCATACTCAGAACAGAATAGGAAAAAGCCTGGAGGAGGCCTCTTGGGTGTGCGGGCATCTTTAAAGTTCCTTTTGTTTCTTCTTAGGAGGGACATATGTTTTCATTTCTCTTCCATCACGGGACTGGTCTGCCTTTGCCATGTCTTCACGTCCTTCTTCCTCTTCAGCAGACGTCTTCCAGCTCTCTGAACACTCCTGATAAAGCTCTGAGAAGCTGACCGAGGCATCTGGGGGCTTCCTCTTGCGCTCAACCTGGCAGGTGTGTGCAATGAATGCAGATGATGAAGTTCTGCTTCTCAGCTTCTTAGGATCTCCTTTGCCATGTTTAATTATTTTTCCTCAGCGAGGCACAGAGTCGCCTGGTGCCCTTCAAGCTCTTGCTTGCCATGGTGCTATCACTTTGGAACTCAACATCCCGCAATGGCTGTCGCCGTAGTCACTTCTTACCTTTTAATAGGCCGTCTCTGTGGTCTTGTTATACATTATATCTAAAAGAAGAAAGTTAATTATATTGTAGAGGACTTTTTCCTTACGGTACGTTTATTAGCGTGCATTTACTTTTGGTCATGTCTGCTATCTGGCATTCCCTTGTTGGTGTGTCAGTGGGAAACAGGAAATTTGTAACCCCCTTGTGTCTTCACAAGTGGCTACGCATTTATGTATTTAACGAGTTGCTTTTCAACTTTAAAAAGTTAGGAGATCTCACACATGTGAATCTGGATGTCTGGCTGCTTTGGAAAAATGGAAAAATCTGGTGACGCTCTGCTTTAGCTATCTATTGCTTAAAACAGCATTATTTGCTACCTCCACGTCTGTGGGCCAGGCATGCAGGTGCAGCCTTACTGGGTCCTCTGGTCCTCGAACTGTGGTCAGGGTATCCTGCAAAGCTGCACTCAAGCTGTCTGCTGGGACTGCCACCATCGTAAGATTCAACTGGAGAGGTTCTTCCAGCTGTTGAAGGTCGGGGGAAGGATTCATTTCCTCAGGGTGTCCTGGTGAAGGCCTCCCTTGAACTCTTTCGTGTAGGCTTCTCTGTAGGGCCACTCATCACATGGCAATTTGTTTCATCAGAACACAGATGGGGAGAGCTGGAGAGTGCTAGCAGGCTGGAGTCACAATCTTCTATAATCTAATCTTGGAAATGCCATGCTGATGCTTCTGCTGTTTTCTCCCGTTAAAAGCAAGTCACTAGGTCCAGCCTACACTCAGGGGAGGCGATTATCCAAGGGTGCAAGTGCCCTTGGAGCCATCTGAGAATTTACTGTCGCTCACTGATCCAGAGTCTTCACGGCACAGCCGTGCATTACAGCCAAGCTCTGACTGGTTTCTATGAGGAACTGACCTTGTCTGGTCCCCTTAACCCGTTTCTGTTCCCTGCTGGGATTCTGGGTGTGACCGACTTTGTGACCCTTGTTTAATGCCATTGTTACTATCTTTTTTTTTCTAGAAATGTTTGGGACATGTTTCCAAATTCGTTCCTTCTGTGCCCTGTGGAGACAATATAACCACATGGAGTCCCAGTAGTAGACTTGAAAAGGACCAGATTTAATATAGACTAGTTAGTTAACATATACCTTTGAGTTTTTCAGAAGTTCTCTAGGAATGCTTCAAATTTTGGTTCAAACTTTATTACAGACTTTATAGCATTAACATTTCAATGATTTAAAAACTGTTTAAGAAAACCTAGAGTGTGTTCCTCAACGTTGTCACACTTAGAAACCAGCAAAGCTTAATTTGTTCTCATAGACAAAGCTTCTGCTTTGTACATATATTTTAAATTCTTCTAAATATGCTATTAATTAGAATCTTCTGGCATTCACTGGTCTTTTAAAAAAATTCTAAAAAATTCGACATGAATGCATAGTGGTATGAAGTAAATCCATGAAATTATACACTGAATATATTGGTAATGAGCAGATATAACACTAAAACTTTATATCCCCTGATTTCACATTTTTTCATTCATCAGAAAAATGATTTTATAATAAGTGAATTTTTAAAAATACGAACTGTATTAATGCCACTTTTAGCTCGATTGCTGCACTGTTTAAGAATTCACTTGAGCAAAGGGTTTCACTGCTAAAAAAGAAAAATAAGTAACTTTGAAAACCTCTGATGTGGGCTAAATTTTCCTTTGGGTTAGATAAAGAGACTTTAGCAAGAGATAATTCCAGTAAAAGCTCTGTTATTCCTAACCCAAATCATAAAATATCCAATTAGAATATAAGCTTGCTTTTCATAATAGCTATAAATGCAAAGCCTGAGGTACAGCAAGATTTTGAAGTTTCCTTTTTGATTATCTAAGACTTGAATATGTATAGTATAGTTATGGTAAAAAGATGACCAGTTATCCAGATGTATTGGTTATGTTATTTGACAACCGTATTTACCAGGATAGTCTATTCCCTGACCATCCCATGTTACAGAGAGTGTATCTTATAAACACTATGTCTATACAATAACCCATATAATGTTAAGTTTTTCTAGTTATATTTTTGCTGTTTTTAGGATAGAACTTAAGTGATAAATGGAAAAAGTATGCTTAGTACCTACAGAGACTCTTCTTGTTAGGTATTTTCCCCCCTGTGTAGAATTCAGTAGAGAATTGGGGCAGCAATGTACAATAACAATTTTAGCAAACAAAATATTAATCATACTTATTGTAAGTCTATGTTATAACCTGGATCGACTTGAGGATATTTGCTACTTAGGAGGCAAAACAAATATGTGGGGAGTTCATCTTATCTGAACATTAATGAAAAGTTTCTCAGTTTCTTATTTCAGACATGGTTATTTTAAGAACGCAAGATATGAGTTTCTGTTGTATAATATACATTTTTATAAGAAATTTTTATAATTTCATCTGCAATTTTACCTAATCTAGAATTATTTTGCTTGGGATATAATCAACATTCATTTAGGATTAATTTTGAAGTAATCTTCCAAACAATTTATTACCAGTCTGAAAATCAAATTACATGAACTTATACCCATTACTTTGGAGTTCTAATTTGCCCCCTAATTTTATAGGTGAAAAACTGAGATCCTAGGATTTTAAGCAACTTGCCGAAGACATATCTCAGCCATTTAAAGATAAAGACTTTTTCTAATTCTGTTTTTTTCTTTGAGAAAAATGGAGACTTATGTAGGCCAGGTCTATACCTCTTTCAGTTCTTGCCACACCTGAGGCTACAGGGACCCCACTGGGAAAGACCGGGTCTGCTCTGTCTATAGAAAACTTTGTAGGTTCTGCCCATCATCTGTGTGAGTCTTCCTCGCTATCATCTGGTATCCGTGGATCTTAGTCAGCTGCTGCCTTGTACTCAGATTCCAACCATTTTGTTTAGGACAGACACCTGGCCTCAGAGGCCATGTCCTGCGTCCCTCCAGGGAGCCATTCACAGAGACTGCATCATGGGTGGGGTGCTCTGACAGCATGCATCCTGCTCCCTTGTCTGGTGGCATCGTCCTCTAGTCTGTTGGGATGGGCCAGTTGTTGGGCTGGGTTCCTTCCTTCCTTTATGCTTCTGCTGTACATCCTTGTCTCCGCTACAGCCTTCAGCAGTCACGCTAGCAATAGCCTTTGGGATGCCCATCACTTTTGTTCTTGCTTCTCTGAGCTGGAGAAATCAGAAATGCATTCTGTGCTTTTTTTCCTATACCAGACTGAGAACTTACTTCCTCAGTAGTAGAAAATTGGCAATAATAAATTCTAACCTTTCAGGGATATTGTGACCATTAGTAGGTTAGTACCTGGTAAGTGGTTGGTCAATAAACAATACTCATTATTCTTGTAGCACAACTACGTAGTATAAGATACTGAGTTTTGGCAATGCTGTTTATGTAAGAATTAACACGGTGATGGTGAAAAATGTTTTTTCATGAAAGGAGTCCCACAATAGACTGAAAACCTTTTGTAGCTTGCGTTATTGTGTGTTCTTAAAAGTAATTAAACTACATAACATAAAATTCTGCAGTTTAGTTTTTTTTTTTTTTTACAAATTCAGACTGCAATTCTGGCTCTGATCAGCCAATATTAGTGAGATGTGCCTGTGTGTGGTCTGACAGACCCGCAAGTTGCCTGCATGAAGGGTGCACCAGGGCTGTGCATGAAGAGCACGTGTTCCGGGTGCTGTGTTGGGAACGATGCCACAGCTCCCACCAGGCTGTGATTTCTGGGGTGGTTAGCTTCTATTGTCTTTCTAAATTTGGGTTCTTTTTTCTCACTCATTTTTTTCTGGTCTGCCAAGTTACATCCCACAACCCCTTCAAATTAAAACTCAGTAGATGAGGCTTCCAAGAAATTTTCTATATTTATTTGTACAAAGGTTCATGGGTACTCGTGTTTGAGTTACTGGATGCTCAGCACACAGCAGGTGCTCAGGAATGCTTCTTTAATAGAACTTGAGAACCCCAAATGTGTTTTTACTGGTTTTGGGAGATGGTTCCCCCCAGATTCTGGGCTCATGTGTATGTCTTTTCCTCAGAAGAAAGAATGCATGAAGGGTATAGAGGAAGACCACGGTAGAATTTAGAGATGATAAGTGGCTTGATACAAGATGCCTGAGATGCATACAGAGTTGTCTTTATGGTTGCATATAACTGAGATTTCCCATGGAAATGGTTTTCAGCCCCAATTTTAAACTCCCCATTTCCTTTTACCCAACTGCAATTACATTTAGATCTCCAATATAGAAAAGATACAAAGTAGAGCTCCTGTAGCTGAAGCCACATCTTGGCTGCTTCGAACTCTTTGATGTGTCCCCAAGGCTCTGCTCAGCTGTTTGGCTGTGGGCTACTCCATCCCCAACTCTTCTTGACCCAATAAAATATTTAAAAATTGTCACATAATTAAAACTGTATTTTATTGTCTATGGTATGCTCAGAATCACATTAAATACTGCACACAGTATGAAAAAATATAAGACCTCATTATGTCTCTCCAGATGCTAATTTAAGAGACAGGGTAAACACATGAATGGAGAATGATGAAGGCAGTAGATAATTAATTATAACTACGTTGCTTTGCAGGGGTTCTTGCTCTTGATACTCTTCATAGATGCTGCAAAGCCCAAGATAACAAATAGCATCTAACACTTGTTTTTAGTATCAGGTACTTTTCTCGCCTTACCTAGTTTCTTCCATGTCTTATCCAGTTTATTTTACAGATAAGTAAACTGAGGCTCAGAGATGTTAACTGCCTTGCCCATATGCACCAGATCTGAGTTTCAAAACCTGCTAGTCCTTACTACTCAGTGTTAGACTTGGCTGGCATTCCACATATGGCACCCATACATAATCATGGAAGGTTGTAGCCTCTGGGACATGGTGATAGGGATGCATTTCTTTGTGTGACAGCATTGCAGGCAGCAGTTAAAATACAAACGAGAGCTGTGCTATAATGCAACACATGAAACATAACAAAAATAAGTCCACTGACTGATGTATATGAAGGTGCTTTCCAAATACAAAACATTATCATAGATACGAGTATATGACAAGCTATAGTGTTGTAACAGGTATTGCTGTGCCCACTGGAGAGATGAAGAAATCTACCAAAAGACCTCAAATGATTCACTCTAGGCTACAGGGCTATGGGGAGATAGGGGAATAGGAAGCAGTATCCCAGAATCGTTTCCACCACAGTTTTATTCAGAATTGGGAGGCAGGGTAAAAAATGGACATTTGTGTAGGCTGCTTGAATATTTTTATTAACAGTAGTTTTTCAGTCTATATCAATTATCCAGGCTTGTCAAAGAAATGTTGGATGATAATTTACATTAATTACTTGACTGTGGAGACTTGATTCATATCTACTTTTCATTTTTTAGTAGCCTTTCAAATACCCCTGTAATTAAACTTGAACCCCTTAATGATTTGATCATATTCTGCTTCAATAGCAATTGTGGAGGAGTTCAAATCTGCTTTCACGAAACCTAGTGGCAGTCACTTAGATGGCAGAGTGACAGGCAAAGATTTAGTTCTTGGGTATTAGTAAGTTAAACATTTTTCCCAGTGGCACAAAATTTCACATAATCCCCTCCCCCCTCTCCCCAGTCACATGTTGAGCTCTGGGTCGTTATACCCCATGGCCTGATGGGAAGAGAGAAGGTAAGGAAAGGACCAGGATAAAGTATGAGGCATCCTAGTAGGGCGCCCTAATGACAGACTGGGATGGGTTGAGCTTCCAGGGATGTATGTAGCAAAGATGAGAGTAAAGTCAGAGAATGTCGCCTGGGTCTAGGGACCCTTTGGCTTCTTCATTTCGGTCGGCTGGGTGTTTCTTTTTCTCAGGAAAACATCGTTCCTTTGGCTAATGCCATCTGTAGCCGTTCCCACCCTTTTTGATATCCAGAGACTCATTATTTCCCAAATGAATCCAGCCCAGCAGAGCTGGGGAGCAGCCGCCACAGCACCAGGGCAGGAGAACTGGCTGTTTGAAGGGCTGCATTCCTGTTGTGCTACTTAATGTTAAACAGACATAGCTGACACACATGAAACAATTCCCCTTACGTCCTTTTTGGAAGTAGGCAAGGTATAGTGATTACTACATTACAGCATTTTTGAAACACTGATAGAACCTCTCAGTAAGATGCTGGTACGTGCAGATTGTTTCAGAAGCAAAGCTCACTTCTGAAGGGAATTCAGAGGTCGTTGGAGAGAGAAGAGATGGGTTGAGGGAGCCGATGCACACTGTGTTTTGTTCCTGATACACAGTATTAAACACCAGGCTGTGTTATTTAAACCCTGTGAGACACTGGTTCATTCATTGTGTGTTTGGTTGGAAAGGCGGTAGGTGATTTGTTCTGTGTTGCTCCGTCTGGTAGCAGTGTTAATCTTATAATTCATGTTTATCTCATGCATTTGGTCTCAAAAGCTGTCAGTGTGATTCATATTGCAGATAAAATCCGTCTGTATCCCTGGAAAGCTACCATGTCTCTGCTGGAATGACATTAGCTGGGGAGACAGTGTAGCTGACCAATCAGCCTGTTGAAGCATGCTGGGTTCTCAGGCCTCCCCAGAAGTACTGGCATGGCTGTCCATTGCTCTCCGTAGCTCACTTCTTTTCAAAGATTTTTTGACCTTTATAATTTGAACAAAATCCTAACTTGATTTGTCAAATCTTTAGTATCTCTTCAATAAAAGCTAAGACATTCAGCCTCAAAACCACGAGAAAGCAAATGCTATGGTCCAGGGAAGATGGAGAAGCAGCATAACTCCAAACGGCACATCCTAATGACCAGTCTAAGTATAAATTCCTGGATATGTAACTGAGGAGAGTTTCTGTAGAAGTAGAGGCTCCACCAATAGTGCATGTGATTGGCCGGTCCATGGAGTCTTATCTAGAGACACCGGCCTGCTGTCATCATGCTGGGGGATTCATTGACCAGTATTTGTGCAACTGGAGTGAGAGGGTGTGGGCAGCTCTTTCTCCCACTGTATGCGCTCAAGAGAACCAGGGCTTGGGAGCCATACCAGAGATGCTAGCCCTGTTTCTCTTCTGACTCAGAGAAGTTGTGAGAGGGGGCCCTCATCCATCACCAGGGCTCAGAGTTACTGAGAATAAGATGGTATTCCTGTGCCTAAGGAGGCTAAAGTTGTCTCTGATCCCTTATTCATCTGTCCTGCAACAAAGGAGTATTCTTGGGCTCCTTTGCAAGCCAATCAAGAGCCCCCAGTGGCAGTATCGGCCAAGTAAAGATGGCATTAAAGCAGCAATCATCTATTTGTAATTCATGCTTGAGAAGTCTGAGTTGCATCTTATGAGTTCCTCATTCATTCAGTCAACCCTTAGAGCACACTCATGCTGAGCCAGTTGGACGCCATGAATAAAAGACTAATGAAATACATATCCCCTGCCTTCCAAGAGATCATACTCCGCTAAAGAAGTAATTACAATCCCAAGAGTACTTGATAAGCATTGCTAACCTGCTGGTCACTTGGGAAAACCTTTGGTGTCCTCATCTGTAAGGTGGAAATACTGTACGAGATGGTTTCTTGGCTCTTCTCCAGGTCGGATGTTCCATGATTCCTACTGATGTATTATCAATAAATCTGTCATGGTTTTTGTCTGATACAGTATCACTTTGTTCAATCAGTGCATATGCTCTTGCCCACAGCTATCAAACACTCGACCAACAATTGTATAATAGGGATGCTCAATGCCTATATTTTAAGACTTTGAAACCTGAGAAATTAAGATATTTCCTGACATGGGCAAGTAGTATTGAACTGGGAGAAATATATGTCAGATACAATGCACTCCTTATCATATGGTGGGTATCTGTTCTTTAGAGTGGACTTCTCCTATAGTAGTGTCTTCTGAAATGATAGTCCTAGGTTCTGCCCAGACCTGCCACAGATGTATAAAATTTCTAGACGAATCCAGTTGTGGTTAGCAATTGAAAATACATAGTTCTAAGCAGAAGGAAAGTCCCAGTGGAAAATCACCCTCAAATACCATTTCCATTTAATGAAGTATGCAGCAGTGTTTGCGTGTGTGGGTGTGGCCAGCATCTTTGAGAAGAAAGAAGGGGAGTTGTATCTTTGCTTGACTTACTATTTCTCTCTGCCTAAGCAATTCTTTCATGCACTAACAAATTTATTTACCTATTATGTGAAAGGCAGTTCTTTAGAAGATATCCTTTCCTCTCTTATCTATGGGCAGAAGCGATTTGAAGTCACAGGATGGTCCCTTCAATTCTTAGAGTCTTCAAAACTTATAAATCTCTGTGACCCTAAACTTGACATTTGGTCTCTCTCAGCCTCAATTTCTTCACCTATGAAATGGAGGAACTCTTTCTTCACAGGCTGTTGGGGGAGTTTAACAAGTATGTGTGTGAAAAAAGGTCACCAATATGCCACCACCCTTCAAAGATGCCATGAGACATTCAGCTGGTGCCTGAAGACATGCTAGCATGTCTTTTCTTATCACATTGGCTCTAAATGTGGAAATTGGCTGTCGCTGACATTAGTCCTGTTTCAGTCATGCGGAAGCCTGTTTTAATATTTTGTGCTAGAGAAAAGTCTAGTTTTTTGGTTGAGGTTGCAGAAAATACCGATAACTTTGGACCACTTATTCAAGAGGCTTGTGATTTCTAAAGCTCTTTCATTTTTATATTTTCCCTAATTATTATTGCCTAATGAATTATTATATTCATAATTATTTCTCTGTATAACAATTCTATTTGTAAATCAAGCAATAATCTCTCTTAGAGACTAGGAAGTCATACTGGTAAGCACATAATGATACGAAAGTATCCAATGACTGAATTCCATAAGGAAGAGAAAATTCACAATTATGACACAACAGAGAGGACACTGGGATTAAAATCCAGAGCATGAGGTTTAAGTCGGGTATCTACCAGTGTTGCTTAGCACTTTGGGTGGTGCAGAGCCTGCTCAGGCCAGCTTAAGCAAAGGGATTTATTGTTAGTCTCCAGTAGTCAATTTCATTATCATCCAAGAGCAGGAAGTGCAGCCAGACCTTGTGGGGATCAGAACGAGGAAGGCATGAGATCCTTTTCTTTCTCTTTTACGCTTTGTTCTTCCCTTCATGTCATCTCTCTAATCTTAGTGTGTCAGCTTCATTTTATTTTCTTAACCTGTTTCTCTCGCTTGCTCATAGTGGATATGGCTTAGCAAAGTCGTTTTTTGGACCTTTGGAGTACAGGACTCCATTCCCAGTGCCTATATCCTACCGAGAGCTGTCTTTGTCTTCGTTCAAATTAGCAAGACAGTTTCATGGTTGTTGATTGGTTTGGGGTCAAATATCGGAGCCTGATCCATTTAGCAGTTTTGGGTGGGAAGGATGCAGACGAAGAACCATATCTAGTAAAGCCCTTATTACTTTAGTAAGCTTGGATAGCATTCAGATAAATTTTGCCATCTGAAGAAATGGTACCACTGCTTCCTCCAAAGTATAATATGAGAGTCAAATAAAATATTCCATGTGATATTGTTAGGTTCTATGGCAAGAAAGGACTAGTGGTGTGAATGGTACTGGGTAGTTGAGGTGTTTGGCCACTGTTATTTCTGATACTGCATTAACTCCAACCCATTTTCAGGACTTTACCCCAATTGTGCTGTCAGATGTGGAGGCTAATTAAGTGGCATCCCTGAAGAATGAACTGAGACCATTAAAATTACTAGGATATGAAACAGGACAAATTAACTTGAGCCATATTGTAGGACAAATAGAGCTGTTTGTGTTGCCAAATGTTGAAATATTTAACATAGCATCCAATCTTGACTTAGGATGTATCACCTTTTTTTTTTATTACAAAGGACAAAAAGAGACTTAGAAATATTGCAAAAAGATGAATGAAAGTGGCTGATCTTTTTTGTCAGCAAACACAATTTATTAGCTGAACCTTTAACTTGAAATGGCCATTTTTAATCAAGTCAATGTAGTTAATTTATGGCTTGCCTTAAAGACAAAACAAATATAATCTTTGCTTTGGAAATGACAGGATCTGAGGAGAATTGCTTAACTGGGCAACTTATATTGAAAATGTATCAGAACTTTGAGATCAGCAAAAACAAAAAACAACCCAAAATTTAGCTAGTTGATGTGGTGCTTCTACATGGAATCCCGAGCTATATGTCTATCTCATGTAGTTGATGTTTTTTTAATGGTCTCTGTCGAACCCCTTAAAATAGAAAAAAGCTAACTGACTCATCTGTGCTCCCAAAATGTTCATGACATTATCCTTGTAACCATCTCACTCACAGAACATGGTAGCACAATCAAATTCTGCTGTAACCTGAGGCAATATGACTGGCTGGGGTGCCATTTCTGGGGTAGTATATCAGGTGAGATAGCTAGTTACATATCTGAAGATGCTTAATAAGTTTTCATTTTAGAGAATTTATTGCAATCTTATGAGATATATTTTGAATAATTATTTTATCCCAACAGCTATGATATCATCATCTGATTGGATGATCCATTTGATGGTTTGTCCATATGTGAATTATGTATGCATAATTCCCTGACCAACATTCATTCATTTAACACACCAGTGGGATCTTTTTGACCTCTCCAATGGCCTGTGGTCAAATGAATGACAACTGATTTTAATGATCTAACATATTAGGGAGTTAAGGCCACTACTCAACATATAACAGAATCTGTAACTAGGTTAAGTATTATGACACACCACTATTCCTTACCATTATCACAAAATAAACAAGTTATCTATACAACCAAAAATTACTTGATAAAAGTTTCCGTAAGTCAAAGCTCCTGGTCCGGCCTATAGACTACATCATCTACAACTTTTTATTAAACATTTAGTTCTTGAGGATTCAAGATGGCAGTGTGAGAGGTGAGACAGAGAACTCCTGCCAAAACCACAGATAGTGTGAAAATATAGTTAATACAACGAACCCTAAAACAGCAACAGGAGAGAAGGCTGCACCAGACTGCATACAGACCTCAGGAACAGAGCAGACCTCACAAAACAGGGTAACGTACAAAAGCTTTGATCCGACAGGACTTGAGCCCTTCCCCCACCTCAGCTCACCTGCGGGAGGAAGAGAAACAGAGCGGGGAGAGGGTGGAAGCCTGGGACTGCTGAACACCTAGCTATGGAGATCTGCTTTGTGAGCAGAAATCTACATTGTGTGGTGCTCTGGAGGACAGGGAGCTGGGACAGGCAGAGTGCTTGAGAGACAGATTCTGGCTGTTTGTGGAGGATGGGATCCACATCTGGCCACTCTGAGACAAGGGAAAGGCAGGCAGTCTGAGAAGCTACCAGGCAGCAAGAGGGCTGCTGAAGGCGTGGGGTTTGCACAGAGTTTGCTGTGCAGGAAAAGGGATAGGGGGACAAGGTTGTCTTGGTGCACTCTGCCCAGCAGATTGGGAACTTTGGGAAACTTGAGGTGCTCCAACCCCCTGGCTGCCTACTCAGCTCCGAGGCCCCCCCCCCCACTGTGATACGCAGCCTGCTGAGCCTTCCTCCTGGCCTGACAGCACTGCCTTAAAAACTGGCAGTCAGTACTCTGGGGTCAGGCCAGCCAGAGAGAGGCCTCACCTACAACAGCTAGAGATGCCAAGCAGAGGTTTACACCTGTGTGCTTGACCCACTGGCTGTGATACTGGAGACAGGCATTGCAGATGGGAATCAGGAAACAGATCTTTCCTCCCCCCAGGCACCAGCTCTGCTCCGCTACAACCCCAACCTCACTCTAGGGGCTGAGCAGCTCCAGAGACTGGGGCTTCTGGGCAATAGAGGGCACCACACGGAACTATGAAATGTCAAAAGAACATGGTACAGACCAAAATCTCACAAACTCCAGAAAAAGGGCCAAATGAAACTGAACTCACCAATCTTCCTGGAAGAGAGTTCAAAATAAAAATCATAAACATGCTTATGGAAGTACGGAAAAATATTCAAGAACTCAGGAATTAATTTAAGGCAGAGATTCAATCATTAAGAAATTCCATATCTGAGATGAAACATACAATGGAGGGATTTACGAAGATTAGCTATAGTAGAAGAGATGGTAAATGGAATAGAAATTAGAGAAGAGGAATACAAAGAAGTTGAGGCACAGAGAGAAAAACTAATCTCTAAGAATGAAAGAATATTGAGAGAACTGTGTGACCAATCCAAACGGAACAATATTCGCATTGTAGGTGTACCAGAAGAAGAAGAAGAGAGAAAAAGGGATAGAAAGTGTCATTGAGGAGGTAATTGCTGAAAACTTCCAAATCTTGGGAAGGAGATAGTCTCTCAAGCCATGGAGGAGCGCAGATCTCTCAACATACAGGACCCAAGGAAGACAACATCAAGACATATAATAATTAAAATGGCAAAGATCAAGGAAAAAGACAGACTTTTAAAAGCAGCAAGAGAGAGAAAAAAGATCGCATACAAAGGAAAACCCACCAGGCTATCATCAGATTTCTCAACAGAAACTTTACAGGCCAGAAGGGAGTGGCATGATTTTTTTTTTTTTTTACTTAATTACAGAGATGTACCTTTATATATAGACATATATTTATATAGACTGTGTATATGCGTACATACTTTTTGCAAGTACTAGCAATTTAGTCGTGGCCCCTATAATTTATCCTTTTATCAGCTCAAAACTAAAACCACTGTGTGAAACACAGTCCAACCACCGGGAGCTGGTACATGTGGCCTGACATGACCCCAGTAAATGAGATGGCCACACCCACATGTATGCACTTTCCATTTGACTTGGGATGGCACTGGGGACAGATGACTGAGGCTGACACAAGGCCCCCAGCCCTTGGCAAGGGGAGGATTCTGATCATATCTAAATCATGGGGTCTTGTCTTCTCCCACTGGGGCACGAATCCTCATCTGAGACCTGAGAAAGTAGGAGGATTCTTAGGGATGTATGAGTAACCCCAAAAAGACATACAGGGGAGGCATCCGTATACAACAGAGGTGGGTAGCTGGGTATGAATGATGGCAACCAGCACACAGAATAGCTGGAAAACCCTCTGTAGCTTAAAATCAGTCATTAATCTGATTTTCACAATAAAATCACAATAGGGTATGCAATCAGAACTACCTAGTCTTAACGCGGACATAAGCATAATTTGTTCCAAAGATGAAATACTGAAACTTAGTCCATGTCTGCTGTAATATGTTACTCAGATGCTACCGGACATTGCAAGGTAAGAGCTTGTTTCAACAACTACAGTGAAGACCAAATCCGAACTGCTGATGTGGCTGCTTGGCAGCAAATGGACTAATTTGGTGCGTTAGATTTTAAGGTATTAATATTTCAGAATCCTGCGATGATTTTATTTCTAAATTCATGTACTGTACATCCATAAGTGAAAATAAAATGTCATATCCTTTTCTAAAAACAAAACAAAACAAAAAAACAAAAAACTTGTTAAAAAGAAAAATACTGGTTAAAAGAACTTTCATCTTCTAAGACCTACTTTTTAAGTCTTTAATCCCCAGTAGTGACCAACTGCATGTACCAGGCCTTTAGAAGTTAGTATGTTAACTGAACCAACTTGAAGGAAGTATTCATAGGGCTTGTATCCAAAGAAAAGTATTTAGAGTAGCAAAATTACAAGCCTACTTAATGTGTTGTGAAGCTGTTGAAAGTAAGCAAGTTTTGTGAATGGAATAGTATTCGAGTCACATTTTGCTTTAAAAGGTAACAAATACAGATTAAATTTAAAAAATAAGCTTTTTTTTTTTTTACTTATCTTTAAAACCAAATACCTTTATTCTTGCTCCTTCAGAGCATGTGAGAAATGGCAGTGACCTCAGCAGTAGGCCTGGTATCTTTGCCCTGTTGAGAAGCCAGGATCTCAGCTCTATCATTCAGGTGTTTTCTCAGACAGCAAGTGGAAGAGGTGGTGGCCAACCCCAGTGCTGTGACCTGGAGGAGGTTGGGGTCAGTACCCGGCAAGGTGGCGAGCTGCCTGATCTCCAGTCTGGGGCTGGAGCTTCTGTTTGCCTGAGTAAGGGACATCAGTCTTAGGCTTTTCCCACATCATCCTTGTTCCTGCAGTGGCCAGGAGATTGGTCCTAGAGTTGTCCCTGCATGCCTAATGCAATGAAGCAGAAGGGCCTTGAACCGAGAATACTCTACCCGACAAGGTTATCATTTAAATTTGAAGGAGGCATTCACCGATTTTCAGATAAGCAAAAGCTGAGAGAATAAACCTCCCCCAAACCACCTCTACAGTGCATTTTGGAGGGACTCCTATAGATGGAAGTATTCCTAAGGCTAAATAGATGTCACCCAAGGAATAGACAAAGAGTACAGAATATGATTCATAACATACAAAGAACGGAGGAGGAAGAAAAATTAGGGAAAAAAAGAATCTTTAGGTTGTGTTTGTAATAGCATACGAAGTGAGTTAAATTAGACTGATAGTAAAGGAATTACCCTTGAATCTTCAGTAGCCACAAATCTAAAGCTTGCAATGGCAATAAGTACAAACCTATCAATAATCACCCTAAATGTAAATGGTCTGCATGCACCAATCAAAAGAGGTAGAGTCACTGAATAGATAAAAAAACAAGACCCATCTATGTGCTGCCTACAGGGGACTCACTTCAAACCCAAAGACATACACAGACTGAAAGTAAAGGGATGGAAAAAGATATTTCATGAAATTAATAGAGGAAAAAGCAGGAGTTGCAGTACTTGTATTAGACAAAGTAGACTTCAAAACAAAGAAAGTCACAAGAGACAAAGAAGGGCATTACATAACGATAAAGGGGTCAGTCCAACAAGAGGATATAACTATTATAAATATCTATGCACCCAACACAGGGTCACCTACATATGTGAAACAAATACTAACAGAATTAAAGGCGGAAATAGAATGCAATGCATTCATTTTAGAAGACTTCAAGACACCACTCACTCCAAAGGACAGATCAACCAGACAGAAAATAAATAAAGAGACAGAGTCACTGAACAATGTAGTAGAACAGTTGGGCCTAACGGACATCTGCAGAACACTCCATCCAAAAACAACACGATACACATTTTTCTCAAGTGCACATGGAACATTTTCAAGAATAGATCATATACTAGGCCACAATAAGAGCCTCAGTAAATTCAAAAATATTGAAACTGTACCAACCACCTTCTCAGACAACAGAAGTATGAAACTAGAAATAAATTACTCAAAGAAAATGAAAAAGCACACAAACACATGGAGGCTTAATAACATGCTCCTAAATAATCAATGGATCAATGGCCAAGTAAAAACAGAGATCAAGCAATATATGGAGACAAACAACAACAATAATTCAACACTGCAAAATCTGTGGGATGCAGTAAAGGTCGTGCTAAGAGAGAAATATATTGCAATACAGGCTTACCTCAGGAAAGAAGAATAATCCCAAATGAACAGTCTAAACTCACAATTAATGAAACTAGAAAAGAAAGAACAAATGAGGCCCAAAGTAAGTAGAAGGAGGGACATAATAAAGATTAAAGCAGAAATAAATAAAATTGAGAAGAATAAAACAATAGAAAGAATCAATGAAAGCAGGAGCTGGTTCTTCGAGGAAATAAACCAAATAGTTAAACCCCTAGCCAGATTTATCAAGAAAAAAAGAGAGTCTAAACACATACACAGAATCAGAAACGAGACAGGAAAAATCACTACGGACACCACAGAAATACAAAGAATTATGAGAGAATACTATGAAAAATTATATGCTAACAAACTGGATAACCTAGAAGAAATGGACTTTGTAGAAAAATACAACCTTCCAAGGCTGACCCAGAAAGAAACAGAAAATCTGAATAGACCAATAACCAGCAAAGAAATTGAATTGGTAATCAAAAAACTACCTAAGAAAAAAACCACAGGTCCAGATGGTTTCACTGCTGAATTTTATCCAACATTTAATGAAGACTTAATACCCATCATCCTTAAAGTTTTCCAAAAAGTAGAAGAAGAGCAAATACTCCCAAACTCATTCTATGAGGCTAACATCACTGTAATACCAAAACCAGGCAAAGACACCACAAAAAAAGAAAATCACAGACCAATATCCCTGATGAACATAGATGCAAAAATATTCAACAAAATATTAGCAAACCGAATTCAAAAGTACACCAAAGAGATCATCCATCATGCTCAAGTAGGATTCATCCTAGGGATGCAAGAATAGTACAACACTTGAAAATCCATCAACATCATCCACCACATCAACAAAAAGAAGGACAAAAACCACATGATCATCTCCATAGATGCTGAAAAAGCATTTGACAAAATTCAACATCCATTAATGATAAGAACTCTCAACAAAATGGATATAGAGGACAAGTAACTCAACATAATAAGGGCCATATATGACAAACCCACAGCCAACATTATACTTAACAGCGAGAAGCTGAAAGCTTTTCCTTTAAGATCGGGAACAAGACAAGGATGCCCACTCTCCCCACTTCTTTTCAACATAGTTCTAGAGGTCCTACCCATGGATATCAGACAACACAAAGAAATAAAAGGCATCCAGATTGGTAAGGAGGAAGTCAAACTGTCCCTGTTTGCAAAGAATAATATACATAAAAACCCTAAAGAATCCTCTCCCAAACTACTATATCTAATATCTGAATTCTGTAAAGTTGTGTGATACAAAATTAATACACAGAAATATGTTGCATTTCTATACACTAACAGTGAACTAGCAGAAAGAGAAATCAGGAAAACAATTCCATTCACAAATGCATCAAAAAGAATAATATACCTAGGAATAAACCTAACCAAGGAAGTGAGAGACTTATACTCTGAAAACTGCAAGACACTTATGAGAGAAATTAAAGAAGATACCAATAAATGGAAACACATCCTGTGCTCATGGATAGGAAGAATTAATATTGTCAAAATGGCCATCCTGCCTAAAGTAATCTACAGATTCAATGCAATTCCTATCAAAATACCAACAGCATTCTTCAATGAACTAGAGCAAATCATTCTAAAATTCATATGGAACCACAAAAGACCCCGAATAGCCAAAGCAATCCTGAGAAGGAGGAATCAAACAGGGGGAATTACGCTCCTGGACTTCAAGCTCTACTACAAAGCCACAGTAATCAAGACAATTTGGTACTGGCACAAAAACAGACCCACAGACCAGTGGAACAGAATAGAAAATCCAAACATTAACCCAAACACCTACAGTCAATTAATATTTGATAAAGGAGCCCTGGATATACAATGGGGAGATGACAGCCTCTTCAGTAGCTGGTGTTGGCAAAACTGCACAGCTACATGTAAGAGAATGAAACTGGATTACTGCCTAAGCCCATACACAAAAGTAAACTCAAAATGGATCAAAGACCTGAATGTAAGCCATGAAACCATAAAACTCTTAGAAAAAAACATAGGCAAAAATCTCTTGGACATAAACATGAGCGATTTCTTCATGAACATATCTTCCCGGGCAAGAGAAACAAAAGCAAAAATGAAGAAGTGGGACTATATCAAGCTGAAAAGCTTCTGCACAGCAAAGGACACCATCACTAAAAGAAAAAGACATCCTACAGTATGGGAGAATATATTCATAAATGGCATATCCGATAAGGGGTTGACATCCAAAATATATAAAGAACTCATGCACCTCAATAAACAAAAAGCAAATAATCCAATTAAGAAATGGACACAGGACATGAATAGACACTTCTCCAAGGAAGAAATTCAGATGGCCAACAGGCACATGAAAAGTTGCTCCACATCACTAATCATCAGAGAAATGCAAATTAAAACCACAATGAGATATCACCTCACATCAGTAAGGATGGCCAACATCCAAAACACAAACAACAACAAATGTTGGCAAGGATGTGGAGAAAAGGGAACCCTCCTACACTGCTGATGGGAATGTAAATTAGTTCAACCATTGTGGAAAGCAGTATGGAGGTTCCTCAAAAAACTCAAAATAGAAATACCATTTGACCCAAGAATTCCACTCCTAGGAATTTACCCTAAGAATGCAGCAGTCCAGTTTCAAAAAGACAGATGCACCCCTATGTTTATCGCAGCACTATTTACAGTAGCCAAGAAATGGAAGCAACCTAAGTGTCCATCAGTAGATGAATGGATAAAGAAGATGTGGTACATATACACAGTGGAATATTATTCAGCCTTAAGAAGAAAACAAATCCTACCATTTGCAACAACATGGATGGAGCTAGAGGGTATTATGCTCAGTGAAATAAGCCAAACGGAAAAAGACAAGTATCAAATGATTTCATTCATCTGTGGAGTATAAGAGCAAAGAAAAAAAAACTGAAGGAACAAAACAGCAGCAGACTCACAGAACCCTAAAATGCACTAACAGTTACCAAAGGGAAAGGGATTGGGGAGGATAGTTTGGAAGGGAGGGACAAGGGGGAAAAAGGGGCATTACGATTAGCAGACAGAATATTGGGGGGGACAAGGGGAAGGCTGTACAACTCAGAGAAGATAAATAGTGATTCTATAGCATCTCACTACGCTGATGGACAGTGACTCTGATGGGGTTTATAGGGGGGACCTGATCAAGTGTGGGGAGTTTAATAATCATAATATTGCACATGCACTTGTAGATTAATGATACCAAAAAAAAAAAACTGGGGCGATTGAATTTCAAATATAATGAGCAAGAAGGGATGATTTGTGTTTTGAAAGATCTGTCTGGCTGCTTTGCTGGGAATGAATAGAGAAGGCTGGAAAGGTATGGGTTAATTGATAAGGGTGTTAATTGCAGTTGTCCATGAGGACTACTTGGAGTAGGATGAAGTCAGTGGAAATGGATATAAGGGGACCAATTCAAGAGAGATGTTGTGTTTAGAGGATAAACAATAAGAGTTGATGATGACTTAGATATAAGGGAAGTGTCAAGGATGGTTCTTGTGTGGTGGTAGCTGGTGAATCAGTCACTGAAATAGGGGATTGTGGAAGAGGGTCTGGTTTGGGGGAAAGATCAAAACTTTATTTTTGACATGTTGATTTTGAGATGGCTTTGGAACATTCAGTAGGATTTTCCAGGTAGGTGAATGGATATATATGTCTAGAGCTATGAGGAAATGTCTGGGCTAGAGATACACAATCTGAGTCATTGTGTATAGGTGACAGTTAAAGGCATGGGGATGGTAGAGATTGTCAGAGCAAAAGTGGGCTGTCGAGCTGAGAAAAAGTTCAGCAATTATGCACTGCGACAAAGGAATGAAACTTGACCAGGGGACACACAGAGAGTAGCAAGGGTTGAATTCTACTGGGCAGAGCAATGCAAAGACCAGTAAATGGTCAAGAATGCATAAGATATTGATAAAAGAAGATTTTTTCTTCTCTTGTTTTTGACCAACATTGTATTTTCTTATTTTCCCGTGGACTCATATTGATCTGATCTGTTTGTGGAGGCTCTTCTAATAAGCAGAGAATTCTGTTTTGTGAGCAATGACTTAGGGATTAGACCATAGAAAAATACTTCACAAATATGTTTGCAACACCAGAATTGCAGGAAATATAAATCTAGGAATAAGTTTACTATATAGGGCTGCTGTTTTAAAAGACCTTTTATACTTTAGGGAAGATAGAGTATCTTCTGAATGGGTGTGGTCGAGAAGATACCCCTACCCCTTACTCAAATCCCTATCCTTCTAGAAACTTTATTGGAAGTCCTGTTTTAGCTGCTTTTTGCTTATAGTTTTAATTATAGTAGTCCAATCCTTGAAATAACAAAGTACATAAAATAAAAGTCTTCTCATGTTGAGATTTTGAAAGTCCTTCTTTTCAGGCATCCCAGGGACCAGCAATGATGGCACAAGAGAGTTTGTGATTTTCCTCTTCTCAAAATTTTCTTTCCATTTCATGCAGTAATTTGCACCAGCCTAGGTGACCCTTAAGGTTCTGCTTGTTGCCAGAGTAGTGGGATGTCTGAGGTGGAGGTTAACACTTTTAATAGTAATACTATATTAATTTAAAATAATATTATATTGTAAAGTTCATGTAACACTTGGCCAAAGTGAAAACTATGAATCCCAACTCCTATCTTGCCAGCTGAAGGTTCAGTATATGGACAAAAAAATCAACTTTAAGAATACTACTCAGAAATAATAGGGAAAAACAGAGCAGTTCTGTGGTTGCTGGGGTTTGGGGTCTGAGGGTTAGAGATGGGGGGCATAGATGGATCACCATGCGGCAGGAGGAAAGTTTAAGAGGTCATGTTCATTATTTTGATTGTGGTGATGGTTTTGTTACAAAGAGGTAGTTGTAGAATTCTTCAGTTCCTGTCTTCTCTGAGGAAAGAATTCAGTTGAAAGACCTGAAAGGGAGTTAAAGCCACAGAGGATTTTTACTTAGAACACCTTAATGGCAGGAGTAGCAATCTGAGCTACAGGTTGAGGGTGTTCTCCTCGGTTCTTGTCCCCACTGAAACAAAGAATTGAAAGGCAGAGACACAATAGCAAAGCAGAGTGAAAGTTTTATTTGAATATACCGTTAGGGAGGAATGGGCAGGCCAGAGTCAAGGTAGTCTAAGGCCCCAGACTTAGGGGAGGGTCTGTTTATGTTGTCCTAGCTGGGAGGTGCCTCTTTGATTGACAGGGCAAGGTAATTTGATTGACAGCTCTAGTTACACACCCATTCCTCTTGGTGCACATGTCTTTTGCCAAAATGCACACAGAAAAGCCCATGGGGGAGCAGAACTGCAGTTTTATTTTAATGAGATTATGAGGAAGTGTGGTTTGGGCAGTTCTTAGTTTTGTTTGATTGTGCCTCTGTTGGGACCTCGTTGGGACCGGTTTGGCCTCATAAGCAAGGAAGTTATCTTCCTGCAAAGCCTTCATTGTTTTCAAGTGGGACCCTCTAACTGAGCAGTTTTTCCTTGAACCGTATCTTCCCCTTCCCCTGATGCTCATGTCTATCTTTCTACCTAACAGTTTCAAATCTTAAAACTAATCAATTTTTATACTTGAAAATATAAAGCTTACTCTACTGCAATTATACTTCAGTTGTTTAAGAAAAAACCTAAGTGATTCAAGAAGAAAAAAAAATCCATTTCAATGTCCTTTCCAGCTCTCAATTTCCATGATTCTCTAATTTTGGAAGTGAGGGGACTTAAGGCAAAGGATGATGTATCTTATGAAAGTTATTTCTGTGCCTAGCAGTGGGGCTAGTTAGTTATGGTACAGATTGCTACTTTTCAACAACTTTCATTCTAACAGGGTATCTTCTCAGAACCTTATCTATTGAGAGAAAGATTCTTTGAAACATTAACATACATGTTCATTGAAGGAGAGCTCTGTATATGGTGTAAAAACAGTTACTGAAAAATAAAACACTTTATTTACTATTCAGGTGTTCTTTGATTATATGCAATAAAACCTCATTATCAATCAGTCATGGAAGACTTGTGCAAATTTATAAGAAGTCAAAATTTTAGAATTTTGAAGAAAATCTCATTTTAGTTATCAAAAACACCATATACGAATGGAATATGATTACATTTGGAATTAAGCCCCTATTACATAATGTTTCATTTTAAAACCTCTGATTTTGCCTACTTTTTAATGACTTGGAATTCAGTAATGATCAAACACATTTCTGAACTATCACCAAACCTATATTAATAGGTATTACTGATAAAGCTTTACTTTTTCCCAGTCTATTTTAAATGTTAAAGGCAAACATTCTGCATGCAATTTTTCCAAGATACGTTTCAAAGATACATTTTTTGTTTGTGTTTCAAACATTTGGTCATAGATTGGTCAACATTTAATGAACATGATTAATGCTGTTTTTGATAACTTTTAAATATTTTCTTAATGAAAGAATTTCATTAGGTGAAAGAATGAATGAGTAGTGGTTCAAAAATGTAAACAGAATTAAAATGGCAGAGTTTTTTGCTATGGTATATTTTGAATAATCTATTTTCTTGACCCTGTAGAAAGCAAAATTTGTTTTTATGTATCAATCATCATGTTTTACTTCATAAGACATTGTTCTCATTCTGGCCAAAATATTTATTTCTTTTCCACTAGAAAGAATTGATTAATCTTTTTAATGAATTCATTTTTATACTTTTTGATCTTGGCATTCGTGTACATGCCACAATGCAAATGTAATACCACCACCAGGCAGCTGAGTCTGGCCACTAGGTAAACCTCAGCCTGGACAAGGGGAGGGTTCTTGACTCTGAACAAGAAAGAATTCTCAAACAGGTTGGAGGAGTGCAGGTAAGGAAGGAATTCATTAGCAGGAGTAGCAGGGACTGGCAGCTGTCTTGCAGGCAGCAGAGAGCAAGGGAGAGCAGAGGGAGGAAAGGGAAATTCCTTGAACTCCTGTTCAGTATAAGACAGATCCCTTGCCAACTCTTAAAGCCAGGGTCACTTGGCATCTAGTGTACACTTGAATCTGCACGACATGGGAACTAAGTCCCTACCACCCCAGGATTTGGGGGAGCCGCAGAGCACTGGATGGAGTGAGATTATGTTCTGAGAACTTCCCAAAGGCAAAGAAAGTCGATTTTCAGATAGGCTACTAAAGAGCATGATCGCACAGCTACAGTTCTGTCTGAGTCACCCAGGTGAAGGGAACCTGCAAGCCCAGATCAGAGATCTCAGTAGCCCTTATCTACTTTCCTGAAATAGAACAGAGAGAGAAAACTAGTGCATACGTTTAGAAAATAGAATGAAATAGTGAAGTAACAAAGATGCTTACCACTGGAAGAGCAGAGACAAAATGCAGTAAGTTGAGGAGTGAGAAGACTTTATTTAAGGCAATAAGTACACACTTGAAGAAAGAGAAGTGCAGGCAGCCTGAGAGAGGAGGTGCACTTAAGGGCTTAGGATTCTGTCTTTCGAGGCTTTCAAGAATGGGGCAAAGGGCGGAGAGGATGGGTGTGTAGCCTTGACATGTTGTCTCATGGTGTCTTTCTCCAATGAGAGACACAATATCATTATCCACAGTCAGTCCTCTAGATATTCTGTAAGATAAACCTAACACAAGGAATTCTTCTCCACGATAGTGGTTACCCACAAGCAGTGGGGACACATCATTTAGAACTGCTCGCCCTGCCTTAAGATAGAGTTAATTATTGGCTGATTACCATAAAATATGTTAGGAATCTCACCTCCGACCTCCCTGGTTTGAGTCTTAGCTTTAGGATGGAGTCCCTCCTATTCTTAATGTACTGTTTATATCTTGACATTTTTCATCATAGGCAGGAAAAGTTAATCATGGTGCTTGTCCTATGTCCCGGCCCTACTTTAATATGACCGGTTGGAATTATATCCTGGTTGTAAGTGTGCATCCTTGAAGTCTTCTGGGGGACAGCAAAATAGAATGACAGAAACCAAGAAGTAGCACAGGGAATATGGCTTATTTGTAACCTCAAAATCTGCCATGCCTCCAGAAGCTGAGGATTCAATATGTATTAATTGTCTTAGAAAAAAAACCTCAGGAGTGATATGGTAGAGTTGTGGATTACATTACTCATCTGAAAATCTTAGTATTCAGTTGGCCTACAATATTTTTTTTCCCTTTAAAAGATTAAGTCTTGTGGTTGTATCCATTTTCTATTGCTGTCATAACAACTTTAGTGGCTTAGAACAATTAAAATGCATAACTTCAGGGTTCTGTAGGTCAGAAGTCTGATGAAGGTCTCTCTGGACTAACAATCAAGGCTTCAACAAGGCTGTACTTCCTTCTGGAAGCTCTAAGGAGGTGACACATTTCCTTGTCCTTTCCAGTTTCTCAAGGTCTGCCCCACATTCCTTGGCTCATGTTCAACTTCTTCTACCTTCAAGGTTGCATCTCTCTGTGACCTCTCTGACTCTTATCTCAGCCAGAAAGGTTCTTTTAAGGACTCACATGAATAGGTTGGACCCACCAGCATAATTCCAGGACCCAGCAGGATAATCTTCCTTCTCAAGGTACTTGCCTTTAATCATATTTGGAAAGCCCCCTTTGTAATGTAAGGTAACATAATCAGAGCTTCCAAGGATTAGGACACAGACATCTTTGCGAAGCCATTATTCTGTTGACCACATGCATGAAATATAAAAACGGAGGAAAACAAGGGCAGGGGAGATCGAAGTAATGGTGTGTTTTGGTAAATGTCTGTCAGTATGATTTTCCTCAGAAGAAACAACGAATGAAAAAAAATTATCAACAGAAAGAAGAGTAGGCATTAGGATAATACTTTCTAGTTACCAGTTGCCACACTTTGCATATAAAGAATGATTCTCTTTGCTCATTCAATATTTAAATAACTGATTACACTAATAGGCCTGTTCTGTCATCAGTTTCTCAATCTGGATAGCAGATGCAACTCCGTTATGTAGGTACTTGAAGTTCTATAGCAAACATTTATGCAAATGAGTTGAAAACTATTATGGTAAAATAGGTTAATAGTTTTAAGCCTCAAGATTTTTGCTTAGGCTGTATTTAGAATCCATAGGAGAGTGACAAGAGCTGTAGACCAAATAAACTGGAGACCAAGTGTCTTCTTATCAAGATGTGTTTGACTTAAACAGACAAAATTACCATATGTGAACAGCAATAGAAGGACAAGATTTAGTTTTAGCTTTAACATTAGCAAAATAAAATTCCAGTTTTCCCAACACTTAGTTGATAAAGAAAGGCAGATTGTACTTTAAAAATCTTATTAAAGCATTACTGGATAATAGCCTCTTTGTTTTAGTTAATTAAATGCCTTTAATTTCTTAGAGAATCCTTTTAAACGTTTTTGTTACTTAAATTGATTTTAATAAATGAGCTTGGTAAAACTAATATCCAGGTGAATCTAACAGACAGCTACAAGTGTAGCTGGATTTGATGGTCTTAAGATTAATTGTAGTTTGAAATTTAGAGCTCAGACTATAAAATCAGTGACAGGTGTGTAAAGTGGAGATTGAGACAGACAGGAAAATAATGTTGCATTTCCTGGGAAATTCCTCAGCTTCAAATATATAACATTTGGAAAAAATTCTCTTCCCCCAACACTGATCTTTATAAAACCAACAAGTGATTTTATAAACAATAAATAGCTGAGTTATATAATCAAATTATTTAGTTCTTTTTTTTTTGACGTTACCACATGTGATTGTAAATTAACACAATATTTATTTATATAATTCTCTTATTCCACCTCGTGAAGTGGAAAGAACCCAGAGCCCATTGATCTTACTCTTTCTTGAGTTTAAAGAACAAAAGGGGAGGATTGAGGGAACTAGAGGTGGTCTGAAGGCAGGGAAAGGAATTTATGCTTTTTAAATACCTAACATGTACTAGGTATGCTGCTGCATGCTTTACACACATTGTCACAACTTTTTGAGTTATTATCCAAGAGAGAAAATTGGCACTTAGAGTGCTAAGAATCTTGTGCAAGGTCAAACACACTCTATGCAAATAGTCTGGCTTGAATTCATGTAGATTTGACTACAAATCTGTGTTCTTCTTGTGACCATGTTGCTTCCTGAACCTTGAGACCCATTTTCCTGTTTCCTCTCCTCAAACAGAAGGGACTGGGCGCCTAATGGAAAAAGTAGGTTAAGTCCCTCAAGCCCTCTGACACTGCTGGATTTATAGGGTTCCCCAAAGCATTCCGGGGCCCAAAATCAGAAAAGCCTTCAAATCATGGAGGCTTTCTTGTTCTTCTGGTTTTATGGTCCATTCACTCCTCTAACCTAAGGCCTCACTCCCAAGTCTTGAATCTTCTCTGGGAACAGGTGGGCCATGAAGACAGCCATGTTCTCTGCACTTCAGCACAGAGCTTGTCTGTCTTATCAACTTGCATGGAATTTCTGAAGATTTCTGCTCCCCTATTTCTCCCTTCCTTATAGTCACCAGGGATTGATAGGACAGGATGTGAAGCCAAATCATTTTTCCTGATTTAAAAAAATGTCCTCAATAATATGGATTGTAGCTGAAACTAGAGAATAAAAGGAGTTTACCCAGGCCTACTGAAAGGGGAAAAAACTCTTAGGTGATGAGGGAGTAAGGTCAGTAGGAATAAGTGATGAAAAATGTTTGATAAAAATGTTATTAAAAAACACAAAGAAATAAAAGACATGCAGATTGGCAAGGAATAAGTCAAACTGTCCCTGTTTGCAGATGGCATGATATTGTATATAAAAAACCCTAAATAATCTCCAAAACAACTAGATCTAATATCTGAATTCATCAAAGTTGTGGGATACAAAATTAATGCGCAGAAATCTATGGCATTCCTATACACTAACAATGACCTAGTAGAGAGAGAAATCAGGAAGACAATTCCATTCAAAATTGCATCAAAAAGAATAAAATACATAGGAGTAAACCTAAACAAGGAAGTGAAAGACCTATACTCCGAGAACTACAAGACACTCATGAGAGAAATTAAAGAAGATACCAATAAATGGAAACACATCCCCTGCTCATGGATAGGAAGAATTAATATTGTCAAAATGGCTATCCTGCCTGAAGCAATCTACAGATTTAATGCAATTCCTATCAAAATACCAACAATATTCTTCAATGAACTAGAGCAAATAGTTCTAAAATTAATATAGAACCACAAAAGACCTCGAATAGCCAAAGCAATCCTGAGAAGGAAGAATAAAGCTGGGAGGATTATGCTCCCCAACTTCAAGCTCTACTACAAAGCCACAGTAATCAAGACAATTTGGTACTGGCACAAGAACAGAACCACAGACCAATGGAACAGAGTAGAGAGCCCTGATATAAACCCAGCCACGTATGGTCAATTAATATACAATAAAGGAGCCATGGATTTACAATGTGGAAATGACAGCCTCTTCAACAACTGGTGTTGGCAGAACTCGTGAGCTACATGCAAGAGAATGAAACTGGATTATTATTTAACCCCATACACAAAAGGAAACTCGAAATATATCAAGGACCTGAATGTAAGTCATGAAACCATAAAACTCTTAGAAGACAACATAGGCAAAAATCTCCTGAATATAAGCATGAATGACTTCTTCCTGAACGCATCTCCTCAAGCAAGGGAAACAAAAGCAAAAATGAACACATGGGACTATATTAAACTAAAAAGTTTCAGTGCAGCAAAGGACACCATCAACAGAACAAAAAGACATCCAACAGTATGGGAGAATGTATTTGTAAATGACATATCTGACAAGGGGTTAACATCCAAAATATACAAAGAACTTACATGTCTCTACACCCAACAAGCAAATAACGCAATTAAAAAATGGGCAGAGGATATGAAGAGACAGTTCTCCAAAGAAGAAATTCAGATGGCCAACAGACACATGAAAAGATGCTCCACATCACTAATCATCAGGGAAATGCAAATTAAAACCACAATGAGATATCACCTCACACCAGTAAGGATGGCCAGCATCCAAAAGACTAAGAACAACAAATGCTGGTGAGGATGTGGAGAAAGGGGAACCCTTCTACACTGCTGGTGGGAATGTACGCTAGTTCAACTATTGTGGAAAGCAATATAGAGGTTCCTCAAAAAACTAAAAATACAAATACCATTTGACCCAGGAATCCCACTCCTTGGAATTTACCCAAAGAATACAAGTTCTCAGATTTAAAAAGACATATGCACTCCTATGTTCATTGCAGCACTTTTTACAGTAGCCAAGATATGGAAGCAACCTAAGTGTCCATCAGTAGATGAATGGATAAAGAAGAGGTGGTACATATACACAATGGAATACTATTCAGCCATAAGAAACAAACAAATTCTGCTATTTGCAACAACATGGATGGAGTTGGAGTATATTATGCTCAGTGAAATAAGCCAGGTGGAGAAAGACAAGTGCCAAATGATTTCCCTCATTTGTGGAGTATAACAACGAAACAAAACTGCAGAAACAAAATAGTAGCAGACTCAGAGACTCCAAGAAGGAACTAGTGGTTACCAAAGGGGAGTGCAGGAGGGTGGGTGGAGGGTGCAGTAGGGTGGGTGGGGAAGGAGGGAGAAGGGAATTGAGGGGTATTATGTTTAGTACACATGGTATGGGGATTCACTGGGACTGAATTGGGGTATGAGTGGGGACTTGATAATATGGGTAAATATAGTAACCACATTGTTTTTTTCATGTGAAACCTTCATAAGAGTGTATATCAATAATACCTTAATAAAAAAAAAGAAAAAGAAATAAAGGAACTAGTGTATATAAGAAAAAAAAACCCTAAGGAATCCACTCCAAAACTACTAGATCTAATATCTGAATTCAGCAAAGTTGTGGGATACAAAATTAATTCACAGAAATCTGTTGCATTTCTGTACACTAATGATGAACTAGCAGAAAGAGAAACCAGGAAAACAATTCCATTCACAATTGCATCAAAAAGAAGAAAATACCTAGGAATAAACCTAACCAAGGAAGTGAAAGACATATACTCTGAAAACTACAAGACACTTTTGAGAGCAATTAAAGAAGATAACAATAAATGGAAACACATCCTGTGCTCATGGATAGGAAGAATTAATATTGTCAAAATGGTCATCCTGCCTAAAGCAATCTACAGATTCAATGCAATCCCTATCAAAATACCAATAGCATTCTTCAATGAACTAGAGCAAATAGTTCTAAAATTTATATGAAACCACAAAAGACCCCAAATAGCCAAATCAATCCTGAGAAGGAAGAATAAAGCAGGGGGAATTACGCTCCCTGACTTCAAGCTCTACTACAAAGCCACAATAATCAAGACAGTTTGGTACTGGCACAAAAACAGACCCCATAGACCAATGGAACAGACTTGAGAGCCCAGATATAAATCCACTCATATATGGTCAATTAATATATGATAAAGGAGCCATGAATATACAATGGGGAAATGACAGCCTCTTCAACAGCTGGTGTTGGCAAACTGGATAGCTACATGTAAGAGAATAAAACTGGATTATTGTCCATAAAACTCTTAGAAAAAACATGGGCAAAAATCTCTTGGACATAAGCATGAGCAACTTCTTCATGAACATATCTTCCCAGGCAAGGGAAACAAAAGCAAAAATGAACAAGTGGGACTATGTCAAGCTGAAAAGCTTCTGTATAGCAAAGGACACCAATAGAATAAAAAGGCATCCTCCAGTATGGAGAATATATTCATAAATGACATATCCAAAAAGGGTTGATATCCAAAATATATAAAGAGCTAACGCACCTCAAGATAAGAGCTAGAGGGTATTATGCTCAGTGAAATAAGCCAGGTGGAGACAGACAAGTATCAAATGATTTCACTCATCTGTGGAGTATAAGAGCAAAGCAAAAACTGAAGGAACAAAACAGCAGCAGACTCACAGAACCCAAGAATGGACTAACAGTTACCAAAGGGAAAGGGATTGGGAGGATGAGTGGAAGGGTGGGATAAGGGGGAAAAGGGGGCATTACGATTAGCATGTATAATGTAGTGGGCGGGGGACACGGGGAAGGCAGTATAACACAGAGAAGACAAGTAGTGACTCTATAGCATCTTACTACACTGATGGACAGTGACTGTAATGGGGTATGTGGTGGGTACTTGATAATGGGGGGAGTCTAGTAACCATAATGTTCATGTAATTGTACATAAATGATAGCAAAAAGAAAAAAAATAATACAAAAAAATGGTATAGATATATGTAATATTTTTATGTGATAAAGAATAATTATATTCATGGTATCTTTTTCACAGGTATTCTTGAGTTATCTTTAAGGGCAATATGGTATCATTTAGAAAAGCACCCAAAAAGGTATTTAAAATGTAGGCAGGCTTTACTGTGAAAAAGTGTTCATTACAACATCATAATGCCTGACAACAGGAAAATGGTTAAGTAAAAAAAATAAGATGGGAAGTTAGGCATGTGATATTTTCTTAGTTATGAAAATGCATAAAAATTCTAAGCAAAACTATGAAAATGTTAACAGTGGTTGCCTGGGGAGTTCTGGTTTATTGCTGATGTTTTTTTTTTCTGCTTCATTATGTTCCTCCAATATTTACCACCAGAAAAACAAGTAAGATTCCATGATAAAAAGAAAAGCAGATTTTGTGAGTATTATCAAGTGACCAGTGAGGAAATAAAAGATCCTTCTGGCCAGATGGGACTTATCATTTTTGCAAGTTAATTGATGGAGTGATCCTTCTGTTTAGATTAAAGCCATTAGAAGTCAGGTAGAGGATGTAGATCTAATATAATTAGAAAGTAGTTATATAACACAAATTTCTTGACTGATAAATCAAGAAAAGGCATGTCAGAAATCACATGGGCACATGTTTAGACAGTAAAATATATTTACTTGTGGAAACAGTCATGGTAATTATAATTCTGAAGTGAAATATGAAGAGCCTCTTAATGGATTTGCTATGTTCTACTTTTTGTAATTTCCTTTGATACAAGATTAACTCTGTCTAAAGAACGATACAGGTTATCTAGAAATTAAGAACCAGCTATCAAGTAGCAGATCATTCTTTTTAAAGCTATTAAAGTACTAGATTTGGGTATCCATATCAGTAAGCAATGACTTAGATTATGCAAATTCATAATGATACTTGTTATAAAAATTTCAGTGTCTTATTTCTTTTACATAGACTTTTTTAAAGAGCAGTTTTAGTTTCACAGCAAAAAGTTGAACAGAAAGTACAGAGGGTCCCCATATTCCTGTATACCTCCCACCCCCACACATGCACAGACTCCCCCTATTATCAACATCTCCCACCAGAGTGGTACATTAGTTACAGTCAATGAATCTACATGGACATACCATTATCACCTGAAGTCCACGGTTTGCATTTGGTTTCATTCTTGGTGTTGTATATTCTATAGATTTGGGCAGATATATAATGATATGTATCTACCATCATCATATCTGAATAACACTCCATTGTCTGAATATACCACAGTGTATTTTTTCATTCATCTAGTGAAATACATCTTGGTTGCTTCCAAGTTTTGGCTATTATGAATAAAGCTGATGTAAATGTGTGCAGGTTTTTGTGTGGATATAAGTTTTCAGTTCCTTTGGGTAAATACCAAGGAGCATAATTTGCTGGATTGTGGCTTAAGAGTATACTTGTTTTAAGGAAACTGCCAAACTGTCTTTCAAAGTGGCCATACCACTTTGCATCCCCACCAGCAGTGAATGAGATTTCCTGTTGTTCCATACCCTCGCCAACATTTGGTTTTGTCTGTGTTTGGGATTTTAGCCATTCTAATAGAGCATATCTCATTGTTTTAATTTGCAATTTGCTGTTGATGTATGATGTGGAACATCTTTTCATATGATTGTTTGTCATCTATACATGTATTTTTGATGAGGTATCTGTTCAGATCTTTGGCCCTTTTTAAAATTGGGTTGTTTTCTTGAGTTTTAAAAATTCTTGGTATATTTTAGATAATAGTCCTTTATGAAATATATCTTTTGCAAAATATCATCCAGTCTGTTTTTTGTCTTAATTTCTTGATGGTGTATTTCACATAAGAGAAGTTTTTAGTTTTAAGAAGCCTAGCTAATCAATCTTTCTTTCCTGGATCGTGCCATTGGTATTGCATCTAAATGGTCACCACCATACTCAGGGTCATCTAGATTCTATCCTACCTTATTTTCTATGAGTTTTACAGTTTGGCATTTTAGATCTGTGATCTATGTTGAATTAATTTTTGCCTAAGATACAAGATCTGTGTCTAAATTAATTTTATTTCATGAGGATGTCCAGTTGGTTTGGCACCTTTTATTGAGTTGTTGAGAAGGCAGTCTTTTCTCTGTTGTATTGCCATTTCTCCTTTGTCAAAGGTCAGTTAACTATATTTATGTAAATCCATTTCTGGTTATTCTGTTCCACTGATCTGTGTGTCTCTTCTTTCATCAATACCACACTGTTTTGAAGAGATACTACTTTTAAAACTAATAGGAGATAGTTCTTCCTACCTTAGTGTGATGTATATTTTTCTACAAAATAATTTTGTTCTTGTGGAACATGTTGCTCTACTGTTAAATTTAGTTTTAATGTCCTAGAGAACTTAGTGTTAAAAAAGATGAATTTACAGAAAATCATACCTTCTTAGTGACAATTTGGTTTCACTATAACTGTTTTTGCACAAGTTTTAATTTATTCATTTCTACAAGAATAGACATGAAATAAATTATTAGAATGATATCCTATTACATTTTCTTTCTTGAATATGTGTTTTCCTTAAAGTCATTCTCAATAAAGTATGTAAGGAAAAAGATGAGGAAAGAAAAGTATAACATGTTTTTTGTTCATCACAATTCTAGAATTATCTTTCTAATAATTTTTAGTAGGATGCTCGATTCAAGAATCAAAATCAGTTGAGGAACAGATTGAGAAGTTAACAAATCAATATCAGATTAGAAACCTTTATTATTTTATATCTTATTTGGCTCTGTGGTAAAGATAAATACATCAAGCTGTTTCAGCTTGAGCCTGCCTTGACACTTTGATTTTGTTAAAGGGTGTTAATCAGGATATTGTCCTATGCTGGAAACCTCAGAGCATGTCTGGTCAGCTGGATGTGATCTAACCTAAAAGACTGATTCATATTAGCCAAAGTCACAAGAGACTGATTTCTAAGTTGTGATACCCACTCATTAATTTTTAGTGGGAGCTACATTTAGTATAGAAACTAGATCTGTTAACTGTATGAGACACTCCTTTGGGTGAGTAGGTGTACTCTGGTGGCCAAATTATAGTTAGGAAACCTGGAGACTATGAAATTAGAGTAATGGGAATGGAATATTAACAGATATTTCTTTCCATCTAGGAGAACCTGGTAATTTACCCTTTGCCCCTTCAGGGATTTTTCTATTATAATAACCAGAGATGTTTCCCAGATCTCCCCTTATTTTATTTTATTTTATTTTTTTACCCTACCACTCCTTTCTCTAGGTTACTGTAACATACTGTCATTGTCATTCTGTATGAAATGTTGGTTTCTATTTCCAAGATTATGGTATAGTTTAGATGTGTTTCATTGTTTCATTTTACTATGGGTTCATTCTGTGGACTCTTAGTTTATTTTTTAGAGGAAGACTTCTATCTGAAAACAATATAAGGTAGGTTAAAATGAATTATAGCTATATTGTATTGATCCTTTCCTTATTGAATTTGAGAGATTGCCACACTTGACTTAGGATTCTATCTTAGTCTTTTGGCTGTTGTTTCTTTCCCTGTAACATATTGAATGATAGGTTACCTAAGATCAGATTTTATGTTGGTGGTTTACAAATATCAGTAGTTTAGCAGTTTTGCTATCCACCTTAATGTGTACCATACTCTTTCTTTTATGAATGGCAATTTCTTTCTAAGGGTTTGTTCTCCACTATGAAGCTCTTTAATAAGTCAGTTTATGGACAGAATGATAATAGAAATCATTCATTCAATTTTGAATCCCACAAATCACTTTTAGAAGTAAAAATATATTTCTGTAGCATGCTGAGGGCATCTTTCTTCTGCTGTCCTTTTTGTCAATTCTGCCATGATATTCTCATGGTATTTTGATGAAAATGAATGTGTGTGCATTTCAATTATAAATTTACATGTCAACATGTAGTTTGTGAGAAATATATAGCATTCTACAAATATGGAAACAATGAATTCAGTATTCAAGTTGTTTTTCCCTGGAGTGTTTATTAAATAATGCAGTGTTATTCATGGGCACATTATTTCAGAATTATACCAAAATTGTAAGATCAAGAACTTTCATCATTGTAAAAATGCAATGATGGTGGATTGCCAAGTACGCTTTATTTTTGAGTGATATGTAGTTTTAGTGACGGCTGAAAAACATATGAGAAATGTTTATTTATTTATTACTTTGGGTTTATTTATATTAAGAATATCCATGAAACAAATGGAAATTTTGCCATGGAAACAATATAAAAGTGGAATATTTATGAAACTCACCCTAAAATATAGGTGTCCTAATTATTATAGCTGTAAAGAAATGGACAATAGACAAGAATGTTTGATATGACTCCTGAAAAGGAATAAATTTGGAGAGGCTGCACTCTTCAGTGGACATAAAAGATTAAAAGTAAGTTTCACAGCAGTAGACTCATAGACACTGAGAAGTGACTGGTTGTTACCACGGAGGAAGGGTTGAGATGGTTGGGTGAAATAGGTGATTAAATAGGGATTAAGAAGCACAAAATCCCTATATGATCATAATATAAATTAGTTATGGGGATGAAAGTACAGCATAGAGAATATAGTCAGTAATTCTGTAACCTCTTTCTATGTTGGTTCATAGTAACCACACTAGTTGGGGTAAGCATTCAATAATGTAGGAAACTGTTGAATCACTATGTTGTGTACTCGAAACCAATTTAATATTGTATTTCAACTATACATCAGTAAAAAAATAAATGAAAGTTAAGTTTCAGATGGTGAGATATTTGTATCTCCTGCAGTAAGTCCTGTTTCTTCAGGTGCCTCTTATGATGCTTAGGAACATGTAGCAGTACCTTCAAATATTGGCCAGACAAGGGCAGGATCCTGCACCGTGGAAACTTCTGACAGGGGATTAAGGTCCCATCCATTCTGATGCGATGGTATCATTAAGGGAGGGTGCAATTTAATGCCAGTGCAAGATCCCTATGCATTAGAACTGGCTTCGTAAGCTTATGTTCCTAAAGACTGGGAATCATTTTTCATCAGAAGCACCATTAGTCTTTATTTCCTTTCAATGAACATTTCTTTGGTTTTTCTGCTTCTGTGGTTTCAAGGTCTGCCTTTGAGCCTCGATTACAGAGCACAGCACGGTGGTGTTTATGTCAAAGCCCCCCCATTACTTTGCTTGCTGAAGTGTAAAATAATTTTCATTCCGATCAGATCAAGAGCAAGTCCTACCTAATCTCCAATTGGCCCAGGAAAAGAAAATGATTAGGTTTAAGGGTGTTAAATACTACCTTTAGGATAGGCATTTTAATGAGGTGATAACTGATCATTAAATAGTTATGACAACTACATGCTGAATTGCTCATAAAACCAGATAAATGTAGTGATCACAAATTGATGTTTAAATTAGATGTGTAAACAACCTTATTAATCTTCCCCTCATTTCTGCTGAATTCATGCTGAGAAAAATCTCAAATAACCCTCTATACTTAAGCAGTGACAATGTATAAAAACAAGTAATTTTTTATTTCTCAATTATCATAAATGCTTTCATATGGACTATAAGTATAAATTATTTTTATATTTTGTGAGGTGTAGAGAGTATATTGAAACTTACATAAACCTTAAACATTTAGTTACTAAAGTATGAGTAAAAGTCTTAGATAAAGATATTTTTAAGGAGAAATAACATGAAGCACATAAAACTCTAATGCTAAAATATAATTACGGTCATTTTTGGGGACATAAAAATTTAAAGTAGAAAAGTCAGATTAAATAATATAGTAAAAGAATAGCCTACTCAAACAACTCAGATTTATACTAGAATTTATTCAATATTAATAAAGTCATTAATGGAAGAGATCAAAATTGCAAACTGGTGGGAACCAGTAGGGTTATGTTAATAGATGAGAAAAAGGCATTTAATAAACATTAATACAAACTTACAGCAACTCAAAATATAGACATAAGGATACTTCCTTGACATAGTTAACATGTATTCCAAAGTAATATGTATTTTTTTGCCTAGCTAAAAATATTTATATAAAATGCATGTGTATGTCATGATTATTTTAGCATATTTAAATACTTAAATGCTTTTAATGTTTTGGGTGGTTTGACAGCTACAATATAATACTGACCCCAAAATATCAGTATTAGAATAACCAGGAAAATTCACTGTAATTATTAGAAATAATTTTTAATGAAAGGCTCCAGTAAAGTAGATGAGTACAAGGTAAATAAATAAAAGGCTTACTTAGAAATATTCATTTAGAAATGATAATGAAAAAAATTAATTCACAATAGCAGCAGATACATATGAAATAACAAAAAATAATCTGAGCAGAGAATGAGTATTTTTTATGAAACTCTACTGAGAAAATAAAAAGCAAAGGTGGAGAAATAGATGTACTTCTAGTGGGAAAATAAAATTTATAAATGTCAGTGCCTCCAAAATTGACCTTTATAATGACACTTGTATCCAAAAAAATACATTCGTTCTTAGAAAATAGGTAACTACTGATTAAACCTGATTATAATACACATACACCCCCTCAAAAAAAAAATGGCAGAGAAAGAATGACTCTATAAATAAATGGTTTGAAATAATGGTTGGCAGTTTGGGGGTCAAATTTATTTGGTTGCACGTGTTTTACAATTTACCATAGTGATATCCAAATAATTAAATTACAATAAATATATATGTTGGGAATAAAAGGAAAGTAAAATTAAATAGTTATAGCTCTTAGATGAAAAATAATCTAAACTTAAAAGTGCTAGAAGTCTGAAAGAAAAAACCAATAGATTTAATAAAAATTTTTAATACTTGAAATTTTTAATACTTGAAATTCAATACTTGAAAAACATCAAGAGCAGATATAATTTTTCAAAAGATAATATATGTACCTATATATATGTATTACACATAAATGTATATTTACAACTTTATATATGTATATGAATAGACATAAATATAAAAATATATAAAATTGTATAAAATAATAAAAATAGATAAAATGTTTAGCACAGGCAGCATTTTAATTAAGTGGAAACAGACTAGTGAACAGTATATGCACTGTTAAATTATGTTTCGTAGCAATGTTAAAGGAATATTTTACAGACAGTAAAAATGATGCAATAAGGAGAGTATGGAAATATCCTTGACACAGATACTTCAAGTTTTTTTGAATTGTGTATTTGGAAAGAAATATACAGGGGATTTTCAGATATTAGAATAGTGAATTTAGATATGATCTACTCTGTTTTAACAGAATATAAAGAATTTTATGTTTTATATTTTTAATGTAAAGAATAAACATTAATGTGTATATATGTCAACATTCATCAAGCTGTATCCTAAGATTTGTGCATTTTACTGTATGTGTCTCAATTTTTAAAAAAAGATTTCAAGAAAGGGGTTGGTTAATTACTCAAACTACCTAAAAAAAGAAACTGCGATATAAAGGGAAACTTTATATTGACTGTGTGTCTATTACTGAGAGAAGAAAATGAAAAAAACAAAATGTTTATAGGGTTGTTCCTCCTTCAGTTTTGACAGGAATTCTGTGCTGTGCAATGCCTGTTAAATGGAGGTTCTGGAGGCCAACCTAAGTCATTTGCTGCATGGTTAGCAAGAATTTATGTAAGAGAGTAGAGATGGTCTGGTCTTATCATAGATAAGTTAACACATCTGCAGGGATTTCCTGTTAGGTGCAGAATGTTGCCTGCTGGATTATGATTTGATCTCAGCCCAAATGTTTCTTTCCCACCTTCTAAACTGTAACAAGATAAGCTTATGGTAACAGCCAGTAGCAAAGCAAGGCCATGTCCCCTCTGCATTTGTGCTGGAGAGACTACCCACTTAAAACACTGTGTACATGCATGGCGATCAAACATCCTCTTATTAGTGGCAACCATCAAACCCTACAAGAGGATTGAACTACCAACTGGACGTGTAGACTGCGAACATTTAGTGTATGAGTGACCTTTCTTAGATGTTCTTGCAGTCAGAGAAGATTGCAGAGAAACATCTGATCAGGAATAAACCATGGGGCATAAAGAAATTTCGAAAAGAAATCATTTTGGTACACATGCAAGGTAAATCTGTGTTACAAGAAGATAAAGCTGTCAACACCAGGCCCTGTGACCTAAAAGAGAGAAAGCAGGGCAGCGCTAGCTCTTTAAACTGCTAGCGTGAATCTGCGTGCTCACGTGTAATATCCTTCTCGTGTATCCTTGTAGAATGATTCTCAACGCTGACTGCGTATTAGCAGCATCTTAAGTGCTTAAAAATTCCTCACATCCAGGCCATGACAGAGAACAATTAAAATAGAATCTCTGGGGGTGGATCCAGGCATCAGTATTTTTACATCTCCTCAAGAGATACTAATATGCAGCCAATGTTGAAAACCAGTGCCGTGATGAAATACAAGTGGTTTAAGAGAGTTATTTCATAAAATAAGGTTTGCAAATAAACATATCTAAAAGGTGCTGATAGGTAATGAAATGAGTGAAGCTGGTCAGGTTTTATTCATAGTAGTGTCTTCAGCAGCATTCTTTCCAGGCAGCACTTTGTTTGCATAGTAAACATGTAGGAATAGTTTATACTTTGAGAGAAGTTTTCCTGCACCTTAGAATGCATGGCCATTGGGCCTATCTTTCGTTTGCTCACTTTTGATAGGAACTCAGCACGAGAAATAGTTCACTTTCTACTTTACTCTGTGAAAACATAGCATTAGTGTGATAATAAGGGACGTTTAATATTTGTAGGCACACTAGTGTCACTGCTCTTCCACCTTGGCCTCTGCTTATCACGTGGGAATGCAGACTCAATCACTGTCGTATTTTCAGATATTCAGATGAAGACAGATTCAGATTTGCATGTGAAGTCATTAAATATTTAAATACTGACAGTTAATTTGATTTTTTAAAACTCAGTGTACATCAACATTACGAGCCAAGAAAACATCTGTGGCTTTTTCTGCTCACAGAGTAACTCTGGCCGGCAGAGTGACCGTTCCTATTCTTTGGTCTAAAATAAACTTATTGAGGCCCATGATCAATTGACCTTACTGTATCATTTGAGGGAGAATTCAGTCACTGGCTGTAAAATAGGGTGGGGATTCAGTTACAAAGGATACCTGGGCTCAAAAATAAGGTCAAGGTGCTGCTTTGCGGGTACCACATGACTGATCGATGGGGCTTAGATCTTTAATTCTCATTTTCCCACGGACCTGTTTTGTACTCTCTGTCTCTTCGTTAGTGGGAAATGGTTCTCTTTCAGTGCATTGGTTAGAGTGCCGCTTAGAATAAAATAAATGCCGAATAAAAATTACAAGGTATTTCTCTATAGGGCCAGCGCTAATCTTTGGGTTCTATTAATTGGCAATTTTAAGAGCCACGTGAGTCCCTTTTCCTGTAAGCTTTCCATGGCAATCAAGGCAAGCTATTCCTGCACTTGCAAATTTTCTGGCATGTCGGCAGGCATGATGACTGGTCAATCCGAGAGCCCATACCTCAGATAATCCAAACACAGGCGCTTGGATCGTCTGGTTGAAAGTTTGCTGTCTGTCTTTTCCTTTGGTCTTTATATATCTCATGTTATTTTCTAAGGTAGTTAGATCACGAGACACACATCTTGAGAGCTGCTTATGATTTCCTGCTGTTATGATGGGAGTTACTAGAGCTGCCATTTATCAGACGTGGACTCAGTCATTGAACTGTCTAGAGGAGGTCAGACTTACTGAGAGGGAACGCATTAGCATATTCAGCCAGATATTTTTTTCTGTATTGTTTTCTGGGAGGGATACTTATGTGTGTTAGGACCATTTGGAATTAATCTTAAAAGAAATGGGACGGTGGTTCTCAACTCTTGGCCTGTATCGGTATCGCCTGGAAAGCTTGTTGGAGATTGCCGGGTCTCACCCCTAGAATTTATGACTAAAATCTAGGCTGGGGACCTAAGAATTTGCATTTCTGTCAAGTTCCCAGGTGGTGATGGCGCTGCTGGTTCTGTGACCGTATTTTGAGGACCACTGTTCTAGGTGATCCTGGGTGTTGGGACCAGAGGTTGCCTTCTCTCTGAGCTCAGCTGTTAGCTGCTTCATGAGTTCCCGCATCCCTGGCAGGCTAAATAATAGCCTTTAAATCCACCGTGCACCTTTCTTTACAAACTGAAGTTTTTTGGGGAGTTGTGCTCTTACTTACACTGAAGCCCGCTGAAGTATATGGCAATTTAATTTTGTATAAACAAAGCTATAATATTTGTATCATAATTTGCCGCTTTAGCCACTTCTAGCTACATCGGTCAGCTTCCAAGAGCTCATTCGTTGCTGCTGTTTTGTACTATATTTTCCTGTAATTTTATTTACCAGACCCTTAATTTAGAAAAATAGCAACTACAATATGAGCAGGCCCAAAACAAATGAGATCTTAGTGGGCAGTTTTTGGCATTATACTTCCCTGGTATGATGAATTCAGTTGTCATTGTATGAGGCTTGCCATTACTGGAAAGGTTTTTTTTTTACCAAAATGTCAAAAGATCATCTTCCAGCTCAGTGATTCTTAGGAATTCACATCTTGGTTCTTGGTCTTCCTGTGACCCTGTGACTGTATTGTAATTATAATTAAGCCTTTTAAAATGTATATGTACATTAGCTTTCACACCGTACCACGTGTCATGCCTCCGTTGCCAGTCTGATGAGAAGAGCCAGACCTTTGTAGACACATCTGTGTGCTTATCACTAGCTAACTTGGCTTGGACAAATTATTTATCTCTCCCAGCCTCAGTTTCCCCATCTGTGAAGTGGGGAAATAATCTCTTGTCTCACAAGGATACTGTAAGGATCAGATGAGGTAAGGACGGCCAGGTCCCCAGCACGGGGCCTGCTTAACAGGGCTCTGTTAGTGGGGGCTATTTTTTGTGGTAATGATGGTGTCTAAGAAGCTCTTAGAATCCTAAAATAGATGATTTTAAATAAAAATATTTACCCAAGCCAAATGAGTCATATTTCTTTTTTAAAATATTTATTACATATATTATATATATTTTATACTTATTATTGTATTAAGTATGCCTCAAGAGAATATTGCAGGGCAGATCCCTGCTTTGAAAAATAACTTGCAGAAGTGCGACTGCTGGCCCAATTTCTAGTGCTGTTTCCGTTGTGTGTGGTGGCATGATACGTCGGTCAGGCACAATTTTCAGTGTAAAGTCTTGGAAAACTTCATTTACACTTAGTTAAAAGTAGAATTTGATTTAATTAAAGGATTTCCTTCACAATAAAAGGTGTGTTGGGTTTCTTTGAAGTTTGTAAATCTTCAGGCTAATCCTCGTCTGTGTGATGTGCCTTGTGAGATTATTTACAGTTTAACTAGTCCTTGCGATACAGACTTCTCATCTCACGGAACAAATGGGTTTGGGAACTTTACCCTCCATCAGAGGAGATGGGCATGCATAGCAGGCTGCTGCAGATTTTCAAGGCTGGCACCAGTTTGGAAGAAAAAGTCCACGTGAAAAACAAAACCAAAATCAAAACCACACCTTGAGGCTCTAGTTACTCTTAGCTTGGTGTGTTAATTTAACAAAGCTGCAGTATATCTGTGCAACTATATCATATCATTATATAACTATGTGTATAGGTGCATAGACGATTTATTCCAAGTACATGAAACCCAATTTGTTACATCAGTTTTGCGTGTGGTTTCAAGTTAGGAATTTTCTCCGTTGGGCCCAAGATGTGTGTGTCTCAGTGTTCACAGGTGTGTTTATACACATATTTTTGAATATAGATCTGAAAGCAGTTTTTTTTTAATAATTCAAAGAAACAAACCTGGGTTAGTCATTGCAATATAATGAACATAGAGTGTAGTTTATTTTCCTTAAGTGTTTCTGTTAAAGTCCCACTTAAAATAGCATAAAAACTTTTATATTCCATCTTTTATCTTGAGGTTTTGATGATAGAATTTAATTTTCTGTATCTTCATAGTTTAACAAGCTAGTGAAACAAGCTAGGCTTTTAGATTTAATTTTGCCTAACTCTAGGGAAGTGCTTAATTTTCTTCTATAAGGTTGACCCTCCCTCTTTCCTCATCTTCAGGGCGCTCATCTCTTCTCACTGATGAGCTAAAAACTTAAAAACAGTGACATACCAAGATATGAATGGGGTTATGACTTCAGGGATGAGGATGGCCCCTACATCTTTCCCCTAAGTCCACTCTGATACCTTGCCGACTCTCTATTTCTCTATCTTGAGTTTCTTATTGAGTATTTCTGCTTTGCTATTCTCCAAATGTTCAATAGTTCACATCTAGAAAAACACTGTAATCTGTTAGAATTTACACTATAGGATGCAGATAAATTTGACTTTTTGTGTAATTACACTCATTTCTATTGATGGTGGGGGAAAATAAGCTTTGTCTTAGTTTTTCAAAGTAATTCGTTTTCTTTATACCGTTCAGTCTTCGTATAAGGCAGTGAGTGCAGGATCACTTTGTACCGTCCCCCTTTCCCTCCCCTTTTCTTGGGAAAGGGGTGGTGAGGTAGGAGGGACGGAGTGCTCACCATGGGCGCGGGGCTTCTCTGGCCTGGGTGGATGAGGAAGCTGGATTTACTCAGCCTCTGCTAGTTTGCCAGAGTCTGTGATACCTCAGGCCTCAAAGTTCAGGAACTCCTCACGCATCTATTTTGAAATCTTCACTATGGCCACCAGATAATCTCCTCCTACGGTCCCATCTGTGAACTAGGGGACCAGCGCCCTCTGCTTTTAGTGTTCCCATCATCTCTCTGGAGTTTCTCAGGGCTACGAAGGTAGGAGCCTAATGCTAGACTTCTCCCCGTACAATCTCCTCAGTCTGCAGTACACTTTGTAGAAGGTTGGGTTTTGTTTTGTTTTTTTAACATTTTTTGGTTAAAAAAGAAAAACCCTTTATTCTGCAGCTGATATTGATCATTCTGTGCCAAGTCTTGTAGTTTTGACTCTCCGGGCCTCACATATCCATCCTCTCAACAGCGCCTAGCTCTTAAAAATGAACGTTTTTGCTCTTACCAGTTTGTCTGTGAAATGGATATTAAGAGCTTATTTTGGAATTCAAAAGTAGAATATTATTATTTATTCCTCTACTGGATTCTACCATTCTCCTGAACCAAGAGCTACCCCAACTTAAAGGAGTATGGACTAAGGGTTAGCAAGAATTAAAGAAATGAAATTATGTGAAATAATATTTCAGAATTATATGATATTACTACTTCAAATAAGTTTATGTGTTACAGACTCTACATAATGGTTTTGTCAAATATTGTTCCATAGAATATTTTGGTGGTTTTTGGACTTTGATATCAATTAGGTAGCCCTACTTATTTGAATACTCTGGCCCTTTCAATTTGATCATAAAGTAGTTGGTTAATGAGAGTGCATTAAATATTTACTAATATTTATTGGCAAATTTCTGTGATCCCAGACATAGAGTATCTGCAATGACCTTTATCCTATCTGTGATTTAAATAACTACTGTTTATTTTTTAACTGTGTAGATTTTTACAACTACAGTTACAGAGAAAGCAATTTAAAAACTTACTGTGTAGGAGTTGATTTGTAACATTAAATTGTACATTTTTTTTTGTTTTGTATAGACATTTGGAGTTTGTTACTCGCTAAGCTCTATTATTCCCAAAGATAATTCCCAAATTATCTCTAATGGCTCAGAATAAAGAGGGGCATAAAGACAAAAACTATTTCAATAAGGTTTATTCAGTGTAGAATTAGTAGGGAGAATAATTGATCATATTTTTCTAGCTATTGCGAAAACCCCTTGAGGACAAATCCATGTTTTCACAGAAACATAAAGGGAATTAATATTTATAAAGCATCTACTCTACGCAAGGTACTACACTAAGAGCTCATATGTATATGATGATTTATTTCATCCCTCTTAGTTAGGTAATTCTTATAATTATGAAGTACTTTATAATGAAGCAACTGGCATATAGCCAAGCTGGAGTTAAAAAGTAGATTTTTACACCCCTTTGTCAGGCATAAAAATCAACTTTTTATGTTTCCATCAGCTAAGCAACAGATGACATTTGAATAAGGTATTATTTTTAAGTGATAGTCATTCATAGAAAAAAGTTAGCCATATTATCAGAAAGTGGTAAGGAATGTATTTTTATAATGTTTTGCCATAAAATAAAACATTTAGTCTGACTCATATATTGGTTCAATATATGGCTTTGAAACTGGATGTAAGTGATTTTGAGAATAATTGAACACAACAGTTTCGCACAAATTCAGCGACTCTTGGGAGTTGGAAATAACAGTAATCAACACATAAAGCATCAGGTTCCCCTCTTGAAAATTATTTTAGAAATAGAAAGATTTCCCTTCTCTTGCTTTGTCCTATCCGCAAAGTGAAAATGACTCATAGTACCATTTGGATCCCCTGAACATTACTCGGGTGCCTGTGGGCAGGATGCTTATACCGCTCACTCAGAAGACAAAGATGAATAAGATGTGATCTTTTACGTGTAATCAGACATCAATACTAAATTAAAACGTCTTTGGCACATGTTGCCATGAGAGTTCGTGAGAGCACTGTTTTGCTATGTATTTCTTTTTGTACTTTAAGATGTTAGATACGTAGGAAGCGCCCTGCAAATATTCGCTTGATGGTGATGGAATGAAAGCATGGTAACATGGATCCTCAGTTTGGTAGCATGGAATCTAACAAATATTATCTATTGGATATGTGTTAATCACAATGAATTGAATTTCAAGGTGCTATTTAATACGTATGGATTGACTGGGGGTCTGTCTGGTCCTGAGAACATGATTGAGTAGCAGCTATCATCCTAGAGCTTTGAAATCACATGCATCTTTTGGAGCATCGTGGGTTTGCCTTCTTTTTTTCCCCATTTCCAAAGGAAAAAGAAAAGATCTTTGAACTGTATCATCTAGGAATTAATTACAGATTTTGGAAAAAAACTGTCCGGACTTTTCTTATTGAACTTTTTATGGCAAAGGCTGACTTTGAGTGAAGGATTCTAAATTGGGAAGTGTGAGAAAATTCCTGACTTAGAGTTATATTTAAGATGTTGTATCAATATCATCTTTATAAAAAACAAATAAATACAAAAGCCTTACTATAGTCATCATTCAGGTAGTTGTTTTGACTTAACTGTCCTCAGTTGGAAAGGGTTAAATGTTGTAAGTTTGGGTTAAGTGTGTAAGTCTTACATTTACACCCTCACTGTACGTTTTGACAAAATAGAATCCTTAGGAAGGTACTGAGAGGCCGTATGTCAGCTGGAAAATGCGTACACTTTACAACCGAATGGAGAAAGAACCAATTAAATAACTGACTAGCCCATGAACAGGCAGGCACCCCAGTTCTCGGCTTCCATGATAGGGCCATTAAAATCAGCTCACAGCTTCTTGCATTTTGAAAGTGTGTTTCAACCACCAGTGAGAATATATTTAGATTTTTATGCAGTTACTGTTTAAGTTACTAATCCTTTGGTTGCCTTATGATTAAAAATATCAGCATTATAGAAGTCCTTTTATCTTTAGGAGCCATGAAATGAGGGACAGTGTCAGTGATGTCCTGTTTCTTTATATCTGCCAAGTGCAGAGAGGGATTACTTACAATTAGAAGTTCCATTTCCTCATTATATGTGGGAAATAGCACATGGTGGCAAATGAGACAGCTGCCTAGTTAATTTTCTTAGACATACCTAAAAAGACTTCTGCTACCAAATCTTTCCCATGTAAATATGCCCTTCTTGTGGATTTTTATCCCAATTTCTCTCTTCCTTACATTGCATTATGATTGTGGAGAAAATGGAAATTTCTGGCCAGGATTCCCACCTGGCCTTAATAGCGCCCATTGTGTATATCTATATATATATATAGCAGCCTGTTTGCACATCTATGGGATGTTTACTGGGGACAGAGCAGCTGGTCAGTCATGGGATTACCAGCCAAGGGGAGGGGTGGAGAGGAAACACCTATTTTCTCCTCTCCTCAGTTCCTGGTAATTAGTCAGGCGTCCTCCAGTCACCAGAGCCCCGTCCACAGAGTTCCTTGCAGTGCTAGAGGCGGGGAAGTAGAGAGCTTGGAAAGCAGAGAAGGGAAGCCTGAGGGAGAACTAGGGGAGAATGGTGGCTGGTGGAGGGAAGCCATGGAGCCCGTTTCTAGGAGAGGATTAAGCCCTTGCTGGGGAGCAGGAGGGAGCAGCATTGGAGCCAGGAGGGACTGAGACCTACTGCCATGAGAGTAAATGTGGTGCCCCTTTTAAACCCCTCGGCTTCCTGCCCTTGCCTTTATTTGGTCTTACTGAATTCATAGTGAACTTGCCCCAGGCGGGGAAACCCCTCTTCCTAGAACAACGCTGACTATTTAAACTCTGATCATCTTCCCCCCCTTATCTGGAGATCTTTAAAATTCATATTTTTTCACAAATTTTCCTTTAACTTTATGTTTATTAATATATGCAAGACCATTTAGGGGAAAGAATGAAGTCTTAGTCACCCAGTGGAAAAATAACATATAGATGCGATTTGTTTGCCAACACCAACTTTCTAGAAGGGAAATGCTCTGATAATGCATTTTTGTGAGTGACTTTTTTTTTTTTTTGCTGTTTTCCTCTTTTATTAACATCTTACATCAGTTAGATACATCTGTCACAAGGAATGAACGAATATTGAAAAATTAGTAACTGAAGTCCATATTTTATCCAGATTTCCTTTGTTTTTTCTTTTTTTTCTTAATGTCTTTTTTCTGTTCTAGGGTCCTATTTTGAATAACATATTACAGTTAGTTAACATTCTTCTTTAGGGTCCTCTTGGCTGTAGTTTCTCAGACTTTCCTTGTTTTTGATGACCTTGATAGTTTTGAGGAATACTGGTGGGTGACTTTTTCTTAACATTTTTCTCTAATAATTTCATTCAGGAGTCTGTTGTCAGAGCTTTACAGTGCTAATATCACCCACAGTTTACTCTTCGAATGCTGTAGCCATTTCTGATTTATTTCCTTTGCTCTAGCCTTGAGACTTGCCTCCTTTCTCCAACCAGTTGCCAGGGTGACTTTTTAGAATGTGCATTTGAACCATGTTGTTCTCCTGCTTCCAGTCATTCTGTGATTCCTCAACTAGAGCTGTGTGCTGTGTGCTAAGGAGTCCCAGATAATACAGTAAACTCACCTAGGTACCATGAGATATTTTAAATGTTTAGGGGAAACAAAACAACATAAATGTTGACACCCTCTGTACCAGCTTGAGGTAGTTGAGTTTCAACATTAGATTAACTGCAGTTCCTTTCAGTGATGCCATA
>JAQQAC010014596.1:10418229-10475729 GCA_029783875.1 Phataginus tricuspis | reverse complement strand
AAAGTGAGTTCTTTGTTCTCTACCTTCAAAATACTCTTCCAAATAAATCTCAAAACAAGTTCTTTTGAGAGATTTGTGGCTATCATCCCCATGCAAGCCACTGTCATCTCGTCCATGGGATCTTGTAATAAACATCTAATGGTTTGTGGTCCCATAGTGCCGTCATCAGTAGCAACTATAGTGCTGACTTAAAACCTACATCAAGTGATAATTTAAAACCTAGATAATTTGCCTAGGAATCCAGTGCATTTGAATAAAATCCAAGCATCTAACCATGACCTTCAGTGTCTCCACCTGCTTCCCTAATCTTGTCCCCTTCATTCACAGTGTTTCGATCATCCTGGCCAAACACACAGCTTGTTTACTCCTTGGTCTTTTGTGTTTCATGTTCCTTTTCCTGCAATATTCCTTCCCCGGATCTTTATAAGCCTGGTTCCTTCTCTTTTTTCTGGTCTGAGTCAGATGTTACCTTTTCAGAAAGACAGTCTTCCATCTCCCTGGGTAAAAATAGCCCCCATCTTACACTGTGTGAATTTTTTGTTTATGTGGTCATGTTTCCACCTTCCTACCAAACTTTAAAGCTGCATGTAAATCTTGTTCATAGGCATTTGGATAAATAATATTATTTCCATGTTATTTTTAGTGAATGAATGCAGTTTTGCCTAAGGGCCTAATAGTACCCATCTCTCAAGCTTGTTTCAAAGATTAAAAGAGAAAGTATACATAAAGCAGCTGCGTCCCAGTGCTTAGCACAGGGAAGCTGCTGGATACGTCTTCAGCATTTCTTTTTATTTTTAATTCCACTTTCATATTTTCTTATGACGATACTTCAAAGATCTTGAGAATAAGTTCAAGAGACTTCCCCAAAATCTGGACTCTACAAAGAAACAGAGTTAGGACTGGAGCCTGGATCTTAGGATCTTTGGCCCAGAATTTCTCTCATTATATCCACAAATTCAATGGTAGAATTTAGTTGGTTTTTAACTCTTAAGACACATTTGATGTGTTCTTTTATATCATAAGAATGTATTATCTTTTCTAAAAAGAAGGAAACCACAACAGATTTTGAACTCATGATAGAATTAATTTACTCTTCTGTAATTATCTAAAATCCTTTTTTTTTTTATAGCTAATCATGTTTTTTTTCCTCCCCACCCCTTCTAAGATTCAACATTTGGTGTGAGTTCTCATTCTGTGGTATTATACTCAGTCGACTTCAAATCCCTAATGTAAAATTTAAGCTTTTATTTCCGAGCTTTGAAGTACAGAGCACCCTTATTTCTCATTTTTCATACCTAACCCCTGTTCTACCCTTCTGAGTTTCTTGTTATTTGCATAATGAATTAGCAAGATTCATATTCAGGTACCTATATTACTGATGCAGTTGTGCATATTGAAAAGTACTATGAGATGTACCACGCATACAGAAGCGTGTGTCCCAGGAATATGTGTAAATTTAAAGAATAATTAAATGAACATCTTTGTTTTCACCATCCAGGTGATAAGTATAGAATGTGCTCAATACCACTGATATTCCCTGTGGGTCCCCCGCCACTTACAGGCAATTGCATCTGAATTTGATAATAATCATTCCCTTGCTTCCTTGCTTTTCTTTATATTTTCTTTATTTCTTTTCTTTGTAAGTTTAGTTGTGTCTGTTTTTGTTCATTGCATACAGATGGCATCGTAATGCATGTATTGGTTGGGGACTTGCTTCCTCACTTTGTGTTTGAAATTCATCCATGTTGATGAATATAACTGTATTTCAGTCATGCTCACTTTAGAATGTCATTGTGTGTATAAATCACAATTTATTTCTCCATGATCTTGATGATGGACATTTGAATTGTTTACAGCTTTTTGCTATTATGAACAATGTCGTTATGGACAATTTCTTATGCCTGCTAGTACACATGTGCAAAGATTTTTAAGAATTGGTGTTACTCAGCCCAGGATATTCTCATAATGCAATATCAGGCAATACCAACTTGTTTTCCAAAGTGATTGTATCAGATGGCATTTTCCCCTACTAGTACATGAAAATTCATGGGGCTTTTTATTCCCCTGAACTTAGTCAGAAAGATGGTCAAGCTTTTCAAATTTTGCCAGTCTGACAGGTGTGAAGTGGTATCTCCTTGAAATTTTAATTTGCATTTCCTTGCTTATTAAAGAGAATGAGCATTTTTTCACATATTTATTTGGCATTCCCATTTTCTTGCTGGGAAAGGACTGTTCATACCATTTTTCTATTGGGTGGTTTGTATTTATCTTATTGATTTGTAGGAGTTCTTTTTAAATACTCTAGATACTATTTTGTCTAGCATATGAACAACAAATATCTTCTGGGTTTCTGGGTTGACAATTCATGGTTCCTCTTGATAGAAATTTCACATTTTAATATTCAGTTAACCCTTGAACAACTTGCGAATTGGGACATCAACCCCCTATGTAGTCGAAAATCCATGTACAGCTTTTGATTCCCCCAAAACTTTACCACTACTAGCCTGGTGTTGACCGGGAACCTCACCAATACCATAAACAGTTGATTGACACATGTTTTGTATTTTTTTTACATGTGTGATATACTGTATTCTCAGGTTAAAATAAGCTAGGTAGAAGAAATATTTTTCAAATTGTTGCAAAATTCCAAAACTTTTTTATTATATTTATTGAAAATGATCCACATGTAATTGGACCCATACAGTCCAAATTTGTGTTGTTCAAGGGTCAATTCTCATTGAATTTTATCATTATTTTCCTTTTTTTTGAATTGGTACATAAACCATTCTCCATCTTGATGTCATAAAGATAATCTACGTTTTTCAAAAACCCTTAATGTGTTTAATTCCTCACATTAAAGTTCTTGAATAGATTTTTTATACATTTCAAGAAAGGAATCAAATTTGTATTGTTCTCTATGTAGATTTGTAATCATTCTAGCACAATTTCTTGAAAAATATATCCATTTCCCATATATGGGCAATATCAGCCCTACCATGTATCAAGTCTCCATAGATGCCTGAGTTTGTTCCTGAGCTCTTACTCTCTTGTTTCACTAGCCTATTTGTTTGTCCTTGGGTCAATACCATAGTTTTTCAATTGCTCTAGCTTTATAATAAGTCCTCGTAATTGATAGGGCAAATCTTTTCATCTTTTTCTTGACCCTTTACCCCTTCATGAAAATATTTAGAATCATTCTGTCAAATCCTATAAAATATCCCACTGGAATTTGTGTTGGAATTGTATTGAAAGTATAGATCAATTTGGGAGAAGGGGTTGATATCTTTACAATATTGGGTATTTCTATCCATGAACACAGTATATCTCTCCATTTATTTAGTTGTCCCCTAGGGTCCTGCTTTTTGTATTTTCTATATTAAAGATTTGCATGTCTTTATAGTAGCATTATAACTAGGTACCTTATTTTTATTGGATTTGTAAATGATTGATTTAAAATTTTTATTTTCTAATTTATCCTACTGAAAAGCAATGTACTTTTATTTAATAATTTGCAAATGCTGAAGTTTTCTACTGATTATCTATTGCTATCCACAAATAATAGAAGTTTATTTCTTCATTTACAAGCCATTCATGTATTAATCTTCTTTTCTCAATTTGTTGCACTGTTTCAACATCAAAGATAATGTTGAATAGAAGTGATAGTAGGCAGTTTTGGGGTGTAAATTCAAAGGGAATGACCTTACTATTTCACCATTGAATAAGATGTTTGTTCTAAATTTTTTGTGGGTACCTTTTTCATGATTAAAAAAAAGTTCTTTGATAACTAGGTTTTAAAAAGATCTTATTGTGAAATGATGCTGAGTTTTATGGAATGCTTTTCTCAAATAAATAGAGATGAATGTATGGATTTTTCTCCCTTTGAACTGTCAATAGTATGAGCTACATTTCTAGTTTCTAATGTTCAACTGACATTTTTGAGATAAACACAATGTGGTCATAATGTATTTCTTTTTTGTGCATTCCTGTGTTTGCATGCTATTTTAATTGAATACTTTTATATATATATTTTTTTATAAATAGGATTGGCCTGGTATTTTTCTTTCCTGATATCTGCTTGTCTTGTTTTAGTGGCAAAGATTCGACTCAAAATTATTTGGAGATCGTTTCTCCCGCTTTTTATCCCTTAAGAGTAATAACAGTAATGTACTGAGGTTATTGATTCCTTGAGGATTTGTAGAACTTACAAAATACTCTGGGTATGATGTTTCCTTGCAAGAAGATTTTTAAAAACCAAATTTTAAAACTTACCAGGGTTATTCAAATTTTGTATCTCTTCTTGAACTAATATTAATAATCCATATATTTCCAAGACTTTGTTTTCATATTTAATTTTATACTTTTGTTATATGTAATGTTCTTTTCCTTTCACTTTTATTCCTAATACTCTATTTGTGCCTTTCCTTTTTTTAAAATCAGCTGTTTTTGGAGAGTTTACTTGATTTTATTGACCATTTAAAACAAAGATTTTGACTTCACTAATCTCAGCTTTTTATTTTACATTTTTTTCTCTTTCTGCTTTTAATTACATTGTTTTCTATTGCCAGCTTTTTAAAAAGTGATTCTTTTTTTCACCTTCTTAGATGATTTTAGCCATGTATGTGCATTCCATACTTTTCCTTCCAAATGCACTTTACAGGTTTAGGTGTATTGTATTTTTAATTACACTTTTTTGAATTTTAATAATTTCTTCTTTATTTTCATTACATTTTATCTTATATATGTGGTATTTAGAAGCGTTTCTTTAATTTTTATTTTTTCTTTTAATTTTTTTTTAAGGAGCACATATTTGAATTTCATCTTTGAGTCAAATCTGATTATCTTTGTTTTTAATTGGAGAGATCAGTCCATTTACATTGGATATTTCTGGCTATTTATCTTCATTTCTAACATACTGTGTTTCCTATTTTCTTTCATTTTTTTTTTTTTTTTTTTTGCTTTTTGCTTGCCTTTCTTCGTGAATTTTTTCCTCATTTCATTATTCTCCATCATGAGTTTATAGTGTATATATGCTGCGCCTATTCTTTTAGGCCCAGTACATTTTAAAATGTGTATTTAATTTAGCAAAGTCTAATGTTAATCCATATTTTACCATCCTCCCAAATAATACAAGGATCTTCAGAATGCTTTAACTTATATTATTGTCTTCCTGACTTGCATAATTGTATGGGATTTTAGCTATACCTTGATTATTATAACTACAGAAATAAAATAGATATTATTTTTGTTCTATATAATTTCATTCATGTTTGCTAATTTCCATAGTTGATAATTTCTTGAGTCTTATATACTCCTTTTGAGATCATTTTCTTTTTTCTAATGTACATCTATTAAGAAAGGCAACTCTAGAGAGTCTCTTGATTCTAAACTCTTTCTATTGATCTCAAAATATCTTTGTTCTACCCTTGGACATGTAATTCTTGGTTAGCTTTCCTCTTTCAGAATTCTGCAAGTATTTTTCCAAATACTGGTTTCCATTTTTGGAAATAAAAATCATCATTTGACATAGTTCTGTTTCATATATATATATATATATATATATATATTACATTTTTAAATATCTTTTCTTTGTTTTTTGCATTCTGAAATTTCACCATGATATATTTAAGTATGGATTTCTCTTTGCTCGTATCTGGGTATCTCTTAAATGTATAAATGTAACTCTGGGGGGAAAAATCCTGGGGTAAAATATCTTTGAAACTGAAATCAATCAAAGGGAGAAATAAAGTGGGAGAAACTCGTTTATTTCTTACAAGCAGTCCACTTCCACTCTCCTGTGTCTCTTGTGACCCAGCTGCAGAAGAATAGGCCCCACCCAACTTCTCCGGTCCAGATAAGCCCTCACCTGCCCTTGTAATTTTACCCATTGATACAGAGATGGACTACTTCTCTCCACCCTTGGAAACACCCAGGAGAGAGATTCTGGAAATATTGCAGTTTTACCCACAATAAATCAGTGTCTTGGAAAGATTAAGTCTTTATCTCTTCAAATATTGCCTCTGCCCCATTTTGTCTTTCCTCCCTTTTGTGAACTTTGAATAGGTCTGCATTGTAACTTCCATAAGCCTTTTATCCCCTTTTATATTTGTCTCTCCATGCTACAGTAATTTCTTCAGATCTTTTAAGTTTACGCATTTTTTTCTCAGCTGCGCCATATCTCCTGGTAGACTCATTAAGTTCTGATTTCTACTGTAGGTTTTCTGTCTCTAGAGGTTTTATTGCTTTTTTCAAGACTTTGTGGTCATTTTTTTGATGACCACAAAAAAAGGTCTCTTTTCCCATAAAAAAAATTTTTTTTTATTAAGGTATTGTTGATATACACTCCTATGAAGGTATCACTTGAAAAACAATGTGGTTACTACATTTACCCATATTATCAAGTCACCACCAACCATACCCCAATGCAATCACTGTCCATCAGTGTAGTAAGATGCCACAGATTCACTGTTTGCCTTCTCTGTGCTACACTGCTTTCCCCGTGACCTCCCACACCATGTGTACTAAACATAATACCCTTCAATCCCCATCTCCCTCCCTCCAGACACGCCCTCCCACACCCTTCCCCTTTGGTAACCACTAGTCCCTTCCTGGAGTCTGTGAGTCTGCTGCTATTTTGTTCCTTCAGTTTTGCTTCGTTGTTATACTCCACAAATGAGGGAAATTATTTGGCACTTGTCTTTCTCCACCTGGCTTATTTCACTGAGCATAATATCCTCCAGTTCCATCCATGTTGTTGCAAATGGTAGGATTTGTTTGTTTCTTATGGCTGAATAGTATTCCATTGTGTATATGTACCACTTCTTCTTTATCCATTCATCTACTGATGGACACTTAGGTTGCTTCCATATCTTGGCTATTGTAAATGGTACTGCAATAAACATAGGGGTGTATAAGTCTTTTTGAATCTGAGAAGTTGTATTCCTTGGGTAAATTCCAAGGAGTGGGATTCTCGGGTCAAATGGTATTTATATTTTTAGTTTTTTAAGGGACCTCCATATTGCTTTCCATAAGGGTTGAACTAGCTTACATTCCCACCAGCAGTGTAGGAGGGTTCCCCTTTCTCTGCATCCTCGCCAGCATTTGTTGTTCTTAGTCTTTTCGATGGTGGCCATCCTAACTGGTGTGAGGTGATATCTCATTGTGCTTTTAATCTGCATTTCCCTGATGATTAGTGAAGTGGAGCATCTCTTCATGTCTCTGTTGGCCATCTGAATTTCTTCTTTGGGAAATTGTCTCTTCATATCCTCTGCCCATTTTTTTTTAATTTTGGTATCATTAATCTACAATTGCATGTGCAACATTATGGTTATTAAACTCCCCACTTGATCAGGTCCCCCCACCAACCCCATTACAGTCACTGTCCATAAGCGTAGTGAGATGCTGTAGAATCACTACCTGTCTTCTCTGTGTTGTGCAGCCCTCCCCGTGCCCCCCTGGCATTGTGTTTGCTAATCATAATGCCCCCTTTTTCCCCTTGCCCCTCCCTTCCCACCCATCCTCCCCAGTCCCTTTCCCTTTGGTAACTGTTAGTCCATTCTTGGGTTCTGTGAGTCTGCTGATGTTTTGTTCTTTCAGTTTTTTTTTCTTTGCTCTTATACTCCACAGATGAGTGAAATCATTTGATACTTGTCTTTTTCCGCTTGGCTTATTTCACTGAGCATAATACCCTCTAGCTCCATCCATGTTGTTGCTCATGGTAGGATTTTTTTGTTTCTTATGACTGAATAGTATCCATTGCGTACATGTACCACATCTTCTTTATCCATTCGTCTACTGATGGACACTTAGGTTGCTTCCGTTTCTTGGCTATGGTAAAAAGTGCTGTGATAAACATAGGGGTGTATATGTCTTTTTGAATCTGAGAAGTTGTATTCCTTGGGTAAATTCCTAGGAGTGGGATTCCTGGGTCAAATGGTATTTCTATTTTGAGTTTTTTGAGGAACCTCCGTATTGCTTTCCACAGTGGTTGAACTAGCTTACATTCCCACCAGCAGTGTAGGAGGTTTCCCCTTTCTCCGCATCCTCACCAGCATTTGTTGTTCTTAGTCTTTGAATGCTGGCCATCCTAACTGGTGTGAAGTAATATCTCATTGTGGTTTTAATTTTCATTTCCCTGATGATAAGTGATATGGAGCATCTCTTCATGTGTCTGTTGGCCATCTGAATTTCTTCTTCAGAGCATTGTCTATTCATATCCTCTGCCCATTTTTTAATCGGGATATTTGCTTTTTGGGTGTTGAGGTTGTGAGTTCTTTATATATTTTGGATGTTATCCCCTTGTCAGATACGACATTTACAAATATATTCTCCCATACTGTAGGATGCCTTTTTCTTCAGTTGATGGTTTCCTATGCCGTACAGAAACTTTTTAGTTTGATGTAGTCCCATGTGTTCACTTTTGCTTTTGTTTCCCTTGTTTGAGGAGATGCATTCAGGAAGAAGTTGCTCATGCTTATATTCAGGAGATTTGTCTATGTTGTCTTCTAAGAGTTTTATGGTATCATGACTTACATTCAGGTCCTTGATACATTTCGAGTTTAATTTTGTGTATGGGGTTAAATAATAATCCAGTTTCATTCTCTTGCATGTAGCTGTCCAGTTTTGCCAATACCAGTTGTTGAAGAGGCTGTGATTTCCCCATTGTATGTCCATGGCTCCTTTATTGTATATTAATTGACCATATATGGTTGGGTTTATATCAGGGCTGTCTAGTCTGTTCCATTGGTCTATGGTTCTGTTCTTGTGCCAGTACCAAATTGTCTTGATTACTGTGGCTTTGTAGTTGAGCTTGAAGGTGGGGAGAGAAATCCTCCCAGCTTTATTCTTCCTTCTCAGGATTGCTTTGGCTATTCAAGGTCTTTTGTGGTTCTATATGAATTTTAGAACTATTTGCTCTACTTCATTGAAGAATGCTGTTGGCATTTTGATAGGAATTGCATTAAATCTGTAGATTGCTTCAGGCAGGATAGCCATTTTGACAATATTAATTCCTCCTATCCATGAGCACGGGATGTGTTTCCATTTATTGGTATCTTCTTTAATTTCTCTCATGAGTGTCTTGTAGTTTTTAGAGTATAGATCTTTCACTTCCTTGGTTAGGTTTATTCCTAGGTATTTTATTCTTTTTGATGCAACTGTGAGTGGAATTGTTTTCCTGATTTCTCTTTCTGATAGTTCATCGTTAGTGTTTAGGAATGCCACAGATTTCTGCATATTAATTTTGTATCCTGAAACTGCTGAATTCAGATATTAGTTATAGTAATTTTGGAGTGGATTCTTTAGGGTTTTTTATGTACAATATCATGTCACCTGCAAACAGGGACAGTTTAACTTCTTCCTTGCCAATCTGGATGCCTTTTATTTCTTTGTGTTATCTGATTGCCGTGGCTAGGACCTCCAGTACTACGTTGAATAGAAGTGGGGAGAGTGGACATCCTTGTCTTGTTCCTGATTTTAAAAGAAAGGCTTTTAGCTTCTCACTGTTAAGTATAATGTTGGCTGTGGGTTTGTCATATATGGCCTTTATTATGTTGAGAGTTTTTATGATGAATGGATGTTGAATTTTGTCAAATGCTTTTTCAGCATCTATGGATATGATCATGTGGTTTTTGTCCTTATTTTTGTTGATGTGGTGGATGATGTTGATGGATTTCTGAATGTTGTACCATCCTTGCATCCCTGGAATAAATCCTACTTGATTATGATGGATGATTTTTGAATTTGGTTTGCTAATATTTTGTTGAGTATTTTTGCATCTATTTTCATCAGGAATATTGGTCTGTAATTTTCTTTTTTTGTGGTGTCTTTGCCTGGTTTTGGTATTAGAGTGATGTTGGCCTCATAGAATGAGTTTGGAAGTATTCCCTCTTCTAGTCTTTGGAGAACTTTAAGGAGAATGGGTATTAGGTCTTCACTAAATGTTTGATAAAATTCAGTGGTAAAGTCATCTGGTCCAGGAATTTTGTTCTTAGGTTGTTTTTTGATTACCAATTCAATTTCATTGCTGGTAATTGGTCTGTTCATATTCTCTGTTTCTTTCAGAGTCAGCCTTGAAAGGTTGTATTTTTCTAGAAAGTTGTCCATTTCTTCTAGGTTATCCAGTTTGTTAGCATATAATTTTTCATAGTGTTCTCTAATAATTCTTTGCATTTTTGTGGGGTCCATAGCCATTTTCCTTTCTCATTTCTGATTCTGTTTATGTGTGTAGACTCTTTTTTTCTTGATAAGTCTGGCTAGAGATTTATCTATTTTGTTTGTTTTCTCAAAGAACCAGCTCCTGCTTTCATTGATTCTTTCTATTGTTTTATTCTTCTCAATTTTATTTATTTCTGCTTTAATCTATTATGTCCCTCCTTCTACTGACTTTGGGCCTCTTTTGTTCTTCTTTTTCTAGTTTCATTAATTGTGAGTTTAGACTGCTCATATGGTATTGTTCTTCTTTCCTGAGGTGGGTCTGTATTGCAATATACATTCCTCTTAGCACAGCCTTCGCTGCATCCCATAGATTTTGTGGTGTTCAATTATTGTTTTCATTTGTCTCCATATATTGCTTGATCTCTGTTTTTATTTTGTCATTGATGCATTGGTTATTTAGGAGCATGTTGGGAAGCCTCCATGTATTTGTGGGATTTTTCATTTTCTTTGCATAATTTATGTCTAGTTTAATACCTTTGTGGTCTGAGAAATGGTTGGTACAATTTCAATATTTTTTAATTTACCAACACTCTTTTTGTGGCCTATTCTTGAAAATGTTCCATGTGCAGTTGAGAAGAATGTGTATTCTGCTGCTTTTGGGTGCAGAGTTCTGTAGATGTCTGTTAGGTCCATCTGTTCTAATGTGTGTTCAGTGCCTCTGTCTCCTTACTTATTTTCTGTCTGGTTGATCTGTCCTTTGGAGTGAGTGGAGTGTTGGAGTCTCCTAAAATGAATGCATTGCTTTCTATTTCCCCCTTTAATTCTGTTAGTATTTGTTTCATATATGTAGGTGCTCCTGTGTTGGGTGCATAGATATTTATAATGGTTACATCTTGTTGGACTGAGCCCTTAATTGTTATATAATGTCTTTGATGTCTCCTGCGACTTTCTTTGTTTGAAGTCTATTTTATCTGTTACAAGTATTGCAACTCCTGCCTTTTTCTCCCTATTTGTTGCATGAAATATCTTTTTCTATCCCTTCACTTTTAGTCTGTGTATATGTTTGGATGGGTCTTCTTTTTTATCCATTCAGTGAATCTGTGTCTTTTGATTGGTGCATTCAGTCCATTTACATTTAGGGTGATTTTCGATAGGTATGTACGTATTGCCATTGCAGGCTTTAGATTTATGGTTATGAAAGGATCAAAATTAACTTCCTTACTGTCTAAGAGTCTAACTTAACTCACTTAATATGCTATTTCAAACAAAATCTAAAAGTTTTTTTTCTCCTCCATTGTCTTCATCGTCCGTTCTTTATATATTAGGTATCATGTTCTGTACTCTTTTTCTATCCGTGTATTTACTTTGGAGATAGTTAATTTAATTTCGCATTTGCTTAGTAATTAACTGTTCTACTTTCTTTACTGTGGTTTTATTACCTCTGGTGCCAGCTATTAAACCGTAGGAACACTTCTATCTATAGCAGTCCCCCAAAATACACTGTAGAGACAGTTTGTGGGAGGTAAATTCTCTCAGCTTTTGCTTACCTGGAAATTGTTTAATTCCTCCTTCAAATTTGAATGATATTCTTGCCTTATAAAGTATTCTTGGGTTCGAGGCTCTTCTGCTTCATTGCAGTAAATATATTATGCTACTCCCTTCTGGCCTGTAAGGTTTCTGCTGAGAAGTCTGATGATAGCCTGATGGGCTTTCCTTTGTATGTCATCTTATTTCTCTCTCTGGCTGCTTTTAATAGTCTGTCCTTATCCTTGATCTTTGCCATTTTAATTATTTTATGTCTTGGTCTTGTCTTCCTTGTGTCCCTTGTGTTGGTACATCTGTGCACCTCCATGGCCTGAGAAACTATCTCCTTCCCCAGATTGGGGAAGTTTTCAGCAATTACCCCCTCAAAGACATTTTATATCCCTTTTTCTGTCTCTTCTTCTGGTGCCCCTATAATGTGAATATTGTTCCATTTGGATTAGTCACACAGTTCTCTCAATATTCTTTCATTCTTAGAGATCCTTTTATTTTCTGTGCCTCAGCTTCTTTGTATTCCTCTTCTCTAATTTCTATTCCATTTATCGTCTCCTCCACTGTACCTAATCTGCTTTTAATATCCTCCATTGTGCTCTTCAATGATTGGATCTCCGACCAGAATTCATCCGAGTTCTTGAATATTTTTCTCTACCTCCATGAACATGTTAATGATATTTATTTTGAAATCTCTTTCAGGAAGATTCATGAGGTCGATTTCATTTAATGTTTCTCAGGTGTTGTATTCATAATTTTACTTTGAACCATGTTTCTTTGGTGTTTCATATTTGTATATGGCGCCCTCTCGTGTCCAGAAGCTCTACACTCTGGAGCTGCTCAGCCTCTGTTGCACGGGAGCTGTATTGGTGCCTGGGGGAGGAAAGAGCTGTTTCCTGCTTCCTGGCTGCTATGCCTGCCTCCACTGCCAGAACCAGTGGGCTGAGCACACACAGGTATAAGCCTCTATACTTTGTGTTTGTAGTTGCTGTAGACAGGTTCTCTCTGGCTGGCCTAATGCCAGGGTAGGATTTGCCCATTTGCAAGCCAGGTGGGGCTGGCCAGGATAAAGGCACAGTAGGCCGCATATCACGGTGGGGTCCTTGGAGCTGTGTAGCCAGCCAGGGAGCTGGAGTGCCTGAATATCACGAAAGTTCCCAACCTGCTGGCCACAGTGCACCCAGACAATTTTGTCTACCTGTCCTTTCTCCTTAACAGTAAGCTCTGTGCAATCCTTGCCCCTTTAGCAGCCCTGTTGCTATTAGGAAGTCTCTCAGACTGCCTGCCTTTCTTTTGCCCCATAGCAGCTGGATATGCATCCCTGCTTTCCATAAGTGGCTGGTATCTCAGTCTCTCCTGGTATTCTGCCTGTCTTAGCTTTCCAACCCCCTAATCATGAGTGTACCATTAGAGCACCCTAAAATGTAGGTTTGTGCTCCCAGAGCTGATCTCCGGTGTTAGGTATTCAGCATTTGCAGGCCTCCACTCCCTCTCAGCTCCTTTTTTCTTCCTCCTGCTGGTGAGCTGGGGTGGGGGAAGGGCTTGGGTCCAGCTGGGCCACCGCTTTGGTACGTTACCCTGTTCTATGAGGTTTATTCTTTTCTCCAGCTGTATGCAGTTTGGCACAGCCCTCTTTCCTGCTGCTCTTTCAGGATTAGTTGTATTAATTTTATTTTTGTATTATATGCAGTTTTAGGAGGAAGCCTCTATCTCACCTCTCATGCCACCATCTTTAATCCTCTCCCTTTTTCCTTTGATATACACTCAGTATCATCTTTTATTACATTTTAAAGCATTTATAAATACTAAATATTTGTGGGTTTTGCAGGTCTGCTCCTGCAGTTTGCATTTTCTGCTGACTGTAGCTTACTGTTTCCTTATGTGTTTGGTGAATTTTTTTTTCTTATGAGCTTATGTTCTTTGGATCTTTACCTGTGGAAATTCTTTTGGACCTAGTCTTACAGTGTGTTCTTAGGATTTGAGTTTGCTTGGTGTGGGATGTTACAGACACAACCCATCCATTACCTCATTAAAATAAATGTGTACATTAGTGATTTTTGAGCCACTTCAGGTTATATAAATTGTTCTCCCAAAACGTAATTGAGCTTGGGGTTAAAAGCCTCAGGAAAAAGTTTTTTCCCATTCCCAGCTAGAGTCAAGATCAAGAAGGCATGATGCCCACTGCGCCCCCTGCAGGAGGTTTTTTTTTCTAGCTCAAACACTTGAACGATTCTAGCTTCATATATGTGGGTCTTTTGTCTGACTTCCTTCTACTTGGACTTTAAGCTTTTTTCTCCTATTTCCTGCTCATTCAAGCTTCAAATCACCCAATTCTGGGTAACAGTGGATTGGCTGATACTCCAGAGACAATGCCGGCTTCAGTGCTGGTTTTCTGTCTAGATTCATCCTTTCCTGTTACTTCTGTTCTCTACCAGCTTGGCCCTGCACTAAATCATTTTCTGAAAATCGATAATTTTTAGTTCTGTGTTACAGAGAGGGGTATGTGTGTGTGTGTCTGCATATGTATGTATGTTTTTGTATTTAAAACTAGTCTGCCATACAATTGGAAGCAAATGTGCCTAATTTTCACTAGAGAACTTGTCATATTCAGGTGAGCCTTACTTTTGATGTCTATGCTTTTCTCTCTGTGTATCTGTGTACATATATACATGAACCACCATTTAATGCTATGGATAAATAGTGTCAGTAAATTTTAAATGTACTAATAAATAATTTTAGCTCTACACACAGAGTATAGCATATACTTATAGACCACATTATAGATTTAGAAGTTGTTCCTATATTTCTCGTATTCCCCAGGCATCTCCTTTTTTAATGTCATAATTTAAATAAAATATCAGGGATTTAGAGCAAGGAATAAGGGGATTGGTTGGGGGGAATCCTTCACTTTAAGCAAGCAGCAAATGTTACAAAATTTTCATCTGCTGACAAAGAAAAAGCCACCTTAGCAACAGGATTAGATTCTGTGACTGAAAGGGGAGACCATTAATGTAGGCCTTCTGTCTTCTAGGAAGTTGAAGTGCAGGGTCACCGATACCTGTCTGGCAGTACCTGTGAAAGTCTGAGCAACCTGGCCAAGGATTTCTCAGAAATTTGCACTGCCTGCTTCTAGAGTTCAAAATCCAGCTCTTATTACCCATGTGACCTTGGGTACCTTGCTTAACTACCGTTTCTTATTTATTAAATGGGTTTAATGAAAGTAATAAATGTATCTGTCTCATATAGCTGCTGTGAGCAATAGAAGAGCTTATTCAGTTGGATACACAGTGCATGGCTAGAGTAAGGCTGGGTCTTGTTAATGAGTAAATGACAATATGTTCTGTGATGCTGAGATTTTAGCCTTTTCGTGCTTTGAAGTCTAGCAGTTGAATTTTTTAGGACTTCATCCCTGCCCTCCAAACTGAGAACCTACACTTGTTATGTTCCCACTTTTTCTGCATTGTAAAAAATTGTTGTCAGCATTTGTAAAAAACATCTTGTCTCTTTCCAAAAGCACTTGTAGATTTTTGTACCCAGATTGTTTTTTCTGTGCCCCACATAAGATGGAGTTTGTGTGCCAACCCTACAGTGATGTTGGTATATATTCTATGATTCCTGAGACTCAGGAAGGAAACCAAGTCATTGCTGCTATGCTCGATGCCTGTAATTCTTCCTCTCGGCCTTTGTGCAGTACATCCAGGTGTTATTTTTCTTACGCACTGTATTTCTCTAATTAGATGGTAAGCCCCAGAGGATGGGTATCCTTATATGGTTTTCTTATTAATTATTCAATATATGTTATTGAGTTTTTTAGAATAGTCTTGTCCCTCGTTCATTCATTCATTCATCTAACAAATATTCTTTGAACACATAAAAAAAAAATCACCTAAAAGTAAAGTACTAGACTCTGGGGTATGCATATCAGTGAACAAGAGATATAAGGCCCTGCTCTCATGGAATGCACATTGGCTTAAGGGAGATAAGAAGATAAACAAGTAAATTAAGAAGGATTGTAAATAGTGGTAAGTGCTGTGGAGCCATGAGAGATGTGTGACGGGAGGGACTGCTGCGGCTGGTGTGGTCATGGACTGTCTCTGTGAGAGGCGATAATTGAGCTTTGAATCAAACAATGAAGAGAAGCCAGGCATATGAGGACATGAGAAAACAGTCCTGGCAGGGTAAGAGGGTTGGTTCTCTGGAAGCAGGAAGAAGGCCAGTGTATTTGGGACATAGTATGTTACTGAGCGGTACTAGATGAAATCCGAGAGCAGACCAGGGCTAGATCATTTCATGTGTGGTCTTTATTAGCAATATTCCAGGTGGAATTGAATAGCATTTACCACACTGCCTTCCACCTCATTTTGTTTCTTCTTCTGTAAATGTGTTGCTGTTCCTTTTCCTTAAGCTGTGTATGCCCATGAATGTTTCTCTTCCTGTTCCAGTCTCCCACACTCACAGCAACTCCTTTGGGCTCAAATGACCAACAAAGCTAGTTTGATTAGTGAGGCATTAAAGAATAAATGTATTAATGTGCTGGATTCTCTGGGAAGAGATTTTCCCTCTCTGTGGAAGACAGATTCTGCAAAGTGAGCTTTACACATGAAGGGCAGATCACAGCAAGATTCTGGCTCTTGCAACAAACAGATTGCAAATCTGAATAAATTACATGCCCTCCCTTGGCTTAGCTTAATTTGAGTTACTGTTGTCAAATATGAGTTCCCTGAACTGTTAATCGTGATTTATCAACAAGTTGATTGGGGAGCTATCAAACAACTATCCCTGATCTGATGACCCAGAATTTCAGTGGTTGCCATACCTTCTATTCATAGGATCTGAGGGGACATTGTTAAACCCTCTTGGAACCTTCTCACGGATAAGAGGTCTTTGATCTTGTGGCTCATAGGTCTCTAGAAGTATTAGCCACAGGGCCACTCTTTTCTGAAAGTCACATGCCTTTTTGTTTTAGCAGAAATAACCATTGGAAGAAGTAAGGATTTGGAGGAAAGCTATAAGAAAATATGAATAATCCTGGCTGCGGCATTATAAATCTGTTTTTGTAACATGGATATGTGACTGTTCTGAAATTATGGGGCATAATGGGTTAATTTGCCCCTGCAGGGTGATTGTCAAAGTGAGTCTAGGTGACAATCCTCTGTGAGGCTTGATTTTGAAATGGGGACAAACTCCAGCCAGGAAGGTAGAATGCAGAAAGCAGCGCAAGCCAGCAAAATACATGTGGAAGCTGGTGGTGTGGGTTCTTGTTCTCAGCAAAGAAAGCCTCGTATGATGTCTGGGCCCTGGAGTGGCTTGGACTGAACAGCGTAAGCATTATTTGATTTTTGTCTAAGTAGCCCTGGGATGAAGTGGCCTTTCATTCAACTTTGTTAAACGTGAGGGCATGCTGGGCCTTGCTTCACTCTGAGTTTGCCAAGGAAAAGGTTGGCAGCTGCGGAACAGAGCAGGGCATTTCTGCCGCATCAGCCTCTTGATGGCCTCAGTTGGAGCTAATGGGCAGCTTTTCAACTCTGAGAGTTACACTGCTCAGTGTTTCCTTGCTTGTCTGGGTCTATAAAAGGCAATACCAAGAGCAAGAGGCATAGAGGCTCTCTCTACGTAATGTAACTAGGGCCCTCTAGTGGGTGCTGATAAGTTTGCAGATAATTTGAACAGTAAGTCTAGAAAAATTGGTTTCTAACCCTCAGTAGGTATGGGCTTAGAGGGGCCTAAAGATTATACAATTGAGGGGCCCTTTTAGGATGCTAGTGCGAAATATCTTACTTAAGCTTACTGTGCAAATATCAAACATGCAAACACAAACTAGGTGTTTCTCCCTTGTCCTCCCTGAGCCCCAGGAACCCCAGGAAATCAGGCCCACCTCTGATTTGATTTACTGATTCTAGGTTTGCTGATTTTAAATGAAACTGAAATTATGAAGAGTGTAGTTAAAAAAAAATCTTTGGGAAATTGCAGCCTTTTAGTCTATAAAAGTTATTTGGGACAAAATTACACTTTTGAAATGCAATACAAAATTCAGACTTAATTTACAATTTTTTCTTCCTTAGGAGTAGTTAGCTAGCTTTTATAGAATTTCCCAGAAGAAATATTCTTTTATTCTTCAGCTAAACTCAGAGCTGCCTGCACTAAGTAACATATAGCAAGCACGTTAGTCTTTAACATACAAAGTCAAGTATTGTGAAGTACAAAGTTAGTGAAAGTTAGGAAGTCACTGTCCTCATTAACATAAAAAGTATTTTAGTGGTCAGCTTGTTGAATTTTACTAATTTATTGGTAACTATAGGAATAGATGAGTCTTATAATTTAAAATGTTGGAATTTGCCAATTGGCCTGCAGACAGCACCTGCCATGTAGAGTAAGATAGTGCTAACCAGGGTCATCCTGTTGTTACTTAGCAAGCGGCAGACCAAGGCTCACACGCAGCCAGTCTGGCTCCTTGATATATTGCCCACCTACCAGAAGGCCTTGAGGAAACCCACTGATGAGTGTGCCTATGACGGATGAGTGCATTGAAAAAGAAGTTACATAGACATGATTGTGAAATGTAAACACCAGAAGATAATAACTGTGCTCATGTAGCATTGGTTGAATAGAAAATGCATTCAGCTTGGAATCTTCAACTTCTGAACAGTGATGGTAGTTAAAAGTCTAGGAGTAGATAAGATTTCCAAGAAAGGAATTATAGCTAGAAGAGGAGGGGTTAGAATGTGGAAGTTGGGGATCAGAGAAGAGGAAAGATAGACTGAAAGTGAAACTGAAAAAGAATGGTCAGTGAGGTGCGAGGCCATCTGGCAGTGCCCACAGGGCGTGGGGACAGGTGTTCTTACAAGTTAGGTAGCTGGGAATACACCCACAGCCTCCTTGGATAGGAACGCCTGATACTCACCTACAGTTTTCTGATCACATCAGCCACAGTGAGAATCTGGTTATGTTCCACAAAGTAAAGAAATGAGTTACTTCACAGGGGATATTGGGCAAGGGTGATAATATTGCATCAGGACACTGATCAATGGTTAGGTTCTGCCGCTGAGCCTCAAACAAGAAAGAGCAGGCTGTTAATTTTGATTTTGGATTCCTGTACAGATGGTGCTAACAGATGTTTCCCAACACCAGACTTCTAAAAATCACAACTCGACTTGAAGTTTCAAACATAAATATGCACAGACTTTCTAGTGCTCTGGCATATGTCTTGTTTTAAAAATAGTACCCCAGTCTCAGCCACTTGGGGTGAGCGGACCTCTGTATAATTACCATTTTCACTTCTCCAAGTACTTCAGTGTTGGGAATGTTCTTGTGCATTAGAATATGCTTTCCTCCCAGCCTTTCTGTGGCTTTAATAAAAAATGAATAGTATGATAGGATCAAGCAAATTCTAAAACAATAACAAAAGGATACTTCCCCAGTTCAGGAAAGTACAAAGATGTAGATAACGCAGCAGTGATGATTGAAGAAGACTTTTCTCTAAAGCCTCACCAGCAGAATTCATTCAGTCATTAAATATTTATTGATTGCACGCTACAGCCCAGATTCTATGGGCAGAAACAGCAACGGGCCAAATGCTTTCCCATAGAGCTTTATGCCGGAAAATAAAATAGGTAAATAAAATTGGTAGCATGTTAGATGGAGATTAGTGTTTTGGAGGGGAGGTGGCCCAAGCCTCCCTGATCCCTTGGGTGTTGCAGGGTGCTTAGGTACTTTTTTTGTATGTGCATATATATATATATGTATATATAATTGAAGTATCGTTGATATACAATCTTACACTTACTCTTTTAACAGTCACTCTACGTGTGTCATTGTCCACTCTATCATATGCCTCTCTTCTGTCGCCGTGTCCTGAATTGCTGCCTTTTTGGCTTCCTCCATGAGCAATCTTACCGTTGTGTGATTACAAGCCAGGACAGGTCTTTACCGCAGTGGCACACCTCTCAGCTTAACTTTCTGGGATCCTGGTTTTGCCTGTGGAGGTGCCTCTCCCTTCGGTGTATTCATTGGTCGTGTCAGGAAATACTTATTGAGGCCATACTGCATGTCGGGCAAACACTCCTCAGATGAATCTGCTGAGTGCCAGGAAGGAAGCAAACAGGATGTTAAAATAAAAAATCGTAAGATAAATGACTTTAGAAATGGTGGTCAGGGAATTCCTCCTTGAGAAGGCACCATTTCAACATTTCAACTGAGATTGAAAGATGGGAAGGAATCAACCTTTTGACTTCTCAGTTTGTGTATGTATTTGTGTGAGTGGAGGGTTGTGTTTCTGACCATGAGAACACCGTGCGCAGCAACCCTTAGCCAAGGGGAACAGAATCCCCAGCACCTTCAAACACTGACAGTATTGTGTTGAAACTGGAGTACCGAATGCCATGAATCTGTTTCTTAAACCAAACCTGATGTTAGCACCTTATTTGACTCCTTTTCCCTGCCCCCAACACATCCGTATCTTCAGAACCCGGAGATTATTTCCATCCATGTTGGGTGATGGTAGTTTTGACAAAGTGTGTATCTACATTGCTTCCCAAATCATTTCTCCCTGTCTATACTGAGCCCCACCACCTCAACCCCATTCTCCAAAAAGCATCCCGGGGGGACAAGCATTTCCAACTCTTCCCACCATGTTCTTCCTAGGATGCGAGAGCTCCTATCAATCCATCCATGTTATGGCTTGACACCCTACTGAGATCCTTGCTACAGACAAACATTTGTGGTTAAGCGATACAATCTCAGTTGTTTGCACTTAAATAAAAAATGTTTCCTTTTAAGTCTAGATTTAGTTTCCCTTTAAAAAATATTTTATTTTTCAAAAGTGCCAGATGGACAAATATTTAACAATACCCTCTTTTGCCTTGGTAAACCTCAGTAAGCCAATGTACTTTTGAGCTCTGTTATGTAACTATATATTTTTTTCATAGTATATTTTTCACCCAGTGGATATCACTCCAGCTGTTGATACTGTCACAGGGAGGGGTGTTTGTCCTCTGCCCCTGTGAACATTTTGGGCTTAGTAGCCAGGCCAAAGGAAATATTGGTGGAAAAAGACAATCTGTTAAAGAAACTAAGTTACTTCTTTTCATTTCCACTATGGGGTATTCTTCAGCAATTTGGACAAAAATAATGAGCATAAATGATCATTGTGTGTGTGTGTGTATCTAAGCAGGATTCGGTGAAGAGGGAACTTGAGAAATGAATGTAATCTTTGCCAATCTGATGACCAGAAAGTAGTATTACTTATTTTTACTTATGAGGTATTTATTATAACTTGCATTTCTTAGATTATCATTGAGACGGACCTTTTCTGGTTATGCTACTCAGCCATTGACATTTTCTTTGCTCATTCTTGTCTCTTCCCTGTATGTCTTTTGAAGCTTGACTTCTTATTGATAGGCAAGACCTCTATATATGTCGTATATGGATTTGTTAATATGTGGTTATTAACCCTTTGTCACATATATTTCCAGGTTCCTACTTCTGGTCATATCTGTCTATTTATTCCTTTATATCAGGTTGAGCCATAAGCTGTGGCTGCTTCTGTCCATCAAATGTGGTTAAAAAAAACCTGACAGTTACATATGGTTCAGTGAAACCAGTTTATGCCTTTGAGGTCAGACTTAGAGAGTTTGTCCTCATCCCTGATTATATAAAGTTTCATATGTACATTTTCCCTCCTGCCTAACAATCTATACTTGTTCTATGAAAAGAAAAAAACCCCACTGTATTCTTCATTATAATATTAAAAAGACTCTAATATGTATCTCATGATTTTCTTTTATACTTCCTTGATTACTAAAAAGGTTAATATCTTGGAGTATGCTTTTGGGTCCCGTGTTTCTTCTCCTTTATGAAATTCATGTTCATTCCTTTTTCGCATTTTTCAATCATGTTGTTTGACTTTCTTATTGATTCATAGAGTTTCTTTTTACGTAATGCGTGGTAACCCCTTGATTGTTTGTGTTGCAAAGGTCTTATCCAAATATGTAGTTTATATTTTTAATTCCATGATGGCTTTCGAGGATAGAAATTCTTATTTTTTATGTAATTACCTTCACCAATTTTTCTTCTCATAATTTGCCCATTTTGTGCATTGTCGAAGAAATAATTTTCTACCCCCAAATTTAAAAAGAAAGTCTCTATGTTGTTTCTAAATCTTGTCTTCCACACTTCAGTGCTTAATTCATTAGTAATTGATTTATATATATATATATATATATGTATGTTTGAGAAAGGGATTTTTTTCTACATATGTAGTCACATTTTTTTCCACATATGTAGTTGCCCCAGTACAATGTATTCTAAAAAGCCCATCTTTTTTCTGCTGACTGGCATTATAAATTCAGTCATATATAGTGACTGTGCAGTTAGAGTTCTATTTCTGGGCTCTTTTGTCTGTTTGCTCCATTTACCAATCTCAGCTCCCATACATGGCTATCTTTATTAATATGGCCTTATAATAAATAAAACCATATTATTTTACTATATGATAGTCAAGTCCCATGATACTATTCCTCTTTCTCATTAGGACATTGGCAATTATTGGAACGTTGAAATTCCCTATGTATTTTAGAATAGTTTGTCAGACATCATATATAAAACACACACACGTGAACACACAACATGGGCTTTTTATTGGAACTCAATTTGTGATCAAATAAGATTTTTGCAATATTGAATATTCCAACACATTGTTTCCACACATGAAATTATTTAAATTGTCTTGCAAAAGAGTATTATAAGCTCACCATAGAGATTTTGCATATGAATTTAACACTGATAGAAATGCTTTTTTTATGTTTTCAATTTCTGAATTTTGTTGCCCGTGAATAGAAATCCAAATGATTTTTTGTGTGCTGATTTTATAACTAATAATCTTGCTAACTTGTTGATAGTCATAATATTTATCAGCAGGTTCCTTTTTATCATCTACAAACATAACCATATCATGGTGAATAAAGATAATTTTGTTTTTTTCTTTCCTAGTCCTTACATCTTTATTTTTTCCTTGCATTACTGTCTTGTCCAGTAACTCCAAAACAAGGATGAACAGAATGGGTTAACAGCAGGCATCGTATCCTTTTTTGCAAACGCAAAGGAGGTTATTTCAATATTTCAACATTGAAAATCATATGGATCCTCTCTACACCACATCTTAATTTAAGTATGCTCCTAGGAATTGAGATAAGTCACTGGAGATGAAGGGAAGGATGGTACCTTAAAGTTAGGTTTCTGCTATAGAGCATATTAGGAGCTTTAATTAATGACTAATTTCTGTCAGAAAAATAAATATTTCTTGTATACCTAAGTTTGTAAATGAAAGTGCAGGCTCACCACATAGGGAATAGATTCAGGAAAACGATCCTCGTTCCAGTGCAAACAACATTGTTAGAGTTTCATGTGAGCATTTTCTGGCTCACTCATTGGGCAATCTCTTAAGGAATTCCTTTGCAAAAAGTCTCCGCATTAGAGATCAAGGCAGTGGCTAATTAACTAGTCTTTGCAGCATTCCCTGGAGAAAGGAAGGTGGCAGGGTGCTTGTAGAGTGCCTTAAATATTTTGATAAGTGGATGAGGGATCTAGTGTGCTCTTTCACCAGTATCTTACTGGATAAGCATAATTGATGGGGGGGGGATCAGGACAATAGTGCTATCTTGCTGTCTCATTCTAAAAGAAATTGGCGCGTCTTATATTTCTTTCAGTAAAACCACTCAGTCCATCCCAATAAGAACAGAATTCTCAGAGCTGGTCTGGTGTAACGAAGGTTTTCTGTAGACGTGTCTTCCTGAAATCCACTTGAGGGGGGCGTCAAACCCAAAACACAAGAAACCTGGGAGCAGCTCAGTCTGGCATAACCTTGTTGCAGTGAAAGTGGGCTGAACCACTGGAGCAGCCCGGAGGGTGATGGACTAACACACAAGGGAGATGATTGACTCACAGAACTAAGGGAGGAGGGAGTGAACATCATCAAGGCACCACTGGTAGCAGATGAAGAAATGCATGGGCTTTATCCATGGGCACATGTTATTCATATGTCCTAATTCTAACTAACTGCTGAGAGACAAGAGGTGGCATATCCTATATTATTATCAGGCCCTGGATAATTGAGAGACAGGATAACTCAGGAAAGTCTGAGGCACAGTGTGTAGGATATAACGGATATTGTGCTAGTAACACGCAGTTCCGGGTTGGCCTAGAAAACGCATTTCATCAGGCCTAGCAGACATGTGTAGGGCAGAGGAAGCCAGGCTTTTCTCAGAAGGACTTTTAGAGACGCACTATCTTCCCCAAGAGTTCCACTTCAGGCCACCATGCTTAAATGGCACTTCAGGGAGTAGATTAACAGTAAGCATTGCAAAGTTCCGAGAATCACAGAAAGCCTTCCTTCAGATGTTATAACCTTAACATATATAACCTTTTTGACATCCTAAATGACAACCCTGATGAAAAAATACAGACCATAATGATACCTTATCAAGTTGTCACATATTAACCTCAGTTTGGCCTGCCACTGCGATCTCCCTGTTCCTATGCCAAGAGAAGATAGGAAAACAAATTGTTGGTAGAGGTCAGGTGTCAGGGCTATCTTTTTCTTTCTTGTGACATTGCCACATTTCTTGTGAGTACCACAGTGCTGTTACTATGGTTTTGCTCTAGAAATCACTGGAGAAGAACTGTGTCCATGACACCGAACATACCTGTGATGGCAAAGGGGATAGAGAACAAGGCAAATTTTGATTTCCCCTTATAACTTCAGGATGCTGGTCATGTAAAATTGTTACAGAAATTGTACTGAAGCATGTTTAATTCTCTATTTTAATTTCATGTGCATTTCTAGATCCTAGCTTCTGATTTGCCTTATTAGAATCATACATCTGAGTTCTCAACATAGAGCATAATTATGAATAAATAATACAACAGTTCAATAGATATATGGTCCTACAGAATGATAAAATATATAAAATGAAAATGTATGAATAATGTATATGATTCCTATTACAAATGGGCTCATTTCGAATCATCAGACTCCAGGAGTAAACTATGTACAGGCATGAGAACCTGGTCTGGAGGACACAGCTGTGTTTTATCTTTCATCGCAGATTATAAACCTCTGAGTATATTTCACCTTTGTCTCTCCCAAACTCCTTAAGTACTTACCAAGTGAATAAATATAAGAATGAGTGACGAAGTTAATCAATGAGCTAATACATAAGTTTGCAAATATATAAATACCTTGAATGTCTCTAGGAAAAGTGGTTAGTATATTTTGGCTTATTGGGCTTTCTGTAGTATATTGCCAAATTGACTTTCATTTTTTTAATACCCTTTTTTTATACATTATTTTATACATTTTTTATACATTAATGTATAAATTCTTGTTTTTTTTTAAGTTTTAAAAAACCTGTTTAGAATCTAGCTGTGTGAAATTGTAATCACCTTTTAAAAGTGTCAGTTTCTTTTTATACCAATTCCATTTTCATGATGTCTTAATCGTTGGAAATAAAAAAAAGATGAGAAGAAAATCACTTTCCTTTCATCCCCAGGCACTTGAATAGGATGCTCTGTCATGTGTTTCCTACCTGTGGGGTTCTCTGGCTAAGACTCTTTGAAGCACAGCTCTTACTTTCCTCAGTTTTGAATTAAAAGGTATTCCCTCTGTTACCCCAGAGTATGTTATGTGTCAGACAGTCTACCTGGCAAAACAGGTCTGGAATAGCTGGCACTGATTTGCTGTTCACAAGAGGAGGAACAAGAACCACACATTTGTCCCCCCAGAGATGGAGAATGAAGAGATCTTATCTTTTTTCTCTCCCTTGATAGTCCTGGTCACCCCTTTCTTTCATGTCTTTTGATTGGAAAGTTGTACATACCAGAATGCACTACAAGTATACGAGGATGGTGGGGGTGTAATGGTGCTTCATTATTGACAGCTGTGATTACACAGATACTTACTGCTGCAGTGACTTTGTACAGATGGACCTAAGCCAGAGGGGCTGAAAGGGCTTTCTGAAACGAAGCAAGAAAAAGATCTGATTTTCCCCCACTGGATCTTTGCAAGAAACCGCATGAAAATCGGTTTCATGTGTGTAGATCTTTTATTCCTACTTTTGGTCATGGATTATATATGCTTCACCTATATGCTTGTAAAGTCTTAAATCATGTACCTATGTAGAACTTTAAAAATGCATGTTTATTTAACACAAAGTGGCTGGATATAGAGCAGTGTTCCCCGCTCTGACTCTTAAAATTGCTTTGGGCAGCTCAGGTGCAAATCTTTGAGATAGTTTGCAAGAAACCAGCAGATTACCTGTATTGCATTTGACTTGTTTTTCCACCTTGTTATGTTTTTCTTTCTCCTTTTTTTCTGGTGATCATCTCTTCTACCTTAACTCTGATCCTGTAATGTTTTTCCCAGTTGTTCTTGCTTAAAAAGAAAAAAAAAACAACCTTCTCTACATCATGTACATTTCTACTAGATCTCCATATTCTCTGCCCTTAAATCTTCTCTAAACAGTGGTTATCATTCAAGAAGCAAAACTTTACCCTTTCTGCAGTTCCGAACACGCAGTTTTGCCTGAGGGATGACTGAGGCCCCCGGCTCCTCTTCTTTTCTGGGTACAAATGCTTTCTTACTCTTGCATGGAATCTGAAGCTGGTGAGCCGTTACATAGGTTGGGAGAGGGATCCAATCAACCAGCCTTTTTTATGCCTCAGAAAAATAAGTGCAATCAAATTTTTGCAGTGTTAAGTTATTCTTTCAGCTGGTATTTATTTTAAGCATTGATTCTAGATGACCCAATTCTGGGCATAAACACTAATGAATCAGGCAGACAAAGTTACTTCCTTCAAGAAGCTTACATTGTAGTGGGGAGAGACAAGCAATTAACAAAAATAAACAACAACAACAAAAAAACCAAGATAAAGAACTGTGGATAAGTACAAGAAATAAAAATAAAATAATCTCATAAAATGTGACAGGAATAGGATTGGCTTAGATTGGGTGTCACAGAGACCTATATGAGAAGTATAATAGTTATTTCTGTGAAACAAATTACCCCAAACCTAACAGCTTAAAAAGAAAAAAACCCAAGCATTTATTCTGTCGCTTGGTTTTTGTCATGCAGGAATTCCGTGATGCCCTAGTTGGGTAGCTCTAGCTCATGATCCCTTCAGGAACTGCAGTCATTGGAAAGCTTAACCAGGGCTGCAGAATCTGCTTCCAAGACGGCTCACTCAGACGACTGCTGGCAGGATGTCTCTCTCTGTTCCTTCTCACATGGATCTTTCCTTAAGGGCTGTATGAGTCTCCTCATAATGTATTGGCTGGTTCCTCCAAAGCAAATGATCAAGGGAGCAAAGCAGAGCAGCGAAATATATTTTATTTCTTAGCCCTGGGAGTCACATGATACCACTTCCTTCCGTTGTGTTGGCCAACACAGATTAATGCTGTGGCCATGTGGGAGGAGACTACCACTGGGTGGCGAGGATCTTCAGGGGGCATCTTGGAAGCTGACTAACACAGGAAGGGAGAGGATAACTGTCCGAGTAACTGAGGCTGGAATAACTAGAAGGAGTCTGTTAGGTGAATACTTGGAGGCGGGGCACTCCAGTTGGAGCAGTTTGCATGACACTGAGGCAGGGAAAACTTGTTTTCAAGGAACAGATGTAAAGCTAGATTGAGCAAAAAGGAGTATTATAGGATGAGTGCAGAGCAAAGGCCACATTACACAGGGCCTTACAGGGGTTTAGAATGTCTTCTAGGCATGGGGAAAATCTGTTGGAAGGTTTTAGCAGAGGAGTAACAAAAACTGACTACATGTTGAATAAAAGTATAATTCTAAGAACTGAACTGGACTTGACAAATTATGACATCAAAGAGAATGAGTTAGATTAAGCATCTTGGCTTTTACCCTTGATGGTCATATTGTGAAAATTCATAGAGAATGAGTTAGATTAAGCATCTTGGCTTTTACCCTTGATGGTCATATTGTGAAAATTCATATAAAGATGCACAAATATTTTACTCTTTTGAGTAATAGAACAAAATTGATCCAAGGATTTACACATGAAATGTGAGCTGCTCTGAATCAGCCCTGGCCTCCCGTTCTGCTATCATAAAAGAGGCTCTACTTTTGACTCTGACCGTTTGTAGGAACAAAATCTACAGGGATTTCAGGCAAGAAAATACCTAGGAGGTATTTTATAAATGTTTTAAGGGCCAAGTCACTTTCCTGCTTAGGAAGTTGGGTTTCTTCCTGATACTTTTCAGATAACATGTCATTCACTCTAACTTCTCCAGTTCCTTTTTCATGCTGTTGAAAGGCAGGCTTTAACTTATTTTTAGAAAATTCACTTCAGACACAAAAGAATAAGCATTCTCCTTTTGACTCCATGTCCCACCCTACAGCTCACAAGCCAGTGCTGAGTCTTGACCTTTTTAAGGTGGTTCCAACCTCCAGAGAAAATGCAGCCTTTTGTTTCAAATGAGATTATTCTGCTCTGTTGCTCCGTGCTGGTGCTGAGATTCTGGCCATGGTTCACTGACTTGGAGAAGGAATGTAGGAATGTGTTCAGTTTTTCCCTTTAACGCCTGCCATGCCCCTCAGAACATTTCAGCAGTAATAGACTGTAGTGCATAAAAATGTTCAAGGTCTTTGATCATGATCACGTATGCAAAATTAGCCTTTTTTTCCAGGTGTAATGGTTTGATGTGACGTTTTTATCTCTTCACTGCTTGCATTTCTTTCTTTTTCCTGAAGACCAGGAATACTTGTGCTGTTTAGAGCCTGGCAGCTCTTTGAATATGAATCCACAAAACTTGGTGTGCCTTCATTGTTAATGGTATTTCTAATAATGGAAATATAGTTGCATTGTAGAATTCAAAGCCCATATCTTGGTTCACTCTCCACCTGTGCCCACACCCTATGCTGTTACTCACTGAGTGTACCATACACTTTCCTATCTTTACTCCTTTGCTATGTGTCATTTGCTCTGCCTGAAATGTCCTCTAACCTTACCTCTCTCATGAATTTATATTTCTCTCTCAAAGCTCAGTGAAAATATCCCTTTCCCTGAGAAGCCTTCTCTGATCCCTGTAAGCAGTTCTTGTCACCCCACAAACCTATGTTAGGGTGTTCAGCTCTCCGTTAGAGCATTGAGTTCTAAGTGCCGTAATTGTTTAATGACATAACTCAATTCATGGTCTGATATATCATAGGCTCAGTGAATGTCTATCTTAACTAATCAGCCCCAAACCATTTGCAATAATGAATATTTCATTATTCAAATAACATTAAAATATTTCTATTTGAATCACTGAAATACTGCCCAGTGAATTGGCTCCTGTGTCATTTGCTTATCAGAATATGCAACAGCTTCAAGATAAGCGACTTCAGGGTGACTGATCTCAAGGGATTGAAAGTAATCCCCGTCTTTTCTTACACACCCTAAAAGCTCTGGTAACAACAATCAGACGGTTCTGAGGTTCATTTTATGTACGTGATGATTTGTTCTCATCATTTATCACCCACTGGGAATATTAGCAAAAATGATACAAGTTCACCTTCTGTCATGTTCATTTTAAGATTATATGGCAGCCAACCAACACCTACTTGCATCTCTGGGCATCCTAAAAAGTAAATATAACTAATAATCACACTGAAAGAGTGAGTCTTGGTAAGTAAAGTGCAGTGCGGGCTGCCGAGTTTTAGGTCCTTTGGAGGGGGAATAGCAGAGATGACGTAGTGTCCGAGTACATGGCCTTCCTGGGACTTCCGATCTCTCTGTGGCCTGGGGGTGAGAGGGAGACAGGGAGGAGCTGCAGCACAGAGCACTCAGGGGAATTACCACCCACTTATTTTCCCTTTTACTCATTCCCTTTACTTCCTCATTCCACAACCGTCCGCTCCCTGTGGGCAGCCGCGGTGCTGCGTGTGGCAGGGACAGGGTGACGAGTGAGACAGAAGCGGTTCTTGCCCTCTTGGTGCTTCCAGTCTAGAATAATCACTTTACCATGTTTTTGGTAAGTGCCATAAAGTGATATCATGGGGTGTTAGAGCATACGATGGTGGACGGGGGTGTCGACTTAGTTGGGGCTCTTAGAGGGTTTTTCTGAGGAGGTGACGTTTAACTGGAGTCTAAAAGGATAAGGCGGTGGGGCAGAGAGGGGGACCTGGGGAGGAGCGGTGGGCCGGGCGGGATGGACTCCAGCTTGACGGACTGGCTCCTGGGGCGCACTCTGTGAATTTGCCATAAGTGACTTAAAGGGTCAGTTTTCTTATTTTTTTAAGTTTGACTCATGAAATTAAAATTAACTTTTATCATTTGGCATGGTTTTTTGGGGGTTGGGGGAAGGATATGGCATCCGAAGGATTAAAATTTTGTTCCTTAATAAAAACATAGAACACACTATTTCTGTTTATGCTTTTGTGCTCATTTTGCCACTTATGGAGAGAGTTAGGAAGGGGGAAGAGGAGAGATAAAAGGAGGGAGAGGATTCCCAGAGGGAATTCCTAGACGAACAAAGGCACAGAAAGCTAATAGAATAAAACAGAGAGTGATGCATTGTGGGTACCAACTAGTAAAACACTAGGGCTTTGTGTTTTTCTGGAGCATTAAGACTCGTGCTATATTCTGTCATTCCCTCATGATATACAAATTATTACATTAGTCTGTGTTCATAGCCCCCCATTTTTTTTTACTTTGACATCTCTAAAACATTTTCCAGGTTTCAGTGCCCAGAATCCCATAATCTTGAGGGCTGGATAAAATGAACCCAGATAAAATCGCCCAGACCAGCTTCAGCTCACGAGTGCTGGGCAGTGGAAGAAGGGATGAAGCAGGGATGAAAAACATGAAAACAGCCAAGGGAGAGCAGAAACATCGTAGGATTCTGGTTTGGGCTGCGGTGGACTCCTTGGGGTTGAGAAGTCTGCTGCCTCAGGTACTCTGGGTGTTGGAACTGGTGATGGACACCATTCCTTTTCTCTAGGCAGGGCGGGACAAGTACAGCAAGCTGGTTGCCACGCAGTGGGAAGATACCCATCCCCGAAGGGAAATCAGCGTGTAACATCAGTTGGTAGTGGCTATGACAGTGTTGGATTTCAGTTGAGTGGGTCACCTGAATTTAAGAGGTAGGTAGGTGAGAGAGAGGATAGTCAGTCACTGGTTAAGTGAGAGAACAATGGGAGGGATAAACCGCCACCACAAGAAATGGTCAAATAACCTGGCCAACTGTTGAGTTGGCTGTGTATTCAAAATGTGCATACACAAAAGACGTTCCTTGCTGTTGTTCATATCAAGAATTGTCCATGATGCTGGAGCCCTTGTAACAGACTCATAAAGAGTTGTCGGCTACATACGCTAGAGGAGTGAAAGCCATTAAAGGAGGCTTGAACATCTTTTGAAAACAGATATGGGTAATAAGCATTGGAAATAAAGTTAGACCAGATTCGAGGGTGTCTTGAGGTTTGGTTAACTTGACCTATGTAATCAGACGGGATGATAAAGCAATAGCTACTTAGCACACACATTCATTTACACATCCCAAAATGTAACCCTTTTCAAAGGTTTTTAAAAACCAGTCTTACTGATTAATAGTTCCATCTTTTATCCAAGTGATTCTTCTAAAGGATGTGAGAGAAAACAAGAGTAATAGTCTACATGAGGGATTTAAATTAATGTCAGAGAGATGACCCAAATAGTCTATCTGACTACTATAGGACATTTCATTATTATGCTCAAAGAAAATTAAAATCCCAAAATAATTTTGGTATTTAAAAACTGTGTAAGATTTTTTTAAAGGAATATATGACTATGGCTTTATTAACCTTTACATATTTCCTTTGTGTTACAAAAGTTCTGATTCATCTTTTCCCTTAATTCATATTAAAATATTAAAAAATCCCCCACTTGGATTTAAGAATACTGAGTGGGTGTTTCATACTTATAAAAATATATTTCTTTGCCATCATCCAAATTAAATGTATTTCTTTGTTAAGACACCTTGTGGTAAAATTTAAACATTCTTTTCTCTAGCATTAATGAGAGATGATACACCCACATGTAACCACCATTCTAAGAATTAAAAAAAAGAACTTGGCATTGATAGATTTTCAAAATATACCTTATCACGGGACCAAGAAGATGGAAGGTGGAATACTTTTATGATGTGGGAAGAAAGGAAGGCGGAAATGAAGCTTACAGAAAGCCACGCAGATATGAGGAGCATTTGCGGCTCTGGAGTGTGCTTGCCTGAATTCTTACTCAGGCTCCGTTCAAGGACCTCGAGCAAGTCAACCAAACCTCCCCAGCTGCAGTCTCCTCATCTGAAAATGAGTAATAGTGGTTCCCACCTCATAGGAGTTTTTAAGGATCAAATAAGTGGATGTGTGTAAAGCTTACAGAGACTCTACACGGTGCAGTCTCGTGTATTAAACACCTTGTCTGTTCATTTCCTCTGAGGAGGCTGTTCCTATGCTGATTTAGGGACCTCCCTGTGTGTCACTTAATGTGATGATGGAAACGTCAGTTTTGTTTCCTGGGTATTTCAGGCAGTAGAGAAGGCAGGGGAGGTGGAGCCCACTCCCGTCAGTATGGATTATCCTCTCCAACTCCTAGAGGCGCTCACTAGCCCACAGTGCAGTTTTCTTCTCAGCTCTGGACTCTTTTATCACTTTGGCTTTCTAACTTCTGTGCCATTTCAGAACCTTCACGTTTGTGTCAAAGTTAATGGCATTAACTGTGTGGGCTAGAACAAGAGGTAGGGATGAGGTAGAACACGTGAGAGCGTTGTGTATTTGAGGTCTGGGGTGGTTATTTCCTTGCTGGCTTTGAGGCCCTTATTCATGAGCCCTTTATTTCTGGACTTGCCGTGATTATGGCAAAATCAACACATAGTCTTCATTCTCTATACAGAGCAGTCTAAGAGCTGTAAGGAACAGAGAAGGTAAAGAAGGCAAGGTCACTTAGCCTAAGGAGTGTGTCGCTGCAAACATATACGGTGTTAAATGACGGTTCCATGGAGATCTGTGATGAATGCCATGAGAGCTGTGGCTCGAAGAATTGAAAGGTGGAAGACATTGTTACAGGCCTGGGAGTCTTCACAAGACTCATCTTCTGAGACTTGTCTTTCTTATGGTCTTTGAAGTAAATTTCAATCAAAATAAACAATCTTTTGATTGTACTGTCTGCCTCATTTAAAAAAATTAATTTTATAGAATTAACCCAAAAGAAAGAAAAAAAGTATATATAAATTTGGTTACCATAGCTTTTTAAAAGTATTTTTAAATTGTGATCATTGTGACAGATCTTTGGAGGAAAGTTTACTAAATTATAACAACTAAGTGGAATAGATGTAGCCATTAAAAATGTTAATTTTGGGAATACTAATGAAAAATGTTAAGTAAAATCAAGATTGTAGTAGTTTTTAGAAGAGAAGAAATAATGGTGTGAATTGTGGGATGTGGTGAATTTTAGTTTTTTCCAACTTTCATTAAGGCCATTGAAGTTCTTATACATGTAGTTTAAAAATATAAATGAGGGGGTCAGATACTCAACTATAATTACTACACCAAGAAATTAAATTTACAAATCTGTCCTGATCCCCAAAATAGTAAGTAGTCTATTATTTTTTAGAGGACAATTCCCAGGATACTGATTCCAGGGAACAGTTCTTTATCCCTTCAGATCTCAGATTGCTTATCTGTAAAATATTCTGTGGATGTTGGGAAGATTAAATACAGTGATGCATGTAAGGCAATTACCACGGTGCCCGGTGATCACCACTCATTACAGGAAGGTCTTAATTTAATGGGTCAGTATATTTTGAAGTATTGACATATTAATTTAAAAACTCATTACTTTGGGGGATAGATATTCAAAATGAAAATTTCATACAAGGTAAATACCAGTTTATCATTATCATATAAAACATTTATTTATCTTTGAGTAGGAAAATACTAGATAAGACGAAACTTACTCTCATTAATGTACAAAATCCAGATGATGGATAGATTGTGTTCATATAATAAATAGAATTCACGGGGACAGTGGGAGCAGTATCTGGAAAGGTCACTGTTCTGGTTAAGTACAAGTAAGGTATGACTAGGGGGTCAAGACCTCAGACCCCGGAGCCAAGCTGCCTGGGTTCAAGTCCTAACTTTCCATGATTAACTTGGGTACCTTCGTAATTTCAGTTTCCCAATTTACAAAGTGAATTAGTAAGAACACCCACTTCATGCTCTTGTGGCAGGAATTAAATGAGTCAATACCTGATAGCAGCTCTTGATGTATTAAGAATAGTGTGAAGCCTTCACCACCTTCGTTATACTATTCCAGCACTTTCCTGGTTCCCCCTAATCCATCTGCTAGATTACTTTGGAAGATGACTCTAAAGCAGCTCTTCTAAAGTGCAAATCTAATTACATCACCAGATGTTTCCCATATTGCTTAGCAAACACTCATCCTGCAGGATGTTAAAGATGTTAAATCTAAGAAATTCTGGGTTAAATCAAGTATGAAACAGGAGTGTCCATTTTCAGATTTATCGGAGCCTTGGAGATTTGTCCATAATGGTTTTCCAAAAGGGTATTATATTTTATATTATATTATATTATATTATATTATATTTCCAAAAGGGTATCACATTATATGTGCGATTTTTCCTAAATTCTACTGACCCAACCTTTTTCTTTTTGGAAAAGCACAAACAGACTGGTGTTGTGGAATGCACATGGTGAAATACTGTTTTATTTGCCGCATCAAACCCTCAAAAATCATATTAACCTTTAAGATAGATAAAGCACAGTCTTTAACATGCCTTCTAAGAGGCTCTGTGGTCAGCCCCTGCTGCTACGTTAGCCCCACACATGCATCTGTTCTCACACACACACCTTTTGTTCTGGTTCTGCCAGACTGTATGGAGATCTGCTGCCATGTATATTGTCTTGCCTTGCATGCACTGCTCTCTCTACCTGCAGTGTTTTCCCTTACTTTGGCTGCCTGGAAACTCCTCTTCATCCTTCAAAACACGGTACAAATAACAACACCTTTGTAAATTTTTCCCTGACCCAGCCAAGCAGTCAATCTTTTTCTCCTTACTCCCTGGTACTTACCTGCCTTGTAGTTTTCATCCCATTTTGTTTAAAGTAAAATATTTGTAAATGCTCCTCCTTCTGTGCCATTGGGGTATTTCTTAATGGCCAGTGTTCCTTAGTCCTATGTTCTGGCACCTGACACACAGTTGGTACTCAGAAAGGGAATGGTGCTTCTCTAGAGGTAAATGGACACCCCGCTGTCGGAGGAGAGCTGCAGTGCAGGTCAGTTAGGATTATAATGAAATCACAGAGACAAGATTGTGTTAAATAATTAATACGTGGTGAGTACAAGCAGGAAAACATTATCAGCAGAAATAACACCCAAAGTTCAACTTCATTGTCTGACAAAAAAGATGTCCTCAGATTTAATGGTGAGCATTTGTAATTTTGAAGGTCACTTCCAACCTTCTCTCTTTTCTGCTTTTATGGTCATCGTGTCTCTTAGTAAAGGAGAAAAGGAACAGAATGGCCTTCAGAGGGGCTGAAATCATTATTGAATATGTCACATCTTGGATCTTGGAAAGAGATCAAAGGAGAAATTATAAATGTTTTTTTTTCCTTTTGATTTAACTACGCACTCTTGGTTGGCTGTAGATCATTCAGTTTTGAAAACAAGATTATTTTGGCAACAGCTGTCTATAAGAAGCAAACAGCAGAGTTGGATTCTTCCCAAGGGAATTGGGAATTCAACCATTCAGCGAATGGATTTACTCAGAATAACACTATAGAGTTTTTACAATTAAAAAGGTCATATAAAACCTATAATATTATACATAAGAAAATGGTGCTGGAACAAAATAAAAGACTTTTCCAAGGTCACAAGAACCAAAAGTTTACATTTTGTTGGTTGCAAAGATATATTTTTACCCTTTTTTAAAAACAGTTCAAATAAGACTAGAGAAATAAATCAGAGTAGACTTTAAGATTAGCAGGCAAAATAATATTGTTAAGCTTTTGTCTCTCTTTACTTTCAGTTGGAATATAGCATATGCCATTTCGTTTATCTTTACACTAACTGATGTTTTGTGTTGGTAGGTTGTTTTTGAAGAGATTCATGGAGAGGCTAGCAAGAAATGATTTAGGAAGGGATGGGTGGTGCTTATAAATGTAGTCAGGGTGGGTGAATGCTTGGCCACCCAATGGGTGTGATGGTGCATCATCATCTTGTAAAAGCTTTGCAACTGAATCTAAAGCATTCTTCTTTAATTTTCACTTATTTTTGTTTCTCAGTGCAGGAGACCCCAAAATATTCACTAGCCATTCAGCATTTTCTTGAACATGACCATTTCAAAAATATTTGTTAAAAAAACAACAGAAAATGCCACCATTAATGGAAGCAGGATAGGTTAGACATGAGGCAATGGGAAGACAGACGTAGACAGAGATGGTCACGGTCATAGATTCTGGCCGTGTTCGCTTAGAGCAGGCCCAGCAACGGATTGGTGGTAGCTGTAGGGACTTCGGTACACTACCTTTGTGACTAAGTCGTGCTGGCCCAGGGAAGGACACAGCTCCAACGCTGCAGAAGTCTTCATCCACGTTGGGTGCGGCTTTGCTGGAATGAGGGCTGCCTATGAGAGAGATAGGGGATTTCTTTTGATATCTGGGAAACTTCAACCATCCTTATCTGAAGGAGAGGTGAGGAGGGACCGTCTGTCTCTTCTGGCTCTACGTCCTCTGCACTTGGAAGGCTGCATGAGATTTGATCTTACCATTGTCAAAAATCCAAAATATTTTTAAATTAAAAAATTAAAACCAGGTCAGTAAAATAGCGTTCTGTAAGCATTTATTGTGCACATAGGAAGAGTTCACAATCTGGGAGTTTTCAAACCCCAAAACAGTATGAAGCTCAGAGGCGTCACATTACAAAATAGCTTATAAAGTAAAAACGAGAAGATGGTTTAACCCTAACAGTGATCGGCTTATTCCAATGGGGGCTTCCAGAAAGAAGAAGATTAGTTAAAAGTGATTACCTTTTACCATCTTAGGAAGTTCTTTTATGATTGTCAGAGGCATTTACAAAAAATTACCTAAGTTAAGTTTTGCTTATGTTCGTGAAATAAGCTTAGGTTTGGTTTTGCTTATCATCCATACGAGTAAAATATTTTTGTCTGCTCAGGAAATTTTCAAGTTTGGTCTCCATTTCGTATTTTTCTTTACTACCATGTACATATAAAGCTTTTACAAACTAGCTAATGACATATAAGGCCAGAATGCTAAAGTGCTTTTGTATTCAACCACTTAAAAATACTGTTTTGGTAGATCATAAGGCTTTGGATAAAACCAAAACAGTTTCTCATAGGATAAAAGTGGTGGCTGCTTTTCTGTTTTAATGGGTGTGAAGAGTAATTGAACCCTTAACCTAATGGTAGATATCTCAACCTTGGCAATTATTGACATTATGGACCATATGTTTGTTATAGGTGGCTGTCCTGTTTATTTACATGCTGTTCAGTAACATCTCATAATTTTAATTATGGAATTGCAACATTTTAATAAGGAAGACAGATGTAGGAAATAATCCTTACACTATGGAGTTTGAGTAAAAATCTGTAGCAGTAAGTCCGTGGTGCCTGGGAGCCCAGAGGAGGCAGAATCAAATTTGGCGCGAGGAATGCAGGGAAGATGTGTAAGTAAAGGGATCTCTGCGTTATTTCAGAGTAGTTTCTCCAGTGTGAGGTCCACTCCCTTGGAGATAAGGTCCCTCCTAGCCCTATCGATGCAGAAAAGCCATTCATTTTAGTTACTAAAATCTGCTCTCTCTCCCCCACTCCCCAAATTGCACAATTTTATGCTGAAGGAAGTTGTTCCTGCTGAGTGACTTTCACAGCACTCCACTGCTTTGATGAGGGGAGGCATTGGGACAGAGGTGGTTAATATTACACATATTTATCATGTTTAGAAACATGTAGACAAAGTCAACATCAGGTAAACAGGTGTCAATAGCTTTAGAGAAAATGAACAGAACCCAAAATGTCCCTTAAGTACCCAAGAAACACTAGCCGCCCTAGTATGCTGTATTCCCCTTGTCTGAATTGCTGAACAGAAGATTTTATGAGGAATCATGTATTCTACCTTTATTGGCCACAGTTAGAAAACCTAAAAGAATACACAAACTCAAGATAAATTAGCTTTGATCTAAATTTTCCTTTGCAGAAGTGAAGATTCTCATTTTAAAAAGTACAATTCTGTGGTATGATGTTAGTATAATATCATACTTCAATTTTTTTTTAGTTAAATGTCTATTGTGTACTTGCCAAATATAAAGCACAGTATTGTGGGATTGTAAATAATGAAGAAGACGCTATTTGTTTTCAAGCAATTACAATCTTACAGGGAAGATGAGCACACAAGAACTGGACTGATTTAGCAGAAGGTAAGATTAGTGCTGTAAAAGGAGACTTTGGATGAGGAAGTCAAGAATTAAAAGTCATGAATGAGGCAAAATGAGGATCAGTTCTTGCTCTTCCTGGTTTCCTGAGCCCAAGAACATGTATCAGGACTATTCGCAGATCCGAAAGTGTTATCTACTAGCATTAATGAAGCTGACAGAAAGCTGTGATACGGTTTCAGTTCATTGTTACCAAATTCCTCTTTCTCTTTAAAAAAACAGTGAAAGGAAACTTTCTCTAAAAATATGAGAACACCATGTCTTGTCCTCCCATTCTTACATCCATCGAGCCGCCCAACATCTGTTCAACAAACAGCAGTTGTACTGATATTTTTCAAAACACATCAAGTCATTACTCCTGTGATTCTATTCCTTAATTGGATTCTCACTGTTCATAAAGTAAAAACCAAACTCCTTTCCATGACTTATAATATGCTGCAGTGAGCCGCGCCCTCCTGTCTTTCAGACCTCAGGTCATATCACTGTCCGCCTTACTCACCGTGCTTCGGCTATTCTGCTTTCTCCCTCCGTCTTAGGACCTTTGCATATGCCCCTCAATTCTGTTCCTTCTGCTTTTGGATCCTGCCTATCCTTCTGCCGGCTCCTTCTCACATTGCGCATACAGCTTAAATGTCACTTGCCCACAGAAAAGGTCCCTGTTATCTTTGTTCACTTTCTCCTTTACATCCAAAGCACTTCTTGAGAGTAGGAATCCTTGTCTGTTTTTTTCATTAATGTATTCCTGAACAAGGTATAAGAAATACTGTATAGTCAATACATATATTTTGAATGAATAAATAAATACATCTCCGAGTGTTTATCACCTGTGTTAGATTATATGCTGCTTAAGGGCAGGATGAATGTCTGTTTTGCTCATTATTGTATAACCAGAGCCTAGATCAGTGCTAAGTCTGACAAAGATTTTCAAGACATATTTGTTTTGAACATAGAAATGAAAGGATTAATCGAGATCTATTGCAGGTAAAAAATCAAAAAAGCAAAACAAGAGCAAGAACAATAACAAAACCTTGGGATCCTGTTAGTAGGCCGCCAATAGGTATGGGAAGGAAAAGTAAAAATTTGGGGAGCTGACTTAAAAAATTATAGCTTCAAGGTGAAATACAGTTGTAAATACCTGCCCAAGTTGAATTTATTTGAAAAAATTCCCTAAACACTTACTAAGCCAGATGTAATAACCTCCCTTCCCCCATTGACTTGTGACTGGTCTTTCGTTATTAATATTCTTTATGAATCTGTAATTACACTTAGTCACATAATAAACCTTGTTAATGCGTTTTACTCTGTTAATGGTAATGGAGAATTACCAAGCCTTAAATTAGGGACCGCATATGAAAGACCAATATTCCCATTCTATGGTTCTGTCAATCTGAAGTGATACCTAGTATTGGCCACCAGATGGCAATGTCTGAGAAAAACCATTCCCCAATTCAAGAAGAATTCTTTGTTCAGCCACTTGATGGCATCTCTTCATTGATTTCAAGAATTCTTGACCCACTTATCTTGATTTCTTTTGTGCTGCTTCTTTGCATCACTATCCTTCTGCGGTTCTTCCCTATCACATAGATTCCAACTTGCAATACCAGTCATGTGTAAGTCCTAAAGAGAAGGTCTTTAGAACATTTCTTGGATATTCAAAGTGAAAAATTCTCATCTAATTGTTTAAACCGTACTTTAAAGATTTTTCCTCTGCTTTAAAGGAAACGGAAAGCTGCATAGGATTCTTGAAAAGTTATGAGAAAATGATCATGGAGAAAATATGTGTGCTTGTGTGATATTTTTGTTTAAAGGCTTTGTGATTAGCTTGCACAATAGCATCATGTTGTTGACTATATAATATTGTGATTCCATACAGGGAGCTTCAAACTTTATTCTTCATGGTAAATATACAATATATATAACTCCTTTGCTTATTAAAACTCTTCTGATATTTTTCTTAATGTTTAGGATAAAATGTACAACCATAACAAAGCTTCAGTGTAATTTAGACGGTTTTATAGTATTTACAGGCAAATGAACCTTTAAAATGTATATTTTTTTTCTTAAGCATTGGTAATTTTTCCTTTGAGTTGGAATATTTCCTTATTAACTTATTTGGTATAGCCATATAATAGAAATTTTGGTTGGCATCTTATACAACAAAGCTTTGGGGGATCATAATTTCAGGGGTCACTCTTAAAGAGCATTTTAAAGATGCTCCAGATGACTGGCTGGTAACACTTTGTAAATGAAATAAAGCAAGTTTTGCAAGTGCTATTTTTAAGTCTGAGAATATATTCCACATGAAATACTGTTTTCATTGCCTACTGTTTAAAGCACATCATAGCCATCTTAAATCTCATTAGAGATGATCTTCTTTGAAATAAATGTCTTTTCATAGTCTTCCTTCATGAAGATTTTTATCTGTGTGTCCTCAAAGGGCTTTTCTTTGTACTTTACTATAAGGCTCTCTTCTTTTCACATATGTAGAATTTATATTTATTATCTGGAGGGTTCTTCCAAAAATGTTAAGTGTTCAGGGAGGTTGCCAGCCATGGCGAGTTATGGTAAGTGTATAACAGTCATTGGGCATGCACCGTAATACTTACACCAGGGCTCTGTAAAAAGGGCAATTGGACAATGAGAGAAATTGATAATTAGCTGAGAATAAGGACTTTAACTCTCCTGTGTCCCTCCTTAAGTCAGTTAAAGTGGGATTTGTTCCAAGTAACAAAAAACAGTTAAAGTAAAATACAAGAAAAAATGTGTTATATAAAAAGAAGGATCGAAGTATGATGTTTGTAGGGTTGGCTAATACAGAGCCTGATACCCTTTGTGTCTTTCCCTTCTACCCGCAGCCAGTCAGCTTTGTTTTCTGGCTTGTATGCTTCTGGTCACAGGATGATTTTATATTTCCAGGAGTGACATTTGAACATCAGGATGTCCAGTGAAAAAAAGTGGAGGGGAGAATTTCTTTTTTCAGCTTATGACATTCCTTCCTGACTTTTTTTTTTTATTAAGGTATCATTGGTATACAATCTTATGAAACAATCTTATGAACAACATTGTGGTTTCAACATTCACCCATATTATCAAGTCCCCCCACCCCATTGCAGTCACTGTCCATCAGCGGAGTAAGATGCTGTAGTCAGTACTTGTCTTTTCCATGCTATACTGCCTTCCCTGTGACCTACCTATATTGTGTGTGCTAGTATAATGCCCCTTAATCCCCTTCTGTCTCCTTCCCTACCCACCCTCCCCAGCCCCTCCTCTTTGGTAACCACTAGTTCCTTCTTGGAGTCTGTGAGTTTGCTGCTGTTTTGTTCCTTCAGTTTTGCTTTGTTGTTATACTCCACAAATGAGGGAAATCATTTGGTATTTGTCTTTCTCCGCCTGGCTTATTTCACTGAGCATAGTACCCTCTAGCTCCATCCATGTTGTTGCAAATGGTAGGATTTGTTTTCTTCTTATGACTGAATAATATTCCATTGTGTATATGTACCACCTCTTCTTTATCCATTCATCTACTGATGGACACTTAGGTTGCTTCCATGTCTTGGTTATTGTAAATAGTGCTGTGATCAATATTGGGGTGCATATGTCTTTTTGAATCAGGGATCTTTTTTTCTTTGGGTAAATTCCTAGGAATGGAATTCCTGGGTCAAATGGTATTTCTATTTTTAGTTTTTTGAGGAACCTCCATATTGCTCTCCACAAAGGTTAAACTAGTTTACATTCCCACCAGCAGTGTAGGAGGGTTCTGGAGAGGAGAATTCTGCATGAAAACCCCCAAGAAGGTTGAATGGGCTTTGAATAGACAACCAATAATATCTGATGCTGTACCATTCTCTCAGTTGTTGGAAGTGTGGGTGAGCTTGAACAAATTCAGTAATCAGGTAAGAGTGAGAGTTTGCTTAAAATCTCAGTAGTTTTTCATGTTCTTGGATTGGGGGCCCTTTGGGAAGGATGGTCCATCAGCCTTTGAAATTGCGCTTGTCGGCTTGGGTAAAGCTGGTCTTCTTTTCATTCCCTCAAGTATTTCACTATTATAGCTACTTAAAATCTTCATTCTAGCTAGCAAAATGTAGTATTTGTTATAAAATAAAGATCTTGTTTTAAACCCTAGTTTATAATTGTAGGATCTCATATTTCTGCCAGGAATGGTAATTCTAGGCCACTGTTGCTTGCTAGGCAGGAGAAAGGAATCTATTCTGGTATCCCCCAGCCCATTTCCCACGACAGCTGTTCTTCATTCTGAGCTGATTCTCTGGTTTCACTGGGATAATAAAGGCCAGCTCATATGAATCCCATCAACTGATCTTCCCTTGGTCATTCTGATTCTCTCCTCCTGCCCTCCCATTTTTTCATGTGGAGTGTGTCTCCTCCCGTCCACCAGTGTTTTGATTCTTTCCTTACCCCTTGAGCCTTGCCATGTCAGTCCTCCAAGTCACCAGGGCTAGACACTTTGGACTTACAATCGACCCTTCCCTTGACCTCCGCATGCAGTTGCCTGTTGGCCTCTCCCTCCTAGGAATCACTTTCATCCCTTCCCTACTGCCGCTGGTGTCTCTTGCTGAAGTAATTGTAGATTCTTGGAACTCAGTAGACCATGTTCCTTGAATATAGTTGTGCAATTGTCTGGCGTTTGAAATAGAGTTTCTATTTTGCTCTTTTTTAGCTTTATTAAGTATTCTGAGAGGTAACCTTTTGGTAATCTATATTTGCTTTGCAGTACACGAGAATTACAGGGTACACATAAACCCTGAAGAGGCTAAAATGGTAGTAAATAACTACCAAGTGCCGAGAGAGCAATCATTAAAGTGTCTTACAACTAGATCTCCTTGATATTGGGGTGGATAAATTAGAACTGTGAATTTACAGAGGCCAATTTGGAGATGGCAAAATAAATCCCATTATTATTCATACCCTGAAAATAGGTTGATAAAATTGTAGGCGAATGTCTGTTAATTTTGTGAAACTAGTTATTTTGTATGAATGGCTATTATATGGGCCAATTCAATTCTCGGTGCTTTTCCTTTAAACGACTGTTTACCTTTCTTCTTTTTTTTCTTTTAGTTAAAATCTCAATTAATCCAATTTATATTGTAGCCAGGTTTGAAGGGCTTGGTGAAACGTCTCATTTTCTGGAACCATATGCTGCAAAGTGTGGAAGGGGAATCACCTTAAGTAATTTCATGTGGTTTGGATGTAATGCTCTGTTGACTGTTCTCTTGTTTGCATGGATTTTATCCATTCACAAATCCCAGCTGTGAACAGTCATGATTTCAGGCTCGACAGACATGCCTTTTCTTTTCTAATTGTTTTCTAAAATATAAATACTTCAAAAATTAAAAAAAAAACATTCTAAATTCTACAAACCCTGGAGAAGTACATAAAATGCTCTTGTAAAAGCATGATAGTGTTAGACCTTTGAATTGCTTCTCCACCCATAAATGGATCAAGTAAAAGGTACATTGAGCAACAAAAGGAATCCAAATTATCCAGCAATCCAATTCCCAAACCCTCATCCGCATCCCATTACATAATTTTAAAAGTTTTAAAACAATACTTAAAATCCCAACCGTACTCTAATCCCTTCTTTTGCAACCAATGATCTTGGGTTCTGCTTCACTGAGAAAACACAAGCTAATCTTTATTAATTTCGTCAAATACCCTCACCACTTCTCTTCTGTTAACCTTTCTCCCATTTCTCTCCTTTCTGGAGGCGTGAGATCTCTTTCCCAACATAAACTTCAAACCCTGTGTACTTGATACCATCTGTGGGTGCCTGCTTTAAAGCCTACCTCCCCTGCATGTCCTTTGCGCCACTCTTTTATTCTAGGAATTCCTTCAGTTATATTCTTGAAACAATTGGAATTGTGTTACTCCTTGCCTAACACACATTCAGTCAGTGCCTGCTTGTGGTGTAAAGATAAAATTCAGATGTCTGGGTTAGAAATCAGGCTCTGCAACTCACTCTTTTGAGGCTCAAACTTTTGAGACTTGGTTTTATTTTTAGACTCTGGTAAAAGGGGTCCCTGCTTTGGAAAGCTCTGTTCTGGCCTTCCTTTGGTCATACCTTTCTTCACAAGATGAAGAGTTCATGTTTTGAGGGGGATGTGCTTACTTTGGGCCTGTATTCCCTTTTAGAACATGCTTTGAATTCCTGGCACCTTCTGCCCAGATTACCTTGTACCTTCTTCCAGGAGCTGCACAGGCCTCTCCGCAGCCTGTCTTCCTGTGGGTAGTGTACAAGACCAAAGTATCCTCCAGGGATAGCTGTTTGATGGGTGTGGACTGGGCTGAGACATGCAAGCTAGGATGTCCATAGACTGCCCACATGCTGTCCCTTGCAGGGTGGGACATAGCCTATGGCGGGATGTGATGGAGGTCGGCTGGAGGGCAGGAGTCCATGACGGTCTTTCCTATGTCTCACTGTCCCTGTATGGAATCGGAGGAATTCCAGAATTTTAAGGCTCATCTGACACGTTTTTATGAAGTTATATTGCTGCAGTAAGAGCAGAGAGGATATTTTATGTGACTGTTCGTTTCCTTGGTTTATAACTTTTGAGTATTTAGACTCACAGTGTGTTGGTCTCCATTTATCTTCTTCCCTAAGCCTTGCATGTGTTACTGGCTATAAAACTGAGATAATTAATAATTGACTCCCTTACAGGCTGATAGTGTAGATTAATTATGATAACAGAATCATAGCACTTTGGTTCTTAGAGATCAGTAAACATAAACTCCCATTAATAATAACAATTTATTCCTCCATTCATTGTTCAAAATATTTTTATCAAGTACTTACAATGGCCCAAGCATGATTTTATGTGAAAAAAGGATTCCTGCGCTCCTAAAGTTTACATCTTAGCAAAGACTTAAACAGAAAAATTGCAAGTTATGCCGAAGGCAATAAAAAGAGATGAAATGACGTGCTGGAGAATGACAGGGAGCAGTGCAGTCGGGAAAGCATTCTCTCGGGTGACAGCTGAGCAATGGTGATGACAAGGACACTCCCCTCCACACGAAAGCTGAAACATGAGAATTCCGTGTAGTGGGAACAGCAGATGCAAAGGCCCTGGGGCATGAATGAGCTCAGTGAGACAGGGGCTGTAAGGCCCACTGTACAGCAGGCAGTGCTTTCCACTGCACCCCAGCTTCACTGGTGTGGCATGAAATAGGCACACAGGGGCAAGGTTATTTAGGTTTAATAGGATAAACAGTTTGCATTTTATCCTGGAGCAAATGGGCCATCATTGGAGGGCTTTAAGCAGAGAAGCGGTATGGCCTAATTCACACTGTTAAAAGCTCAGTCCGGCTGCAATATGGAAAATGATGTTAAAAAGTGGCAAAGGCAATAATGCATGATAAGAGGGCAAGAGTAGAAGTAGAGAAAATAGTGAGAAGACTGATAGAGAAGCCCAGCAACACTGATAGAATGGTCATAGTAATAGGAGTAGAATTGATAATTATAAAAGTAACATTGATATAATATCTGTAATAATAGTAATGTAGAATTACCTTTGTTACATTCTGAATGAATACTGTAGAAATCAATTTTCAGGAAGCCTACTTAAATTCTTGCATCAAAATCCTAATTTTGTCATTGATTTGTTGTTCTGTTAACAAAAATCAAGCTTAAATAAGCAGATCATTTCCCCATTCAGCCCAGGAAGGACCTAGACTTTTCGGAGCTGTGCTTCGTGGCTGTGGAGGGCGTTCAGCCGCACGGAAGGAGGCTCTCCCTCAGTTACCTGATCGCTTTACAGAACCAGCCTCTCTGGGCTGCACATTGTCCTTTGGATCATGCCGTCGGTTGCCCTGGAGAGATTACACCTGGGGGCTTTGTGAGCCAAGCCGCAGAGGCCGCGGTGTCCTTGCGGCTGCTGGTCTGTGTTGCAGCCTCGCACTGTGTGTCGCCAGGTACCTTGTGCTGCCGAAGGATGTGGGAGGCTTGTCCCGAAAACATTGCTTTCCACATTCACCTGCTACAACATATTATTTAAAGCTGTTCAGAGGCAGTGATTCCCCAAGTTGGCACATATGCAAATGCGGGAGATGGTTTTGTCCTCAGGTCCCCTTCCAGAAGCAACACAGTAGTTCTCCCTTATCTGCGGTTTTGCTTTCCGGGTTGCAGTTACCTGCTGTCAGCCGCAGTCTGGAAGGGGATGATCCTCTGGACATACCATCAGAAGGCCAATAGTAACCTAAAACTACATCATTCACCTCACGTCAGAAGGTCAATAGTAGCCTAATGCCCAATAGTCACGCTGCCTGTGTCGTCATCACCTCATCACATAGCCATTTTATGATCTCATATCACAGAAAGGGTGAGTTATGGTACAATAAGATATTTTGAGAGAGACAGACCACATTCACAAAATTTTTATTACAGTATGTTATATGATTGTTCTATTTTGTTATCAGTTATGGTTGTTAATCTCTTAGTGTGCCTAATTTATAAGTTAAACTTTACCACAGGTATGTATGGATTAGAAAAAACAGAGTATATGTAGGGTTTAGTCCTATCTGTGGCTTCAGGCATGCACCAGGGCTGTGGGAACATAACTCCTGTGGATGGCTCGGTGGGTAGGGGAGGGCTGTAACAGATCTGAGTCATTCTGATTTTCTGTGCCCACTGGCAGAGTGAGCATAGCTGCAGGGCATCTCATTAAATGAATGTCCTGCATAAAGTCACGAGAGAGAGATTGCCCCCTAAGAATATTCTAAATCAATGCCATTTTGTACAAAGCGCAAAGTCTGTCTCTTCAGCCAGCCTTTCATTTTAAAGTGAGTCTGCATAGATCAGATTTATTTCTGATTTCTGTTGTGTTGCAAGATGAGTTTCGATTTCATAGCATATCAAATCAGTAAGCTTATGAGGAATTAATATATCACTTAATAGAATCCTATTACAGTCTCTAAAAAATTAGTAAACGAATCCAGATTTCAATCCGGAATTACTCTTACAGTGTTGAACCAATTTGGCTAGATACAGTTAAGAAAAGGCCACCAGAATATAGTGAAAGGAGACACAAAGAATATAAGCAGGAAGAGCTCTGGCACCTTTGCCATCTTTACACTGAAGATTTCAAATTTAAGGGTGTGAAACAATAAGGGCTGGTGAGTGTGTCATTACCTGAAGTTCAAGGTCTGTTTGAAGGTCTTTGCATTTAGATGAAGTCATATATTCTGTTACCTTTAAAACCCTACAAAGAAGTGATAATTTTGAGGTATTTTCCTTCATTTGCATTTCTCTGGGAAGCCAAGTAACTCAGACTATTTTAAAAGCTTTTTATGTCTTTGGAAAGAAAAGAAAGTAGTTTAAAAAGGACACAGTGTTCATACAAATTCTAATGATCACCTAATAATATAAAGCACCATCTACATTGTAGGAAATTTTCAACATAGGAAATCTGGTATTCTTCTAAGGAGCCAAAAAGTTCAATTAAAATTTTATTCCTGGCATGACCTAGATTCCACTCTACGAATTCTTTTTAGTAGACTAATCCTACAATGGGTAGACTACAGACTTCTGTTTTGTTTTTTCTTCCCCTAAAAATGTTGTTTTTCTCTCCCTTTCTCCCATTCTCTTTTTTCTTACCTCCTCTCCCTTTTCAAATTTACTTTAAATCCTAAAAATGTTTTTGTAAAAGTCTCCATGAGTTCAAATTCCTATCTTTGCTCCCAATAAAAAAACATACATTTGTTGCTGTTTAACGCTGGATATTTTTAACGTAAACATTTACAGTGGTATTGACCCTTTCATAAACTATCTGTATTAGAGTCAATATAGACTTGGATAAAGGATATTAAATCTATGAGTAAAAGCAGATAGTTATAATAATGTATCCCCTTGGCTAACAGACACAGCTAGATTTACAGTGTATTTATTCTTTTACTCATTCAAGACACTTCTTTATTGTTTGCTCTGGTAAATGGGACGCCAGGGATAAAAAGAGGACTATGACAGTTCTTGCCCTCCAGGAACTCGTATTCTGGCCAATCTCTTCTTCCAAAGGTCATTTTTGAAGATTATAAAAATAACTTAGAATTTCTTTAAAAGAATAAAAATATTCAGTGTAAATGTAGAATATATAATTTTAATATTATGGACTGTATTCCCTATGCTTACGTTGCATCCCCATGACTTATTGATTTTATAACTGGAAGTTTGCACCTCTTTATCCCTCTCACCTATTCTACCACCCTCCTCCCCTATGACAACCACCAGTTCCCTGTCTTTATGTCTATTTCTGCTTTGTTCCTTTGTTTATTTTTTTAGATTCCACACATTAGTGAAATTAAATGGTGTTTGTCTTTCTGTATCTGACTTGTTACACTTAGCATAATATCTTCCAAGTCCATCCGTGTTCTCAGAAATGGCAAGATTTCATTCGTTTTTTTTAATGGCTGAGTGATATTCCATTCTATGTTTGTACCATTCATTCATCCGTGGATGCTTAGGCTGCCTCCAAATCTTGGCTAATGTAAATGCTACACTTAACATAGTGGTACGTTTGTCTTTTGAAATACTGATTTTATTTTCTTCAGGTAAATTCCCAGAAGTAGAATTACTGGGTTGTATGGTATTTCTATTCTTAATTTTTTAATGACCCTTCATACTGTTTTATAGTAGCTGAACCAATTTATCTTCCCACCAGCTGTGCACAAGGGTCACCCTTTCTCCACATCCTCACTAATACTTGTTATTTCTTGTCTTTTGGTTAGTAGCCATTATTCTGACTGGTATGAGGTGATTCCTCATGGTGGTTTTGATTTGCATTTCCCTGATGATTAGTGACGTGGAGCATTTTTTCCTGTGCCTTTTGGCCATCTGTATGTCATCTTTGGAAAAATGTCTATTCAGGTTGTCTGCCTGCTTTTTAATTGTATTATTTGTTTTTTTGTTTGCTTTTTGGTGTTGAGTTGTATGAGCTCTTTATATATTTTGGACAGTAACCCCTTATTAGATATCATTGGCATTCATCTTCTTCCATTCAGTAGGGGGCCTTTGCATTTCACTGATGGTGTCCTTTGCTGTGCAGAAGCTTTTGGTCCCCCTTGTTTTGCTTGCTTCCCTTGCCTGGTAGACACAGCCAGAAAAAAGTTGCTAATGTCGATGTTTAGGAGTTAACTGCCTGTGTTTTCTAGAATTGTTTTTTTTAGTTTACAAAATACATTTTCAGTAAAGAATCTGGAAGTTTCCAAATGTGTTAATCAGTTCCAGCGAGAGAGCAACTTTAAGTTTATGTAATGAATTTCAAGATGCACTAAATTATTCCTGAGTTATATTTAGATGCTATAAAATATGTCGCTTCAGTTAATCCTTGACAAAAGAATGAAACCTTTTGAATGAATAAATTCTTATATAGCAAATATTGGGAATAAATTGAACAGGCTGCCCTGATTAATTCCATTTTCTAAATATAATGAAATCCTTTTTTTAACAAAGGCAAAGCAGTCTGAAAATTACAGTTCATGGGACTCTATGGTGGTGATATAATTGTTTCAATGTATAACTTTTGTATTTGGTATATTTAAGGACTCAGGGTCCATAAATTACATGAAAATATATTTTCCTCATCCCTATTTAATAAAAAAAAAATCATCAATAAATTATTCATTCTTAGAAATGCATAGTATATTACCGATCTAAGGAGTGAATAACTATTATGTTTCTTGTGGAATTATATTCTGAGTTTGTATAAAAGGAAATAGGCAAATATTTCTGTAACCATTATAACTGTCTTAATTCATGAATTTTGATGTAGAAATATGACTTTTTAAAATTATTAAAGTATCATTGATAAACAATCTTTTGATGGTTTCAAATACACAACACAGTGATTCAACATTCATCCATATTATCAAGTCCTCACCCCCTCTAGTGCGGTCACTGTCCATCAATGTTGTAAGAGGCTATAGTCATTAACTGTATTCTCCATGCTGTCCTACTGCCCCTGTGACCAACGTATATTGTGACTGCACATTATTGTGCCCCTTAATCCCCTTCCCCAAGTGGGCCATCTGCAGGCCGCGCTGCAGGAAGGAGCCTCGGGGTGTGTGCCAGCAGGGGGGTCGGAGTGTCTGGGGCTCCCAAGAGTTCCCAACCTGTTGGGCTGAGGGTGGGCAGGAGAGGTATCGTCCACCTGTCCTTTCTCTGAAGCAGCGAGCTCTGTCTAACCCTTGCCTCCTTGGGGCACCTCCCACTGTTGGGAAGTCTTTCAAACTGCCCACTTTGCTTCTGTCTCAGGGGGGCCGGTAGAGCGTGCCTGTTCTCCTGGAATCTCAGCCTCCCTGAGTGTTCCGCCTGTCTCTGGTGTCCAGCTGACCTCCAGAGCACCGTGTCATGTGGGCTTGTGCTCCCAGAGCAGATCTCCAGGGCCAGGAGTTCAGCAATCCTGGGCTCCTACTCCCTCCTGCTCTGTTCCTCTTCCTCTCGCCTGTGGGCTGGCGTAGGGGGAAGTCTTGGTTGGGTCCCGCCGTGGCCGGGCCGCTGCGCCTGGGGAGGTCTCTCCCTGCGCACTAGGTGAAGCACCAGGAGAAACCTCAGCCTGGGCAGGGGAGGGTTCTTGACTCTGGACAAGAAAGAATTCTTGAACTGGTTGGACCAGTCATAGGAAAGGAAGGAATTCATTAAACGAGAGTAGTAGGGAGTGGTAGCTGCCCTCTAGGCGGCTGAGAACAGGGAGAGATCCAGGACGAGCACCCAAAAGATGATGCCGGGGTTCTTTTTTACAGAGTTGAAGAATGAACTTCACACATACTCAAGGTAATCAAGCAAGAAAGAGGCTTTTTATTGGTAGAAAGAAGTAAAGACACAAAACTAGGCATTTACTGGGAGAGGCAAGGCTGCCGTTTATGGGCTTAGGTCTAGGGATTTTATGCCTGTTGCATCGGTGAGGGAGAGAAACTGTTTCTATAGGTTCCTGTCAGAATGCCAGCTATATTTTAGCCAATCATACTAAAGGTCATTTCTATTTTTACCTAGTATGCCTGGGTCAAGCTGCATGAGCTACAGTGACTAAATAGTCAATGAAAACAGTTCTTTATCAGGGAGGTTCAGTGAGAACCTTCTTATACATTGTTGCATTGTTTCAGCGGCAAGTCTCTTGGTTCTCACATTCCCAGGGTCCTTAGTAAGCAGCTCGAGCGCTTGGGCCTTCCCAGGGCCCTTATCTGGCTCTAACTGGACAGGGGCTGCCCTCCTGCCCTTCCCTGTCTCACTGCCAGATCTCAGCTTGGCCACTTTGCCCTTTTCTGTGAGGTCTTCTCTTCTTCCCCAGATGTAAGGTAGCCAGGTCTGCAGTCTTCCAGTCATTTTCAGGTTTAGTTATATTCACTGTATTTTTGTATTTTACGTGTTTTGGGGAGGAGGTTTCTGCCTTGCCTTCTTATTCCGTCATCTTTTTCCTCAGGAATCCCGGCAACAAGCTTTTGATTTAAGAGCATACAAAGACGACTTTGAACAGGTCAAGATGATGAATTAGGGCATGTCAAAACCACAGAGCCTAATTGTACCCATTTCTTGTAGGACTCCGAATCAATCTGTTTCAACATTAAGCAACTTTTATGTAGTGTGTTTTTTTTTGCTCAAAATGTATGAAAATAAGTTTTACACAAAGCTTGCTGTAGTGAAAAACATACTGGCATATTGTGAGTAATTTTTTAGCATTCTAGTTAGGTAATTGTTATGTGAAGAGATATGTTATCCTGTCTCTGTCTTGAGGGGACTTAATTAATGCTTGTGACGAAGGTGTCTTGTATGTGGAAAGCTCAAATTATGAAATTCATCAAATGCCACCTGCCTTTATTTTAACAGATATTAGCAGAGTGGTGCATAATTTCCTCCCTTTTGAATAATAAACATAGATGTGTATTGTGTGACTTGTTATGACCTGAAGTGTGATAGTATAATTCATCTCTAGAATATTCTTTGGAGGTTTGGGGACAGCAATTGAGGAGGAATGAATAGTAAGTTACCTTTCTTTTGATTCTTATTAAGTGAAAAAATATTATTTACTTTTTTTTTTTCAAAAGCCATCAAGGGTCTTTTTATTCATCAGAGCAACAGTTAGGATTCTAAGGGAAAACAAAATCGAGTGGAATTATAAATGTGCTAAAAGAAAATAACCGTCAACCTAGAATTCTACACCCACTGAAATATTTCTCAGGAAGAGTGCACAGTATAACTTTTCAAATTCAAAATTCAAAAACAACTAAAATTACATAATGTATTGTTTGGCCTTCCTGTATATGTGGATAAAATTTTATTTAAAAAGTAAGGGAATAATAAACACAAAATTGGGGGTAGTGGTTACCTCTGAAGTATGGGGGTCAGAGGTAGGGAAGGGGTATATAGAGGAAGGTGAATCAGAGTTAATCTTCCATTTCTTGGGTTGAATGGGGGCTGTCACAGGTGCTCAATGTATTTATAAAAACAAATTAATTAGAAAATAAAAGTCGACCATGCACTGCATTAATGATGACTGTTGTTGTGATGTAGGATTATACGTCACCCCATCTGGTACCCCTGAGTTCCTGAAGGTACACCAGGGTGGAAAAAGAACTGAAATGTAGTCTCGGACCAAAGGTCCCTGTGTTGTAATTGGTCCTGCTATGCTGCCTCCCACCCACCTGAAACATACGGTTTCCTCTTTCTGGTCCTTAAAAATCTCATGCAACTTTTGGGTTCTCACTGGTTTAAGATTAGTTACTTTTATATCACGTTCTTCCAAAGCTTTTTCAGGTACTTTTTATTTCCACTGGTGAATATGCTGGGTATAGAGGGGAGACAATGAAGAGAAGTAAATGACAGGGCCTTAGAATCAAAAGAAACAATGCATACTGAACCGTCACTCCTTGACTTACAGTTTAGGAAACTAATGTCCAGAGAATTTAAATGCCTGACCACATCCGTACATATTTGTGAATCTAACACAAGAAATCAGGTGCTCTAAATCCTAGTCAAGGAACACACAATACTAACAAATTTGAGATCGGAAACAGATAATTTATGTACTTTTGGAAGGTTTTTTTTTTTGTATAGATTATGCCTATTAACTTATTATAAAGCCTCTGTAGGCCATAGCAAGCTGCTGAACTGTTTTACCTTCTGTCATACCATGATAGGTTAAAAATTGTAGGCCCACAATTTGATTTTCCGGTAAGAAATTAATATGCCACAAAAAAAGAAGTCATGAAGTATTTTGTAGGCTTGGTCTTTAGTGGGTATAATATCTTGTTAGAGTAAGGAATTTCTACTTCGTGGTTGATTTTGGATAATGAACAAAGCAGTATACATCAATAAAAAGCCCTTTGCAAACAAAGGAGCATGACTCATTGAATATTGGAAATTTCTGGGAAACATTTCTAGATTGGCAGCCATTGGTGTGTTTGACTATTCAACATTGCATATGTAATATCAAAATCTCAGTCTGACATCTAAGGAAAACATTACTGGCAATTTCCGTTACGATTAAAGCAATTTACTGGAATTATATCAAGTAAAAAAAATCCTATTAGTGATCGGAAACCCTGGAAGATGGAGGTCATAAAACATAGATACCACCTTACTTCACATTTTTCTGGCCCATTTATCAGCCAGGCTGCCCAAATTAACATAATTGGTATAGTTATTCACATACTCAACAAATAAATCTGCTTATCTTCTGCAGTGCTATGTAGTAGGCACTGGAAATACCCAGTGAGCAGGATGAATGGGACCCCCCAGCATCACGAATCTCATAGTCTAGGGTGGGAGATAGACAACGAAGACTTGGAAATATATAATTTCAGGGAGCGATCTATTCTATGATAAAAATTTGGAGTAAAAGTTTGGAGGGTTCCTGGGGAGGAAGGGAGGAAAGTTAAATAGAATAGGTGGTCAGGGAAGCTTTCTCTGAAAAGGAGCCAGTAGAGCAGAGTCCTGAGTAAGTGAGTAAACAGGCCGAGTAACGACATCGTGGAAGAATATTCCAAAGAGAAAATAGCATGAGCAAAGGTCCTGCACGGCAATGAGCCTGGCCTACTGGAGGATCAGGGAGGAGGCTGGCATGGAGTGAACAGGCAAAATGCTATGAAATTAGATTGAGAGGTAGCCAGGGGCCAGATCAGCTGGGGAGAGTGCAGGTCATGGTAAGCATTTGAAGTCAGTCCCCGTCTTCTCAGAGGTTTCTCTTTTAAATCCTGTGGCATCTGTAGATAGATATGAAATAGTTATCTATGCACTATTTTGAGTAAGAATTTCTGAGTAAGCACTTTGAATATTTGCTTTTGCAAGTCTGAGGACAAGGGTCATCTGTTGAGAGGAAGGTGGGTAACAGGGTGTTAAGGCTGAACTGTGTGTCACCAAAATCCTCCATGCAAGTCCTAACCTCAATACCTCAGAATGTCAGTGTATGTGAAAATGGGGTCTTTAGAGAGGTAATTAACTTAAAATGAAATCATTAGGATGGGCCCTAATTTGACATGGTTGATGTCTTTATAAGAAGTGTTTAGGACACAGAGAGGTAAAGAGGGAAAACTGTGAAGACACAGGGAGAGGACAGCCACCTACAAGCCAAGAAGGGGCCTCAGAAGAAACCGACCTCGTCAACACCTTGATCTCAAACTTCTAGTCTGTGGAGCTGTGAGGAAATAAACTCTCCTTGGAGCCACCCAGCACGTTAGTTATGGTAACCCTAGCAAACTGATGCATCTGGGGTCTTCAAAATTTTATGGTTGTGGTAGTCAGCCCCCCACAGTGGCCCCCAGTAGCCCCTGCCTCCTGGTATTCCCACCTTTTGTGTGATTCATGTAACCCACAGAAAACGGTGACTCCCAAGGCTAGGGCGTAAGTAAGATTGTGGCTTCCGCCTTGCGTTCTCTGGGCTATTCACTCTGGAAAAAGCCAGCTGCCATGTTACAAGGACACAGTAGCCATCCTATAAAGAGGTACACTCGTCAAGGAGCTGAGGCCTCCTGACAACAGCCAGGCAAGTGATTGAGGAGCCTGAGAAGAGTAGCAGACACTGAACTCTGGCTGACATCCTGATGGCAACCTCACGAGAGCTCTTGAGCCAGAACCACGCGGCCAAGCTGCTCCCCAGTTCCTGACCCAGAGACAGTTTAATGATAAATGTATATTGTTGTAAGCTGCTCAGCCTGGGGGAATCTGTTACACTGCAACAGAAGAAGTGCTACAATAATTAAAGAGAAAGGAACTGAACAAAATAAATACATTCTTTCTCGTGAATCCGAAAGTAGGTCACTGGAATTTCATTCAGTCTGAATTAAAGGAAAAGATTGGAGCTTCACTGCGAAGAGAAATCCCGAGCCTAAAATGACCTTCCAAGGGCCTGACTGAAATTCTGGGTAGGGTCTTTGAAAGTTGGGCTTCCTGAGAATTCTGGAAGCATTTCTAATATTAATAATAACACCTACAATTTATTTAACTGTAATTTTAAACACATGTTCACATGTGTTTAATTTAATCTGTAAGGGGGCAATTCTTCAGTTTCCTAGAATTTTTATAGTTTTTTAAAACTGCCAGGGCTGCTCCCCATGGAACGAGGTCAAAGGTTGTTTTTTCAATGGTGTAGATGACGCCTCGGCAAAGTAAAATAAGCCCCTCTCCCATCTTAACATGGCTTTTAATTTTGATTAAACTGCTTATACCAAGAAACGAGCAATTGAAAGTGTCTTCATATAATTAAAGCAGATATGTTGACTGCGATATGAGTATTTGGCACTGAAACTCTACCTTAATTACCAAATTGTGATTTGAGACAAATGAGATGTCTGTTGGCTATAAGTGATTACAGCTTTTACAAAATGCAAATGAAGTGTACTCATTGATAAGGTTAATTTGGATTTGTCATTCTCCTTTTGAATTTTAAAAGAAAGTTTATTTGATTTCAAAGCAGCATCATCTCTTGTCATTACTAGGTTCATTAATTCAGTTGTCTTATGCTATTTTAGGTGAGGATAATGTACATGGTGGGACGATAAAGCAGGATAGTAAAATGAAGACGCTTGCTGTTTTAGCTGCATACAGCACTTTTTTTTTTTTTAATAATTTATTTTATTTTAGTATCATTAACCTACAATTACATGGGCAATACCGTGATGATTGAACTCCCCCCATCACAAGGTCCCCCCCACCAACCCCACCACAGTCACTGTCCATCAGCGTAGTGAGATGAGAATCGCTACTTGTCTTCTCTGAGCTGTACAGTACCCCCCGTGCCCCCCCACCCTATGTCTGCCAATCGTAATGCCCCTTTTACCCTCTTATCCCTCCCTTCCCATCCATCTCCCCAGTCCCTTTCCCTTTGGTAACTATTAGTCCATTCGTGGGTTCTGTGAGTCTGCTGCTGTTTTGTTCCTTCATTTTTTTATTTTTTTTTATTTTTTCTTTGTTCTTATACTCCACATATGAGTGAGATCATTTGGTACTTGTCTTTTTCGGCCTGGCTTATTTCACTGAGCATAATACCCTCTAGCTCCATCCATGTTGTTGCAAATGGTAGGATTTGTTTCTTTCTTATTGCTGCGTAATATTCCATTGTGTATATGTACCACATCTTCTTAATCCATTCATCTACTGATGGGCACTTAGGTTGCTTCCATTTCTTGGCTATTGTAAATAGTGCTGCAATAAACATAGGGGTGCATGTGTCTTTCTCAAACTGGGCTGCTGCATTCTTGGGGTAAATTCCTAGGAGTGGGATTCCTGGGTCAAATGGTATTTCTATTTTGAGTTTTTTGAGGAACCTCCATACTGCTTTCCACAATGGTTGAACTAATTTGCATTCCCACCAGCAATGTAGGAGGGTTCCCCTCTCTCCACATCCTCGCCAACATTTGTTGTTGTTTGTGTTTTGGATGTTGGCCATCCTTACTGGTGTGAGGTGATATCTCATTGTGGTTTTAATCTGCATTTCTCTGATGATTAGCGATGTGGAGCATTTTTTCATGTGCCTGTTGGCCATCTGAATTTCTTCTTTAGAGAAGTGTCTATTCATGTCCTGTGCCCATTTCTTAATTGGGTTATTTGCTTTTTGTTTGTTAAGGTGCGTGAGTTCTTTGTATATTTTGGATGTCAACCCCTTATCAGATACATCATTTATGAATATATTTTCCCATATTGTAGGATGTCTTTTTGTTCTACTAATGGTGTCCTTTGCTGTACAGAAGCTTTTCAACTTGATATAGTCCCATTTGTTCATTTTTGCTTTTGTTTCCCTTGCCCGGGGGGATATGTTCATGAAGAAGTCACTCATGTTTATGTCCAAGAGATTTTTGCCTATGTTTTTTTCTAAGAGTTTTATGGTTTCATGACT
>JAQQAC010014596.1:10247509-10412370 GCA_029783875.1 Phataginus tricuspis | reverse complement strand
TAGATTGCTTTAGGTAGTATTGCCGTTTTGACAATATTTATTCTTCCTATCCAAGAGCATGGGATGCATTTCCATTTGTTAGTGTCTTCCTTAATTTCTCCTAGGAGTGTCTTGTAGTTTTCAGAGTACAGGTCTTTCACTTCCTTCGTTAGGTTTATTCCTAGGTATTTTATTCTTTTAGGTGCAATTGTGAATGGAATTGTTTTTCTGATTTCTCTTTCTGTTAGCTCATCATTAGTGTATAGGAAAGGAACAGATTTCTGTGTGTTAATTTTATATCCTGCAATTTTGCTGATTCAGATATTAGTTCTAGTAGTTTTGGAGTGGAGTCTTTAGGGTTTTTTATGTACAGTATCATATCATCTGCAAATAGTGACAATTTGACTTCTTCTTTACCAATCTGGATGCCTTGTATGTCTTTGTTTTGTCTGATTGCCGTGGCTAGGACCTCCAGTACTATGTTGAATAACAGTGGAGAGAGTGGGCACCCCTGTCTTGTTCCCGATCTTAGATGAAAAGCTTTCAGCTTCTCGCTGTTAAGTATGATGTTAGCTGTGGGTTTGTCATATATGGCCTTTATGATGTTGAGGTACTTGCCATCTATACCCATTCTGTTGAGAGTTTTAATCAAAAATGGATGCTGAATTTTGTCAAATGCTTTTTCAGCATCTATGGAGATGATCATGTGGTTTTTGTTCTTCTTTTTATTGATGTGATGGATGATGTTGATGGATTTTCGAATGTTGTACCATCCTTGCATCCCTGGGATGAATCCCACTTGATCATGGTGTATGATCCTCTTGATATATTTTTGAATTCGGTTTGCTAATATTTTGTTGAGTATTTTTGCATCAACATTCATCAGGGATATTGGTCTGTAATTTTCTTTTTTAGTGAGGTCTTTGCCCGGTTTTGGTATTAGAGTGATGCTGGCTTCATAGAAAGAGTCTGGAAGTATTCCCTCCTCTTCTATTTTTTGGAAAACTTTAAGGAGAATGGGTGTTATTTCTTCTCTATATGTCTGGTAGAATTCAGAGGTGAATCCATCAGGTCCAGGGCTTTTGTTCTTGGGTAGTTTTTTGATTACCGATTCAATTTCGTTGCTGGTGATTGGTCTGTTTAGTTTTTCTGTTTCCTGCTTGGTGAGTCTTGGAAGGCTGTATTTTTCTAAGAAGTTGTCCATTTCTTCTAGGTTTTGGAGCTTGTTAGCATATAGATGCTCGTAATATTCTCTTATAATTCTTTGTATTTCTGTGGGGTCCGTCGTTATTTTTCCTTTCTCATTTGTGATTCTGTTTATGTGTGTAGTTTCTCTTTTTCTCTTAATGAGTCTGGCTAGGGGTTTATCTATTTTGTTTATTTTTTCAAAGAACCAGCTTTTGGTTTCATTGATTTTTTCTATTGTTTTATTCTTCTCAATTTTATTTATTTCTTCTCTGATCTTTATTATGTCTCTCCTTCTGGTAACTTTGGGCCTCATTTGTTCTTCTTTTTCCAATTTCAATAATTGTGTCCTTAGACTGTTCATTTGGGAATGTTCTTCCTTCTTTAAATGGGCCTGGATTGCAATGTACTTTCCTCTTAAGACTGCCTTCGCTGCGTCCCACAGAAGTTGTGGCTTTATGTTGTTGTTGTCATTAGTCTCCATATATTCTTTGATTTCTGTTTTGATTTGGTCGTTAACCCATTGATTCATTAGGAGAATGTTGTTAAGTCTCCATGTATTTGTGAGCCTTTTTGATTTCTTTCTGAAATTTATTTCTAATTTTATACCTTTGTGATCTGAGAAGTTGGTTGGTAAGATTTCAATATTTTTGAATTTACTGAGGTTATTTTTGTGGCCTAGAATGTGGTCTATTCTGGAAAATGTTCCATGTGCACTTGAGAAGAATGTGTATCCTGCTGCTTTTGGGTGCAGAGTTCTGTAGATATCTGTTAGGTCCATCTGTTCTAGTGTGTTGTTCAGTGCCTCTGTGTCTTTACTTATCCTCTGCCTGGTTGATCTATCCTTTGGAGTGAGTGGCGTGTTAAAGTCTCCTAGAATTATTGCATTGCTGTCTATTTCCTCCTTCACTTCTGTTAGTATTTGTTTCACATATGCTGATGCTCCTGTGTTGGGTGCATATATGTTTATAATGGTTATATCTTCTTGTTGGACTGACCCCTTTATCATTATGTAATGTCCATCTTTATCTCTTGCTACTTTCTTCATTTTGAAGTCTATTTTATCTGATACAAGTACTGCAACACCTGCTTTTTTCTCTTTGTTGTTTGCTTGAAATATTTTTTTCCATCCCTTCACTTTTAGTCTGTGTATATCTTTGGGTTTAAGGTGAGTCTCTTGTAAGCAGCATATAGATGGGTCTTGCTTTTTTATCCACTCTGTTACTCTGTGTCTTTTGATTGGTGCATTCAGTCCATTTACATTTAGGGTGATTATTGATAGATATGTACTTATTGCCATTGCAGGCTTTAGATTCGTGGTTACCAAAGGTTCAAGGGTTGCTTCTTTACTATCTAAGAATCTAACTTAACTTTCTTGTTAAGTTATTGTGTGCGCCGTCTGATGTTTCTTTATCTCTCCCTTCCTATTCTTCCTCCTCTTTTCTTTATATATTAGGTGTTTTATTCTTTGCCTTTAGTTAGTATTTGGGTGGTCTGCTTTCTTTGCTATGCTTTTATTTTCTCTGGTGACCTCTTTTTAGTCTTAGGGATGTTCCCCTCTAGATCAGTCCGTTTAAGATATTCTGTAGTGGTGGTTTATGGGTGGCAAATTCTCTCAACTTTCTTTTATCTTGAAATTGTTTAATCCCTCCGTCATATTTAAATGATAATCGTGCTGGATACAATATTCTTGGTTCGAGGCCCTTCTGTTTCATTACGTTAAATATATCATGCCATTCTCTTCTGGCCTGTAAGGTTTCTGTTGAGAAGTCTGATGACAGTCTGATAGGTTTTCCTTTGTAGGTGATCTTTTTCCTCTCTCTAGCTGCCTTTAATACTCTGTCCTTGTCTTTGATCTTTGCCATCTTGATTATTATGTGTCTTGGTGTTGTCTTCTTTGGGTCCCTTGTGTTGGGAGATCTGTGGGCTTCCGTGGACTGTGAGACTATTTCCTTCCCCAGCGTGGGGAAGTTTTCGGCAATTATTTCTTCAAAGACACTTTCTATCCCTTTTTCTCTCTCTTCTTCCTCTGGTACTCCTATAATGCGAATATTGCTACGCTTCGATTGGTCACAGAGTTCTCTTAATATTCTTTCATTCTTAGAGATCCTTTTATCTCTCTCTGCCTCAGCTTCTTTGTATTCCTGGTCCCTGTCTTGTAATTCCTTGATCATGTCTTGAACCTGATTCAATCTGCTGTTGAGCCCTTCGATGGCTTGTTTCATTTCTGCATTATCTTTCCTCACTTCCCTCACTTCCTCCCTCAGCTCTTGCACATTTTTCTGTAGATCTGTCAGCATGGCTATGACTTTTATTCTGAATTCTTTTTCTGGAAGACTGTGAATGTCCATTTCTCCAGATTCTTTCTCTGGCGTGGTGTTTGTCTGAAGCTTTGTCTGTATCATATTCTTCTGTCTTCTCATGACTGTAGAATTGGTTGTTGGTAGCAAGGAGAGATAAGAAAGGAGAGACAAGAAAAAAAAGAGATTTCTACTAATAATATAAAAGTATAAGGAGAGAGAGAGAAGGGAAAAGAAAAGAAAGAAAAAGAAAAGGCAGCAACACCTAAAAGAAAACAGCAAGAACAACAACAAAACAAAACAAAACAAAACAAAACAAAACAAAACAACAAAAAAAAAACACCAAAAAGCCCACCGGGGTGGTTTCTGTGCGAATGCTGTAGGTGGCGCTATTGCTCCGCTATTCCAGAGCCGTGGCCACGTCGCTCCACACGGCCCTTTAAATCTGTGGCTGGGTGAGAATGGATGGGAGGCTGTTGAAAGAGAGGGAAAGAAAAAAAAGAAAAGAAAGGGGAGAAAAAACAAAAACAAAACAAAAAACAAACAAACAAAAAAAAAAGCCACCGGGCGTGGGTTCTGCGCGAGTGCTGTAGGTGGCGCTGTTGCTCCACTATTCCAGCGCCACTATAGTTCTAGCTGGGTTGGAAACAATGGGAAGCTGTTGATCTCCGTGAGGGTCTCAACGGCGGGCACTCTTTCCCAGTCGCCAGCTACGGGGTCCAAAGCTCCCCAGGACTCCCAGCGTGCTGGGCTCAGTTCGCGGGGCTATCCGGCCCCTCTACTGAGCTCCTGTCTCTTTAAGACCGCTGGGGTAGAGCGCACGCTTTTCTTCCCCTTTTTCTCCTTTCTTTTTCCTTCCCGGAGCCTGCCGCGGGCAACTTGCACGTTCCCGGCTGGGACCCTGTGCCCTCTGTCCCTCCAATCTCCGCTACACCGCAGATCTCCACCACCGGAGCGCTGGGGGAGAGGGGCGCTCGGTCCGCTCGCGGCTCCGTACCTTACCCGCCTTGCCGGAACTCCCGCCGGAGTGCTGGGGTGGAGGGGCGCTCCGGGCCCAGACTTCCCCTGGCTCCCGGCTCTGAATCCTCTCCTCCCGCCGGAGCGCTGGGGGAGAGGAGCGCTCGGTCTGCTCGCGGCTCCGTACCTTACCCGCCTTGCCGAGACTCCCGCCGGAGTGCTGGGGTGCAGGGGCGCTCTCGTCTCGCTGGATCGTGTTTCCGTCCCGCCTCGCCGGGTGCGGCGTGTCTGGCCGCTGGAGCTCTGGGCGGGGGAGCGCTCGGTCCCACCAGATCGCCGCCCGTCCGCCTCACCGGCTGCCAAGTTCTCACAGGTGTAGCTGTACGCTGAGCACTTTCCTGTGTATTCTGGTCTCTCTTTTAGGGATAGTTGTATTTGCTGTATTTTCGTGAATAAATATAATGTTGGGAGGAATTTTTCTGCTAGTCCGTTCAAGACGCCATATTCCCCGCATACAGCACTTTTAAATGTAGCCCCAGCAGTCTGGGCTGGGAGAGGGTCAATCGTGGAGGCGGCTGAGGACAAACAGCAGAGTCCAGCATAAACTAGAAGGAAGGTGAGCTCTGCATTGCCCCAGCCCCAAGGTGTGATGATGGGGGCTGGCGTAGCTCATCGAAGCACAGGGGCAAACGAACGCAAAGTAGGGAGAAGAGACCCAAAGATAAGTGTGAGCCAGGAAGGAGAAAGGCACAAGTTAAAGAACAGGTACCACGATACTGAATCCAATTTATAAATGCGTCATTACACGAATCAAAGAGTGGACGGAGTAGGGAAAGTGACAGACAATATTTTTGTAGCAGATGTATGTGAGGCAGGATGGTAGACCATTGAGAGCATCCTTGTTGGAGTCCCATCAGCTTTGGCTTAACCTCTGGCTCTACTGTTTTACTAATCAATAGTGTGATCTTGGCTGGTTATGATATGTTACATGACACCTGGCCCTAGACTCACGGGTAAGAGGTGCCAACCGTGCTCTTCCTAGTACATTTCTGGGTTAGAAGCTCAGATTCTCTATTGACTACATCTTTTTCCTTTTTTGGAATTTGCTTCCTTTGGTATCAAGATCTGCTTGAAATCCAGTTCTCTAAGGCTGGCTTCATTTATCGTGTGTAGAAGATGATAGCTTATAGCTAGCAGGCATCTTTATGTCTCCAAAGGAACATAATACCCTTGCAATACTTTGAGTTCCGCTAATTAAAAGGACTCATATAAAGGAGACATTTAAATAATAACCTGATTTTTAAATCTATTTTCCAAATGTAACCGTATGTGCGTCCATGACGTACGTTTATTAGTTTCCTATTGCCGCTGTAACCAAGACCACCAATTTAGTGCCGTACAAAGACATGAATGTATTCCCTTGCAGTTCTGGAGGCCAAAAATCCTAAAGTGAGTTGGCAGGGTCCTGCTCCTTCTGGAGGCTCTAGAGGAGAACCTGTTGCCTTACCTTTTCTAGTTTCCAGCAGCTGCCTGCTCTCCTTGGCTTCCAGCTCTGCCCTCCACCTTCAAGCCCAGTAGTGCAGCATCTTTCAATCTCTCTCTCCCACTGGCTCTGCTGCTGTCGTCACCGTTCCCCTGACTCCGACCTGCCTGCTTTCCTCTTATAAGGAGCCTGGTGATTACATCGGGCCCACCTGGATAGTTTAGCCTAATCCACCCATCTCAAGATCCCTAACTTCACCAATCTGCAGTTTCTTTTGCCATGTAGGGTAACATACTTACAGGCGCTGGGGCTGAGGATGTGGCCATCTGTGGGAACCATTATCCAGCCTGCCACAGCCTACTGACTGCATATAGGCAGGCAGAAGGAATTCTCTTTTTTTTGTTGTTCTACTCAAGCCTATTGATTAAAATGTTGATCTCATCCAGAAACAGACCCTCACAGACACACCCCCAGAATGATTTTTGATCAAATGTCTGGGCACCCAGTGGCCCAGTCAAGTTGATGCATAAACATCATAATTATGAATATAGTTCATATTCTAAACACCATCATAATATATCAATTTGGTTATTTACTGTCCTGATCCAAATGCCTGCACACTGAGATGTCGAGTGGCTTGCCATATTCCATGGACGAACACCACAGTATTCCCTCTGTCACTGTTGGGGAAATTTAGTGACATGATACTGATTAAATTGTGGCTCTGAAGCCTAGTAAAACTAGAGTAATGAATAGCTGTTTTCTCCCTCTGTCACAAGTACTCTTCTGTGATATGAGTAATTTGAAGTGTACCTTTCAAATGCGGAAGGAAGACAATCCAGGAGACAAAGTAGAAAGATATGCTTTAGAGACAGGAGGCTTGGGAGGTGGCAGTACCGAAGTCTTGGAAGCTTGACTGTAGCCTTAGGTTGTCCTCAGTTTACGTCCAATTTTGAATCTCAGTGCCTTGAAAGCCATGCAGATCAGGGCCCTAATTTGCTCAGAGGAAAAACATGAGCAATCTGAACCAATGTTCATTTGTGAGGTCAAAGCTTTGAACAGAAATTGCCAAGGAGGCCTATTATTAGTTCGCTTTGTTAAAATTACATATGTTAATTACTGGAAAGAATACATATGGGTAACTTGAGAAGATCTCCATGCCCCCTCTCCCCCTCCCAAAGCAAACACAACCAAACGAAAAAGAGGTCACTTTTTGTATTAACAGAATAGTGTTCGGTGTTTGTCAATGAAACTTTCTTTAGCCTTTTAGACTTATCCTTACTAAACCCCAGGCATCCTGGGGAGATTGAAACTATTATCAGCCACTAAAAACCGGTTTATTCTATTTCTAGTCATTCATTCATATAATCGTTTGTTCATTATCCATTTATCGAAAGTCTATTACTTAGTTTCACATTCAACTAATATAGTTTAGTCACAGACTAAGAGTCAAGCGCCAGATGATCCCATACGAAGATGAATGTAACGTAGTTTTTGCCTTTTGATAGCTAGTGCTCCTTTAAGAATATATAACGAATGTAAGAATTAATTCAAATCTAAGTGGTAGGGACATTGGCATTTAGTTTCATTAACTATCGGGCAACTGTGCATAGACACTAACTTCTCGTGGCTCTGGCTTGCTTCATCTTCCCTTCACTCTTTCCCCTGAGGGGCCTTCTAATCTCGCTTTTTATCTTACATGGTTTTTCTTCCCTGATTCGTTTTGCACAGGCTCCATAGATCCACTGACTGATGTGGTTCCCAGAAGTCATCTATCTGTGCTTAGATCAGTGACTTGACCAAGTCCTCATCACACAGCCACTTCTGCACCCAATGTGCCACTGCCCCACACGGACAGTTAGACCACTGTGCAGTGTGGCAGCCACCAGCCACACGTGACTTCTGAGCACTGGACATGTGACTGGTCCAAAGTGACAAACCCGCACCAGATTTCAAAGAGGTAGAATGGGAAAAAGAAAGTAAAGTCCCTAATTAGTCATTTTTAAAGCTTTTAAATATATTGGCTTAAAGAAAATATTAAAATGATTGTTTAATTTTTTTAGTATGGCTGCTAGAGAAATTTTACTTATGTAATTTACATAATATATATATATTACATGACATTTATAAGCACATTATAGTTCTGCACAGCCCTGCTCTAGGGCAGAGGTCAGCGACTTTTCCAGTAAATGGGTAGATAGCAAATGTTTTCAGCTTTTGGTCATAGACTGTGATGAATGAGTGTGGCTGTATTTACAAGCTGTACAGGAGAGCATGGCTGTATTTACGAGCTGTACAGGACAGGGATGGGCCGGATTTGGCCTTTAGGCCATAGTTCATGGACACTCAATCTAGAGTTTAAGCCATAGGCCAACATTTCCTCCAAGGATACTGACTTCTGCCTCTCTGAGTCATGTGCACTAGAAAGCATGTGCACCCGTCTCCCAGTGGCCTCAACAATGCTCCTCATCCGCCCGCCTCACATTTTACAACTGTCTTAGATCAAAGGCCTATGTGTGAGGCCCCACAACTGAGTCGTGAAAACAACTGATCTCCAGGTGAGATAGAATCTAAGTGTTAAAGTGCTGTGGGAGCAGAGAAGGACGTGGGTTGGGCACAGGGTGGTGCCAATGTGCATTAGCTTTATCCCCCAGAGCACTTTCTGATTAGAGGGTAGTCAGATGTTTTTTGCTTAATCCCTGTATCAGACACACGTATTATCTTATTTATGCTTTTGAAACTGTGAAGTGTTTTTTAAATCCATTTTATCAGGAGGCAGTGTCTTAGAAAGGCTAAATAATGTGCTTAAAAGAACATCACTTATAAGAGGAAGAGATGGGATGGAATTGGAGTCTAAGACCAAAGCTCACGTTCTGTTTTGCTAAGTTGTGCTGCTTCTCATGAAGGTCCTGAATCTCTGAAGGTACAAGTTCAAATCTCAGGACAGGGCATGAACTAAGAAAATTTCACTTGGCCTTTAAGTTAGCTAATAAAGTCTGTTGGGAGCATGTGACCTGAGATCAGCTTTTCTTTCTTAATTTGCCTATTTATGTGAGTTGGTAAACTGAGCACAAAAGAGACTTTTCAAAATTAAAAAAAGCACTATGTAATAATATTAAGTACAATGGATGGAGGAAGTAATGATACCTACTAACTATTCTAATATCCCCAGAGCAGGATTTTCTAATATCTCATAGTCTAGACGTTGCCTTGGCAGAGGCTGGCTGGTGTCAAATGTGAGATTAGTATTTCCTTTAGACCATGGTTGACTCTTTTGAGTCCAGTTACTAAAAAAATATGTTAGAGCTTTTAAACAGGGAACTTCATGCGTATATTTTGTTGTACACTCAACCAGGTCTAACTATTCACCATAAACTGAATCCTAAAACAGTAGGGACCTGATATCAACTTCTTTCTCACTAGTGAAAACTCTGCCTGATGGTTTTAAACCTGTTTTTGAAGGGGAGGAGAGAAAGATAATACAAACCATTCTCAGATTATGATAAAAATCAATACCAAAAAAATGTAGGTATGAGAACACATACCCAGTGTGAATACAATAATAGGCAGTTTATAGATCCTTGAAGGCCACCCAGAGACATTCCTGGGCCTCCCCACTTCTGATATTGCTCTATATTAGGCAGTGTGATTTGCCTAAGTTTATCCAAGATGCCCTGGTTCCCAACTCCCGAACTAATGTTGTTCACACTGTTAGTATCTGAGACAAAGATTCTGAGACTCTAGAAAAATATCCATGATACCCTGCAGCACATGCTTCTCTACTTGTGTTAAGCACAGTAGAAAGTTGAGTAGATAAGATTATGCACTTTTTAGTTATCCCTAAATGTAACAGATGACAAAAGTTTCTTTTTCTGAATTCAGGACAATTTTATTGGTTTGTTGGATGGCGGCTGCTTTTTCCTGCCAGCATTCTAAATAGTTTAAGAATGACTAAGCTGGTTGAATCTATCCCTTAAAAACTTGAAGTGTAGATTGAAAAGCACAGAGTATCACCAAAACCCCCTCTAGCTAACCATTAAGACCATCAGGAATATGTTTACTATTTGATTAGATTAGAGAATACCCTGATGGGTGCTATTTTGTATGAAGTTGGTGACGTTTGCATCCGTTAAATATTTCGGAGGAGCTTAAATAACAGCAACTGAGACCCATGCAAAAAACAACAAAACTCCCTCACCAGCGTTTTGTGAGAGCTTGCTTGGTCTAAATAAATCCGCCACAAAAAACTGTGCAGCTTTTTCTCACTAGAAAATAGAGCCATGAGTGCAAATACTGACACTAGTACTAAGTAGCTGTGTGACCTTGGGTAAGTTTTGTAACCATACTGTGCTTTAGTTTGCTAATCTGAAAAAGGTGATAAAAGTCTAACTACCTTACACATTGCATTGGTTATGTTGTTACTTTGATTAAATGAGTCAATATTCGTAGGATGCCTGACATGTAAGAAGGGCTACGTGAGAGATTGTTGTTATTTTTTTCTCGTATTACTATGTCTATGGGTACATTTGGGGTGAAGAGGAATGAACGGACAAATTACGGGCCCTGCTCCATGTCCCCAAATTCCATGTGCAGGACATACTGGGATCACGTGGGGGGGAGAGTTAAAGCAGGAACCAGACTGACGTACGTTAAATTACAAGTGACTGTGTATCCCTTCTCTTATTTTGCCTTTCACTAAATCTTGCTGTTAATATATGATGAAAGCAGTTAAGCAAAGCCATATTCTTCTTACTGATAAAATTTACTTATGAATAATTCCAACTGTCTGTGATTTCAAGGAATTAGTTTGCAGTTTGGCAAGGAGATGCTTGGGCAGACACAGTGATTCCTTCTTTTCCAGGGCCTGGTCACTCCAGGGCCATGAGCTGGATGGCAGGAGGGGCCCCTGAATCATTCCAGACTCCGGGGCTGCTGCCAGGTGCAGCCCAGCAGGAGGGCGCTGGAGGAGACACCATGGCCAGGACACACTCTTGCTTAAAGCCTTAGGTGTGTGACTCCAAGTTTGCTAGTTTTGTTCCCAGGCAGTCTGTCTGGCTTTGTCCAAAGCAGAATGATCTGTCTAAAAGAACATTGGATTTAATCAGGAGAACTAGGTTTCAATCCTGACTTCAAAACCTTGCATTAAGCCTTTATAGGTCAAAGGTTTTCCATTTGTCGTTAGCCTGGTGTTATATTAAATGGCATTAATCCATACATTTTTATTGTGTACATTGTAAGATTGATACTATACTAAATATCATGGGTAGAAATCCTGTCTTTCCAGGGAAGTGATGAAGGTGACTGGAGAGAAGACTGTCATGCCTGTCCTTTCCTGGATCACAGAGGGCAAACACAGAACATCCCTGGGTCCCTCTCCCACCCCCGACACATATGTACTTTAGTGCCTTTGAAAGTATAGCAAAATGACTGTTGCATGGCATGTCTTTGTTAACTATGTGACCATGAACTCCATTACACTGTCTAGAGTCCACAGGAGAGAAAATATTCTAAGAGAGGGCCACTGAATATGTAGGCACAAGGCTGATTTCACAAATTACTGCTAGGATGGTTTCATTGGATATTTTCATAAAGTGAATTTTCTTGGGGTGAGTGTAGAAGTATTTCCTCTTTCCCAAGGGATAAGGCTAGAAAATTGGTATTCAATTCAATGCTACAAACATGTATTGAGCACCTAGTATGTGCTGAGTGCTGTTAACATATAGAAATAAGATAGAGGTCCTTCCCTTCTTTAAAGGAATTTACAAGGAAAAGAATCTAATGCCAGCTTCTATATTGAGTACATTGCAAACATGCCCTTTGCTTAGTTCTTTGCTTTCCATTCAGCCTTATAGAATAATTAACAAATTAGCTAGCATTCTTTCCCTGTACATGTCTAAAATTAGTCATTATGGATCTGTGTACTGAAAAGTAAACACAAGGGCCCAAAGTCACATTCCCAAACCTAATGCCAAAGTAAAGAGCTACATTTCATTATTAGCTTATTAGTAGTAGTACGTTAAAGTAGTAATTTGATTAGCCCTTTTAGGCAATTTCAATGTGACAGTGAATTATAATCTTCCATTCCTTTACTGTTCATCAAGATCTAGGCAAAGATGAGAGACAAGCATAAATATTTCTGAATCCATTTTAATCTGTTTGACAGGTGTCTATGAGTTCAACTCATTCTAATATGTGTACATATTAGTAGGAAAATGATTAGTATTATAATTTAATTATTTGTAGCAATTCTCTTTGAATAAAATCATACAAGAATATTTACAGGTTCCCTTGGTTGGGACCAAAAAATCTGTCAGCAATTTTTATACTTCAGCTGCAATCAAGGTATAGGTTCTTGCAAAAAGCCGTCGAATGATCAGCTTTCATGATAGACATACACTGGACACTTTTTTGCAAATCTCTGCTGGCTCTAGCCTATTAGCTTCTGCTCCATCTTCAGTCTTCAGCTAAAGAGACATCTGCCTCTAACCTCGCATCCTTTGAGCCCACTACTAGGGTTAGGCATTTCCACATGTTGTAAATAACTTTGAGGGTCTACCTACTACTTAGTGATATTAATTTCCTTGGTTTGCCCTAAGATGCCTGTTCATCCTGGCATTAAAAATATAAAAAGCCATGGAAAACACTTTTAAAAAGTAAATAAGGAAATGCCTTATGCAATTGAAGCCACCAGGAAAGAAAAATCCTCAGTTCCTTCCCAAAGTGGAACTGGGTACCCTAAGAGAGTTCATTCAATTTTATTTCACACTTAAGTAAATCTGCCCCCTGAATTTGCCGATTTCTTAATAGTGGTTATAACTTTGTCTCCCAAGAATGTCAAGAAAATTTAGTGCATCCATTGGTAGTGGTCCAGTAATGACATTTAATTAAGATGATTTCAAAACAAATTTTTTAAAACTCTGAGTGCCTATGGAAGGAATCTCTTTAGCTGAAGAAGGAGTTAAGGAGTTCTGTAATTCCATGGATCCTAACATTAAACTTGTGATCTTGAGCAACAGGGGATTTTAAAGCTGAGCCCCCAGTGTAACTTTGCAGGCCTTCACAGGTGAAGCTACAGAGAATGCCTATTTGATCATATGAACAGATGCCCAGAAACAGTGATCTTTGTCTTCACTGTTTGCTCATTTGCATACCTTAAAATGAGCGCTGTTCGACGTTTCCTCCATATGCAAGCCAAATTCAATGTCTTATTATGATACATTAAGATTTACATTTTTTTTAAATTGCTCTCTAGGGAAATGTGAGTAGTGTTCAGGGATGATGTTCATTTAACAAATACTTTATGAACCACAACTTTTTGTCAAGCATTTGTGGTATGAATTAGACATTTTCCCCATCTTGGGCAAGGATGCACAGATATATAACACTAAAGTCACTACAAAATTAAATATGGTAGAATTAGGACAGTTATGAAGAGATCTCTGGGTACCAAATGACAGGACAATTTACCTGGGAAAGTGGAAGGACTCAGCAAAGGCATCAAAGAAAGGAGACTTCTTTTGACCTTGAAAGATGAGTTTCAGTTGAATAAGATAGGGATGGGCATTTCAGGCAGATGAATCAATAGAAGCAGAGAGATGGAATACAAAAGTATGTGGAATATTCGGGGATAGGTCGCTAATCCGGGCGCATGACACCTGGAGATAACACCTGTAGAGAAATTTTGGTAGTGTACCTTATTCAACAGTTCGAGCCTTATCCTGCCAGGAATAGGGCCCTATCAAAAGTTTAAAAAAGAAGTGACATGATACGACAAAAATTTGAGAAAAATGAATGGAGCCACCATACAGAAAAGATTGGACAATTTGATAGCTATGTGTTAGAGGACCTAGAGCAGTGTGGGGGCATTTGGGTTGTTTCCACTTTTTTGCTGCTTCAAAACATGCTGCTATGAACATGTGTGTACAAGTCTTTGGATGTACATTTTCATCATTCTTGGGTAGATACCCAAGGGTGGAGTTGCTGGGTTGTATGAAAAATACACTCAACTTTTCAAGAAACTTTTAAACTGCTTTCCCCTAACATTTCTTGAAATCCCTGGAAGTTCTGATGTATCTGATTGATTAAGCTGTGATCAGGTTCCATTCCTGTAACTGTTGCTCAAACAAAGCTTTCTTCCCAGTTCTGTGTCTCCTCATTCTGAAGATGCTGGCAGTCTGCCTTCGACTTTGTTTATAAAAGTCAAATGAGTTGGATGCATTTTTCTTCAACAAAGACTGTTCCATAATTGTTTCTGTATCATCTAAGAAATTATGAGTTTTGAGACAGCAATTAAGGATGCGGGAAGGAATCTCACATCCCAAGTTAAGATTACTTTTTTTTTTTTGAAACCTGGAGGCAGAAAATAAAGCATTTGAAGAACAGATAAAATGATCGCAACTGAAGAAGCTTTATACTTAAGTTTTCAAAGTGAATACAAATCTGCACCAAGCTCTGCCATGGCAAACAAGTTCTTTTAAGTGTGTGGTATGCCAGGAAAAAAAAAAAAAGGTGTTCTTGACTTTCACAAAGTCAATGCATGGGATCATTTATTTATAAAAGTAGTAGTTATAGACCTAATGGAAAATAGGGACCATGTCTTAGCCTTCTGGTCAGAAATTAAAAATTGAGGATCTTAGTAATATCTTTTGAAAGCACGCTCACCTCCTAGTAGCCTTAAGAATTTATGTCTTCAACTTCTGTCATATCCCTTCCTTAAAAGGGTGAAGTCAAACAGACAATACTGTTGTGATTCGCGACACTACTTTAAAGCATCTTTAAAAGTAATTTATCCCGACCCAAAACATAATAAATCAAGGAAAGAATAAAATCAGAAATCTAGTTTATTGGTTGGTAAGCTTTTCTGTAGAGGCCCAGGTAGGAAATATTTAAGGATTTGTGTACCATACAATCTCTGTCACAGCGACTCAATTCTCCCGTAGACAAATGTGAACAAATGTGCGTGGCTGTGCTCCAATAAAACTTTATTGGTGGACACTGATATGAATTTCATGTCGTTTTCATGTGTCATGAAATACTCTTTTAATTCTTTTCAACCATTTTAGAATGTAAAAACTGTTTTTCCTAATGGTCCATACAGAACAGACAGTGAGCTGGATTCAACCTGTGGCAGTAGTTTGCATCCGTACCATGGACAGTTACCTCTCCATCAGCAAGTGCCCTGTGCCTCTCCCTCGAATTCTGCCAAGCTCACTGAAGTTCTTCATGCACCAACAGTATCTAGCCGATGTTAGGAAGCACAGAAGGTGGACTCTACTCCTTGGTGCTATTTTCGCTTGAGGTTACTTTTAAAAGTTTTTTTTTTTCAATTGATATGATACTCATGTTAGAAAAGGTAAGAGTTCTCGACGGAAACAAGTTCTCTAGCCTTCCTTCCCCCTCACCCCAATAGAAAATCCCTTTTCTTTGGTTAGATCTTTTAACTCATAAAAGGACTTTGGAACTGGCTTCCTTGTCTGAGAGAATTTACAAAATAAATTCTCCATATGGAAATGCAAGCATCCACTTCCTAATACTTATAGAAAAATCACAACCTTATTCCTTAAAAAGCAAGTACTTAGTTTTGGTAATCATGATGCAGAATAGAAATTAGGAATCAGTTTTCTAACTACTGTTTACCACTGTAACATCGCCCAGAATTCTGTTTCTAGATATCCATATTAATAATTAAAAGAACTGAAGTTTCATGATTTACATTATGTCTAGGTGGGCTATGATGTCCGTATTCACTTAAATTTTTCAGTTTCATGGACAGCTACTGAAAGTGTTGAGATTTTTGTTAACTGGAAATATTTTAGATATACCAGGGTTTCCAATATATGTAATAAAACTTAATAATTTTTAAGTCACAGAGGGTTAAATTTTTGTTTATATATCCCGGCCATTTCAATTTTTACCTTGGAAAATGGACAATAAAAGGGAGAATTATAGTGTCTAGTTTAGCAGATGTCTATTTTGACCATGAAGTCTGTTCCTGTGAGTGGTCTTAATTTTGATTAGATAATTTGGAACAGTTTCATGTTAATTTCATTTTGTAAACATTAGCAACATTATTACAAATAGGTACTTACTTTTGATTGACTTCAAAGACCCAAGTAAATTCTTGGTTCGTTTTTGGAACCTGACCTCCCCTTAATTAATGCAAACCAGATTAGCCCTTCATACAACAATTTGAACTACTTATTCTTCCAGTCCAACCCCCAACCATACGTTCCACTGCAGGAATATTTTCTACTGACTTTTATTCCAAGTTTTGGGGTAAAGGATGAAATCAACATCTAGCATTTCGCCCAGTGTTTCAAAGCTTTTTAATGCCTAAATTATTGATAATTATTGTGGATGTTTTGTTAAAAATGAAAATTTAACAAGAAGCTATATCCCCACCTCTACCTTTACCCCAGCAGTGTTATTTTGCACTGTTTTCAGTGGTCAGTTCCTGCTAAGATGAATGTTAATTATTGATTGGATAGGCATGGCAGATTAAAATAATTGACTTAAAATCCAATAGTATTCTGTCTGCCCTGTTTTTTTTAGGCAAAACACCTGCACAAAGATCTTTTCAGGATCTCTTTCCTCTTTTTCTGGGCTAGAGATGTAAGAAGAAAATTGAAATCATTCTGGTCCTTCCCTATTTTGTCAACTGTCCTCCCCCCTCCTCACCCCTGTATTATAAGATGCATAACTCCATTGGTTAAGTATAGACTTAAGAAAGGAAGGGTTTGGGAACAAGGAAACAATGTCCATGAAAAATGGATTAGCCTAATTTTGTAAGGAAAAAAGAAAGACTGTATTGGGGAACTGATGAATAAAAGCTTGACATATATCAACTCTTTAAGTTCTTTAATAATTGATTTTTCAAAAGGGCAATGAAGATCTGTTGAAAAACATCTAAAAAATCCCATCTGGATTTAAGTGACATATTTAAAAATAAAGTCCATTCTCATTTTGAACAATAATTCAGAGTTTCAGTGATTACACTATCCATCACTATGGAAAATTTATAGTAGCAAACTCTAAAGTGCAAAATTTCCCACTAGTGAAGAATTAACCAAAAGTTGTACAGAGTTTATCACAAAATATGTGTTGGCTATCTGACACTAATCTCTTTATCTTTTTTTTAACCACACAGAGATATTACAGTATTATTGACTGTATTCCCTATACTGTACTTTTCATCCCTGTGACTTATTTTATAATTGTTAATTTTGTCCCTCTTTATCCCCTTCCCCTATATTGCCCATGTCTTCAACATCCTCCCACATGGCTCCACCAGTTTGTTCTCTATGTTTATGAGTCTTTTTCTGTTTTGTTTGTTCATTTATTTTGTTTTTTAGATTCCACATATACATGAAATCATATGGTATTTGTCTTTCTTTGTCCTTTTCCTCTTAGTATGATATGCCCTAGGTCCATCCATGTTGTTGCAAATGGCAAGATTTCATTATTTCTTATGGTTGAACAATATTTCATTGTATCTATCTACCACATCTTTCTTCATGCATCCCTCAGTGGATACTTAGTTTACTTCCATATCTTGATTATTGTAAATAATGTGGCAATAAACACAGAGATGCATGTACCTTTTCAAATTAGTGATTTTGTTTTCTTTAGATAAATAACAAGAAATGGAATGGGTCATATCGTATTTCTAATTTTTTAAGGTTAAGTAATTTTAACATCCATATTGTTTTACATAGCGTCTGCACCAATTTACATTCCCACCAACAGTGTGCAAGGGCCTTTCTCACATTCTCACCAATACATGTTTTTTCTTGTTCTTTTTGATACTAGCCATTCTGACTGGTGTGAGGTGATATCTCATTATGGTTTTGATTTGCATGTCCCAGATGATAAAGATGTTAAGCATCCTGTCATGAGTCTGTCGGCCATCTGTATGTCTTCTTCAGAAAAATGTCTATTCAGGTCATCTGCCCATTTTTTGCTTGGATTAGTTGGTTTTTTTTGGTGTTGAGTTGTATGAGTTCTTTATATGTTTTGGATATTAAACCCTTTACTGCATACGTCATTTTTCAATGTCTCTCTCACTTGTCAGGTTGCCTTTTCATTTTGTTGATGGTTTCCTTGGTGTGCACAAGCCTTTTGGTTTGATGTAGTCCCACTTTTTCATTTTTGCTTTTGTTTCCCTTGCCTAGGAGACATATTCAATAAAATACTGCTAATGCTGACATTCAAGTTCATTACCTATGTTTTCTTTTAAAAGTCGTATGGTTTCGGGTCTTATATTTAGGTTTTTAATCTATTTTGAGGGTTTTTTTTGTATGGTTAAAGACAGTGATCCAGTTTGTTTCTTTTGCATGTAGCTGTTCATTTTTCCCAACACCATTTATTGAAGAGACTGTCTTTCCCCTATTGTATATTCTTGCCTTTGTCAAATATTAATTGGCCATGTAAGTCATTTTATTTTCTGGACTCAATTCTGTTGCATTGATCGATATTCATGTCTATTTTTGTGGCACTAACATACTATTTTGATTACTACAGATTTGAAGTATAGTTTGAAATCAGAGAATGTGATATCCCCAGTTTTGTTCTTCTTATTCAAGATTTTTTTGGCTATTAGGATCTTTTGTGTTTCCGAACAAACTTTAGAATTATTTTTTCTAGTTCTATGAAAAATGGCATTGGTGTTTTGACAGAGATTACATTAAATCTGTAGATTGCTTTGGGTAGTATTGCCATTTTAACAATATTAATTCACCTTATCCATGAGCATGGAATATCCATTTATTTATGTCTTCTTCAATTTCTTTCATAAGTGTCTTATAGTTTTCAGTATACTGGTCTTTCACCTTCTTGGTTAAAGTTACCCCTAGGTATTTTATTCTTTTTGATGCAATTGTAAATGGGATTGATTTCTTAATTTTTTCCTGCTATTTGTTGTTTGTTTATAGAAATACAACAGATTTCTGTATATTGATTGTGTATCCTGTGACTTTGCTGAACTCATTTATTCTAATAGTTTTCTTGGTGGGGTCCTCAGGGTTTTCTATATGTAATATCATGTCATCTGCAAATAGTGACAATTTTATTTCTTCCTTAAAAATTTGGATATCTTTTTTTTTCTTGTCTGATTGCTGTGGCTAGGACTTCCAGTACTGTGTTGAATAAAAGTGGTGAGAGTGGTTATCCTTGTTATGCTCCTGATCTTAAAGGAAAAGCTTTCAGTTTCTCATTATTGAGTATGATGTCAGCTGTGGGTTTGTTGTATTATGGTCATTATTATGTTGAGGCATGTTCCCTCTATACATGATTTGTTTTGAGTTTTTACCATAAATGAATGTTGAATTTTGTCAAATGTATTTACTTTAAATATGGAGGTAATCGTGTGGCTTTTATAATTCCTTTTGTTAATGTGGTGTATTGCACTGATTGATTTGTAGATATTGAGCCATCCTTGCACACCTGGAATAAATCTCCCTTGGTCATGATGAATGATGCTTTTAATGTATTTCTGAAATTGGTTTGCTAGTATTTCATTGGGGATTTTTTGTATCTATGTTTTTCAACAGGAATATTGGCCTGCAGTCAGTGTATTGCAGTATATTACAATGTATCTCTTGTGCCAAATATTAATTTGGGAAATAATGACCAATTGACTTCCTTGGACACACTGTTAAAAAATCTCAATATATTTTTTTCACTTAAAAGAGGTAAAGTCTATGAGGTATTATTTATCACAGAAATTAAATCTTTAATTATTATTATATTAAATATTTTTATAGTGTCTTAATCCTTTTATTTTTTTAAAAAGCACTTTTAGTAGAAACCAGATCCTTGTTCCATAAAATTTCAAGGAAAAATATTTTTCATTCCTAATCAGTGTCCAGGTGTATAGCATGGATTTAAAAGATCAATACTCGATCTTATACTCGTGGCTATCTTATTCTCCTTGTTTATCTTCTTTACCTACTCCAAAAGCTGTAAAGAACATACTAGGAAAGCTGTCTGAAGTAGCTTTGGGTTCATGAATTATTTTTTGAGGAAAATTAGAGGACCCATTTAGTACCTTATGTATTATTTTGTTCTGTAAAGCATTTTGCAAACACATGTATTTTCTTTATTTGATAAGCTTTCTTTTTACCCCAGCCATCTAGTATTCTTCATCTTAAAATTCGATTTTCCTTCCAAATTCCGAAAGAGTGTTCTTAGAATGGATGCCAAGACTTCATTTGCTTGTTTTCTTCCCCTGAGGTGACTTCTTCACACTTTCTTTTTTACTGTGATGATAATGTTTAAACAGGAATATATGCAATTTCTCATGGTAACTACCTGTAGACAGTTCAACCTGTTCATTAGGAACACAGTCTTAGGTGGAAGACACATTAATTACTGTGAATGAATCATTTTTACCACTATACAATGTGTAAATTTGGGAAGAGTGAGCAATAACTTTCTAACTATATAGTATATAGTTTAAAATGTATCACTGTATTTTTTAAGGTGGTGCATAATTAGTAAATGTTGCTTTTATTTTGTCTCTATCCACAAACAACTGATAATGTGTTTTAACTTCACATACCATTACATATAATTTATTTTTATTTTTATTTTTTATTAAGGTATTATTGATATACACACTTATGAAGATGTCACATGAAAAAACAATGTGGTTACTACATTTACCCATATTACCAAGTCCCCACCGACCCATACCCCAATGCAGTCACTGTCCATCAGTGTACTAAGATGCCACAGATTCACTGTTTGCCTTCCCTTTGCTACACTGTTTCCCTGAGACCCCCAACACCATGTGTACTAAACATAATACCCCTCAATCCCCTTCTCCCTCTCTCCCCACCCACCCTCCCACACCCCTCACCTTGGTAAACACTAGTCCCTTTTTGGAGTCTGTGAGTCTGCTGCTATTTTATTCCTTCAGTTTTGCTTCTTTGTTATACTCCACAAATGAGGGAAATCATTTGGTACTTGTCTTTCTCCACCTGGCTTATTTCACTGAGCATAATATCCTCCAACTCCATCCATGTTGTTGCAAATGGTAGGATTGTTTCTTTCTTATGACTGAAAAGTATTCCATTGTGTATATGTACCACATCTTCTTTATCCATTCATCTACTGATGGACACTTAGGTTGCTTCCATTTCTTGGCTATTGTAAATAGTGTGGTGATAAACATAGGGGTGCATATGTCTTTTTGAATCTGAGAAGTTGTATACTTTGGGTAAATTCCAAGGAGTGAGATTCCCAGGTCAAATGGTATTTGTATTTTTAGTTTTTTGAGGAACCTCCATATTGCTTTCTACAATGGTTGAACTAATTTACATTCCCACCAGCAATGTAGGAGGGTTCCCCTTTCCCTGCATCCTTGCCAGCATTTGTTGTTCTTAGTCTTTTGGATGCTGGCCATCCTTACTGGTGTGAGGTGATGTCTCATTGTGATTTTAATTTGCATTTCCCTGATGATTAGTGATGTGGAGCATCTTTTCATGTGTCTGTTGGCTATCTGAATTTCTTTTTCGGAGAATTGTCTCTTCATATCCTCTGCCTATTTTTTAATCAGGTTATTTGCTTTTTGGGTGTTGGGGCATGTAAGTTCTTTATATATTTTGGATGTCAACCCCTTGTCAGATATGTCATTTACAGATATATTCTCCCATACTGTAGGATGCCTTTTTGTTCTGTTGATGGTGTCCTTTGCCATGCAGAACCTTTTTAGTTTAATGTAGTCCCATGTGTTCATTTTTGCTTTTGTTTCCCTTGCTCAAGGAGATGCGTTCAGGAAGAAGTTGCTCATGCTTATATTAAGTAGATATTTGCCTATGTTGTCTTCTAAGAGTTTTATGGTTTCATGACTTACATTCATGTCTTTGATCCATTTTGAGTTTACTTTTGTGTATGGGGTTAAACAGTAATCCAGTTTCGTTCTCTTGAATGTAGCTGTCCATTTTTGCCAACACCAGTTGTTGAAGAGGCTGTCATTTCCCCATTGTATGTCCATGGCACCTTTATCATATATTAATTGACCATATATGGTTGGGTTTATATCAACGCTTTCTAGTTTGTTCCACTGGTCTATGGTTCTGTTCTTGTGCTAGTAAAAAATTGTCTTGATTACTGTGGCTTTGTAGTAGAGCTTGAAGTTGGGGAGCACAATCCCCCCAGATTTATTCTTCTCAGGATTCCTTTGGCTTTTCGGGGTCTTTTGTCATTCCACATGAATTTTAGAAAAATTTTCTCTAGTTCATTGAAGAATGCTGTTGGTATTTTGATGGAATTGTACTGAATCCGTACCTTGCTTTAGGCAGGATGGCCATTTTGAAAATATTAATTCTTTCTATCCATGAGCATGGGATGTGTTTCCATTTATTGGTATCTTCTTTAATTCTCTCAAGAGTGTCTTGTAGTTTTCAGAGTATAGGACTTTCAATTCCTTGATTAGGTTTATTCCTAGGTATTTTGTTCTTTTTGATGCAACTGTGAATGGAATTGTTTTCTGATTTCTCTTTCTGCTAGTTCATTGTTAGTATATAGGAATGCCACAGATTTCTGCACATTAATTTTGTATTCTGCAACTATGCTGAATTCAGATATTAGATCTAGTAGTTTTGGAGTGGATTCTTTAGGGTTTTTTTATGTACAATATCATGTCATCTGCAAACAGGGACAGTTTAACTACTTCCTTGCCAATCTGGATGCCTTTTATTTCTTTGTGTTGTCTGGTTGCCATGGTTAGGACCTCCAGAACTATGTTGAAAAGAAGTGGGGAGAGTGGGTATCCTTGTCTTCTTTCCTATCTTAAAGGAAAAGCTTTAAGCTTCTTGCTGTTAAGTATGATGTAAGTCCCTGTGGGAAGTTTTCATCGACTGACCGGGTCTGGAAGGAGAATGCGTTCTTTTGCTCCTTCTGTTGGCTAGAATTCAGTGACAGGGCCATAGATAACTTGAGGAAGGTTGGGAAACAGAGTATATCTGTGTGCCAAGGAAGGAGAGAAACAGGAAGTAGTAACTATACGGTGTCTAGCACAGTCAGTCCTCTTGGTCACCATATAACTATTTCAATCTTCATCCCACACATGGAACACTTTTACCACCTTCCCAAGGGAAATCCTGAACTATTAAAGCCAATAAACACTTAATGAAAAATGCCGGTGACCTGTAATTGTAAATTCAGTTTACTAATTTAGTAAAAACAAGGTGGTGGGGGGGATGCCTGATCAAGCTAACCATCACAATACCCAATCACAAAAACTGCAAACAGCGTCATCCCTCTTAGCAAGGTAAAACAATTTCAATATCACCTATACTTGTGAAATGTTCTTTATTTTCAAATTTGTGTGCATGTGTGTATAAGGATTTATTTTTACTTTAAGTTTGGTGGTACGGTCGTACACTGACTGCTTATGAATTGGTCCTTCAACAAGTACTGAGTGGGAAACACAGGACCATTACAAGGTCTTGCTAATGATAAAGAAATGAAACTCCAGTTAGGTATTGACTTCTCAATATCAAATCACTTATCAGTGGCATATTTTCCAAAATCCACACTAGCTTTCTGCATTTTACATTTCTTAATTGAATTACCCAGTGGGTAACACCACCATCCACTGATTTGAGGAACATAAGAGAATAAAAAGATGTCTAGAGAGTAAAAATGGACTATTTTAGTTTTGGACATAGTTTGAGATGATATATTTTGTGGACAGATTTAATCATTTACATTTCAGTTTCAGAGATTAATAGGATGCTGAGGATTGGAGACAAAAGGAGTAATTAGGAAAATTGTGTCGTTTGAAATTAATGGAGGGGGATAGATGTTTTAGGAAGCACTGGTAGAAGAGGAGGAGGATGAGAAATGAGAGATTAGTCATTGAATCCAGTAAAAAAACTCAGCTTGAGAAGAGATCTTAGCTGAATAGGCAGGAGAGGGTGAAGCCATGAGTTAAAAGGATGGACAACAGCATCAAATATTAAGTGGAGTACAAGAAGGGTACTGGTGACTTTTTCCAGGTATTTTCTGTAGTGTCCAGGAGGTGGAAAACTTTAAACATGGATTGAGAAGCAGAGCAGAGAGGGAAAGAAAATTAATGACCTCATAGGAAAAAAGAAAGGAAGGTAATGCTACACTGTTATGGTGGAAATGGAGATAAAGGGGGACTTTGGCACATGGCACATGTAGTAGCTTCATGATAAAGTCCAAAATAATTTTTCACCTGTAGAGATGTGTGTCTAGTGCCATAAGTGGTTATTATTAAATAATCATTTATATTACCTCCTTAAAAATAACTTAAAGCTAAAGTTACACACACACACACACACACACACACACACACACACACACACACACACACACCTGTTATAAATTCCTTCAAAAGAATTTCTATTCATTTATTCATGTCCTTAAGCTTGGGCCTTAAATTGCCAAATGTTTTCACAGAGCACAACTTCACACCTTACTTTTCCCCCACTTCCTCAGAAGCCTGGATTTGGAAGAAGAGAATATTAATAATGCTATAAAAAGGAGAGAATTGCAGTGATACCCTTTGTATTTCTTGTTCAATAATTTGTGCTGTCACTGTATTTACATAAAGATTTAAGGCACTGTCTTCCTTAAGCTTAGAAATAAAGGTTTCTGTATATAAGATACATTTTTCTTTCTTTCTTTCTCTTTTTTATTCCAGTGCTGAAAAGGCTAGGCAAAAACGTAACAAGCCTATTGGAATGTTAGACTCATTTCTGTGTGAGAGAGTGAAACAGCTAAAGGCAACTTCTTATCAGCATTCCAGGTCAGGAAAAGGAAATGTGCCTCACAGATGTAATGTTACCCAAAGACTGAGGCTTCCAGAGGCTGAATTCACACTTCAGTTTTCTGATCCTTGGTGAGGTAGGTTCAGAAAAATGCTGTTCAGTTGTTTGATAAGGAAATAAATACGGTTAAAGTTAAAATAATAATTTGCCCACAACAAAGGAGATAAATTTTATATTTGAAAAGGAAGGACTTCAAATTGTCAAAACAGCAATGCTTACAAATAGCTTTTGATCTCATAGTATTGCAGGCAAGTATAAAACTGTGTGGTGCGGAAAATGCCTGTATCAGCTATCCTTGGAGACCAAACATTCAGTTAGAGTATGTAGAGCATTCAGTTTAAGAATTAATGAGACCACATGAATAAAAATGAATAAAAAAATGATAACAATTACATGTTACAAAGAAGTAGGGCATTAATCGTGATTTTCTAGTATGGACCGTGAGTTGAGAGAGACAAGTGAGGTGGGAAGGCTAGTCATAGAATGCATTATGGAGAGACATGAACTTGAAAAGGGGGTTGAAGAAAGAATTGGGTGGCCTTCGTCAGTAGAGTCAAAAAGCAAGGAAAACCCACAGGATCCTGTTTTGTTTATTTAAAAAGAAAGTGTTTACTGTGTAACTATTATGTACCCAGTACCATGCTGGCCACTGAAGGTAGAGGCAAAGGGTTGAAGTCAGAAATTGCAGACCTCTTCAATAAGCTTTAGGGTTAAGAAGGTATGGGATCACTGTTCAAATCCTAGCTGCATTATTTTTGAGCTGTATGACCTTAGAAAAGTTAAATTACCATTTTGGCTTCCTTATTTCTAAATCTAAGACCTAATGGCTCTGTGGCAGGGCATTGTAAAGAGTAAATGAGAGAATCTGTATCTCAGCTATTAAACACTGTGCCTGGTGTATATGTAGTAAATGCTTAGGAAATGGAAGTTACTCTTCCCTGATTGCAGCTTACATTTAGTGAAATAGGAGATTTAACCAGGTTGCCTGGTTGGGAGACAATCTGTGAATGGTTTTCAGTGGTGGTCTGGGAATTGGGCATTTTCTGTAAGTCATAGAAAGTTCTTAAAAGTTCCTGCCCAGTATAGTATTGTGATCACAGTGCTTATAAAACAGGTGGACTAGAGCAGGGGAGAAAGTAGCCAGTTGGGTAGCTATTAAAACTTGACATCCTGGAGTAAGTGATATTGTTGTTCTCTGTGCTTAGATAGGTGTGGGGACTCCATTTCCTAAGGAAATGCATGTCATAAATTTATCTCCAGGAGTTTATAAAGTGTCTGCAAAATTAAAAACTCCCTTTGCCCCACCTCTCATTATCCTACCCATCCCTCCTTGTAGAGTGGTCTCAGCTGTCTGGAAGATTTGTACACTTTCAGATATTTCATAAATCAAAAAAAAATTACCAAATGTGAAAAGAGGATTGTTGTCTTTGGAGTAAGAGCTAATTGGCCTAAGCTTCTGTGGCAAGAACTTTCATATGATAACTTGGATATAAATGGGAGTACTTTAATTGATGAGGCTATCAAAGGGCTGGCGTCCAAACTCAGATATCTGCTAATATCTGAGTATTGAGCAGGTATTAATTGGATGCTCAATACTCAGGCATTTGTGGAAGTTTAGGGGCAGGATGGGCTGAGCTGCTTTGCTCAACATGTTAGGTACTTGTGGATGCCAAAGCAGAGATGTTAGTAGCATTGCAGCCTTGTTTATGTTGAGCAATTGTGCAAAATGACATGGATCTGGTAATGCTCATGCCTTGTGCACTAAACTGCAACACAAGCAAGTCCATATACTTTTAATACAAAGGTCAAGGCAAAAGATAAATGATTTGGTCTTTCAGATCCTTATATCTCTGATAGCCTTGGGGAAATCAATTCGTAGCTTAAAATGTATAAAAATGACACTAAAATCAACTAGGATGAAAAATTAAGTCTTCTAATTTTGCAAATTCTTTTTGAATTACTGTCGGTGCAGATGAATTTTTATAAGAATAGTGCATGTGAGTGGAAACTATGTCTATTCATAGGTAAAGTCTTGAAGATAAAGGATTTAAAAAGCACATCATGGGTATATATTTCTATGAGATAGAGAAACTCTATGGAGGGGAGGAGATACACAGATAAGATATATGTGACAAGAGCAAACTTGAGACATACAGCGTTTTGTAGATGAAGGGAGGGAGAAATGAGTGCAGAGGAATGTAAGAGACATTTGAGTTGGGCCTTGAAGGATGGCTGGGAGTTTGATAAATGAGTGGTTGGGTGGAGAGGAGAAACTTTTTCTAGGAAGCAGGGGCAGCTTGGTCACAAGCACAGAGACATGAAAAAGTGGGAGCTGTTGAGGCCACGGGGAGGCCAGGTAGAGTGTGCAGTTTGAGAGATGAGATGACCGCAGGAAAGTTGGGATCATTCCAAAATGCAAATAATCTCATCTCTGGGACTGAGGAATTAGTAGATCCAAGAAGTGAATCACACAGACAACAGTTTGAGGGTTTGTATATGTGCATGTGCATTAGTAACCTCTAACCACTATGCAACATATAGGTAATTTTGTTTAAAACAACATATACTCAGGTGGACTCAAAGTCACGTTCCTGTCTTGACTACTGTGGCAGGAACAACAGGTTTTCATATGAACTAATGCACATTAATCCTCTGCTCAAAAATAGCCTTTTCTCTCTTTCTGAGGAGATGATAAAATTTGAGAGAGCAATAAGCTGTTATTTCTCATTTCTCAAGACAGTTTCTTATGGTACCTAGCTTATGCTGGAGATGGAAATTTTCATAGGGAAAAGAAGGAGATGAGTTTTGCTATATAGCAGATAAAGCGAGGATGTTAGTCTTATGGTTTTTATATAAATGTACCATATATGCTGTTGAAGGAAGGGTCCAGCTCTCTATATCCAAAACAAAAAGTCGAATACCTTGCTTATTAAGCTCAGGAAAACTATACTTCTAAAGCAGAGTAATGATCTTACATAGGATTTTAGGAGCACTGGTGTGACATTTGGGGACTGGCTGACCTTTATCCCAGAAATCCTGGACACCAGAGAGACTATCACTGATTGACTTTCAGGAGCATGCATATTGAAATGGCACCGGTTGCTTTAAACCCAGTTCTGGGGAAAACATGTTCAAGGCTTAAGGAGGAGGACAATCAGTCTCTTCCTTTCTTGAATTTGTGAAACAGGTCCCTTTTTTTCCTTGATGGACATTTGCTCAAAACAAGCACAGTAATATAAACACATCAATTTTACACACCTGTGTACCAAGCACTGTGCCTATTATTTGACATGCATCATTAAATTTTTACAGCGATTTTAAGAGAGAAGTATCATTATCTACATTTTACAGGAGAAAAAAGCAAAGCATAGAGACTCTGAGTAACTTGTCCATCAGCACTAGCCTTGCGCTATTTCGGTGCATATGCAGCTGAGGAAGCCTGGGGGCTCCTGGGTTGTGGGTCCCGGAGTGTTGGCAGGGTTCCCAGAGGTCTGCCCAGAGCCGTTCTGTGGGTGTCGGGGAGACATAGAATTTCTCCCCAGCTCTAGGTTACTCTGAAACCCTGTCTCCCAGGGCTCTTCAAACTGTACAACTTAGTGTTTCTCCTGTGCACCATTGTAATCATAAATATCACATGGTAGCACTCAGAGGATCATCCAGTAGATTAAACGAGAAGGGAAGAATATAAAATTGCTGGTACACTGTGATTACAGTGATAAAAACCCATCTAGGGAAATGGTCAGCCTCTGCATGTCAGCTCTTTAAATGAGCACTGCTGCCATGTCAATATGATGTTTTTAATTAAAAATGTCCCTTTTCCTAATCAGGGTGGAAAAGATTAAGATGCTGAGTGCTGCCAGGGGGGTAAACTGGCATTGGCTTTGATGTTTTCCACTAAAATTCAAGTTGTGCAAAATTTTTATTTAGCACTTTGCCTTCTGGAAACCTACTGTGTAAGTATACTTATGCATTTGTGTCCAAAGGAAGGTGTACCAGGATGTTTATTGCAGTTGTTTATAAAAGAATAAGTGGAAATAGCCTAAATGTTCCTTATAAGAGAAATGTTAAATTGTGACATAGAGCTATGATTGAATATTGGTTAACTTTAAATCCATTAATATATATAAATGTGGGCACACATCTTGGTGTTCAAAGAGGAGAGTATTGTAGAATAACACAGGAAGTATATTCCTTTTCGTGCTGTAAAATGTGCCTGTATATAATCATGTTCTTGGAAAATGTCTGAAGAAATAACAAAACTAGGAGAAGCCAGCTTTGGGTAGTGGAGAAACAGGGAGAGGAGCTTTTAAATTTTGCATTATTTGTCTGTAATGTAAAAGAGTTTTTTCTTTTATAAAAAGTATTGTGTTTTTAAAAAATAAGTCTTAGAGTTAAAAAAAATCAATTTTGTTACAGTTTTCTCCCTCAGGTGATTTTGTGTTGCCAAGTTTCATTAATGCTAGTCTCTCCAGAAATTTCCCAGAAATTTCTTGGTGGAGTGAGTGGCATAAGGTTCATATGCTTGGGTTAGGATACCCAAGAGAACACATCCTCCCTCAATCCCTTCTTCCCATCTCTTGCCTTTGCTAGAGTGCTGGGCATCCAGGAGGACGTCATGGCACAGGTGGTGAGCAAAATTTTGTTGGCCTTGTGACCAGGAATTTCCTGGAGGGGAGAGGAAACTTCAAATGATGTGTTGAAAATAATTCAGTTGGAGCAAGCTATATAAAGAAAAATAGCATTGTGATGCCAGCATACAACCTCTTGAATGTAGATTGACTAATTATAAATGAGGGAATAATTTGAACTAAATTGGGCTAAAGTTTACCTTTATCTGATCTATGAAGAAGAGATTTTCCAAGTACAGTAGTACTGTTATAAAGATAGCCATAGCCTTGTTTAATTTGCTCTATGGAACTCCTATTAAAGATTTCATGAGCTAATTATTGGTATCAAAATATACTGGTAATTATAAATCAGGCTTATCTTTTAATTAAAACTGGGCCAGAATTATGTATGTTCACATGATGAAAGTATTATGCACTATTATAGATGATTCTGAAGAAAAGTTTTTACCTGATAAGGGAATATTTGTTAATGAGATATATTTAAAACCACATGGCATTCAGGTTTGCTCATAGGCCTAGCTGAGTAAGAATGAGACAGACTTGCTAACTTAACCTCATGAACGGGCATCAGTCTAATAGCAGTCCATGTGAGAGAAGTTTAAAGACTTTATAGACATTCAAATCTGTTCTTCTTTCAGGAAATGGAATATAACACTTAATAGCAAATTCTGCCTCTACTATATTTCTATCTAGGAATAGTGCAATTTTTAAAATAAAATTCTAACAGATTTTGTCTAATCTTGGTTTGGGTTGACCATAGATTGCCACCGTTCATTTATTAATTTCCCCAGTCAGACACAGCTCATCACTGGGCATAAATCACCTGCTCTTCCAGAGGATAATTTGCAAGCTAAATGCCCTAGAGATGGGAAGTTAAGGTGGACATAGAATGTACCCTTAAAAGGTGGATGGTCTAAAAGCAGAAAGGGTATGGACTAAGGAAATACAGAGACTTGGGTGGCCTTTATAACATAATGCCTTATGTTTTTCTAAGTTTGTAGTTAGAACGTAGTTTCAATTCATTGGTTAGTTAATCTCTACAATGTTGTTAATACAGTCCATAACTTAGGCACTAAAATATTTCATTAGAATAATTTCCCCATGAATGGTGTTTCTTATATGCACATGCTCTATTCTCTTCAAAGTACTCTCGATAATCAGAATGTTCGGTGAGCCCAGGGATGAGTTACCTTAACTTTGCAAGCCTTAGTGTTGCTGTAAAATATTTAGACTAAAACCTAACAGCAGGGCTATGCAATAAGACCACACATAAAACATGTAGCACAGAGCCTGACACAAAATAGATGCTTCATAAATTAATGTGAGTTCTCCTGCATCACATCTCTATGAGTTGCTCAGGGTCAAGTTTACTCCAGGAGAAGCTTTGTCCAAAGTCCTTCTTAATTAGTATCTGAGTAAAAAAATCAGGTCTATGTCAGCAGCTGGGTTTATTCCCCGCTGGTACAAACAACCACGTAGGAAACAGAGGGTTTATCTGCTTCTAAAACAAGGTTTTCTGATTTTTGTGTTTTTGTTTTTTGGCCGCTCTACGTGGAACAGGTATTTGTGAAATTTCTACAGGTTCATATCTTTGCTTTAAAGGTCAGTATTATGCTTTTCAATGCTGAAACATGGAGAAAAAGGTGGAAATAAAATAGCTGTGGTTATACTAGGTTTTGTACCCAGGAGTGCTCTACACTGATTCCTTTCAATGTTTCTTATCTCCTTTTATGTACCAGTTACATGCTGGGTTTTTATCGCTGTAGTTCATAGCTTACCTACAGCGACTTTTCTACCCCAGAGTTCCCTGTACTTCGTTCGAGAACACAGTATCTGAAAAGTCACTTGGTTTCTTTGAATATGCACTTTGCTCATGAATGCATGTACTTTCATATCGGCTTGTTATCAAAGACCAACAAGTCTTAGGCCAGTCGTCCTGCATCTTGATATCTGCTGTTCTAATTCGTGTGTGTTGACAGCCTGTTTCATACTTTCCTCAATTTTTTTTTTATAAGAATGTAACAAACCTCTTCATCAACTAGAAATAGGACCTTAATGCACATTCTCTGGTGTTAGCAACATATGTAATTAAATTGATGAAAATGCAAAAGCGGTTGTCAGATCCTTGTTTAAACACAGGGTCAGAGACTGAAATAATTTTTTTGATGGGTCAGAGGGCAAAAGGAGAAGGAATGGGTCAATAAGACAGAATAAAAAGGCAAAGGCTGAGACGGATCAATGAAAACTTTTGCCACCTTCAATATTTTGCCCAAGGCTAGTAATTCTAGGTTAGTACTTTACAATAAGAAGATGGTCTGTGTGCTCAGTGCGACACAGAATCTTCCCAAGTGGCATCATTGCAAGAAACAATTTTGGAACGAATTGAGGACTAACAGATATCAAGAGAGGCCTAGCCCACATACTTTTTTCAGGGCTTCAGTAATTTTAGAAAAAAATGGCCAAACCAGGTCACAAAAATTGTAGTATGGTTTAAATGATTACATTCAACAAGTTAATCTGTGACTTTGACAGAAAGCTGGGAGTCTAGCTTTGAGACCCTTGCTAAGAAAGAGCACTGGGACAAGTGCTCCCCTTGGAGCCCCTATCCCAGGCCCTGGCGTGAACTGATGCTATTAATTGTCCTCCAATTCTTTCCTCAAGGTGTGCTTGAGATAAGATTATTCTGGGTAACAGTGATACCTCATTGTGGAAGGTGTTCTTAACTTCTTTGACCCTTACATGCTGGTGACATCTGAAAGAGAATCCCCCAGATCTGCTTCTAGAGACTTAATATTAAAAACTGGCTGTTATGTAGCTGGAAACCTGTCTTGATTTTGGCTGAACTGATGGTAAGAATTGACATTTCCCTATAAGGATATGAGGAAAGCTGAAATACCATTGCTCACTATTTGTCAGTGGGGCCCTGAATAAAAAGCTGTTGGATTTTCCAGGCTGTGTACAGTAAGGGTATAGGAGGGAGGCCTGAAAGCTGTGACTGTATTTTCTATGCCTTAACCTGTATTCCCCATGGTGGAAATGTCCTAATACTTTTTATTTCAAATGCCCCCGTAGGTTAAACTGTGATAGACATGCTTGTTAAAGAACAGAGGACATTAAGAAAATCATACGACTTACATCATTCCTGTTACTAGTGTATTCAGAAAGCAGTGTTATTAGCTGCAATAATATGATAGGAACTCCAGAAGGGCTGATTTTCTTAGGTGTCTTTGGATGTGAAAGTGCTCTAAATAATAATAAATATAAATTGTGGAATTAGCATCAAATTAATAAGCAAAGCTTAGAAAAGAACAGATTGGAATATAATACGGAAAAATATTATGCAATGCAACTGTGCTTGGCTAGAACCGTTTTCAAGGTGAATTGCAGGAGAAGGAACTGATAATTGGGATAAGACAGGAAATTAAAGAGCAGAAGAGGAAAGACGCTTTCAAAGGGGCTGAATGATAGGGGGAGAAATGCCTCCAGCATCCCCACGCTGAGGAGGACTTCCAAGAGAAAGTTCCCATTCAAGAGAGATGTTTTTCTTCCCTGTTCTTCTATTTTATTATCCTTAGAGAATGTGATGGAGATCAAGCAGGTGGTGCTGAGAACCAGAAACCACAGTAAATGCCATGGTCTTGACATTGCAGGATTCATCGACTGCTGATCTCATAGGATGCACATTAAGAAGTGGTAGATCACAAACATTTATTTAATTTTAGGTCTTAGCCCAAATGGTGAATGACGGATAATCTTATAAAGTACATTTGTTCAGATACCAAAACCTGTATTACTCCCTTGCCAAGTGTAGTTTAACTATATATCATCATTTAATTAATGTCTTTTTTTTTTTTTATCCTACTTTGGGAGTGTGTTAAGTCATTCCATTCCTTCACGTGCTTTTAAATTTTTCAGTAGTCAGTATTTTTGGTCATTAAGTAAGACTTTATACTGCTCTGTGTTTTATTATGTTTAGTTCCATCAAATAAGATATAAAAGTTCAAAAATGTCTTTTAGGACAAATTGGCTCTTATACATTCTTGATAAATACATAGGAATTGGGACCATTTTCTTCATTGAGGGCTACCTGTCATTTTGAAAAATATAGGAATTATCTAATTTTTCTTGGCCATATAGAATTATTTAAAGACTCAGAGGAACCTGGATTCCTCTCATAGTCTTAGAATCCTGGAAGAACATTTTTCCTTCTGTGGCTGTCATTTGAGGATGGAAATTGAGTGGGGCAGGAAGTGTGTGCATCTTCAAATGATATATGGCCTGGTGGATTAGCAGTATTTCTCACACACACACCAGTAATTGCTCTCTTTCCTACTCGGCTATGACTTTAACTTAAGAAACATCTCTGAAAAGTTGAAATACATAGTACTTAGGAGTAGAAAGACAAACGAACATTTATTCAACACACACTTAAAGTGCCTAATATATGCTCATGTGGGCCTGGCAAAATACAGTCCATATAAAAAAAATAAACAAGACAGCTGAGTGTGACACGCAAAAAAATTTCAAGGCATGAATCCTACAGAGCCTGTAGTTTTCATCATTCAGTGTGCTTAAAAATGGCCTGTGAAGCTTACAAAACATGCAGATTCCCTGGCCCCAGTGATTCTGGTTCTGTATTTATAGAGTGCCTTGATAATTTGTATTTTTCTAAACACACCAGGTGATTATGCTGCAGAGAGTACAGAAAACACTAAGGTGATAATCTTAAACATGTGCTTTCTGCTGACCACAGTGAGATAATCTTAATAGTATTACTTGGGACCAGACATTTGAGCAAAGGTGATGTCTACGGGTTACTCACCAGCTAGCTCAGTTATAACAATTTCATGTGAGTGAGTGTGTGTGGAGATACAAGCAAATAGAAATGAAAAACGACCTTTTGTTGCTAAAGAACAATGGTAAATTTGACATCACTTCCGTAAATTTTGGAAAGGAAAACACCGATCCCTAGAAATGTAATAATCCCAGTGTTTACCTCAGAGATAGGATTAAACAAGACAGTGACTGCAAAATACTTAATATAGTATTTCACATAGAGTCTGATCATGCATTCTTCTTACCATTCTGTTGTTTTACTAGCTATGCATTTCCTGTTCACTGATTTATTTTTAATAGAGTATGTTGACCTAATGGCTTGGATTATCATCTTATGGTTTGAAGAACTAGGGTTTCTCCTAATCAAAAGAACAAAGCAGGCTCTGGCTCCATTGCTTTTTTAAAAAATAAAACAAGTACTTTGATTAAAACAAGTTGGAGTAAAAAGAGATGCGCATACTTTTCCAAATAGGGTTCAAAGCTGTAGAGGGCTGTGATAATACAAGATCAGCTTCCGGGAAGTTTAAAAGAGAACCTTAGATAATTGGAGTGGTGAATGACTGGGATAGTTTCTTTGTTCTCAGGAAGATCACATATCTTTCTTGCTCTCTAAAGTAGGAGTATTAAAAAAGGCATACATAGTTAAATTAATTTTAATGGAAATGAATGCCACATCTGAGGCATCTCAGTTTTCACGCAAGGACGGTCTTGTCAACCTCCTATGACTAAATTAGATGATGAAAATAAACACTGTAGAGCCTTCCTGAATCACTTGCTTTTATTCTAGCAGTTTAATTCTCAGAGGACTGAAAGGCCAAACCTTTAAATAGCACTTGTATATTCTATAATTAGAAGATAGAATATGCCAGAATTTTGGGAGGTGGTGAGATGTCTCTTTTCAACAACCAGTAGTCTTTTATTTACTCTAACTGCCTAATCTTGGGACTTTGAAGTTTTAACTGGGGTCAAATTCAAATCTTGTTTTATGTAAGAGAGAAATTCCTTATGAGACATCTTTTCTTCTTTACGGCAAAATTTTTCAGAATTTCTTAGGCAACAGAGAGAGCATGTGGCCTAGGACATTGTCCACATCCCACAGAAACTCACCACTAGTTTCAGTGGGAACTGTATAGTCACCTGTGGCTCCTTTCCTTATATCCAACAGGATGTTTTCAGAAATTGGTTTGACCTTAGAACGTCTGTTATGGATTCCCATAATACTGCAAGTCACGTTTCTCACTAAGTACAGTACTTACAAAATATAGGGTTTTTTTTTTTTCTAGAAATGGGGCCAGGCCATGACCCACACCTCAGGGAATTGTGTTCAAGTTAAATGCCATTTCAGATGAACTGAATTTGAAGTACAGTGGGAAGGATGCCCTTTTCTAAGAAAGATGGCTGCTAAGAATCTCTCCATTTATTGTGTAATGTAAAATCTATCATATTCTACTGAGAGGGGATTTCCAACATGGTAGTTGTAAGGCAGAGATTTCCCGCCACAATGACAACTGCACCGCAGGCGCGTGAATGCCACGTGGGGGGTCCTGCTGCTGTTGGCGGGTGAACCGCTAGAATTTACTTCCTATTTTGGGAGGCAGATTGGATTAGTAAATCTCATTATGACTTAAAAATTTTGTTGACACCGAATGTTTATGGGAAAATATTCCCCAAATAGAAAATTTCCCCAGTGGGAATATATGTTACCAATGAGTGAAGTGCTTCTAGATCGCTACAAAGCACAGCCATCTCCAGTTCTCAGCGCCCTGCCCCTTCAGAGGAACCATGGAGTCTGGTTTTCTTATTGCCCTGCCTTGCTCAGGACCATTTTTTAAATAGATTCAGTACGTACGAAGGAGACCGCATGTTTTATAAACGTGATTTGTTCAGGATTATCTAAGTCTGAATGATCAAATTCACCAAAAAACTGTGGTGAATTCTCCCATTTTATTTTACACCATATGCATTTGAATTTGTTTCTTGAGCAAAGTCAAGAACAAAGAACAGGACCGTGGAAGACTCTGCCTACAACCTTGGATGTGGGGTAAGCTTTGCTCTTTAGCCAGACAAACGGAGGTCTGCTGGCGACTGGGAACTCTCTTTAGGATCCCGAGTGGGGCCTGTCATGGCTTTCCCTGCCGGCTCACCCTCTCGGCTCTTTCAGGCCCAGTCTGACGAGTGTAGCCGAGTCTCTCGCACGGGAAGCAACAGTGCGTTTTGAGGTGGCCACTGCATTTTGTACCAAACTGTTCTCTGTTTCAGATGCATTCACTCTGTACTGCATTGCCAGCTGCTTGAAAGCAGGGGAAATGCTGGGGTATAAAGACAGAGGAAAAGTCAAGGATCAGTATCTTCTGGAATGGCCTTTCTAATGCATGATATTTCGAATTAATAACTATTTAAACTCTCCTCTTCAAAATGTTTCTAACTGGAAGTTCATTTTTAGAATCTAGGTTCTATGGCAGCTGGAGGGTCACTGAGGGAATAAAACAGATTAATTACCTTGACTTGATAGAAGTAACTCCTTTCAAGTAACTAAAGATCCCTGCTTATCAGGGATGTAAGAGTCAAGAGTGAAGAAAGCAGGCATTTTTTAACAGAAGTGGAATGAATCTTAAATAAAATTGCTATTTTTCTCTTCATACATGTTATTCACCTCACCTCATAATTTGCCTGTTTTTAGTGGTTATTTCTTTAAATACCATCTTTTAAATACCAGCACCATAAAGATGATATTCTAAAAGAAATAGTCCTAGTGTTTCCACACACAAAATGCATTGTTTTAAAAATTATCGTTTGCAAATAAATGTATGTCATAGATTTATTGACTGTTAAAAGTCTGATGTGGACAAGTCTGAAATCTTATTTGATGGGGTCTTATGGAGTAATAATAAATAATGACCAATTTGAACAAATAATTAAATTGCCTGCAGTCTTAACAGAGTGGGAGAAATCATATTTTGTTTTTACTCCCCCTTTCATTTTATTTTTTTCCAGCTATATTGAGATAAAATTGGCACAGAACATTGTGTAAGTTAAAGGTGTATGTGTTGATTTGATGTATGTATTTGTTGTAAAATGATCACCACCATGTCATTAGTTACCACCTCCATCCTATCACTCAGCTACCATTCCCTTTTAAATTGCCTGGGTGTGTAACCTACTCTGCTCAGAAGCTTTCGTATTAAACTACTCTGAGAAACATATTATTATGTTTATACTACCTAAAACAAAACTTACAAAATTTATGTATCCACTTTCTGTAATAGCGATTCTGTCGTATTTTTAAGTTGCAAATATGTATAGCACATGCATAAGAATTCCTCCTTGAAGTATGGTCTTGGCAATATAAAGGCAATCATATATTGTAAATCACACATTACCCATTTGCTACATTTGCCACTGTATAGGTTTATGGCACTCTTTCTACAGTGTAGCTGTGTGATTAAAAATCTTATCTAGAGGAAACTAACTTCTAAGAACCACCAGGCTGAATAATGCTTATACTGATTTAAGATCATATCTTGATTTAGTATAAAACATTTTATGTTAGCAAAGGTAGATTCATTAGAAGTGTTTTTTGTTTTAAACTGTCCTTTCTTGTTGTGGTACAAAAAAGCAATCTTCCTGTAGCTGAAGGGAAAAAGGTGTAAGGCAAAAAGAAAATCAAAATCTCACAAAAGTCAATGTAGGGTAACCTTACATGGCACTTCCACATAACGAAAAGAAAGCCTTAATGTGCTAGTCCCAAAGAGTGAGTAGGAGCTAAAAAATACAAAAACTCAGTGAAGTTTGGGGTCTGAGTTGAGTAACTTGTAGAATAGTTAGAATATTCATGGGGTATTCTTTCAGTTGGGTATTTGAGTGTGGGAAAAGCGAGGTTTCCTAATTCATGACGACACAGAATCCTGTCTATGTGTGAAAATTAGGTATTTAACATGTCAGAGAAATATTTCCCAGGGCATGTGGTGAAATCACTGATTGCTTTTCATACCTTCCAATATTTCTCTTCCTGGCTTAGATGTTTAATGCCTAGTCTATCCATGTCCTTTACCATTTGATGATTTCAAATGATGATCCATTTCCTCCATCACTGGGCTTTATGCCTTCTTTGATGGTACAGCCATTCACCGACAGCCCAGACACTGAATACCATGAATATCTTCAGAGATCTCTAACCCTCCTCTTTAGAACATCGTCACTGCCTGCCACCACTGAGACCGGTCACCACTCCAGCCTACCTGTCACATCTACATCACTGGCTGCCTTATCAGAGATTTATTTTTCCCTCCACAGTTCCCTTGTCCCTGAATCTGCTCACTGTCTCCCATATGCACTGGGAACCCAGCTCACGTTCTCCACTCTTCCCCTCAGCTGCTGGCTTGACTGGGGAGAAGCATAGAATTATTCAGGCTGAGCTAGAAGAGATAAACGCAAATTGAGTTTGGCCATTAATGCGATTCCACAAGCCATTTACTTGTCTTTTGTGCAACTTCAAGCTTACTCTCGCAGAAGCGACTGGTGACTTTACTTCTCTGGCTCCCAAAACCGCCTTCCTTCACTTCCAATCAAAGATCCTTACAGTCTGATAGGAGCTGCCCTGCATCTTCGGTTAGGTCCCTGTGCATCTCTCCCTTTCTGCTGGTCCCCTTCCCCCTATTCCTCTTGTCTCCAGGGAATTCAGCTGGCCTGCCTTCCTGTTCTGACTGCTCCAAGCCCTTGGTCTCACTCACCTCTACTAGCTCCAGCTCCCCTTCTTCTACTTTAAAACTGATTAGCTCTCAGTACTTGAAGCAGGACAACAACCGGCTTTTGCCTGGCCTCACTGTCTTCACATGTGGCTCGGTCCCTCCTGTTGGGCTGCTAGAATGTGTGGTCCTCACCTGATGGCCGCATTGTCTTCAGCCACAGCATCTCCTTATGGCCTTTGGGCTGGGGCTTCTCACCTTGCTGAATCCAAATTCTACCCAACAGTCCTTTTCTGATTCTCCTCCTATTACCTGATGGCTTCTTTTTTTACCATTCAGACTCTAATATGAATGTTTTAAAACTGTTTATCCTTGATAGTTTTTCTTCCTGGTTCTCTGCTTGGCATTCCCCAGTTTCAACTGTCACCTGTATTTTCATGATACCCCAAACTCTGCCTCCACACAAGTCTCTCCAAAATTAAACTCCATTTTCAAAGGCTTGCCGGACATTTCAACTTAGTTTTCCTATGATTTCTTCTATTTTCAGCTTTTCTACAGTTTAATATATTATCTTTCTTCAAAGCCTTTCACCTTTGATACTTGTTTCCCAAATGCTTTTTCATTTCGAAATTTATTTTATTCTAATAGTTCAGTGAAGAAAGCTAGCACTAACAGAAACATACTCTTTTGACTTGGTGCTAAAATAATCATACAACAAGTCAGTTATCGTTTGTACAGATTTTTAAAGTACTTTCCTTCATAGAAAGTACATTGTATTGCAGATGATTCTTGTGGTCTAGTTTATCTTGGAGTGCAAGGAATGTGGAATGATTTATTTTTAGCGATTTATAATGCAAAGCAAAGCCTAGATCATGTCAATTATTTGCTAATCAAATTTATTGTCTTTTTAAAAATAAAAGTTCACGAGTAAGAACAGCAATTTCAAGAAATAAATTGGTCGTCTTAGGTAATGGCATCTACAAACAAATTACAAGTTGACTCAGGCTGTCCCCCAACCATTTCAGTATCGTTCTTACCTTAGATGAAGGTGGAAAAAATTTAGACAATTTATAAGGAGCCCATCTCCAAAGCTTTGCTTTACTGGCCGGTAGTGATCTGTCTCTTCCCACAGCCCCCATGGAATTTTTCATAAAGAACTGAGGCACCATCAGCAATACACAGCCGTGGATCTTTCTTTTCCCAAACGCAGGGGCAGCCCTTGCCAACTACATTGTAAGGAACAGTACTCTTTGCAAGGTACAACTTCTTTCTTTCATCACCAACAAATAGAAGACACAGGGTAAGTCATACTAACTTCCATATGTGTTTTATAGGGCAGGAAAAACTTTCTTCATCTCTTCGGGTCCCTGGCTAGTTCTGAAAGTTAAACTGCCGAAGGCAGATTCACAGGAGGAAAGCAGGCAAATTTACTTAATATAAGTTTTACATGACACAGGGGCCTTCACAAGGAAATGAAGGCCTGAAGAAACAGTTAAACCTGAGTGTTTTTATGCTACGTTTGATGAAGAGTGAGCAGCTGTGTAGAAATATAATAGGTCGAAAAGTATGAGGCAAGTGTAGTACCCCACGCAAGCATTTGTGACCCGCTTCAGAGGAGAAGGCAGGAGGAAGGGCGGAGGGACCTTCCTGCTTCTGCTGTTTCCTCAGACTCCCTCAGCTCACAATAGCCTGTGTGCTCAGGTGCCACATTTGGGGACAGCATGTCCTGAGCTCCGCCAGTTCGGTTTACTTCTTTCATTCTTTGTTTCTCTAGCTGTCCTTATTATTGTATAATTAGGGAGAGTTGATTATTATACTCTACTAAAGAAAATGGGTGTTTGGAATGGGAGAGTCCTTTTAAACAGAGTCCCTAAGTGCATGTATGGAAAGTTGGAGAGTCTGGGGCAAAGATTGCTATGTGTAAGAGAGAGAGAGAAGTATGAGAGACACAGAAGGAAAATCAGGGCAGGTGGTAAATAATTGCCCCAGCATATTCCTGGAAAATGGGAAACCCTAATGGAAGGCTGGGTGAAGGGAACATGTCCAATGGGGATTTAAAGAAACAGTGACCTTCTCATCTTTAGGGAAATCTACTTTGCTCACTCATCCTTTTCAGTGTAAGTGGATTTTTTCTGGGAAATGCAAATAATCCTGCATCCCAATGACCCTCATAAAGACTGCGTGGTAGCAGCTCCATGTGGTGTTATAATTCACATATCATAAAGCCGTTGGTGGAGCCATAGGTTTCATACTCGTCAGCAAATATTCATGGTACAGGGTGATGCTCAAGACACTGGAAAATGCAGAGTAAGGAGGCAAGGCACTAAAAGTCTAGTTATGAAGGGAAAACAAAAAATTAGAAAGGCAGGCATCACTGGCAAGTGGGTGGTTCGGTCAAAAGGTGTTCAGAGGAGGGGGATCTGGTTTGCCAGAAAAAGCCCTACTGGCTATCCTTTCCTTCCTGTGTCGATGGGGCTTTTCCAGTTTGTCATGGTGTTTTGTTTGCTTGAATGTATTTACTCACTAGGTACAAAATGCCTCTGCCCTCTAGCGATCTCTGTCAGCCGTGTGTGACGTCCTTGCTATAGTTTGCACCATCTTTTGTGTTTCTTTCACTGTTCCCTGATTCAGTCCATTTCATTTCAATGGGAAGCAACCATTTAGGAATTCTGTATGCGGAGTTCCTTTAGGCATGCCACGCTCCGTGAATCTGGGCTATGAGAAATCATTGACCGTTCCTCTCTGAGACCTCACAATAATATGACTTGTTCTTTGGCAGCACATGTCCTTTAAGCATGACAATGATAAAACTATAGGGACATTTATTCTTTTTTTTTTTAACAAGTTCCTTGGACTGTAATGAGACCTTCCATGATCTCCTCTTTCTCTCTCCCAATCCAGTTCCGTATGGCTAAATTCTACTGATACCTTCAAGGCTCAGCCTAGGAGTAACTTCCTCCACAAAGCCTTCTCTGACACCAAACGAGTCTCGGTTAGATGTTTGAAACGGATGTTACTTACTTCCAGTCTGTAAGAGAGATGCCCCCTGGATTTGTGCAGTTCACGGCCTGAACAGCAGGATACAGCAGGCTTTTCCCATAGCACCAAATGCTTTTCCTCCATTACAGTATTTTTTCTTTCTATTTATATTTCTCTCCTCTAACGCGTGAGTATTGTAGAGACAGAAGCTGTGACTTAATTCCTGGCCCTTAGTAAATGCAGAGTAAAGGTTTATTTTACTAATGAAAAAAAAAATGAAGTTGAATAGAACCTCTTTGTCAAATTCAGACCTTAATGATGGCTCCAAAGACTGAGGCTTAACTAACAGTGTTCTACATACCCTGACTCATAGGTTTTGCAGTCCAGACTTTCTTTCCAGGTCTGACTCTTGATTCAAAACACTGGGGTTTCCATTTCCTAAGAGTCCTGTGACTTCTCCCTCCTCTGCTCCCTGTCCCTTTATCTCTGTGTTCTCTGCTGTAACCTGTTCATGGCCTTATCGCCTTATCCCTGTGACTTGTTAATCTTCTTTTTTTTGTCATATTTTCTTCATTGTTGTACTTAGGTGCACGACACAGTGATCTGATCTGACAATTACGTTCATTACTACATGCTCACCATGATAAGTGTAGTTACCATCTGTCAACATACAAAGAATTACAATATTATTAGCTACGTTCCCTATGCTATAACTTTATAGAAAGAATACTAGAAATTTTTCAAAAACTTTGCCACCTCTTAATTTCTCCTCCAGGGCTTTTTCTGTCTTATTTCTGTTGTGTATCTCTCAATCTCTCACCATCCTCCTCCACAGTTGCCACCAAAAAATTAAAATTTTGGCAATAAAGGTTGAATTTGGATTTTTATTTCACTGTGCATTTTTCCTTTCCTGCCTTCCCAATGGGGGAAAAAAGTCTTTAGGTTTAATAACATCAGGAATGAATCAAATCTGTTTGTCTAATTGAAACAGAATAATAGTTAGATCACTTGCCTCTAAATAGATTTTTTTTTTCCCCTATCCAGACATAGTTTTCAGCTGGCTTTCCCAGTCTACTCTGGGTCTGTATGCATGGTCACATCCTGCACATCATCTGTCTGTTGCATATAAATAACATTCACTTGTATAGTCTCTCCCTTCTAAGGCTACATTTCTAAATCTCCTCTTACATATATAAATTTGGGGGATCCTATTTCCAGTCACTTGTGAACATGAAGAGCAAGCCTTGCAAACTGGATGCTTGAAGGTCACATCTGACCTATAGATATGTTAGCTTATTTCTTTATGTCAGTGAAGTACATTTTTGTATGTTAAATGCAAAAAAAAAATGATACGTCTTATATGTTAACCAGTTACCTCCACTCATTTAAGTTACTTTCTTGTTCTTATAGGCATTTTCGCTTTTGATTCTTGAAAAATAAAAAGCATGATGTTATTGTTAAAGTCATAACACCCTAGGAAGTTACTCATTGCCAGTGGCACAGGATAATCCATGTAGAAAGAAGGTCAGTGTTAAAGAAAGATGTTGGAGATAATGGAGTTGCATAACGGTGAAGTGAGGCTCTAACTTAAACTTCCTGCAACCTAGATCACCATGCAATACCCATTTCTGTCTTATCCTTTCTACCCAAGTGGAAGGGGGGGCTGGATTGGGAGAGGACAGGTGGTATTGGTCCTAATTTCTTTCTGAAACCAAGTACAACTGAGTGAAAACTAGACTAAAAAGGAAGATGGCAGGTGAGTTGTGTATTCAGAGTCACTGTAGTCTGTCTGCCACTTGGAAACAGAAGTGTCTGATGGCTTCAAAGCCAAGTAAACAGTACCACTAGCCAGGCTACAATAATTGGTGGTAGTTTTTAATTTGGTTTGCTTTACCCATTAAAGTAACATTTTTGGCAATCCTTTTATGTATTCTCTGTAAGATGATGATAAACAGTTCTTCTTCTAAATGAAGTATGTCATAGCACACTTATTTTCAGCCTCAGAAAAAACAATTCCTTAGCAGTCTATTTGTCATTAATAAAAACTATTGTTTTATTTCTTCTGTTCTCCCACATCCTGCCCTCCACTTAGCCCTTCTAATTTCTCCAATTTTTTTCTTCTGCATAATGAAACTAGGAGGCTGTTAGATTAAAAAAAAATATGCTGTCATGATTTCCTCCATAATTGGTTTATTGGGAAAGTCTGGGTAAGTCCCTCATAGCTCAGCAGAGAAAGCATTAAAACAACAACAACAACAAAACTCTGAATTCGCGCAATCGGTAACATTTCTAGGGAGCTTTAGTTGGAACCTCAGCCATGGATCTATGGTTCTCAGAAATCTGGGACCTGCTAATTAGGTTCTAAGTTAACCTTCGCATGGCATGGAGGTTATTGACTTTAGGAATATATTGTCACTATGTGGAAAATAGTGTCTATAAAGAATCTGAAATGAAATGTGTCATGGGAGAAAGCGTGTGTTTTTTTTGTGAGGGTGAGGGAGGCAGGAGATATTTGGCTGGTTGGTTTTATGGACAAAACATGCATTATTCTGGTAAGTTCACTCTTGAGTTCTTGAAGTCTTCTAGTATACAATTTGGGGATACCAGAGGAAAGTAACAGAGAATTTTAGATAAAAGATAATATCTTTATACCATACCCAATGGTCTTGAGGAAAACCAAACAAGGGGAATAAGATAAATAAATGAGAGAAAACATCTATCAGGTAGGTCAGGCCGAAATGAATACATCTTTTTCAGAATTATCTGGGTATTGTTCTACAGGTTTTAAGCCAACCACTGACTAGCCCCAAAGGTGTCTTCCACTATAATATATCACATATTTTACTTGACTCAAACTTTTGAAATCTTACCTGTCATGAATTTTGTTTCTCCTTTTCCTTTTTTTGTAACATTTTATTTTATGGACCAACTATATTTTTGAAATTGACTCCACTGATATTTACTGGGTATAAGAATGGAATACTGAGTGGAGTTCTTGATTGCTTCTGCCGTTTACCTCATTTTCTAACAATTTGAAACAGTATTGTCAGTACCTGGGATATTTCCATGATACTTGTGATAATGTCTTTAATCAATTCCTAGGGTTTCATACTAATTGTTTCAGGTCATTAGTATGAAATTTCAGTATGTGGCACCCGTTATTTTATTGTCACTCTCTTAGTCGATATCCATAACTATTGGTAATAGTTTAATAATATGGCTAAATTTACTTTTATATCATTGAAAACATACTGAAATTTCACTTTTGAGCCTCCAGTAATGGTCCATTGGTCCTTTTAATTCTTCTCTTTAATGTACTTTCAAAAGAGTACACAAATACAGAAACATACTTGTCTTGCCAATGGATTTCAGCCCCAGAAAAGTTCACTATGGGCTCAATGAGATCGAAAAAAATGATAGTGGGACGTTCCTGGGGTGAAAGGGTTTATACTCATCTTTATTCCCACAGTGGCAGGTCAATCACTAGCATCCCGTCCACTCAGAGCAAGCCTGCATGCAGCAAGCCGGTCTCTGGCTCTGGGCCTCTCTGCCCACGCAGCTGTTTCAGTCTCTGTCCTCAGTGCTGCCACCACGCCTGTCTCATCTCTGCTCTCCTGCCGCCTTGCAGCTGTACCACCGTGTTGTGCAGAGCTCTTTATATAGAGTCAGCAATATGTATTGCCCACACATATGTAGTGAGCCCGCCGACCAGGGCCAGGTGAGAATCCTGGCCACAGGAACTTTCACTTTCTCCAGATATTTCTTCAGTCACAGCTTTTAACATACTGTGTTGAATTTCCTTCCAGTCCATTGTGGCTAAATGCCATAATTTCTGGTCACTTTGGGTTATGATAATTAGTCTAATCCCATTGAAGCTCTGATGTCATATCAGATTCAAATTTCTCTTCCTTTTCCCCAGGCTATGATCTTGGCAGCTTGGACTTTGGAGATAAGGAGAGTCTACTTTCTTGATCCTCATCCCCTCTTCCTTTTCAAGGCCTCATCCCTTGAAATAGAAGGAGGAATAGTGGAAGCAGAGCTCATTGTAACTGGGTGCTTGGTTCCTTCTGGTTCTCTCTGTGCACTGCTGAGGGCATGGTCTCTGTATACTTTCCATTTTGCTGGGGGTGGGTTGGGGTGGGGAGTGAGAGCTTGGTTTATCCTCCTGGTGACTTCTATTGCTAACAGCTCCTGCAGAGGACAGCTAGTTTCACTTGAGCCCTTCCGGAAGGCCACGTTCACATTTCCTTCTTGTGGTGGGGACTTCCTCCCTTGTCTCGGCCCTTCCTCTGTCCTCTTGGCTCCTTTGTGTGGAGCCACAGGAATCACAGGACTTCTGTGCCCACTGATGGCCTCTGGGAACTTAGAAGGGGCTGCCCCACCATTTTTCTTAATTTTTTGAAGACCTACTGACATAAGCTACTCTGGAGACCTTTCTATCTTCAAATGATTCCAGCCCAGAAATGGGCACCAAGTTCTGTATTATGTTTATCCCACATTCCAGAGGATGGATATTAATCTCACTTACGAACTTTCTCACTGTGCTCAACTCCATCTCAGGAATCAATCAGCCACATTCCTTTACCAACTGCTTTAAGCGAGTCTCTTCCTCGCTTGAAATGGTTAGCTTTAGAAAAAAACCTTTTCTTGCCTTTCGGTTATGTTTGGGGCATGGATGAATAACTTCTCACCACAAAGAGAGCGTATCCAAGAAATCTAAGGCTGTCCTTCAGCTCTTTCTTCCATGGACTGGAGGAGTGGAGTGCAGGGGCAAAGGTCAGCGAATGAGGGAGCTGATTTTGCCATCTCTTAACAAATCCTCGGAGAAGAGGAATACTCGTGGTAACTTGTATTCTCCAATACAGAAGGACCAGCTCAACATGCTGATAGAATATGTCTGTGTGTGTGTGTCCGAGAGGGAGGGAGACTATGTCTCTTCTATGGACTTCAAGCTACTTTGAGGCAGAAACCATTTTGCAGCATTTTTCATCCCTACCAACTACCATTGTAACAATAAAAATAATAAAAGCATAAATAATAAAAACAGACACTTAACTGGTGCTTATTATAGGTCAGGCACTCTCCTAAAGGATTTATGTATATTCGTGTATTTATGAAGTCAGTGTTATTATTGCTTCAGTGTTAGCTTGTGACAACAGATACAGAATGGCCAAGTAACTTGAAAAGTGGTGAAGCTGGGATTGGCGCCCAGCGAGCCTGTCTCTGAGACTCATCTATACTACTGACTGTCCTTGTCATGAGCATATGGCGTCACTGTGAACAGGTGGTGTTGGTGAAGCTAATTAAACACAAGGATAATTTGCTCAGTCTGATTTGGTGTGGGAGAAGATATTAAGTTTTAATTTAAATGAGTTATTTAAGAGAAAAATCAGATTATTATTTTTTATACAAGCAACTTCATAAATTATTGTTGAACTTAGTGCTTTTGAAACTTTATGGCTTAAATATAAACAGAAAGATTAGTCATGAAAAACTTGAGAACATCAAAGCAATTCCTTCCGAAAATGAGTTAAAGCAGTTACTTAGTAACTGCCCCTGAATGTATTAGGTAAGTTTATCAAGGTAAGTTTTAAAAGTTCAAAACATACTGGTTCTCTAGTCTCAGATGCTATCTGATACTTCTGTTTTTGTTGATAGGAAAGTAAAAATTGGGACAACGAAATTCATTGTTCTCAGTCTGCATCTCTTTAAAATCACTGATGATCTCCTCTTAGCTTTAAACAGATGCTTTTTGGGCCGCATCTCTCTCACTTCTGTTCTTTCCCCGTGTTCCCTCTGCCCCTCCTTCTCCGCCCAGCCATTTCCCCTCGGTCTGTCCGTAGCACCAGCTATGACGCCTGCTGACTCTCCTCTCTGCTCTCTCCCGGCTCTCCACCTGGTTTTGACCAGCTCCCTTCAGCTCTAATATTAGGTATCTGAGGAAAACTGAGCTCTTTTGACAGTGCTATTATGAAGAAAAAAAACACTGCTCAACTAAAAAACCACATTAACTTTTCACAAGCTCTCATCCCTAGCTCATCCAATACAAATTTCTGTAAACCATTTCAAATCGTTAAAAGGAACAAGTAAATTCAATGAACTGGGGATTTGGTGTATTGGCTCTCAACAAACTGGCTGTAAAGGAAGTGGCCCTTTAGTCAGCTGGTGAAGTGGTGGGTTATCTTTTGGGATATTGATCCTGAGGCTGCCCTGGTTCCTGCCTTCTTGGCTGTTCAGCTGGTCCTTTGATACCATGGGGTATCCCAGCATGCTTTGTGCTTAGGGGGGCTTGGTTGGCACCTGTCACTTGATGGGCTCACTAATGCTTCAGAACCTCAGTTCAGCTAAGTGCTGAGCAGTTCTACTGCGAGTTGCAGAAAACTCTGGGACATCCCTCATTCCTGTTTTCAGGGTTCCTGTCATCATATGGGGCCTGTGCACCTGTTTTCCTCACAGTTTAAAATTCTAGCATTTCCATCTCTTAAGTCAACCTCAATCTTGCTCTCTCTCCCCCTCCACCCTTCTCTTCTCTTCGTTACCACTGTTGCTCCTGCCTCAGTGCAAGGTCTCCATCTTTTCTATGCCAAATCCCAGAACTGCTCCTGAATGATTATTTTCTTTCCAGTCTCACATCCCCCCAATGTATCAATCACACTGGTCTTGGAGGGAGCTTCTAAGGTGCTATTCTGATAATGTCACTTTTCTGGGTGAAAGTTGTCATTGGCTGTCCATTCCTTTTAGAGCAGAGTCATCTCATTAGCATGAACACAAGGCCTTTGTAACGGCCCCTGCTTTGCTGTCTAAAATGTAGTGTTTCCTATTCTGACGTGTGTCCGTCATTCTAGCAATAGCATACATGGTGTTTGCTAAATGTGCCATGCTCATTAATGCTTTGCACCTGTTTTTAAGACCTATGGGAAGCGTCACTTCCCCAAAGAAACCTTCTCTGACCTGCTCTGTCTTCTGTGGACCGGGAGAGTGGAGTGCAGGGGCAGAGGTTGGTGAATGAGGGAGCCGGTTCTGGCATCTCTTAACAAATCCTTTGAGAAGAGGAACACACTTGGTGACTTAGTTCACTTTTGGACCCATTCTCTGATATAAAAGGTCCCATTCAACATGCTGACATAGATGCTCCCCCTTTGTGTTTCTACAGCCTCGTATACACACACATCTCTACTTTGGAGCTTATCATACCCTTCTGGAATAATATATTTACTTTTCTGTCTCTTACACTAAAATTCAAATCCTTTTCACTTTATCTTCCAAAACCTAATGCAGTATATAGTAGGTGGTGAATATGTGGTTACTAAATGACTAATATTCATGTCAGTGAGTGAAGTAGTGTGATAAGTAAGAAAATAAAGACACCAGCAGAATTTTACTCAGTTAAAAAATATGAATGATTCCTCTGAACAATTCCATTTATGCAATTTCATTTCTATTTTCAAATTTCTTTTGCATGTTTGGAGGACAATTGCATCCTTGCTAATTACATATTTCAGTTAATGTGTAAAGCTACTTATGCCATATAAATTATGTCAATTTTTATTGAATTAAAATATACACATATAAAAAAAGTAGTCTAAATGATTCAGTCTACAATGTTTCTCCATCTGTTGTCCATTGTCATGACTGTCAATTATTATTGTACAGTAGATAAGGGGTCTGTAGGTTACCAGAAAGTCAGAAGCATTATACTTTATTATGAACTAATCTTACTTTAATCCCTGAAGTGGTGATTTCCTTTTAATAAGATTGCTTTAAAAAATCTGGCATCTGCATATACTCAGTAATATGAATGTAATGAACTTAGGGGTATTTCACCAATCTCAGTGCAGTGTTTTCAATTACTTAGAATCTCCTTTGAAGCAATTTTCCTGAAGTGTAATATCTTTCTTAAAGCCCAAGCCTTTTCCTAGAATAACCCCACTTTTCTCTAGAGTTTGAGTAATCAGTTTCCCCTATTTATGTCTTCCTTAACATGGTCCTAGATTTTCAGCAGGTCCTCAGTGACTTCATCTTGAGTCTGCATTTTTTAGGCTGTTCTTCCTTTTAGTTTTATCAGATTTTGAGGATTTTCAACCCACCAAGGCCCTTAATATATTCTCTGCAAAGCCAGGGAGGGTATATTCAAGGATATAATACAACAGAGAACAAGAAATAAAGTGTTTCTTCATCTCCTTGGGATCGTGAGCCCCTTGAGAATCTGATACAGTCTTTCAAGGAAAATTCACATGCTTATATACTCACAAATGTTGACTACAAGTTCAGGGGGTCATAGATCTCTAAAACTACTTTATTGACTCTTTAGAGTCCTTGGAGCTCATTTTAGCTCTGAAATTAGACTTGGTTATTTGTGGAGTGATGGATATTGTTATGGGACATGGTAGGTGAGGCCAGACCAGGGGAAACCAAGAGGTGGAGAAGGGATTAGATTTCATGAAAGCAGTTGGGATTTCCACCTAAGGAAACCTTAAACCTGTGTAACTAAATTGAAGGATATTTGCAGAACAAAGTCTAATAAGAGAGGAAATTTTTCATTTATTTGATGGGAAGATTAATATAATGTTGCCTAAGCTTCAAGGGGAATATTGGTTTTCCAGAGTTATCTCTTAGCTCAATAAAATATCACTAAGTAGGAAACCCATCAGACTGAATTGATTTGCACTGAGTTGAGAGTAGTTCAGTACCATTATCTACAAAGTATAAGGCTTACTTATGTCTGATATTTTGTCAAGTAACAATACAAACCACAAAACTATGGCAAGTTCAATCTTGTAAGTGTAATTGAGTACGTATAAAGTAACAGATGTGCTCTGCTAAGCTCTAAGGGTAATATACAGATGATTTAAAAAAGACTATAGCTTCTTAGCTTGAGAAAGACACAAATAACTGGTATAAATGCTATAACTAAGTTCCAGTTATGATGGGAAAGGAGAAGAGAGGATTTGATCCTCCCCAGTGGAATCTGGGAAGACTTTGAAGAGGAGACAGAACTCAAGCAGACTTTGAAAACAGTTGCATTTTAATTAGTGGAAATGAAACGTGGAGACCATTTTAGTTAAACATACATCTGAGCAAAAACGTGGAGGTTAGAAAGAGTAGGGAGAAGAGTCAGTAGTGTTTTTGGGTTGGGCAGAGGTGGTATGATACAAGGGGAGGAGCTGTCCGAAATGGCAGAACATGCTCTTCATTCAACATTCAGCCAATAACAAGCACTTACTATGTATAAGTGGAGACAAATGATAAACAATGATCATAACAGAATTATACAGGGTTTTAGAAGGTGATTATGTGCTATGAAAGTAAGAAATAACAAGGCAGAGTCAGGGGGGTTGTACGCCTTGAAAGATGTAAGCTGACATTTTAAATTGTGGGGTCTAAGCATAATTCATTGAGAAAGTGACCTTTGAGCAAAGTTGAATGGGGACTGGCGTGTTCAAGGAATGCACACCAGTATAACTGGAGCTGAGTGCAGAGAAGCAGAAGACACAAAGGGTAAATCAGTGTGTAGTGCATGCAGCTGGGCTTGAGTCCTAAAGGATCAATATAAGATTTAAGGCCTTTCTTGATCCCTCTGTCAACGCTTTCCCCAAACACTCAATAGTTCCGTAGTTTTGGAATTTCAAAAATAATTCACAACAAAATGCATGGAGGCAGTGTTCTGCTACTACTCACTCCTAAGAGGGATGTGGCGATTCATCTGTTCGTAGTGCACTGGGAGGAATCAACAGAGTCTCTATTTTATTACTTTTTGACTCAACCTCATAGATGTCTAGAGTGGAGATGATTTTACTGGATTTCAAATAACAAGGGAACAATATTCAGAGTATCACATGTTCCCTGTGATTGCAACAGACCCATGTTGTATGAGACATAACAGGTATGAGTTATTTTTCACTGGAAAGGGTTATTACCCCAAAGATATTCAAAGGAAATTTGTTAGAAAGAAAGAAGGCAGTTACATTGTAACTTTCCTAAAAGTGAAAGATGAAAAGATAATATATGTTTGTAGGTTCTATGTTTGTTAGGATTTTTTTTTTTAACATATGTGTTTCTTTGGCCAAACACTAAAGTATGTATATGGGATATATTTGATCAACATATTGACATTTGCATTTCCTATTAATTAACACAGGTGGTGTATTCAAGCCTTTTTTTCCCCATGTGCCTCTGTCTACAGCAAAGATATACAAAAACATGTTTGTGTGTGCCTGAGTGTATTAATGGCCTTCTATGGCCTATTGCATTGACTCATGTTTGCACTATGTTTTTTTATTCTCACAATGACTCTATAAGGGATGTTTTCATTCAAAATTTAAACAATACTTACCTGTAGCTTTTGCCCAAATTGCACATTTGTGGTGCTATAATATTAGTTCATATTGCTTTGACCTCCACTCCCAATCCTTTGTAATTTCCACATGATTGAATTGTCACCTTTTAATCTCTTTGAACCATATGTAACTATAATCCGGTAGGAGGTTTAAATTGTTAATAGGTTGATAGCTGTTCGGTGTTCATCTTTACCTGAAAGGGTACCCTAGAATAATTTAGGTTGTAAAAGTCCTAGGTTTAAGTCCTAGCTTCATCCCTCATGGATGGTATGACTTTGATCAAGCTATTTTACAGTTCCGAACTTTGATTTCCTGATCTATAAAGTGAGGATAGTCACATCTACCTTGCGGAGTTGATGGCAGAATTGAATAGAGGAATATCTTGGATTAAGTAAATTGTCAGTTTTTGTTAGTTGAATATAGTAGGACCTTTTCTTTGTGTGGTTGCAGATAAGACTGTGTGTAAAACAGCTCACTGAGTAATATTATAATTAGGTTTCAGCAAGAACAGTTCATTACCAGTCTTGTGTGGCAAGTTGTTAACCTCATTTAACCAATTGACATGTTCTGTAGTGCCAAATGCAGACTTTTTTTTAAACAATCTGTCCTCATAGTTGTTGCATAATTTATTTCAGTTTCAACAATCTGTGTGCTCTTCAGCTTAGATCTCTGACTAAAACTGCTTGATTCTTCTTATCCACAAAAGAAAGACACCTTATCTTTAACCCAATTCCTTTCATTACTTACCATATTCACTGAAACTGTCAGTGAAGAGTTAGTTAGACCATCGCAAATCTACAATTTTTGTTTCCTGTAATATTTAAAAACAAAAGTGGTGCAGTTAAACATTTGTAGGCTAATTACTGAACATGAGCAGAGTTTTAAGTTTCTGAAAAAAAATATTAATAGAAAATAAGGGCTTTGCTCTGACTTGTGGACTTTAACTGATGTCATCTTTGTAGTGTAATAAGATTCCTTAGAGAATGCCACTGGTTTACTTTTATCCTGCACTTGCTATGAAAGAGGGAAGAATTGGACACATGATACTGTCTCTATGTTCAGGTGGCAGAAAGGACAGAAAATAGTAGAAACTAACATTTTTCAAAATTGATAGCTAGAGCCTTTAAAACTTTTTGAAATAAGAAGTGATAGTTTAAGCAGCAGACTCACAGACTCCAAGAAGGGACTAGCGGTTACCAAAGGGGAGAGGTGGGAAAGGCTGGGTGGTGACGGGGAAGAAAGGGATTGAGGGGTATTATGATTAGTACACATGGTGTGTGGGGGGTCACGGGAAGACAGTGTAGCACAGAGAAGACACGTGACTCTGGCGTCTTACTACGCTGATGGACAGTGACTTAAATAGGAGTGAATGTAGTAATCAATATTTTTCATGTGAAACCTTCATAAGTGTATATCAATGATACCTTAATAAAAAGAAAAAAGTAGTTTAGAAGATGTTTAGGTAGCATTATAGACACCTTCATGGTAATTTTCTTCTGTTTGTTTTTTTTTAAGTTGTGAAACTTCGCTGTTTGTTTAGGCAAAAAATATTCTTTCTTCAGAGCTGGAACGTTTGTCAGCTCAACAAACCAAAATGTTCCCTCACCATTGTGTAGGTGTAATGCTTTTTGTTGATAATGTACTGTTATTCATCTTCTACTAATGTTTGGACAATAAACCTGGAGTCTAAAGTGATTACTTATCCAATGTGGATGACCACAGTTAGGGAAGCCCGCACTCATTCATGTGTGTGGGAAGGAGGCAGAAGTGGAACAATTAAATATTTGATCAAGTGTGCTTTATGGAAATTCTACTGGACTTTGACATTCTGAGGTAAAATTCTTTTGGAAACCCCTTTGTTAAGGGGTTATGACCTGAAGCATTTCTGGGTGATTTGGTCTTGGAGAATGTTTGTCATGAAGACACCTATTATTATATCAAGCTGTCATCATTTTTTCATTCCAAAGCAATTTGGAATGCATGCAGCAAATGACATCGAGTGTTCTTTCATAAGGTTTTGCAAATTTTCAAGAGGGTAAAACTTCCCCAATTATGTATTAAAGGTAAATCTACAAATTTAAGAGTCCTGAAGAATGCTTATAGCAAGTTTCCCTGAGTGTGGTGATGAAATATATTTGGCAACATAAGTACATTTTTTTCTTACTCATAATTTGGAAAGCATTTAATAAAATAATTATATGGGATTATATGGCTTGCAACCTAATGACAATCAGTTTTTCTCATTTAAAGAATTAAAAGTTAATCCTGAGAACAGGAAATTAGATGTGCTTTTTAAAAAGGTAGATAAAAAGACTAGGCTGTTCATTTATTAAAGATCATAGTTGGTATTTACTTATCAGTTACTATATACCTGGTGCAGTGATATGCATTGTTATATATATTAGCTGATGAACAATGATGTAGGTACTGGTGGTAATATAATCATATTCTGTATAAAGAAATAAAGGCTTAGAGAATTTAATGACCAGTAGAGACAATGAGAGTATTCAAACCAAGAATGGTTTGACTTCAGGACCCATGGCCTTAACCAGCACACTTCATAGCCTTTCTCACACTCCCAATGTACCTGAACTAACAAAAGTCAACTTAACGGTTGACCATCAGAATAAAGAACCCCAGCACACAGTCTGGTTGCTAAAATATGGGTATTTCCAGATTAATTTAGAGTGATGGCTTTCAGCTCTCATTGTGTATTAGAATTCTCTGGGAAATTTTAAAACATACTGAGATTCTGATACAACTGGTCTTGGGTGAGGCCTGCGCACCAGTATTTTTAAATTGCTCTATAATTGGTGTTAATGTGATCCATTTATAGATCCATTTATTTGGAGCAAACTGTGTCTTATAGGACACCAATGCTCAGTGTAAATGCTTCAAGTTTGTTTCAAGTTAAATTAAATTATTTAAGTTAAACTATTAAATAATTGTAATAAAATATACATTCAGATGTATTTAGTACAAAAGTTTAATACCAGAATGAGCCACTCACTTTTAGCCTCAGGGTTTTTGCAGTTGGCCTTCAATACTTCAAAGTTTTGAAGTATTGATGTTTTCTTCTCTTCATTAAGGTTTCTACTCTAATCTTCCATCAGAGACACTTGCTACGAGTGTCCTCCCAAAGAATTCCCCCCAGATTCTTTATCATTTTTCTTTTGATAAAATTTTTTCTCTACAACGCTTAATTCCCTGAAGTTTTTTTCTTATTTTCACTTGGTTATTGCTGGTGTCTTTGCAAAATGTGAGCAGAGATCTTGTCTGTCTCGTTTTAGCATGTGTGTATTCCCTAACACAAGGAGTGGAGTTTGGCACATATTAAGCATTCCATAAATGTCTGTTGAATGAATGAACGGAAAGCAAAAATTTAGTGACTCTTATTTGAGGTAAAACACTATATCTGGAGAATATTAGTTGTGTTTTCCAGTAAAGTGACATCTTTAATATGTAGCAAGGCTAAGTTTTTAGACTGTCTAGCTAAAAAAAAAATAAGTCTAATACTTTTTGCATGGATGTGTATCATTAGTAACACTGGATATAATTCTAGAGTTGATACCATTGTGAAGGGAATGTTAAGTTTTGAATTCTAGACTGTGTTATGCTTATCTTTGGTGACAATTCTTTTCAACCTTGGCACAGTATTCTTTGGATAAGATAAAACTGGTTGGGGAAAAATCCTTTTGTAAAGATGGGAAGTCAGATAGTAGGGGAGAGTTAAGATATCTTATAGGAGACGTTCTTGGCCTTTGCTTATTCAGGATGGCAGTTTCTAGAAACTGCCCAAGCCAGGTACAAATTCCTAGAATAATGTAAAAGGAAAGCTCACCTCTTGAGGAAAATTGCTTATTGTGGGGTGAAGGCAGTGTCTTCAGTTAGATTATTTCGAAGGAGAGAGAAGACAGGTTCATCCCATGCAAATATATGTTGACTTAACTGCAGTTGAATTTGCTAGCTTATAAAATAACCACACATGGCATCTTTAAGTGTGAGGAAGCCTTACGTGTCACTTAGTTCCATCACTTCATTTTACGTCAAGGAAAGGCCCAGAAGGGAGGAGTGACTCTGGAACTCTGACTTCCCTCGGTCATTACTGTGTGGCCACATGATCTGCCTCTCCAGCTAAGGTGGTGGTTCGTTTGCTCTGCATCTTGTGTTGTTTATTCTGGGAGAAATGTTGTGCTTTGTGCCTCTAAAACCTGAAAATACATGTTTTAAATAGAATAATATAAGCGTGGATGTGTATGATAAATTCAGAATATCACTGGGTAGGAGATGTAAAGCATAAGCAGTTATGTGACCTGGCAATGTGAAACGAGCTTTTCTGTAGGTATACCTACAATTGAATTGCTTTCATTTGGAGACCTACGGGGTTATAAGCTCCAAAGCTTTTTACTGTTTAAGATTTTAACATTGCTATTGCCCCTTCCTATGGATTTACTCTCTCGGTGCCAAAATAAATGTACTCCTGGGGTTCTAACATCAGCCTTAGACAAAGATGGCTGCATACATCTCAAATTGCAAAACATTAAAGGCATTTGAAAGGAAATACCCTTAATTAGATGATGTGCAAGTAAGTCAGGTTGCTAAGTTACAAGAAGAAATGAAGGTGCTCATTGTACTTGCTGGGTCACATTTCAGCGCTGTAGAATCCCATTTCCCTGTGGGAGATGTTTTAGTGAAAAAACATGGCCTTCGGAGTCAGACCAACCAGGGTGTGAACTTCGCTCTTCTGTGTAGGAGCTAGGGTCCTAGAACACGTGACAGACACCCCTGACCCTCCTTTGCCTCAACTGCAAAATCACCTTGAGATAAAAGTATAGTAGAGTGAGCACAGGTGTGTCCTAAGGCACCCATGTTAGGGAGTACAAACATTTAAAAAATGAAATTTTAATGGTGCCATTTAAAATAGTGCAACATTTACATAGTGACAGCATATGCACTGCAGCATATGCACTGAGCTTAGCACCTAGTTAGCAAGAAAGAGTAATTAAAATAGGAAGTTACCATGTGACAAGCATTGTTACTAATACCTACAGGTATCTAGGCACATTTCCAATCTTAGTATACGGTTCAATGAGTGTTAACATGTGTATACACTCCTGTAACCAGTCTATTTCTGTTTTGTTTGGTTTTTAGATTCCACATTAAGTGAAATCATATGGTATTTGTTTTTCTGTGTCTGATTTATTTCACTTAGCATAATACCCTATAGGTCAATCCATGTCATCGCAAATGGCAGAATTTCATTCTTTTTTATGGATGACTAATATTCCATTGTATATATGTGCCACATTTTCTTTATCCATTCGTCTATGGATGGACTCCCTTCGGTTGCTTCCATATCGTGGCTATTGTAAATAGTGCTGCCACAAACTTAGGAGTACATATATCTTTTTGGATTAGTGATTTTGTTTTCTTCAGGTAAATTCCCAGAAACAGAATTACTGGGTCATGTGGTATTTCTATTTTTAGTTTTTTTGAGAAACTTCCATACTGCTTTCCCTAGCGGCTGCACCAATTTACCAGAAAGGTCCTCTTTAAAGAGTTGAAATAAATGTACACAATAATCCACAAGTTACTTAATTGGGGATCTTGTAATTTCGAGAGCTCAACTCTCTGTCCTGATAGGCTAATGAGCTCATAAAGGACAGGTGGGTACTTATGCTGCTCCCCCGATGGCCTCAACCTTCTTGGGTAGTGATAAGGCCAGGAGGGGCCAGTCATGGTCATGCCACAATGAGGAGGGACTGTATCTATGTATTATATTCCACTGGCTCTCCCCTGTGTATTTCAGTGCATTTGAAATATGAAGGGTTGAAATTCATAAATAAAATTCTCCTTTATTTACATTATTTTTATTGGATATTACTGACCCAGTTAATGGAAAATAGAACTCTTGTTTTTGGTTAAAGCCGTACTTGGCTCTCCCAGTTAAAGGTTTCCTTGAGATCAAAGCCTTTTAATAATGATGATTTACTCATATAAGTACAATAATAAAGAAATCTGTCCGATCGTTAAGTCCTTAGGAGCAAGATACAAGGCAATCAACATTCTTCACCTTTCTTGAGACTATAGAATGATACCCTCTGAAGTGGCTTGGTTTTTAATGCTGGCCTTGACTTGAAAAATAAATCTACAAGCTACTATGCAGTAAATCTCAGAATCATTTCCCTTACAGTTTTCAGCAGAGAAAGTTGAAAGTGATAAAATTCTTATCCACAAGGAGTTCACAGTTTTATATGTGATTAAGGACATTACTTCTGGTTATTTATAACATGTGTCCAGATTTTTAAAAACCCTCACTATATAAGGTCAGCTATGACATATAAATTGATTGGAAAACAAGCTATAGTTCTTACACCTCTTCTGATAGGAAAGGCAGATATATCACAGTTTGGTTTTTATAATATACATTATTCACTTGTTCATGGCCGACAGTTGATATAAAAGTTTTAGAACCTCCACATGAAAGCCTGGCAAATGTTTTGGCAATAATGGAAAGATGAAATACTCCCTGATATCCACCTTGATCTTTCAGTTGGAGCTCTTTCCATATTAGTACATACAGAATTAGTTCTTTTAAGGACTGCTGAATGTCTTTTATTTGGATCTACCTAATGTAGCGGATAATTTTCCTATGGATGGAAGTTTGTTATTTTCAAACTTTTGCTATTATACACAAATGATGTCAAGGGTATCTGTGCATGTGTCATGAACTCATGAATGAGTACTCTTCAGAATAAGTTCCTGGCAGTAAAATTGCTATGTCCTAGGGTCTGTACACTTTTTATTTTTGAGAGAGATGGCCAAATTGCCATTCATAGAAGTTGTATCCATATACACTTCCACCAGGAGTGCGAGAAGATACATAATTTTTCACATATGTATATCAAGCTTTTAGATTTTTACCAGCCTGATGGATGAAAAATGTTTCCTGTACACTTTTAATTTACACAGCTTTTGTTACAAAGAGTATTTGGCGTTATTTATATTTCAGTTTCTATGGACTCTGTCTTTTCGGTCCATTTTTGTTCTGTATAGTTGGTCTTTTTCTGACTTGCTGAAATTCTGTATTGGGAAGTGTATGCCTTTTTTTATAGGATTTGCAAATATTAATTTCTCTAATTCATTATTCTTGAGGCATTTTAGTGATAAGTTTTGCCAGGAAGAAAATTTAGATTTACTTATCAATTTATAAATCCTTTATTGTATGACTCATTACATGCACAACACCACCAAAACACTCTCTGCTATTTGTTTCTACTTGTTTTATCTGGAATTTATTTTGATAAGAGATAGATATTCAAGTTCAGCTTTTCCCAGACGACTTCTCAGTTGTCTCAACACCATTTAATCTAGCTCTCCTGCTGGTTCAACATGCTACCTATATCATAAACTAAAGTTCCATATGTATTTGGATTTATGTCTAGACCATTCTGTTCCGTTGATCTTTTTATAAATGCAACAGAACTATAATATTTTAATTGCAGTAGACATAATAAAACTAGTTTTCACTCCATCCCTTAATCTTCATCAGAATTCTTTTCCAAAGATCTCCTTTCTATACACATTTATTTTTCCATATAAATTATATAAACAGCTTGTTGCAGGTCTGAAAAAATATGTTGCATTTAAGATGTTTGCATCAGTGTTCTTAAGTACTATTCATTTGCAGTTTAAGTAGGAGGCTGTTTCTTTGGATTTTGGTATCCGTGTCATACTGGCTTCATTTAAATAAATTTGAAAGGTTGTCTTCTTTTTCTGTGCTTTGGAACAGTTTCAATAGTGTTGGAGGATCTGAGCTTTTGAACTTGCTATAGCAGTGGAGCTGTTTACTACTTACAGTTTTTTTCACTTGGAAATGACTTGAAACTGCTGCTTTTTCAAAGGAATAAGGGCCCCCCTATGAGGAATCACTCTCTTAATGTTTTTTTCAATTTTATTTTCACTAATTAGGATGTTTATATATGAGTAGTGTTTTTTGTTTTTTGTTTTTCTTTTATAAAGACTTGACCTTTTAGAGCAGTTTTGGTTTTACAACCAAATTGAGAGGAAGGTGTAGGATTCCCCCTGTAATCTTCTGTTCCCACACATGCTTAGCCTCCCCTGTTCTCAACATCACTCACCAGATGGTACTTTTTTTTCCCCCATGGATGAACCTGCATTGACACACCATAATAACCCCAAGTCCATAGTTTACTTTAGGGTTCACCCTTGGTGGTGTGCGTTCAGTGGATTTGGACAAATGTCTGACACACAGCCATCATTATAATAGAGTATCTTCACTGCCGTAAAAGTCCTCTGCGCTCTGCCTATTCATTTTTCCCTGGATTCCGGCTGAGTTTTTGCAGATTTTGTTGTCCTGGTGAGCCATATATTTCATGCAGATTTTCAAGGTCAATTTCAAAATTTGCTGAGAAAAATAGCAGTCTCTTATTTTTTTAAAAATCCTCCGTTCTTGAGATTATTTCCCCTTTCACCTTGTGTATGTGTGTGTGCGCCTCCCATTTCTTCTTGGTTGTGTTTGTCGTTTACCTCTTCTGTATTTTTCAAAACTCTCTGTTGTATTTTCCATTAGTTCTTCAACATTTCTGTACTACAAATATCTTATTTTCATTTCTCTTTATCATTTCCTTCTCTTTGCATTGCTTAATTTCATTTTGTTCTTTTTCAGATTTCTTGTGTAAGCTTGGATAATTATCATTCAGTAATTTTCTTTTTCATTATTATAGAAACATTTAAGACTGTGTATTTTCTCTTAAAGCTTGCCTTAACTATTTCTAACCATTTCTAAGGTAATGTTTATTGTCTGTGTTTTCTAAGTATTTTATACTTTCATATTTATTTCCTGTTTAACTCATATGTATCTGTACTAATTATACTTTTGGGATACTTTTTGAGATTTTTCTATATGACCAAATAGTTAATTTTTCTGTGGCTATTTCATCATTACTTCGAAAGAAGTTATTATCTTGGTTTACAGGTTATAGAAATTTGTATTGATTAACTTGTTAATTTTGTCCTTTTGGTCTACGATAACTTTATTTCTGATATACTTGCTCTTTTGTGAACTGGGAAAGAGGAATTAAAGTCTCCAGTGACTGATGTGATTCTGTCTATAGATCGTTATGTTTCCTGTAGTTTTTGCTGTATGAATTTTAATATTATATTCACTGATACTGTAACTATTAAATCTTCATGGTTGAACTCTTAATCATCATTAAATACCTTCTTTGTTTTTGTTTAATATTATTGGCCCAGAATGACCTGTTGGATATTAGTACCTAACCCTTAAAATCCTTTTTTGTATCTGTTTTGTACTATAGATAGTTGTTTTTCCTTCAAGAATCTTTCAGTGGCTAAGGATATTCTTTTTATATCTATGAGACCCATTTGTGTGGCCTAGTTCTGTCATTATATCCTGCACTCCTTCTATTTTTTCTTTTTTTGACAATATTTATTGGCTCTCCTATCTGTGGGGTGTTCGAGTTAGTATCTTTCACTTTCTTTTACTTGCCTTCTCTTCTGTTTTACCCTTCATAATTTTGGGTGATTACATTTTTATTGGTCCTGATATTTTTATTTGTATCTTTGTATATGCCTCTATTTCTGTTGATTTATCATCTGTATAGGATAACTTTTGAATTCCCAGCTTGTGTGTATATGTGTGTGTGTATATATATATATATATATATATATATATACATATGTATATACACATCTCCAGTACCATCTCCTTCCTCATCTAAGTTTTGATAGTTACACTATTTCTACATTATATAGTTCTGTAACCATAGGGACCATAGGTTTGGGTGTTTTTCTTTATCCCAGCATTAGATATCTTCTATAGCAACTGCCTCTTGCTATTCTTGCTCCATATTCCTCTTCTTCAGTTGAAAATGTTCCTCTGACTTTCAAGAAAGTCCAAGGAAGCTTTCTTGAAAATTGGTCCAAGAACTACTGTTCTCTGAGCTCTTATATGTTCAGAAATGCTTACCTGTGGCCTTTTTACTCAAATGATTGCTTTGTTGCATATAAAATCTTGGTTCATGTTTTTCCTGAGATCTTCCCAAGCATCACTCTATGTGCTGGTTATTTATTTTTCCCTGGATAATTCTATGAACAGATGACAGAAGAATAAGAGACATTTTAAAAAAATCATAAAAATCTCAAAGCCCCCAAAAGTAAAGTATTTCAATACAACATCCAATACACCTCTGTTGTCTATGAAAGCAGTATAGTGGCATATCACATAATAATGATATACATTGCTGTGACCAGGATGTTAAGAAAAATATAAATCAATTTCAATATTATCTATAAAAATTCAGGCAAATATACAATTTCTTTTAGAAATATTCTTCTAGTAGTTAAGGAAATAGTCTGATATGTTAAAGATTACTAGTAACTTTAGCTGATTAAAAAATGTTTGTTCGGTGAAATTTCTTATTTCCTAAGGACTCAAGAAAAATGTTACCTCTGCCCATAATAGCTTTTCTCAAATGGGAGAGCAGGTATGTCATAATCCTTTAAGATTTTTAAACTCCAGACAATTCTGTTCCACCAGACCCTGTCATCCCCATTTGAGAATCAGTACTTAGGTGCCAAGTGAAAGATGGTAGTGAGAAGAAGGCAAGAACATTGTTGGCCAGATTTTTCATGGCCGGCTTCTTGATGAAGTAACTCTTGAGCTGGTAGATTTTTATCAAGGCAGAGAGGAGAGTGAGAATATTTCTAGATCCCTGGAAAATGAAATGCTGGCCAGAAGGTGCCATTTAATGCACACCCCTTGGGAGAGCCCTGTGTTGCTGCTGTTTCCAGCAGCTCTGAGATGTGAATTGTGTGTCTACCTTTGCCCAGAGACAGAACTTTCTATCTGTCAAAACTTCAATCAGCAGGGTTGGCAGCAAATGAAGTTATTTTTTTCCATTTGTTATGTGATTAGAGCACTTGAAATAGGCTGAATTCCAAATGCTATCTTAACCTTATTTCCATTCAGGCTGGAGATTGGTTTAAAAGAATCACTGAGTACACAATCCAGATTTCTCCAGGATTTCTGTCAAATGTGGGCATAGGACTTCAGAGAGGCTCTGGAAAAGAGTTCCCTTTTGAGGAAGAACAGTTGAGTTTGGGTTCCATGAACTTTTCCCAACCTGTAAAATATTATTGCCTCGGGTGCATGTGTGGGGTGGTGTTTAATGACAGGTCTTTTGTTTTAATATTCAAGAGAAATAGTTTTCTGGACTATGGCACAGTTATATTTTAAATAGTTCATGTAAGAAATTTCTGTTCTGAAGGTACCAAGACTTATTTTTAACACATAATAATATTAAAACAGGAGCATGCCTTTCAATATACTATGAAACCTTACAGTAATTTCTAAACTTTTGATTTCCTGAGATAAAACTAGAGGTATGGTATTATTTTCATTCTTTATCTTATTCAACAAATATTTGTTGAGTATTGTAAACTGGGGGAACATAGGTATGTAAGATAACACCCATGAATTCCAAGAATCAATGGAAGCAGTGGTCTACAGAGACCAAATCCGTGGGAACTTGGGAAAGTACACAGAACTACATCGGAGCTCTGTGGTGTGCTTGACGTTTCCTGGCCTTAGGGTTTCTTAAGCATCCAGTTTCCTTTTCTCATAGTCTATGGTCTCCCTGTGCATAGCATTAATAAATCAGGTCTGGGGTATGTCTTTCTCTCTATGCTTCTCACTTCTAACCAGTTCTCAGCCCATACAAGAAAAATGAAAAGTTTTCATTTATTCTAGATGCAGTTTATGAAATGTTTATAAACTTGGAATTTGTTGACAGAGGGATGAGAGCCCAATTACACTTCTGAGCCTTGTCAACTATGTGATATTAGGCTCTTAATCTGATCTATAAGACAAAAATAATGCGAAGGGTCCTTATGAAGACAGCATGAATTAATGTAGGTAAGGGACTTAACAAAGTGCCTGACACATAATAATTGTCAATAATTATATATACATGGTATATATTCCTCCCATAATTGTTTTTAATAAGTGTGATCTCCTTAAAGGCAGAAAGCAAGTCCATTTAATTTTCTTATCTGAAGATTAAAGACAGTGCTTTATATGAGACGGTAATGTAACAGATGTTTGTTCAATGAGGGAATGTTAATAAATTATGCAAGGCTACCAGCTGCTAAGATCTTCAGGAGAAAGCATGTTGTTCCATGCTTCCAAGGACATGGTTGTTACCGCTTTTCCTATAACTAACAATGCTATCTAAGGCACATATGTCAGGTATTGAGTTCGAAAAACCTGGGGTTGGATGTTTATTGTACCGTTATTTAGAATTATAAAAGAAAAAATATCCAAATGTCTGTTATTTGGATAATGGGTAAGCAAATGATGATACAGCCAATTCAGTGGAGCTATTTAGCATTTAAAAATAGACAGATCAATATATATTGATACTTTAAGGGACCTTACAGCATATTGGTAAGCAAATGGAACAAGATGCAAACATATAAAATCATACATAAAATGATTTCGTTATTTTAAACCACATATAAAATAACTGTCTCTATTCATTTACCTACATATGCTCATCCATATATTAGTTTTATATATATATTTAGCGATCTACCCATTCATTCATTGTTGTATCCGTCTCTTTGTAAATATGAAGGAAAAGTAATTCTGAGGATATAAACTAAACTGATAAAAGTGGACATGGTGAGTATTAGAGTGGGCAAGGGAGATTTTTGCTTTATCTATAACAATATTTTGCAAGAACCACTCTTTAAGGAATTTCTTGTTTTAAAATTCTATTTAATATTAAGCAAGAAGCCCATGGTGCTGTCTCCTTGTTGAAAATATTGTATCCTTGTCTCTGTAGGTTGCAAATGACAAAAGCCCTATTCAAACAAGCATAAGCAAAAAAGGGGAACATTGGCTCCTAGACTGGGAAGTTAAGTTAGTGCTGCTGGTTTTGTATATGCTAGACCCAGGAGCTCAAGAACATTGTCAAGTTTCTTTCTGTCTCAGTTCTGCTGGCTTGCACTTGACTTCATTCTCTAGACAGAGTTTCTCTTATGGTACATACATACAATGGAATATTATTCAGCCGTAAAAAAAAAAGAGGCAATCTTGCAATATTATGTGACATCATGGCTAAACTTTAAAGTCTTATGTTAAGTGAAATAAATCAGTCACAGAAGGACAAATACTTGCTAAGACCACATAGATGAGATATCTAAAATAGTCAAACTCATAGAATCAGAGGAAAATGATGGTTGCCAAGGGCTAGGGGATGAGAAAAATGGGGACATGTTGGTCCCAGGGTATAATCTGAGTTATGAGTGTTATTATACAACCTCATTGTGGTCATAGTTAACAGCATTACAGGTAATAGTGTCACGATGGCTTGTCTATGTCCAAACTCACCAAACTGCAGTCATCAGGTATGTGCAGTTCCTTGTATGTGAGTTATACCTCAGTGAAGCTATTTTTAACAATAGCAACAAAAAAGAGTAAGTCCTGGAGACCTAACGTATGGCGTGGTGACCATAGCTAACAATACTCCATTGCACACTTGGAAGTCACTGGGAAGATTTGTCTTAAATGTTCTCATCACCACTTAAAAAAGACAATTATGTAAAGTGATGGATGTGCTAACCAACCTTATTGTGGCAGTTGTTTCACTTTATATACATGTCAAATGCACCTTAAATTGACACAAAGTTGTATGTCAATTACATCTCAATAAAGCTGAAAAAAATGAAGGGACATCTGAGTACATATCTCAAAGATAAAACATGGTTGAGTAACCTTTTCTTCCATTCACCCAAATACACAAAGATAAGAAATGTTTGTTAGTTCATTTTGTCTTCAAGTTTAGAATGGATCTAAATAGCTGTCCTATTCCTTAAAGAGTAAATGTACACCTAACTTAGAATCATGCAGTGCATCAGACTCGCCTTCATATGTCTTCTAAAGAACCATGTTGTAAGGCAGACTTTTCTTAGTTCTTCAGAATTTTTCACTAAATTTGCTGAAAAATATAACTTAGCAATGGGGGAAGAATTGTAAGTTTAGTTTTGTACTTTGGAATTCCCCTTCATTCTCATCTTTTAATCTAGCTAGTTTATGAGTTTCCTTTAATAAAAGACAATTTTAGATGCTATTGGAAAACTAATTGAAACTTAAATTCCATATTTTAAGACCTGTTTCTTTCCGTGATCTTTCTGGCATATTACTTATGATTAGAATAATGTGTTCATAGTAGCATACTTTCCTTTTTGGTTACACAATGCAAAAATTAGGATTCTACATAAGACAGCAAACTTTGGAATGCCTGTTTGGTCCATTCCTCATGTTGTCTATATTTTCTTTTCCCAGAAATTCCATCTTTTCCTAAAGGGCGGCTCCAGGCTTCCTAACAGTTTACTAGAGCTTTCAGAAGCTCTGAGTAAATACAGTCCAATGATGTGGTGTTTGCTGCCCTCTCTCTTGTAGAGTATTCCAGAACCCCTTCTCAAAGTCCCATAGCTAAAGGAACTTACACCTCTTACTGGAAAAAGGAAAGGGTGGCAGGAACCCTTGCCTGAATGCCCACATCCCTCTATCTTCTATTGCTATTCTGCTCTGCTCTGTATCAGCTCTGGGGAACATACCCTATCAGACTTCCAAATGGAGTTCCATCTGGTATCTAGGATAGAAGTACATTGTCTCTTATTTTCATATCCTCTTCTGACTTCACAATAGTCTGAAGGGTATGTGATCCTTGACTCTTTGCTCTTTATTATAATTATGATAATAAACAGCTTTTCCAGTTTCTTTAAGAATAATATTAAAACACATTTCATAATTTGTGATTTCCTTTTAGTTTTTTTGTTGGTCTATTAGCTAATGGGTATTTATGGAAACAAATCATTTTATCTTATTACCACGTTTTAAATAATTTACATATTTCTGGCAACATAGCTATTTGAGACTCAAAAATATAAACCTGGGTTGTCATGGATACATACATGCAGAAGCTTCATCAATTTATTGCAAAACTATTTTTAGTACGTAGTGTAGTTTAACCAAAAAATACTGAGGTTCAGATTTGTTTTCACTAAGTTTATTCTATTAAGCATATTGACCCCTCATTGTTTTTCTTTGAATTTTTTTTCTCGAAAGACATTTTATTGCCAAAGGCCACAATTTAAACTGTGTGTGTCAAAATGACTGATCAGCAGTCTGGGTTGACTTTTGCTACTTTTCCTTTCTCCTGCTCATATGTCAAGTGAGGTTTAAATATAACCTTCAGAATAATGCTTATGATAATGTGTTAGACCAACCCACAGGGGAGCTCATACAATCTAACTGACCCAGAGAGGAGAAAAGTAAAACTTCAGCTCCCCCCAAGAAAATTCTCCAAATCTCACTGTGCTCTGCCTGTTTAAGGGTACAATAATTATTCAGAACAAACTAGAAGCAAAAACCAAATTAAATGATAAGAAAGAAAGGGAAAGACGATGGATGGGTGGTGGAACCAGATATACAGGTCACATTTACCGTGAACAAGGAGTTGAATGAAAGAAATTGGAAAGTTTTTTTTTCGCTTGTTTTTTATTGTTGGTTTTGTTTTGTGAGTAGGGCAAGATTGGGTAAGACTAAGATTAAAATGAACAGAGGGACCTTTTTAAAGTAACTTGCTTGGTTAAAATTTATTGCTGCTAGGCACACAGGATCAAACTTGAGTCATAAGTTTAAAATCAGGAAACTTATGAAAATTTAGAACTCTCTTATTCATTTTTTTGTACTTTTTCTTTGCCATAGGGTGGGCCACAAAAGTAAGGGATATTTTTTTGAATATAATACAACATGATTTGAGAACTAACCAATATGAAATGTAATGAAGTTATATAGAATATGTATTTTTTAAAGACAGCTCTATTAATGAATGGAATAGCCCATGGGACAAAGTTCTACCAGTGGAAAAATACAAAACTGCTTTGAAGATTGTGTGCTATTTATTTATTTAATAATTTATTTTGGTATCATTAGTCTACAATTACATGTGCAATATTATGGTGATTAAACTACCCCCTTCATCAGGTCCCCGCCACCAACCCCATTACAGTCACTGTCCATCAGCATAGTGAGATGCTATAGAGTCACTACTTGTCTTCTCTGAGTTGTACAGCCCTCTCCGTGCCCCCCACCACCTTATGTCTGCTAATCGTAATGCCCCTTTTACCCTCTTATCCCTCCCTTCCCACCCATCTTCCCCTGTCCCTTTCCCTTTGGTAACTATTAGTCCGTTCTTGGGTTCTGTGAGTCTGCTGCTGTTTTGTTCCTTCAGTTTTTTTCTTTGTTCTTATACTCCACATATAAGTGAGATCATTTGATACTTGTCTTCTTCTGCTTGGCTTATTTCACTGAGCATAATACCCTCTAGCTCCATCCATGTTGTTGCAAATGGTAGGATTTGATTTCTTCTTATGGCTGAATAATATTCCATTGTGTATATGTACCACCTCTTCTTTATCCATTCATCTACAATGGACACTTAGGTTGCTTCCATTTCTTGGCTATTGTAAATAGTGCTGCGATAATCATAGGGGTGCATATGTCTTTTTGAAACTGGGCTGCTGCGTTCTTAGGGTAAATTCCTAGTAGTGGGATTCCTGGATCAAATGGTATTTCTATTTTGAGTTTTTTGAGGAACCTCCATACTGCTTTCCACAATGGTTGAACTAATTTGCATTCCCACCAGCAGTGTAGGAGGGTTCCCTTTTCTCCACATCCTCGCCAACATTTGTTGTTGTTTGTGTTTTGGATGTTGGCCATCCTCACTGGTATGAGGTTATATCTCATTGTGGTTTTAATTTGCATTTCTTTGATGATTAGCGATGTGGAACATCTTTTCATATGCCTGTTGGCCATCTGAATTTCTTCTTTGGAGACGTGTCTATTCATGTCCTCTGCCCATTTCTTAATTGGATTATTTGCTTTTTGTTTGTTGAGGTATGTGAGTTCTTTATATATTTTGAATGTCAACCCCTTATCGGATACATCATTTATGAATATATTCTCCCATACTGTAGGATGTCTTTTTGTTCTACTGTTGGTGTCCTTTGCTGTACGGAAGCTTTTCAACTTGATATAGTCCCACTTGTTCATTTTTGCTTTTGTTTCCCTTGCCTGGGGAGATATGTTCATGAAGCAGTCGCTCATGTTTATGTCCAAGAGATTTTTGCCTATGTTTTTTTCTAAGAGTTTTATGGTTTCATGATTTACATTCAGGTCTTTGATCCATTTTGAATTTACTTTTGTGTATGGGGTTAGACAGTAGTCCATTTTCATTCTCTTACATGTAGCTTTCCAGTTTTGCCAACACCAGCTGCTGAAGAGGCTATCATCTCCCCATTGTATATACAAGGCGCCTTTATCAAATATTAATTGACTGTATATGTTTGTGTTAATGTTTGGATTTTCTATTCTGTTCCACTGGTCTGTGGGTCTATTTTTGTGCCAATACCAAATTGTCTTGATTACTGTGGCTTTGTAGTAGAGCTTGAAGTCAGGGAGCGTAATTCCCCCTGTTTTACTCCTCCTTCTCAGGATTGCTTTGGCTATTTGGGGTCTTTTGTGGTTCCATATGAATTTTAGGATTATTTGTTCCAGTTCATTGAAGAAAGCTGTTGGTATTTTGATAGGGATTGCGTTGAATCTGTAGATTGCTTTAGGTAGTATAGCCATTTTGACAATATTTATTCTTCCTAGCCAAGAGCATGGGATGAATTTCCATTTGTTATTGTCCTCTTTAATTTCTCTTAGGAGTGTCGTGTAGTTTTCAGGGTATAGGTCTTTCACTTCCTTTGTTAGGTTTATTCCTAGGTATTTTATTCTTTTTGATGCAATTGTGAATGGAATTGTTTTTCTGATTTCTCTTTCTGTTAGCTCATCGTTAGTGTATAGGAAAGCAACAGATTTGTGTGTGTTAATTTTGTATCCTGTGGTTTTGCTGAATTCAGTTATTAGTTCTTGTAGTTTTGGAGTGGAGTCTTCAGTGTTTTTTATGTCAATATCATGTCATTTGCAAATAGTGACAATTTGACTTCTTCTTTACCAATCTGGATGCCTTGTATTTCTTTGTTTTGTCTGATTGCCGTAGCTAGGACCTCCAGTACTATGTTGAATAACAGTGGAGAGAGTGGACATCCCTGTCTTGTTCCCTGTCTTAGATGAAAAGCTTTCAGCTTCTCGCTGTTAAATATGTGTGCTATTTATTTAAAGTAACAGAATCTGACAGTGCCTGAAAAATGCATCTTCACATAGGCAGAAGAGACAACTTTAGTATAAATTGCTAGACAAGCTTCTTTTTATAAATTATGAGTGAAAAGGAAATCTGAGGATGTTATCTTTATTAAATTTAATGTGCTCAGATTAGCTTGGTTGATATTTTTTGGTAATCTGATTCTAACATTAAAAATGAAGCATTAAATTTAATCTCCAGTTAAATTATATGTACACGCATATATAAATTATACAGAGTAACAGAAAAGCCTTAGGCATCAGAGCACCTTAAGCATATTAGGTAGATATCCAAATATGTTTTTTGGAACTGTCACTGCTGAATGAATTCTCAAACATCATGGCTCACCACATTCTTGGTGGTATGAATTTGATAGCAACATTAAAATGCCAGCACAAACTGCTTGACTCTTTTTTATTAAATTTTTTATTCAGGTATTATTGATATACATTCTTATGTAGGTTTCACATGAAAAAACAATGTGGTGACTACTTTTACCCATATTATCAAGCCCACATCCATACCCCAATGCAGTCAGTGTCCATCAGTGTAGTAAGATGCCACAGATTCACCATTTGCCTTCTCTATGCTACACTGTTTTCCCTGTAATCCCCCACACCATGTGTACTAAACATAATACCCCTCAATCCCCTTCTCCCTCCCTCCCCACCCGCCCTCCCACCCACCTCCTCTTTGGTAACCACTAGTCCCTTCTTAGAGTCTCTGAGTCTGCTGCTATTTTGTTCCTTTAATTTTGATGCTTTGTTATATTCCACAAATGAAGGAAATCATTTGGCACTTGTCCTTCTCTGCCTGGCTTATTTCTCTGAACATAATATCCTCCAGCTCCATCCATGTTGTTACAAATGGTAGGATTTGTTTCCTTCTTATGGCTGAATAGTATTCCATTGTGTATATGTACCACATCTTCTTTATCCATTCATCTACTGATGGACACTTAGGTTGCTTCCATATCTTGCCTATTGTAAGTAGTGCTGCAATGAACATAGGGGTGCATATGTCTTTTTGAATCTGAGAAGTTGTATTTTTTGGGTAAATTGCAAGGAGTGGGATTCCCAGGTCAAATGGTATTTCTATTTTTAGTTTTTTGAGGAACCTCCATATGACTTTCTACAATGGTTTAACTAGCTTACATTCCAACCAGCAGTGTAGGAGGGTTCTCCTTTCTTCACATCCTCACCAGCATTTGTTGTTCTTAGTCTTTTGGATGCTGGCCATCCTTACTGGTGTGAGGTGATATCTCATTGTGGTTTTAATTTGCATTTCCCTGATGATTAGTGATATGGAGCATCTTTTCATGTGGCTGTTGGCCATCTGAATTTTTTCTTTTGAGAATTGTCTCTTCATATCCTCTGGCCATTTTTTAATCAGGATATTTGCTTTTTGGGTGTTGAGGTGTGTGAGTTCTTTATATATTTTAGATGTTAACCCCTTGTTGGATATGTCATTTACAAATATATTCTCCCATACTGTAGGATGCCTTTTTGTTCTGTTGATGGTGTCCTTTACCATACAGAAGCTTTTAGTTTGATGTAGTCCCATGTGTTCATTTTTGTTCCTGAACAAGGAGATGCATTCAGGAAGAAGTTGCTCATGCTTATATTCAGGGTTTTTTGCCTATGCTGTCTTCTAAGAGTTTTATGGTTTCATGACTTACATTCATGTCTTTGATCCATTTCAAGTTTACTTTTGTGTATGGGGTTAAATAATAATCCAGTTTCATTCTCTTGCATGTAGCTGTCCCATTTTGCCAACACCAGCTGTTGAAGAGGCTGTCATTTCCCCATTGTATGTCCATGGCTCCTTTAATGTATATTAATTGACCATGTATGGTTGGGTTTGTGTCAGGGCTCTCTAGTCTGTCCCATTGGTCTATGGGTCTGTTCTTGTGCCACTACCAAATTGTCTTGATTACTGGGCTTTGTAGTAGAGCTACAGAAGTCAGTGAGCATAATTCCCGCTGCTTTGTTCTTCCTTCTCAGGATTGCTTTGGCTATTTGGGGTCTTTTGTGGTTCCATATGAATTTTAGAATGATTTGTTCTAGTTTATTAAAGAATGCTGTTGGTATTTTGATAGGGATTGCATTGATTCTGTAGATTGCTTTAGGCAGGATGGCCATTTTGACAATATTAATTCTTCCTATCCATGAGCACGGGGTGTATTTCCATTTATTGGTATCTGCTTTAATTTCTCTCATGAGTGTCTTGTAGTTTTCAGAATATAGGTCTTTCACTTCCTTGGTTAGGTTTATTCCTAGGTATTTTATTCTTTTTTATGCAACTGTGAATGGAATTGTTTTCCTGAATTCTCTTTCTGCTAGTTAATTGTTGGTATATAGGAATGCCACAGATTTCTGCATATTAATTTTGTATCCTGCAACTATGCTGAATTCAGATAGTAGATCTACTAGTTTTGGAGTGGATTCTTTAGGGTTTTTTATGTACAATATCATGTCATCTGCAAACAGGGACAGTTTAACTGCTTCCTTGCCAATGTGGATGCCTTTTATTTCTTTGTGTTGCCTGATTGCCGTGGCCAGGACGTCCAGTACTACATTGAATAAAAGTGGAGAGAGTGGGCATCCTTGTCTTCTTCCCGATCTTAAAGGAAAAGCTTTCAACTTCTCACTGTTAAGTATAATATTGGTGGTGGGTTTGTCATATATGGCCTTTATTATGTTGAGGTACTTGGCCTCTATACCCATTTTGTTGAGAGTTTTTATCATGAATGGGTGTTGAATTTTGTCAAATGCTTTTTCAGCGTCTATAGAGATGATCATGTGGTTTTTGTCCTTTTTGTTGATGTGGTGGATGAATGATGTTGATGGATTTGCGAATGTTGTACCATCCTTTCATCCCTGGAATAAATCCTACTTGATTATGATGGATGATCTTTTTGATGTATTTTTGAATTCGGTTGCTAATATTTTGCTGAGAATTTTTGCATCTATGCTCATCAGGAATATGGTCTGTAATTTTCCTTTTTTGTGGTGTCTTTGCCTGGTTTTGGTATTAGAGTGATGTTGGCCTCATAGAATGAGTTTGGAAGTATTCCCTTTTTGGAAAACCTTAAGAAGGATTGGTATTAGGTCTTCACTAAATTATAAAATTCAGCAGTAAAGCCATCTGATCCAGGAGTTTTGTTCTTAGGTAGTTTTTTGATTACCAATTCAATTTCTTTGCTGGTAATTGGTCTGTTCAGATTTTCTGTTTCTTTCTGGGTCAGCCTTGGAAGGTTGTATTTTTCTAGGAAGTTGTCCATGTTTTCTACGTTATCCAGTTTGTTAGCATATAATTTTTCATAATATTCTCTAGTAATTCTTTGTATTTCTGTGGTGTCCGTAGTGATTTTTCCTTTTTCATTTCTGATTCTGTTTATGGGTGTAGACTCTCTTTTTTTCTTGATATGTCTAGCTACTGGTTTATCTGTTGACTCTTTAAATGTCTAAATAGTTTAAGAGTCACAGACACGAATGGCTATTTGGCGGAAGGTACTATAGTAGTTTCTTCGTGCTCTGTTTCCTTAGAGAAATGAGGTAAGAGGTGGGTTGGTGAGTGCTAAATTTTTATGAAATAACTGCAGGCTTATTTAATAGCATTGATCAAACAGATGTAGGTGGACCACTAGGCTAGAGATGGAAAGAGCTTGGAGTTGAGGGAGGAGACAGGTGTGCAGTGTGATCATTCCTGTAACGGAAGGATGTCATATTGCAGAGCTCAGGCACCACGGGGAGCTGTGCACATATGTGACGTTTGAGCTAGGTCGGAGTTGAGCTGGAGTCTGCCAGGTGGATTGGGACAGGGTACGGGAAGGAGTGGTGTAGCATATCATCAGTGAGTGCCCTGCCTATATCCCGTCAGCCTGTCACTGCACCTTGGCGCAACTCACAAGTCCTCACACCTGCATCTGTTCGTTTAGAACTTCTCTGACTGCGCGAGCCTGACGCGACCGGCTGGCGAGCAGTGCCCTCCCCTCTCAGCACTTCTCATCTAGTGACTGACAGGAGCAGGTGTACAAATGGCTCTTGGTGCCCTCAGATGGGATAACTCTGGGGAACAGATTCTGCGTCATGTCCCAAAGCATCCCAGGGATAGGAAGCCCCAGGAGCTCACTGTGGCAACTTAATAACAACCTCATTCTCTTTCCCCTCACTGGTCTCAATGCCTACATTCCTTCTTTGTCTTCTGGGATAACTGCCAAACTGCTTGTAGTCAAATTCTTGTTTCACTGTTTGCTTTGGGGGGAACCCAACCCCTGACATTTAAGATGCTTAAGCCATTTCAGAATTAGTGGCTACCATGTGCAAAGGCATTTTGGAGATGCCCTGTCAAGAAATTACCCAGCTCAGGCCCCTCTCTTGAGAAATAAGAAACCAGAAGTCCAGTGTCAAACAGAAGAGAGAGAATTCTACCCTCTGGACTCAAATTTTAGTGCTTTTGACACCTCAACATTTTGATTTTTTTTTTTATCTAACGTGGGTAAAGATTAAGATAGAAATAAGTACAGTTGTGACAAAACCCTTTCGACTCAGTAGTGTTGAAGACATTCAGAAATTATATACTGGTGTTTTTGATAAGACCCTTCTTAGACAAGGAGCTTGGCTGTATTACAGGCCCACTGAATGGAATTTCAGGAACAAAGCACCAGTACAGTAACAAAGTATTAAAGATGTTACTGTGGAAGAAGAGACTTCATTTCGTGGGAAATCCAAAAACCACGCCAAAGTATGCAAGACAGCAACTGAGAGAATCACAAACATGAGTGAAAGTAGCATATAAAAAAGTTGGTCTAATAAAAAAAAAGTTGGTTAGCCTATGAAATGTAATACAAATTTATTGTAAGTGGCAGTAATATTATTAATTCTGTTGTTCAAGGTCTCAGATATGCTTCAAACATTGTCATGTTTTGCTGTAGATTCAGATAATCAGCTATTGTATATGTCCTCTCATTAACTCAAATACTTCAGGTTTGTGATTGAGACGTTTCTGTAACTCAATAAATAACGCATGGAAAAGGAATATCTTATAACTAAAAGGTGACTTTGAAATCATTAAAAAAAAATAGAATCAGAAGCAGAGGTCAAGGGGCAGAGTTTCATTTCATCCCCTAAATGAGAAACTAAATGTTCACAGCTTGTTACAATCATAATTTCAGTATTTTTGGTGTTTATATTAAATGCTCAAAATATTTGTCAGTTGTGCCAGTATATCAGAATCCCACTCAACTAAGAAGTTATGTATAAAAATCTCTGAAGGTAAGTGCATTAATAAGCTGTAAAACTAATACAACTAATTAAACTATTGGACATATCAGTATGAATCAGGAACTTAAGAACATGCTGGCAATCTAGCTTTCTCAGTTTTTTGTGGAAATTGTAATCTTCCGTGGCAAAGTTAAAAGTATCATGTTTAACCTTCTTGATTTTGGTTCTTAAGAATATAAAATAGTTAAAAATGTGATACACATGATCTTTCTTTTTCAACATGAATGAACACAGGACAAATAATCTGGACATCGAGGGTCTTATTTCTTTCAGTGCTTATTTTTTATTGAAGTATAATTGAGATCCAATATTGGTTTCAAGTGCACAACCCAGTGGTTCAGCAGTTACACACATCATTAAATCCTCACCCCAACTAGCAGTTGCTTTCTGTCAACATAGGAGGATGTTACAGAACCATTGGCTATGTTCTCCTTGCTGTACTTGCATCGTCATAACCAACTTATATTATGACTGAGATTTTTGTGCCTCTTTACCCCCCTCGCCCTCCCCACCCGCCCACTCCAACCCCTCCCAAGAGTCTTGTTTGCCTACTTTTGAGAATAGAAACCAATTAAGTTTGAATATGATATAGTCCAGCTGCATCCCATCCCATCTGAGCCCTTGAAATGCCCCCAGACAGAGTCAGTTGCTTTATTTCTCTTCTAAAATCACTGCTCTTCAGCATTTCTATATTTGCACTTTTCACTGTAATGTATTTATACCACACATTAATATGCAGCAGTGTCCTATTTAAGTACATGTATGACTTCACTGTTAGGCACTGGTCTTGTTTAACTTTACCCTTGTAAGTTGTATCTCAGGGCCTGGCATATAGCAGAAGCTCAGTAAATGTTTTGATGGATGGATATGACTGAAGAAATATATTAACTTAGAGCAGTCATGGAGGAAAGTTATATGCCTGTGAGCTTTAAAGGCACCGTGACATTAAAATGTTTTCAAGCCTTACTCTAAGATGGAATGAAGGACCAAAGTTAAGGGCATGTCAGGATGCCATAATAGGGAAGGAGAGGAGATAAGAAGGGGTTCATTGGAACAAATTAGGAGCATGAAGAATGAAAGGGAAGTAACTCTGCTTTCACACACCACATCATTTCCTTTGGAAATGAAGGACCATGTGGAGCAGGGATTTAAGACACTGAAGACAAAGTACCTGGCTTGAATTCAGGTCTCGGTCACTTCCTAGCTATGACTTTGAGGAAGTTAGCTTTTCTGTCCTTCAGTCTGTTCCTCGATAATTTGCTTTACATGGCTGTTGATACTAAAGCATAAAGTGACAAGTAACAGAAAACCTATGAGTTGCTTACATAATAAAGACATTTAATTATCTTAGGTAGCTGGCAGTCTTGGAGGTAGTACATTCCAGGTTGGTTCAACAGCTCAGGATATGAGGCTGCTGGCCTGTCATTTCTGTATGCCCTTGGGCCTCCCACTCATGGCTTCAAGATGATTACTATAGCTTCAGGCATCCCTTCTTCAAATGACAGCAATCCAAAGGTAGGGCACAGGCAGAGAGGTAGGAAGTGGCTTGGCAAGGAGGCTGCAAGAGAACTTCATGCCTGCCTCGTTTTTCAGGAGGGGAAATCTTTCCCTCAATCCCCATATCATTCCTTTCCCTTTTTGACCAGCACTAAAGGTAAGAGAGGCTTAGAAAATGAGCATTTTATCCCGGCCTTCCCAACAGAAGGGAAGTAAGAAGGTGGTTAAGAATGGCTGTTGGGGTGCCAGGCAAGACTATATGTCTTTGTCATTAGAAGGATTTGTACTGCTTTGCACCATGCCTGGAACAGATTTGATATTATTATCAAATAGTTATTTGATAAGTGTTACTATTATTACTATAACTCTCTGGACTGCATGGAAGAGAATAATTCCTATATAAGTTAAGGTTTTTAATAGCAAAACAGGCTACTTCCTGCCACTCACAAATTTTGTATAAATGATTTACACACTCAGACATTGCTATTATTTTCATTTCAGTATTATCTCTACCCCCACTGTTTCTTTACCCACCCCCACTCTGTGTTTGTGCAGATTGCCACCTAGGAGAACTAGTGTGTTCCTGCTCTCAGGACTGAAATGTAAACAGTGTTTTTTTTTTAATATCAATTAAGATGAGTGGAAATTTTTGTTTTAATTATTTTTAATATCTCCTCAGGAGTTAAGGTTGAATTTTACTTCAGAGCTTCACAACTTATAAAATTTTAATTGAAGAAAACCTCTTGAGATAATACTGTGCCACACAGCCATTTCTATGTGGACTATTTAGCTAACGGGAAAATCCATCTACTGTGCTCTTCCCATCAATTTAATCTTTGCGGGCATCACTTATTTAAGTTACAACGTGAAATGTGGTGAGGGCAGCATTTGGGGAAGATGAAATAACATGTATTCAGGGAATCAAGTATGAACGCTGAAGAGGTTAGCCAAACAAACAAGATGAAAACCTCTAGAAAAGAGAGAGGATGGAAGTGATAAAACCTATAAGAGACCCCTTTAAATGTACTGATCAGAGGACTTGCTATCATACAAGTTATATACTTAGTCTAATGTGCAAAGTCAGGAGTCTTGAGCAATAGTATTTTTCATGCTTACAAGTGGAAAAAACCCCACATTTTAATCACTTTTTATATTGGAGCAAGAAGAAATACACCTGAGTGTTTGGAATATATGTCATCAGTTTACTGAAGGGATCAGAGGGCCAATTAGGGAAAGAGAGACTCTCTTCACTGAAATGTAATGTGGTGCCGAATATATTGTCTGATTGCCTAGTTATAGTTGAAACAGTGGGAAAATAGGACTAGAATGCAGATCTGTCATTATTTATCTGTCATGATTTATTTTGTTTTTGAAAGTAGCTTAATTGAGAGATAATTGACATACCATGAAGTTTACCTGTTTAAAGTTTATGATTCAAAGGTTGGCCCTATTTTAAGTGAAGCAAACAAACTTAAAAATAAAAATAAAGTTCAGAAAACGCTGATTTTTTTCAATGAGAAGCTCCTGTAAATACTGAAAAATCACTTGGAGGACAACTTTGTCATTGAAAACCAGAAAGCAAATTAAAAGCATTATTTAGGTACTGCAGTGTTCTCTGTGTGCTGAGTTCAGGCATCCTTCGTATTTGCACAGCATCCCCTACCTGGGAATGGAAAAGCACAAACTTTTCCCTTCAGGTAGCTGGGAGCAAATATAAACAAAGACAGAGAAGGAAATCTGGGTGGAGAAAGAAGCCAGAGAGAGCTCTGGTGTGGAAGCAGGTGTGTGTGCAAGAGAAAGGTTTTGTACCATGCTTCATTTTATTTTGTCTTGCTTTCTAATACTTCTTCCTTTCGAAATTCCGTTATCTAATTGCAAAATTTTGTTAAGCATATATTGAAAACCATTTAAATAATGTTAAAGTGTTACTTTTGTCAAAATAATACTTGAAATGTATCACCCAAGCCTGAAGCTTCCTTTTGGGCATTTTGCAGAACTCTTGGCTCCGTTCGCATATGAGTCCTCCAGTGACATATCCAAATAAGAAACTGAAGAGGATTACTGTTCAGTGTCATGTGCTCTTCCATGTGAAAAATTAAAGAGAAATAAGAGAACCATCTTTTTTCAAGAAAGAAAGATTAAAATAATTAGAATTGCTCAGCCAATTTGCCAAAGTTTATGTTGACACGCTGGCCAAATATATCGTCTATAATCCAACTAATGAATCTTCAAAGCTCAGTTATCATTTCTTCACATTACTGTGTTATGCTCAGACAAGCTTGTCTTAAGTGTTTACTTAAGTACTTAAGGAAATATGTTTACTTGAGATTTTTTAGACTATTAGATTTTTATTTGGTGTTATTTCTGTTCAGGGGAAAAGCTTTCTCAAATGTAATAGATTTTTGCCTTAGTCTGAAGCCACACAAATGGTGGCACTTAATCTTTATTTCTTTGAAGTGATAGCCTTTTCTTCTTTGTGTCTTTTGTGTGACTTTTAATACTTTTTAAAATTATTTTTAAGGAAAAGCCACACCGTAAAAAGTAACTTTTGCATTATTAAGCATGTGCTTGGAGCGTTTGGTTGACCTCCACTCTGTAAGAAAATTTTACCTTTGGGTCTACAGGTTAAAGAAAAACTTGGTGTCAGCCACTAAAAAAATGAAGAATTAATACTTCTTTTCTATCATGGACAAGGTTTGCTTTCTTTCCCCTGCATTTGCTCCACTCTGATCCATTTTCTACGCAGATTTTAGAATAATTTTCTAAGACACAGTCCTGCTCACATTTACCCCCACACTTCAAAATCTCAAGACCTCCCCCATTGCATCTTTAATGATATAGTCCAAACATCCTACACCAGGCTACCCACCCCCAGCCTGTTCTTTTACCATACAAAACTACTTCCTGTCTTCAAAAGGTACTATGACTCTTACTTCCTTGGCTTTACTGGGGTTGTTCTTACCATCTAGACTGCCTTTCTGTCATTTCTGGGGCTAAATCTGTTAGGTTCTTGTGCTTCCGGAAGTAGCTCAGAAATTACACGTGTCCCGGTGCTCCAGACTGAGTGACCACCCTCCACCTCCCTCTTTGGTGCTCCCTTTAGCATTTTTGTGCAAATCCCCATTGAGACCTGCTTTAAGGTGTAAACCTAGGCACACCTACCTGCTCCTTGTTCTATAATGGGCACTTGAATTTCTTTAGACATACCAGAATACCACTGGAAGTGTCCTGAGGAGGACATCACATTTATTAGGACACTCAAGGACATGGAGATGTGAGGTTGGGGAGAATTGATTGAAAAGTCAGTAGGCCCTAAATAACCATGGAGAGGAGCTCAATAACCTTGTTGCATTAAAGCCACTGGGAATTTGGGAGTTCTTTATTATATCAACTAGCATTACCTACCTTGACTGATATGCCATACTGGCCATGACATTCTGGGAAATTATTAATTCAGCACTTATTAAACAGCTGCTAACAAGAACTATGTTAGATGCCATTTACAACGGAGAGAAGAATTCACCTGTTGGACCATGAGCTTCTCAAATTCCTCCACAGTCTCAGGCAAGCTAAGCCACTTGATTCCTGGTAAAAGGGCAAGAATTCGGCTGCCCATCTTCATCAGCAGCAGGTCCATCTGCACCAGAGTGAGTGAGCCAGGGTGCAACACCTGCCAGAATGGGGAACAGTGAGACAGAGAAGGGATCAGGAGGGCACATTCACCCAGCCAGGGCTGGTCCCACATCAAAGGAGAGCCAGGATGGCTTCTCATCAGAGCAAAGCGAAAGTGGACCCAATCCCCAGATTGCACCTGCGTCCCTCACTCCCATGTGCCTTCCCCGAGGAGATGCCAAGGGCAGATGGGCTCTTCCTTACAAACACATTAAGTTTAGAGCAGTGTCTCCCAAACAGTAGAGTGCATAAAAGTCACCATGCATTGCCTGGCAAAAAACGTGGACCCCAAGGCCTCCTGCAAGACCTACTGAATCACCTACTCTAGGAGTGTGGCTGGAAATCTGCATTTTGCCAAGCACACAGGGTTACTCTGAGCCAGGTAGTCCAAAGTCTGATAAATAAAGCTCTAGAGTTGCAGAACTCCAGCAGGGGTGCACTGAAGTGGAATGGAAAGAGTTCTGCTTTCAAATTCCAGTTCTGCAACTTATTCTCAGGATGAAACTGGGCAAGCTACTAAACCTCTCTCAACCTTATGTTCCATCTTTAAAAAGTTGGAGATAATAGCCCCTACCTCCACCTCAAATCCTTTTAGGAATAAAGTGAGGCATAAATAAATAGATATAAGTAAAATAAATGTCTACCTCAAAGGCATCTAATAAAAAGCTTTTTAAAAAGAGGAATCTAATAAAGATTAAATAATACATCTGAATAAAGAAAAGTCAGTAGAGTTGAAGAATGAGAATCCCCAGGAAGTAAGTTTCAAATCACAGGATGATCTTAGTTCCAAACTACTTTCTTAGGTGGATAAGTCTGGGTCATGTGACCCTCGTGTATTCCCAGATGGCATGTCCATGTTTGCTGTCAGAGCTGAATGACTCCTGGCAATAGAGGAGAGGCTGGTCCTAGCAATCTTAAATCCTTCCCCACATGACACTTAGCTACTCCTCCAAAGTATGGTTTAAAGGATGAACCCTTCTTGAGCCACAGTATAGAGAATTCTCTTTAGGTCACCTAGCAGGCTGTCTGTCCAGGGTTGCCTTCAGTCTGGCACTTAACAGCCTATGTGCACTTGTTGTTTTCTGAAGTGATGTGCGTATGTCTTCCATCATTGTGTAGACTATATTTTAATCTCTTTGTGTCCTCAGCACCTGACATAAGCAGGACACATAGCAGACATGCAGAAGGGGTTGTTGCATTAACAAATTGGTCCAGTTCATCCAGTCAGTGTTAATTAAATCACTTTGAAATGTTTCCTAAATTTGCTGAAATCTTAAGTTCATGGTCAGCCTGCAAGTACGGCATCAAACAAATTCTAGGCTTAGACAAATATATTTATTTAATTAATAATAATAGACCTTGAAATACAACTCTCTCTCTTTACTGAGAAAAATGAAGCAGATCTAAAATTTGCTGACATGTTCCTTTTTGTCTGAAATCAGCATATGCTGAGGCATGTATGGCCCAGATGTTTCACAGCTTAAACTTTCTTGTAGGATACAAAACTCTCCATTTCCATCTGTGAGCCCATGGCCCTAGGTGAGTTCAGGCTCTTCGGCCGCCCTTTCACAAGGACCCTGTAGTACTGGGCAATAGTCGCTTCCTATTCAGAATAGGCGATGCTTCTTTTGTGGCACCCTGGAAGTGATGGAAAACAGTCATCAGAAATAACTTTATAGTTGTCTACTTTGCTTATGCTCCTTTTGTTACTTATAAGAAATTTGTAACATTCATACACTCAGATCATCAGAGGATCAACGTCATTTTTATTTTATACCATTAGCCTGAGGCCCAGAGGAGTGAGGGGCTCTGGCAAGGTTCCCACTGCTACTTAGTGAAGCAGCATGAAGAGGAGCCCGTGGTCCAGCTGCTGTGGCTCCCATACTGCTCCCGTCCCATGGGGTCAGGCGTCCGTGGCTCGTGTCCCTCACCCTCCTTTCTGCCCCCACCCCACCAGCAGAACTGGAGGTACCAGATGGCAGGATATGTATAAAGAGGGGTGTAGGGAGATGAAGGGTGACTTCAAATTTGCTGTCCAGTGTATGGACAAGACACCAATAGAGGATGACCTACAAATCCAAAAGTGAGGTTTGGTCCCAGGTGAATGCGTGAGGAATCACTGACCCAATTCAAGGGTGCTGACAATGACCGTAATCGATAATTTCAGAACTTTTGAATTTAGGTGAATCTGTTCCTGTAAGATTGTGTTTATGATGAGTTCCTTTTTAGGTGAATCTGTTCCTGTAAGGTTGTGTTTATGATGAGCTGACTTTCTCCTTTTGCATCTTGCCCATCTTTTCTATGGTGAAGGTTTAGTAAGTTTTCAAATTGGATTTTTCCTCGACTGATTGGGCGTCAGGTTGATGGTTCTAGAAACAGGAGTTTTCTGTTTTTTGGCTACCAATCCAGAGAGCTTAGTTCAAGGTATTGGCTCTGATCTTCAAAGTGTCTAGTGGTTTAGATTCTGGCAAACCTAGAAGTTTATGCTACATTTATCCGGTGGCTGGCCAGTCAGATAGCATTCAATTCACTCATTGCTTTTGCCAATCAATTTCTTAGAGAGCACTGCCCCACTGAATGCTCGGGATTGCGTCTGTCAGAGACTGAGATGACAAGAGATTTCAGGGCATATGGAGTCTCTATGGAGATAGTGTCTGTGAGAAAGAAAAAAATCCCCTTAATATTTGAAAATATGAAGGAACAGGCCTCATGAAAAACAGATTGTAGATTATATTGTGGAACAGAGGATCTCTGTATTCACAGTTGCTGTTTAAGGAATTTTATCACACCATTTGGATGGGCCTATAATAAAAAGAGTAATATAGAATAGCAGTTTGGTGGAAATTGTAGTCAAAATATTTAAAATGCAGTGAGAAAGGGAGAGAAATTGAGAGAGGCACATGCACACACACACAGGCTTTTATAGATAGTAGGCAAAATAATGAGGTCATGAAGGGACGTGAATGGGGGAGAGAGAAAGTTAAGGGCTCTACCTGACCATTGAACAGCTATAAGTATATATAAGTGAGTGTTTATCTGAGCTTGGATCAGGCATATGTTATGCCTTCCTTTAGTATAACATCTACGGTGGGAGCTACAAGGGAAATGGCTGCTGGATTTGAGTGTATGAATGTTACAAATTTCTTATAAGTAACAAAAGGAGCATAAGCAAAGTTGAAAGGCAAGTAGACAACTGTAAAAAGACTAGCTACTCATGTGACAGTGGGTTAGGGGGTTTGTGTATTAATAAGAAAAATAATACTCTACTATAAGAAGAAGCAAGTTACTAAAAGAATTACAAATGGCCACAGGAAAAGATGGAGCTTTACCAGTTACCAAATAAATGCACAATATATTTAATTTCTGTGATCAGCTTTGTGAAAGTTTAATTTAAATTAATGATGTATATCGTTTTTTCAATGATTTAGTAAAAGGGACATTTCTATATATTACTGAGGGGCATGTGAAATGGTACATTTCTGGATCACAATTTGGAAATACCTCTCAAGACCCTGAAAAAATATTCATGACTTATTAACCAATTATTCTTCATCCTAAATTGTATCATAAGGGGGAATAGAGATGTACACAAAACTGTATGATCAAGTATACCCACAATAGCATTATTTATAACCATAAACATGGAAGCAGGCTGACTGTCTTCCAGTGACCACAATAACAAAAGAATTCAAGTAGCTATTGATAGTGTATTTTCTAAGAATATTCAGTAATGTGGGTATCAATTCATGTTACAGCAATCATTTAAGCTATATATAAAGTATGATTCCTACAATACTTGATGAAATTTCCAAAATCCCGTCAGTATTTATGGGTGATGGAATTGTAAGCATTTTTTTTATTTCTTTCTTTATACTTTTATGAATTTAAAACTTTTCTATATTGAAAAGATTTTTTTATAATCACAGAAAAACGGTATGTTTTCCCCAGCTTTATTACATATAAAATTTCACTAATTTTGAGTGTATAGCTTAATGAATTCCAGAAATTATATACAGCTGAGTAAGTGCCATTGCATCCAAGATATAGAACATTTCCATCACCCTAAAAAGTTCCTCATGCGCCTTTGTGGTCAGCGCCATCCTCCAAATAATCCCTGGCAACCACTGATCTGGTCTCTGTCACTGTTGTTTTGTCCCCTCTAGAATTTCACATATGATTTTGAGATGTATCCATACTGCTGTCTGTGCCAATTCTAAAGATTATATGTGGAAGGCATACTCCTTCCATGGTGTACTCTAAGAATTAACATTGGGGCGAGGAGGCCATGGGTGTAATGGAAGTAACAAGAGACCTTGGACAAGTCATCTACATTTTCTGATTCTCAGTTTACTCATTTGCAAAATAGGGCTAATAACACTAGCTTCCTTCCCTGTACTTCAGAATCATTATGGGTAACAAATCAAAATATGCTTGTTAAGCCACTTGGTGAGGCATGAACCTGATAACTATCATAGTAAGTAAATACCAAAGGGTTGTGTGTGTGTGTGCATGTATGTAGGTACACATAAATACAATCGTGATTATTCAAGGCTACTTGACCTTCATATGAAATGTACAAAGCATTTGGGGAGAAAATAAAATATTACCAAACTCTACGACTGACCTGAGAGTATTAAGTTAGAAAACTGAATGGATCAAAAATAATTTGAATTGTAATAGCTTCTAAATTGGCTAATAAATCAGATTCTGACTGCTGTTATTCTAGACCCAACCAAAGCCACCCACGTGGTGAGGGCGGGGGGGGCCTCCTGTTGCCCTAATGAGTATCCAAAATATTGTCTTTCAGTCATGAATAATGATAGATCATTGTTTTATAAGATACGTAGCTAGAGTATATTAAAGTAATTCAGTTGGCTTACTAGTAGGTCTTATTTTTACTTATATGTTATAAAATATGGTGCAGTATATCAAGACTTTATATTTGAATCAAAACCATGGCTCTGAATGAAGCTCACTGGGTGAACCCGGGCAAGTATTTAAACTTTCTGTGCCTCAGTTTCCTCATCTAGAAAATGCAGGTGGGGATTAAAGTAGCATAGTAGTAGTGAGAATTAAAGGAGTTTGTAGATACAAAGAATTTAACCCCCATTTGCAAGAATCATGGGAGTCCTTTAGAAAATACTCATTTTTCCATTTAACAAATACCGTGTCCAGAGCACTGTGTTCTATATTGGGCACATTAATGGACGAGGACAAATCTCCATCTCACCAAGAGGGTGGAGCTTCCTGCCCAGGACAGGCTTCCCCAGCTACATGGAACTGGAGAGTAGGGAAGGGGTGTGCGTGTCAGCAGCAAAACCAAAAGAAACCCAGAGCCTTGGGGGAGCCACTGGTCCTTCTGTGCTCTGCAGGATCCTGGTGTTAAGGGTAGATCCACTGAGTTACTTTTCCTCTTTTCAGACTGTGTTAGTGATCAAGTACTATCTTCCTTTTGGAAAGCCACAGGAGACTTGTATAAATCTTTTTTTTTTAATGCAATTGGCAAGCAGCACCTTGCAGTGTGTAAGAGCACAGCTTACAGAATCAGAGAGACCTGGATTCAAGTGCATTTACTGCCGTGTGACCTTCTTCAGGTTTCTTAACCTCTCTGAGTCTCTGGTTCCCTGAGACTATGACCTCATCTGTAACGGGATAATAATGCTTCAGATTTTGTAGGTTTGTTACAAGAACTAAATGCACTTAGAAGCTTAGCACACTTTCATGCATGGTCAATGCTCAAGTTATCAATCATCATCTTAACATTATAATTAGCCATTTTTTTAAGATAAGGATAACTTTAGATTTATATGGATCTCCCAATGACCTAAGTTCTCTTTGATTTCAAAATCCACATTGTTTGCATTGATTTTGTGTCTCCTCACAAGAACAAAACAAAAAATTGGACCAGCCCCTCAGAAAAACTAAAATCATGTAATCCCTGCCGCTACTGCTAATAAAAATAAAAGCAAACGTCTCATGGTTGTTAAAAATATAATACCAGAATAAACATCAACAGTGATGCATTTTACAGAGGCTGACAAAAATAGGTAGCAAGTATGGTTTTCATTTGCTTTCCTCATTAAAGTCCTCTTCTGTGCAGAGTTACCGCTTTGGGGATTTTCCAGATCACAGCAGGTCTCCGTTCCCCAGGTGAGCAGACCTTATGGTTCAACCCCGTGCTAGCCATTCGTGTCAGAAGCCTGGATGCACAACACGGGGTGTGTGGCTGGGGTGGACTTTCTGCCTCCTGGGTGGGGGTCAGATGGTGTTTGAGAAGGTATATGTAAGGCTAGAGCTTGAATCTGTGTCTTACCTGAGCATCTGTTGGTCAGAAGACCTGGCAGATGCTGCGCTGTTAGCAATGAAGTGCTGGGCTTTCTTCCAATTTACACGGTTCATTCAAGTGGTACTTAGAGAGCCACTCCTTAAATCCCTTTCTCCAAAGATTCACAAGTACTTTACCAAGTTGGTCTGGTTTATGGTTTTCATAATGGAAAATTATCTATATTCTGTGTGTGTGTCTGTGTGTGCACGTGAGTGTGTGTGGGATCAGAATACAGAACATCTACAAAATGAATAGCAGTCCAGATATTAGAAGAATGCAAATAATAAGTGGTTTAGAGATGTACATTTCAGAGTCTTATGTTTTTAACAAGCCTCCATGGACTCATTAAAATTTCAGAGTCATGCAAAAAAAGAAAAATCATCCCCCTTGTGAATGGAAGAACGGGTTTCAGAACTTGAATGAAGATGTCTTTTAGCTATTGGCCTTTGAATAGTTGTTGTATGTTTTTTGGAGTGTGGGTACATATAAGATTTCTATTTTTGGTGAGACAGAAGCTGTTTACATATCTTAGCATCTTCCAAAGTGAAACCTTTCACGCACTGAGGTTGTGCGCTCTGTCAGTGGACTCTCTGATCCCCTCTGAGCTGTAGAGAGGAACACAGTAAGCAAAGCCTGGTGTGCTGCTTTTCTGTGTCCTCAGATACTTATCCTCTTACTGGAAGAAGCAAGGAAGAAATGAAGGTGTTTTGTTTTACTTTGTTTCTCCCAGAGCAGGAGCTTTGGGAAGGACAGCACGCATAACTTTAAATTGGTAGCTTTAGACTTTAAATTGTGTGCTGGTTCCTTTTTAAGGGCTCTGCACGTATTAGCTAATTAATTTCACAATGTTCTTTTGACCTAGGTAGCATGTCATCATCAATTTGCACATGAAGAAAATTAAGCGTGGTGAGGTTAAGAAAATTCCCAAAGCAGGATGCATGGTAAAGCTGGGGTTCAAATCCAGGCCGTTGGCTGTGTGTGATCTGTGGGGTTAAGCCCTCTGCCAGGGGTCTCAGGGAGAGAGAGAGCAACCAGCATGACTGTCATTCCATTTAAATGTGTGTTTCCTATACGGCACTGTGCTTTTAATCTTCATGAAGACCTGCAAATAGTGGAAACTATTATAGACTAAATTTTACAAGGAGGACACTAAGACTCTGAAAGGTCAAGTAACTAGCGTAGGGCTACACAGCTAGTAAAAGGTGGGACTTGAGTTTGAATTGAGTCTGTCTGAAGCCAAAGCTAACAGATAAAGACGGGGAGAAGGAAGCACAGACCTCCAGTCCCTGCCCATTTCTTGGGAGAAGTAAGGGCTTCTTCCCATTAGCCAGGGCTTATCACCACCTCTTTCACAAAACAGGATTCAAAGAAAGGAGATCACATGCAATATTTCAGCTTCAAATACAGTGGAGGCCACTTCAGCAGAGGTTCTCTTTGACACACTCACCTTGAGAGAGAGAGAAAGAAGGTGTGTCAGCTGTTAAACTGTATGTTGAGTAAACTAAATCATGAAGAAAAATTTAAAAGAAGCTGAATTATTGGTGAGGCTCCTTAAAGGAACTTTATGAGAAGTCATTCAAAGGATTTAGAAGGATCAGACGCTATTATAGTTAAAGTGCCCTTCTAACATCACATAAACTATAACTCTGAAGAGCGTTCCTAAATAACTACACTCTGTCATGCAGACTCAAGTTCCAAGGTGTCCAGTGTGGAGAAGAGGTTTTGGGGGAGTTTGCTGTGTCTGCCCACATTTGCAGAAGCATTCTCTGGAAGTTACAGGGAGGCACATTTCACCTTAGTCTTAGAATGAACTTCCTGTCAACCAGAGCGGTCCATCCATAGAATGGGCAGCCTCAAAAATTCACCTGCTCTCTGTCCCCACAGGTTCATGCAGAGAGTGGACAGCAGGCAGGGAAGTGGGGCAGAGAGTTCTGACTCTGAGATCTTTTCATTTTACACAGAGTAAATGCTGTTTAAGTACCTTAACAAAATGAGTCATTTATGTGAATAGATTTTAATGTAGCCTCGAATCTCTTATCTATAAAAGATGTCAAAGGGGACAATACCTCAAGGTAAGGAAAAAAGTAATTTCATCTATTTGAGGGACATATATTTGGGGAAAAACTGTTCTGTATCAGTGGAGTCTGTAAAGAGATTTAATATTTTGGAAAATATTGTAGAGGCATCTAAAAGTTTCTTAAAGTTGTATGGCTGTATTTGAGTGTGGTTAAGGGGAAGAAACAGGTAAAGCATGTTTTTTTGATAAAAATGATAAATTGCTTCAGCGTTCGCAACACAAATGATTTTCTGATAAAAATGGTCAGCCATCAAGCACAACAAAGCTAGTAACTGAGGACAACCAAAAACCAAGCAGGATGCTAATACTGAGATTACAAAATATTGAGGAGAATTAAGTTATTGACAAAGGCTTACTCTTGGGCTGATTTGTGCTGTTTCTCTTGGATGCTTGAGTGTCATCCTTCTCCGTTTTGTAAACTACAAGTCGCTGTTAAAGCCTGAAAAAAATCTGTTGAATTCATGTCCAGGTACCTATGAATTGCAATGTTAGAATAAAGGACTGTGAAAAATGACAGTGGAGCATTTTTTGAGTGTGTACAGAAAACACATTTCAGCAGAAGGTTTTGGAATATTCTGAACTCTGCAAACACTGTGTCATTTCCTTTCTGTTTTCTTAGGTTTCCAGGAGCCAGCCCCTTTTATATGGAAGGGGTTTCAAGGAAGACAGTGTGCAGAGTGGGGCAATACTACATGAAGGGTGTCGTGGTTTTTTAAGAGAGGGAACATGGTTTTCAAAAGGAAGGAATGCAGAATGTCAGTACTGTGGCTCATTGTCAGTACTGAGACAGCTCAACTCTTACCATGATTTTTAAATTTAGCCTCATTTACAGAGGAAATAAAAACTGACCCTGATCAGGGGCAGTGGGCCCAGGTAGCCTGGGAGAGCATCATTTCAGAGGCATGCTTCGGGGTGCAGAATTTTGCTGTGCTGGGTTGCTATTTTTTAGGAGGCTGAAAGCGAATATGGTTCTCTCAGACTTTTAGGCCTGCTAGAATTTGTTCTGTAGGTTTCCAAACATCCACATTCATAAAATTTGTATTTTGGGTTTATGAGATGCTAACTTCCATGGTTGGGCTTGCTTCTCTTGCTTGGCTCTTTCCTCATTAGACTCCTCTCTCAAACCCGGGAAGGCATCCCTCCCTGTAGAAATACCATTTCTTGAAAGGAGGCAGGGTCCTGGAAACCCTGCTGTAGACATTTTGCTAGCTAACAATTGGCACTAACTACTCAATAATGCAAGAGAAACCCTCTCGTGTGCACTGTCGCCCTTCTTCGATCTCTACATTTCTTGCAGTGGTTTCTCCAAACCAATTCTCCGGAGGTGGTGCGCTTCTCTCCACTAATTACCATTAGAGAAGACTGTGAATGCTACTTCCGCATTTCACAGAGTTCCTAACTATCCTCTTTGACCGAAGTTATTCAGTAAAAATTAAAGGGGCGAGGAGGCTCAAAGGCTGTGTGTTTTCAGCATGCCCCTGTTATTTTGGGGGGTTCCTAACCGTGGGGAATAGCTAGGGGGCAGGGGAGAGGCAGCCACAGTGCATCAGCGTTTTAATGGACCAGATTTCTCACAGCTGCAAGGGAAGCACCAAATAGCATTTAATAGCTTAGAGACGCTGGGGCTTTGTAGCCTCACTGAAGGCAGCATCTAGCAATCAGATGAATATCACTTTTCAGTAGAGCAAAAGGAAACCCATACTTTCTCGGGAATCTGCCACCTATTTTTTTACCCCATTTATTCAACTCACAGTAACTCATAGGAAGCATTCAGGTTTAACTTGTCTTGCTTGACCTCATTACCTGGTACTGTAGGTATGCATACTTGATGGAAATGATCAGAGTCCCCAAGTCAGTGTCAGACCGTGCTGCCTAGCAGATAGATAATGGTGTAAGAGTCAGGACTGCTCCAGGTGCTTCACTGCTATTATTAGCTCCTTCGGTCTTTGCAACAGCCTTCAGTGTGTGGTTTCGTTTTTATCTCTGTCTTACAGATGAGAACCCCAAGGCACAGAGGAGGTGAGTAAAATGCCCAAGGCCAGGGTCAGAATTAGAACTGAACTATGCAGCCTGATTGCAGAATTCATGATGTTAATTACTCTATCAGTGTCATACCAAAGAAATAATCTGAAAGAGATGTTGAGCATTTCTTCTTAAAGATCTTTGAACTCATCTCTGTATAAGTTTCACCAGGAGACTGAGGCAGTAGCTTTTTTTGCTGGGGTCCCCTTAATTATGAAAGAAATAGGAGAGAAGAGAAAGCTTGTTTTTGTGGTCTAGTAGACTGATCTCACGCCAAATTCCAATTTGATTAGTTAATATGATTTAGGCCCATTATTAATTTCTCAAGACGTCAGTTGCTTCCTCTGTGAAATGGGATATGACAATAGCATCTACTCCATGGGGTGGTTGTCGACATGAACTTAAGTAACGCATGGAGAGCGCCTAGCATAGTGCCTGATGTGTCTGTTAGCTGCTGTTACTTAAAACCTACCTTTCATCCTTTGTGTAAATAGAGTGGTGACAGAACATTAACCAACTGTGTGTGGGGTCTGTTAAAGTGATACTGTTTAACAGAAGATAACAGATACTGAATTTTATTATACAAGGCAAGTCAGTGGTCTGGGTTCCACCAGTAGATTAGATTTTCTGCAGTAGTGTCCTTAGATCTGTGACACAGGATCGTGATGAGGGAAATAGTGTTGCAATGAAAGTGTCAGGTATTCATTACACTCCAGGGAGGGTATGTGTTTTCCCAAATTCTGAACTATGGCAGGTCCAAGTGTATTACCTCCACTCTCACCTCTTCTGATTCTGCTTCAGAAAGCATAATAGTCATGGAGCTGGGATTTGCTATTCTCTTCCAGTTAATTAGAAATGAAAAAGCTGTGCAGTCATAGGGCGGGACATAAAGAGAAAAAATTAGTCAGATGACAAAGTTCCAAGAATGTGGGGATTCTCCTGGGCAGCCAGTCAATAGGATGCACCCCCTGGTGTGGGTCATGGGGGGTTCAAGTGCATAACGGACATGAACGCCTTCCTCTTCCCACCCACACAAACTTCACTAGTTTAAGTGAAATTATCCAATTTCTGCCTTCAAACTGAGAAGTTCCTCTTTGTTCTCTTGCACCACAGGAACCCTAAAGATTAAAATGCCAACACGGCAGCTCGCTCTTAAGACCGGCCTTAGAAAATGATGGGGATGGGTATCCACACTTCAGGAGACTGTGTTTTATAAAATACATCCCTGTGGTACCTTAAGGGTTAAAATTTCGTTGCAGAAAAAGACTGTCAAGTGGCTTTCCAGGAGGGATAACCCCAGTTTAGAAAGTGCCATTTCTAAAAGGTAAGCCACACATACATTCGTTGCCACTGCTTTCTATGAAAGGCGTAACGCACCCCTCCTCCTGTCTGCGTTAGTTGGCTTCTCTCTCTGCCGCTGCCTGTCATCTGTATAATGTATATATCACAGTAAAGACCGTCAATCACCATTAATAAAAACCCCAGAGCACGACAGAGATCCTTTTTACTAGAGATCCATTTTACAATAGCTCTCAACTTACTATGTCACATAAATCAAGAGGAAGTGTTTATCTTATCATTCGGAGGCATCCCACTGTCTCTGCGTCCTAGCCCCTCCCCCTATGCCAGTTTCCAGCCCCCCAAAGATGCTTTGTGCAAGAAAGTGCAAGTTCCCCGTTCTGGCTTTATTGATGTTCCCTGTTTCTTTCCTCCTGGTTCCCCCCCCCAAACCAAGTGAGCAGAGCAAATGGCCCGGGTTCTCCCCCAACGCCTGACCTGCGTTTACTGGGCGGAGAGCAGGAGAGGGAGCGCGCATTCGGAGCAGGCTGCTCTGACTCCAACCACAGGCTGTTTCGTGCAGGCTGTCCCTCTCCTTCAGAACCGTGCATCCCCTCCCCGAAGCAGCAGGCACTGTGCCTCCATTCAGCCACATTTGGCATGCACGAGCACGGCTGCAGGGAGAGGGGAGGCGGCTTTCTTAAGAAGGTTCAGTGGCTCAAGCAAAGCCACTTGACGAGTCTCCCAAGTTCGAGGACGCCTCTGCCCTGATGGAATCTGCAGGTGTGGAGGTGACCATGGGATGCCAGGGCCGTGGGGCATCGTTTATTTTCTAGGCATTGTTCAGGTTTTGCAGTTTCTGGTTTTCCCGGTGGAATTTGCAAGGGGGTCATGAATCAAACTGATGCTCCTCGACCCCTAAACTGGACCATCCGGAAGCTGTGCCACGCAGCCTTTCTCCCATCTGTCAGACTTCTTAAGGTACTGTAACTTGCTGCTTTGAATGGCTCTCATTGTGCTTCTCAGGTCTAAATACCCAACTTCACACTTGGGCTGGAATGTTCCTTTTGAGGAGCACAGACGCATGTGGTTCTGGCTCTGTTGCCCATGGCTGGAGAGGGGGGCTCTCAACGCCCTCACCTCCGTGGTGTCGGGGAGGAGAGCATGGCCGGAGCCACATTTAAGAATGAGATTATGGTTGCAGAGAATAGGCTGCCTGCATGCCCCCGTAAACGTCCCTAAAATAGAATTAATTAACTTCTTTGGGAGGGTGGAAACAGTAGTGGGAGTGAAATCTACTCTTGGGTGTGTGGCTCCTGGGTTTTGTTTCCTTCCCTGGGGAAGCCCTTCGACCCACTTTCCCTTTAAATGGAGCCTGAGAGAACAAAGGATTCTCCTCGTTATTTTAAAAGCCCTGTGTCCTTGGGTGGTCGCTCAGGTAAAGACAAAGAATGAACCTCATCAGGTTGTGACTTTTTTAGTATCCTTGTTTTTGAAAAGGGCATGATAATTTTCGTCTCCTAAGTGAAGTCACTAGTGGGAAAGTATTGTTAAATATATAGTGAACCTATGCCTTGAGCCCTCCTCTGGGTTACACAAAAGAAGGCACTACACCTGAGCTAGAAACACTCCTCTTTCCGGAAGCAAAGACATTGAAGATACCGGAAAAAGTCCCCACAACTCCACAATAATTCACCTTCATCATCTACCTTATGGGAAGGGGAATACAAATGAAATTGAAAAGGTGCAGAAAACAAGTCTTTTTCCCCAGAAAAGAGAATGTGGTAACACTTACTTGGGAAACGTGTCTATCCCTGGATGTCCCACCTCCCCTGGAAGTTAAAGAGTCGAGGCAAAGTTCTTCATTCTCTTTTCCATATTAATATGATATTGTTGGTTAATGACCCCTGGACATTGAGGCCAGTCAGCCACAATGGAGGATTAAGGAATTAGCCCCGAATAAATTACACTAGCAACATTTTTTTTTTTCCCTGAGGCTGTGCTCTGGTTGGGTCAAATTTGATGTGGACAGTCAGTTCTGTACGGCTAAGTAAGTGGCTCCTCACAGCAGAGTATTACCCACTGTCTGAGTTTTCTTTATCCTGTTCAACACAAACTGACACCAACTTTCACAAAGGCTGCCCCACATGCTGTCCAAACCCCCATCATATTGTGTCATGGTGATGACTGCTTCCCTAAAAGAGTCTTGAGGACAAGCAGGTTTGGGAACGGGGAATGGGAGAGAGGCTTCCTTGGATGTATGTGGTTTTGCTGTCATGGAACATGGATGATGGGGCATGAAAAAGAACAAGGCCAGGGAACTAACAAATGGATGTAAATTTTCTTCCAGAATCACTACCGAATCGGGGATCTGGGGCAAAGAATGTCTTGTCAAATCTAACTGTGACTGAGAAAATTGACTCCAGCAATTCCATGAGCGAGGAGAAACACTTTTCAGTTGAATTCATTCATTGGCTTTACCTGAATATGCTTTTTAACTGACATAATGATCTTTTTAACAAGCATGTGTATACCACCCTCACTATATTTTCATTAATACTCTAGATTTTTTTTAATGGAAAATGCTGTTCATCATTTGCTAGTCACAAAACCAGCAGAGAAGTATCTATTTGAAGTACATTGCATAATTTTAGAGGAACTGTCATCCTTTTTTAACTTAAAATAACTGTGCTATATACCAGTAGACATTATCAATATTACACCAATACCATCATTGGCATATGGTTCAATACTGTCAGTCTTTATTAACATGGTGCTTTAAAGCAGTTCATCTAATAAAGTGCATTTGTGAGCATCCTTCCAATTCCCTCAATAACTGAAAGACAAGATGTATTTTACTTGAGAACTTTCTTTCCAAATGACATCTGTATTTTTGAAAGATCATAGCTGCCCTGGAAGACTTCAGATATTGAGCACATCTCAAATTCATAAAAAAAAAAAAAAGGGATACCAAGTTCTTTCAGCAATACTTAGAAAAAAATGAAAGTTAATTTTGTGTGTGAGTTACTGTATTATCAACATTCTGAGTATGAATGTCACGTAATTTCTTTTCCCTCTGGGTCATTGCTGTCCTGTCTTTGCTTTGCCAGCCCCTGTGTATTCTTTCCCTGCTTTTATATTTCATGTAAAATGGAAGAGGCTGAATGATAGTTTTCATCTTCTGGTTAGTGTTCTTCCTGGTTTGGTCTATACACTAAATACCCAGTGACAGTAATACTTACTGTTTGTTCCTTGCTTTCTGCCCCTTCCCTCCCATCTCTGTCTCTGATTCTACACCCCCTACACTACCACCACCATGTTAATTTGATGAATGGATTCTCTGGGCATCCAGGAGTCTGTTGAAATCATAAGCTAACAAACCCAATTCTCCTCTTCAACAGGTAATTTTTGTTCCTCTTTCAAGCACTTTGCTGATGTGAGATGCCCTTTCCAGTGCCCTGGCTTGTCAGTAAATGCATGTAGGGCATGACGGTATGATTAGACTTAGCTAAAATCACTCACCATTTCTGACAAACTGAGCTTCAGCCAATTTGCCTCTCTGCCCCTTCCTTGAAAATGTGTTTCTTCGCTGACTTAGGTCAGCAACATGCTAATGATTAGAAATGGTTTCGTAATCCTCTTTCTGTGATTCCCGTTTCCTAGTAGAAACAGGGTACAGGGAAGGCCAGGATCTGAAGCATGAGTTAAGCCCAGTGGATGTTGGAATATGCTTATTATTCCTTCTGAAAACAGCTCACTTGCTGTTTTGTACATCTCAGAGCAAATTTTGAACATGCCAACCAACTCACATTTTCAATTTGTGATTGCATTTGGAAATAACATTTGAAAATGAATTTTTGGACAGGAACATCGTAATGATAGCCAAAAGACAGAGGCTGTTTTCAAACGAATCCATTTCAAGTGGGACCCTTTCCAAACTATTTCTTTGTGGTCGTTTGCTTCATTCTTACGTGTTTCAAGATTTCATCTTACTATTAATCACAAGAAGTCAAGTTTATTTCAGTGACAGAATGTTCTTAGTGTATTTCATATTAATTATCAGGTCTGTCCCTGTCATTGTTTTATTTGGGAGGGTTTATTTTTGGTAATGTCTATTGAATTTGAAAATGACTTTAGGGCTGAGAGCTTTGTGTGTATCGAAGTCTTTGTGAACTTACAAAAGCAAAGGCTTCTGGAAAATGGGTTGCACTGGGGGAAAGCGAAGCTCTGTTCTTGTGACAGGTTTTGGATGCACACGTTTAAGCCAGCTTGTTGATGCAGACCGAATGATCAGTATCGTTTTAAGATTTGCAAAGTCTTATACGGAGCAGGAGTATGACTTTGCCTATTTTGAGCCATGTCAGAAAGGGATTAAAGAAATTATATTCTGTACAGGTGGGTCTCAACACTGTGTCTGGATTCCATTGTGTTCCTGACCCACCCCCCTGACCTTGGATAAGTTATTTCTCTTCTCTGTAACTTGGTGTTCTCCTGTTAAAAAACGAAGAGGTTAGATCTTGATTTGAGTTAGATCCAATACTATGATTCCCTGTGGAAAAGCCTGCCATGTTCTGTGGGCATGGAAGAGCATAGTCCATTAAAGCTAAAAATAGTTAAACTGGATTGATTATTGAAATGGAAGGAGGGCTAGAACAACTAGCAGGGTTTATATCATAGAGGGCCTTGTTTGCTAAGCTAAGGCTTTTGACAATTCCCCTGTAAACTAGGGAGTCCTATCACAGATGACTGCCAAGTTTAGGTATTAAATTGATTTCTCAGGCTGTAGCAGCTAGAATGGATGGGAGATGGTGGATTGGAAGCTGAGAGATTAAATCAGAGGCCTGGAGAATTGATGTGGCTCTAGGCCAAGGCAACAGTAATGGAGGTAAAATAAATAAGGACTTGTTTAGCTGATTAGCTGTGGTGGAGGGAAGAATTTAGGGTGACATCCAAGTTTCTGTCTTTGCTGTCTGGTCGGATGCTGGTCCCAGTGTCTGAGAATAAAGGTCCTGAGAAGGAAGGACAGGAGTTTTCACCTTGTGGTTCCTCTTTGGTGACATAGAAAGTATCTGGCAGTTATTGATCGATTTTGAGACAAAAGTAAAGAATAAAATTCCATGTCACTGCAGAGCATGAGCCCCATGAATGCCTGAGACTATAACTCTTCAAAGTAAGCAATATACAATCAGTAACATCACTCCTTTCTTAGATTGTGTTTTATTTTTTTTGCATACACCCTGCTGCCTTCTAAAACTATGCATAGTAAATTTCTCGTTTTTTAGAACCCAGTCAAAAAGCTCAGAGTTTTGTTTAATTTTGTTTCTTTGTTCTCTGTTTTATGTTATTATCCAAAGAAGGATTAATGAAAGTGAACTGGGTAACACAAGGGAGATAATTGAAAGAATAGTGATCAAGTTAGGCAACCAGATCAGCACAACCTGGGCCCAAATACCAATGTTTTCTACTTCTCTAATTCCATGGAATGGTGACCGAGGTCCATGACACTGTCCCTGTTGCATAGCAAGGTCCTAAGGACAAGATGAATTGGGTCTGTCTTCTGTAGTTGACGCCAGACATTCCAGAAATTGACTTCCCTTTTGTGTTCTCAAACTGTTACCGGAGGACTTTGTTCTCCTCGGTTCTTGTGCCCACGGAAACAAAGAATTGAAAGGCAGAGACACAATAGCGAAGCAGAGGGAAAGTTTTATTTGAATGCACTCCAAGGCAGGAGTGGGCCAGAGTCAAGGTAACAAAGGCCCCAAACTTTTAGGAAAGGATCCAGTGATCATGTCCTAGCCAGGAGGCGCCTCATTCATTGACACAGTGAGGTCATTTGTTTGACAGCTCTAGTTATACACCCATTCCTCTGGGTGTGCCTGTCTTGTCCCAAAATGCACATAGAAAAGCCCAAGGGTCAGGGAAGTGGGTCAGGGGGCAAAACTGCAATTTTATTTGAATGAGATTATGACGAGGGGTGGTTTGGGTGGTTCTTAGTTCTGTCGATCATGCCTGTGTTGGGGCCTAATTGGGACCAGTGTGGCCTGGCCCTATAGGCAAGGGAGTTATCTTCCTGAAAAGCCTTTGTTGTCTTAATGTGGGACCACCTACCTGGGCGGTTTCCCCTTGAACTTTACCCTCCCCTTCCCCTGCCGCTCATGTCTATCTTTCTACCTTACAAAACTCTTAGAAAACAATTATGTTGATATTCATTCCAATTTGTGTTTTAAATTTATGACTTTCAAAGTCTCCCTTTCATATCTAAAATATTGAATCTTTACAGGGCCGTGAGAATGATATCAATAACCCTGAGTTTTTGCATAGCCTGGGTAGGCATTTCTGTACCACATGTTGGTGAATAGCCATTAAGTTCCCATGGACAGGAAACCTACACCTATTGTATCTAGCTATGTTGGTAAATGGTGGCAAGCAAGGTCAGGGAACTTGTTATGGCCTAATTCCACTAAGTGCCTTAAGGATGGAAAACTTGAAGAAGAAATGCTTTTAAGAAAACAGTGTATCATTAGGCAAAATTTTAAGGGCCTCTAGTAAAGAAACTTCCGTCTTTCCATATCAGCATGCCAGTCTCAGATTCCCTTTAAGAAAATGAGAGAAAGAAAAGACAAGAAAAAGAAAGAAAGAAAGAAAATGTGCTCAAACTAAAACTCAGGAGAGAGAAAAATCTGTCTGGTGTGTTTCAAATGGTGGCTTCAGTTCAGTCTGCTAAACAGTGACCGTGTGACTTGCTTTTTGTGAAATGTTCCTGGGGCAGCCTGAGGGAAATTCCTGGGGCAGCAAGAAACCCTTTGGTCTCTCTGGAGAGCTCTGCCTTCTGATGCCCTCTGTTGTGGAGGAAGAAAATGAATATGTGTGGCGGCTGGAGAATGAGGGAGGATGTGGCTGGGATGTCCAGGTCGCCTGGCTCTGGGGTGACTGGTGGAGTCACAGTAACGTGGGGCGACGTCAGTCTGCAGGGAAGGGGTTCTGCCCTCCTGGTAGGGGACCTCTTGCCCGGAAGCAGACTGTTGTCTCTCTAGCAGTGGCTTGACATCCTCCCCCTCGCTCCGTCTGTTGGTGTAAACTCACCTGGCTCCAAGCTCATCTGCAGACACCTGGATCAAATCCTTTCTCCATTCCATTTATCTGGCATGAGAAAGAATTAGAGATAGTGGGTGACAGAAAGTATTTAGTCAACGTGTATTGAAGGATAAACGAAAGAACAAACACGAAGGATATAGGAAATCCTGAGTGCTTAGGAACTACTTGGGGAGCTTGTGAGCATGGCCCATATTCAAACCCACCCCCAGGGGTGCTGATTCAGTAGGTAGGGGGTTGGCCCAGAAATTTACATTTTAACAAGCTCTCCCAGCGATTGTGATGTGAACAGCTCTTAGAAGGACCGCACATTGAGAAAAACTGCCGTAGATTCAGCTGAGCTGGAGGGAAGCTCCATTAAATGCCCTCTCTTATGCTAGCATCTGGGCAGAACAGATTCTGTGTTAGTCAACAGTGGGAGCAAAAGGTTTTAAGTAAACAGTTCATGGGTTTTCAAAATTTAATCAAGAAAGATAATTTACAGATAGAGAAGTAATTAAGAGCAGCTGCACTGTTTGGGTTGGTAGATGACAGACTAATCTGCAGGAATGTTTGTCCCTACTTTTATTTTTTGTTTATATGACACGTCTGTGTATTGTTTTCATGAATTCTTGTAGCATGTGACATACAATTTCAGATGTTTCCATTCTATCTAATTTATATAAATAAGATTGAGATAAGACTGTGAAGCAGAGCCCCCAAAGACAGTGTCTATGGTCAAGATTGTACAACATCCAGAATATCTCCGCTGTATCTTTCCCCTGTGATGGCCCTTGGACCTCTAGTGGCCATTTAAAGGAATGTCCCTTATAGTCCAGTGGTACGGGATAGCACCAAGTGGGCAGTGGGCAGTATTCCTGGGGACCAAGGCCAAAGCAGGTGTAGCAGATGCCTGCGTGGTGGAGACCCACTCCCCCGCCGCAACCCCTGCCCCCTGCCTGCCCTGCCTTCCTGCCTTCAAAAAACTAAGGAAGGAGGAGGTTTTGGAAAGGGAGGCGGAGGAAGGAAATATCCAGGGCTTTCATTTGAAAAAAAAAACACATTCAAAATTAAAATTAATTTTATACTTGAAAAATTTTTAAAGTGGTGCCTATTATTATTAAATATTAAGTATGAGAAATTGAGCTGAACAAAATTTTCTTGGTTCCTGAGAATATGAGAAAGATACAGTATTATAACTGTTAGGGTGGGGTGGGGGCAGGTACCAGAAAATCTCTAGTAGGGGGACACTTAATTTCTGTGTTTATCCTACATAAAATATAAGTTTAAAAGCATTTGGGAATTCTCCAACTAGTGGCTCTTCTCTACTTTTGTTTTCAGATGCATGTGCATGAGGACTTGCTGTTAGGGAGAGCACTGATGGGTTTGCTTCTTCTCCCCCCAGAATTAAAGATTGTGGATGGTTGGAGAGATGGATGGATGGATGGATGGATGAGTGGATGGATGGATCTGTTACTGGGCCATTTCCTGTTTCCAAACCCAAGCTCAGCAGCTTGTTGTTCAAAAGGCCAAAATTCAGGAGGCAAGGGTTGGTGAAAAGGAAGGCTTGCTTTATTTAGGAAGTCAGCAGCCTGGGAACACGGTAGGCTAGTGTCCCAATGCCATCTCCAGAGTGCCATTCAGAGTGAGAGCATTTTAAAGGGGAACTTCATGGAGACAGGAGGGGGCGAGCAGTTAATCAGCGGCTTGCAGGCAGACCTGCTGTCAAGGAGGCTGTGTGCTTCAAAACTGTCTTGGGAAGGGAATGTCTTTGTATGTTTTCCAGGGGGTGCTGGGCGATATACCTGAAACTCAGAAAGGTCTGGTTAGAGGGCACCATGGAAGGAGAGGTTTAGCTTCTTAGCTTGTTTCAAAATGGAGTGAGGTTTTGTCAGAGCCTCTGACAGGTGGACGGATGGATGGATGGATAGATAAAGGATGGAAAGGATTCTATTGTGTATAAATCCATTAACAATAACAGTTTATATATTGAATTGCCTTACTTGGAGGGAGATTTATTCACGAAAATGAGTTACTGAAGTAGTGTTTCTCAAAGTGTGGTCCGAGATTGCCTGTTATAGAATCAATTTCCCAGGATTCCTTCCAAACCTACAAAGTTAAACCACTAGGAGGACATTAAGAATCTGCATTTTAATAAGCAACCTAGATGAGCCTTATGCCCCGCAATATTTGGAGGATATCTCTTCTGAAGTGTGACATGTTAGTAAAGAGACAGTGGTTCTTTAAAATTATAGCCCTGTCTCTGATTTTTATTGTTAAAAGTGGAGCATCTGATTTCTCTATATACATTTGTATAGCCTCATAATATTTCCACACCTTGAAAGCCCCGTGACTTTCATAATTGTTTCTTAAGGGATCATGCAGGAAAGCTAATTTAGGTGCTAGGAATGTGTGGTCAATGGGTGCTCTCCTAGGTTAAAAGAAAGATAGCATGTTAACCATCATCTTTTGTTTACTTCAAGAAATGGTGATACACTTACATGGTTGGAGGCAGAAAAACTTTGCAGCAAAAACCACTAAGTCTAAATTTTTGCTCTAATCATTCAGCTGTTGCTGAGCTAACAAGCCCTCTCACATGTGCTTTTCCTTTATACTTTCTCCCAATTGCTAAACCCCCCACCCTTTTACCAAGTTGCCCTGGGTAACTAGAAAACCTGGGTTTCTGCCTTTAGCTTGGTTTGCTCTCATTCTTACATAATCTGCCAATCAGTTCTGCCAGGTTTCCTTATAAATATGTTTCTGATCCACCCCCTTCTGTCTATTCCTAGTTCCCAAGATCAGTTTCCCTCTTTCTTGGTCCCAAAATACTACAGCCATCCAGTTCAAATTGGTCCTTCCTACAGCCACCAGCATGATCCACTTAAAATGCAAGTAAGACCAGGATGCAAGTTTGACATTCTTCAGTGGTTCCCCTTCTCCTGTAGAATAAAATCTAAGCTCCTTGGTATGTATACAAGACCCTCAGTGATCTGTCCTCTGCTTACTTCTCTGCCTGCATATTTTGTTTTTCCCTTCCTCAAAGCATGGAATTCCTTAGAGCTGGCCAAGCTATTCCTACTACCTGCAAAATCCGAACCATTCATTCTCCTGTCTAACTCCTGCCCATGTTTTAATACTCAACTCTGGTGAGCAGGATGAATTGAGGAAAAATTTCCCTGCCTCCCCCAAAGCCAGATTAGGCTCTCCTTTTATGCATGTCCATCAAAGTCACTGGGTATTTCTGTCTTTGCTTTTAGCATGTTGTAATATTATTAGCTCTTCATCTCTTTCTGAAGATCTTATTATTTTAGGAATCATATTTTAGATAATTTGGTGTATGCACCATTTAGCAAAGATCTTAGGGTATTTTGAGTAGTAGGTGAATTATACTTGAATAGGGAAATGTTGGACGGAATGAATAAAAATGCTCTTGATGCAGTGCTCTGAAGTCACTACTTAGAAAAACCAAATGGCATTATAGAGTCTTGGCATTTTTGTCTAATTAAAGAATACTTTGAGCTTGAGTCGATATACTTCATATGTTCCCCAAATTGGAAGATTAGTTAAAGAAATGAACCAATAATTAGTACTCAGTAAAGGTGATGCAGAATAAAATAAGTACTCAAAGAGGAAACTTTAAGTAGCACCAGATATCTGCTTTGAAAATATTTACTGAAAGAGAAAGTGAGAGATTTTAATTGCCTCATCTCTTGATTTAATTACCTCATCTCTTGAATCCTTAATTTAGTGATCTGAGAAACTTTAATATATTACCTTTAATAGTGTTGGCTGGGCTACACTGTGAATTAGAGAAAATACTGTTAGAAGGAAAACATTACTGTTAACTTGCTGGGCCATTCTTACTTTATCCTTTATGACTATGGCAAATGTCTAGAGATAGCTATGTAGATACAATCCTATAGAAATATACTGGCATTTCCATTTAAAGGTAAATTTGACTTAGAATTTTTCTGTTGATATTAACTTATTTTACTATATCAGGTATCATGGATAGAAGTCAAAAAACCAGTCTTTGTTTATCAGGTTCCTGCTGGGGAAATTTTTTCTTTGGGAAGAGATCAGGGTCATTAGAAAGTTATCTCAGTAGCTGTTGGTTATATCAGTGGTAGATGTGGCTGGAAAGAAGGTAAATAATGATTTTTTGGCATAGTCTCCATGCTTATCTGTATCTTTGCTAGAAGAAAGCAGTGAATAACTATTTCAGAATGAGCTGTCATACAGGCTTCCATAACAAAATATTTGCTCAATAACACTAGTCCCTGAATAAATGATGGCTTGGACATTCAGGATCTAGCAGTTTGCAGTTGTTGAATGTTTTGAGCTAGCCTAATGATTTCCCTTTAAAAAAGAATTTCTCAATCTCTGTATTACTGATATTTTGGGCGGGATAAATCTTTGTTGTGAAGGTTATCTGTCCTGTGGATTGTAGGACATTTAGCAGTATCTTTGGACTTTATCCACTAGATATCAGAAGTATCCCCCTCCCATCTCCCACTGGGACAACCAAAAATGTCTCCAGACATTGCCAAATGTCCTTGGGGGAAACAAAATCACCTTCAATTGAGACCACTGCTTTAAATATTTCCCCTGAAGATGAGAGTTTAAGGGGTGAGTACGTAATTGATTTCACTGAATACCAAATAGAGACTTCCTAGTGATGTGAAAGGGGTGCTTTAACTTTAGACACACTTTCTTTTTCATTTTACAAAAAAACGAAGTTTAGCTCACATTTGGGAAATTAACTGGTCGAGTTCTATTCACTAAACATTGAAAGACTGATTAATTCTTTTCTTATTGTCAATCATCTCTTATAAGAAAATTGAATGTGGCCAATTTGTCTAAAAGTGTTTAAAGGTTCCAGATTATTGCTTTGAATTAAAAGCACAGCATATTTTCATTTGATTGACATATCAAGTGAAATATTTAATTTTTACCATCATTTTGTCCTACAATAACTTCTGCTTAGAACTCTTTAAGAATAATACAATATGAAAGTCATTTTGGTGGGTGAAGGAAGAAAATATTTTACTTTATCAAGACAAATTTTGTATATGACATTATTAGCTCATGTGAGTGAGCAGAGATTTCAAGATAAATCCAGGATTAACACAAAGAAGCTATATGATTTAAAGATTAGTATGATTCGAGCCAATTTCCAATAACTAAATTCAGTATCATCAAATGGACATTAAAACTAGATTTTAGCCCTAAGTTTGCATTAACTAGCTGAGTTACCTAGAAAAAGTAGTTTTGTCTTTCAGTGCCTTACTTGTCTTATCTAAAAATGACAGGATTGGGTTAGATCAGGGTTGGCATGCGTTTTCCATAAGAGACCAGATTGTAAATAGCTTTGTGGGTCATACAGTCTCTGTCATAACTATTCAACTCTGCCATTGTAGCTGAGAAATCAGCCATATATAGTAATAACAAATGAATGTAGTTGTGTTCTAGTAAAGCTTATTTATGAACAGTGTGCTATGGTATGTATGTTCATGTGTTGAAAATTCATTTGTTAAAATCCTACCCCTCTGGGTGATGGTATTAGAAGGTGGGGAGTTTGGGAAACTTAAGTCATTAGGGTGGAACACTTATGAATGAGATTGGTGCCTTATGAAGGAGGCTCCAGAGAACTCCCTAGCCACTTCCACCATAGGAGGATACAAGAAGTCTCTGACCAAGAAGAGGGCCCTTGCCCAACTGTGCTGGCACCCTGACCTTGATCTTCCAGCCTCCAGAACTGTGAGCAATAATCTCTGCTGTTTCTAAGCTCTGCAGTCTGTGGTATTTTGTTACAGCAGCCCAAACAGACTAAGACAGACTGAAATTTGAATTTCATATTATTATCATATGTCATGAAATGTTATTTTTATTTTCCTTGTTTTCCACAATTTTTAAATGTAAAAAACTATTCTGAGCTCACTGGCTGTATACAGAGGGCAGGTGGCCCTTGGTCTGTGGACTGCAGTTTGCCAACCATGAGATGATTGTTAAGGTCCCTTACAATGCTAATGTTCTTAGATTAAATAGTAATGATAGAAAGCCATTGCATGCCCCTATTTGTTTAAAACTACTTTGATATCTGAAAGAGCTGAGAGTAAAGCATTCATTAATTATAATAATGTCATCTAATACTCATTGGGGAGTGGTGTATGGTGAACTACTACTCACAGTGTAGTTTCACATTTGGTAAATATTTTTAGAGAAATATTTGTTTTCTGTCTCTAAAAAAATGAATGTTTTAGTTTTTCAAAAGATGTCATTATTCACAAACTGCCTTGGAATGTACAGAGACTGAAAGTGAAATGATATTAAAACTTAACATTTAAAAAGTCCTTTCCAATTTGCAGAGTATTTTGCTTTACACCAAATGAACTGAGCTTTATAGCAACCCTGTAACATAGTAAACAGTAGTAAACACAGTTACTCCTCTTTCTAGTTGAAACAATTGTGACCCAGATAGGTTAAGCCATATGTTAGTGGACTTTTTTTATTCCAAGTGCAGAATTTCCTCCTTGCACTCTTCTGCATCTTACAAATGCACGCCTTTGCTCTTTCTTCATCTGAGACCCAGCTAGATTATAGTTACCTCATGTATTGATAATACAAACAAGTAGATCATTTGGGTACTAGGCAACAAAAGGAATTAAAAGATACATTCTCAAAATGATCATTGACAAGTTGCAAACCTTCTCTGAATCTTACTTTCTTTATTATAAATTAAATAAAAATACTGCTTTGTGTTCAGAAATTAACTTGTTTGGTGTTAGAAGACAAACAGTTGGTATTCAGTAAATTATGGGATCCTTTCAACCAATAAAGCAGAAATGGTGCAGTGCAAATGAACACAATTCAAGATGTCTTGGTTTAGACTTCAGGAATACATGCTACTTATGTGCAACTTTGTAGTTATTATAGGTTGTATTATTAGGGTTCTCCAGAGAAAGAGAACCTACATAAATAAAAACCAACACAAATATAACATATATATGTTTAATTTAAGAAATTGGCTCACCTGAATGTGGAAGAATGGCAAGTTCAAACTCTGATGGCAGAGACTGGCAGGCTGGAGACTCAGAAAACAGTTGTAGTTCTAATCCAAAGGCAGTCTGCAGCAGAGCCAGAAATAACTAATGTTGCTGATGAAGTCCAAAGTCAGTCTTCTGGAGAATTCTTTCTTGCCTTGGGGAGGGTCAGGCCTTCAGTTGGTTAGACAATGCCCACCCACATTATGGATGGCTGTTGACTTTACTCAAAGACCACTGAATTACATGTAAATCTCATCTAAAAACACCATCACAGAAATATCCAGAATAATGTTCTACCAAATATCTGGACTCTTTGACAAGCTAACATAAAATGAACCATCACATAGATTGTTGCAGTTAAAATTATTGTTTTTGATGTAGTTTGTTTGCAAATAACAGAAATCCACTCATGCTAGCAAATAAAAAATTTCCTCTAAGGCTGATCTATAGGATATCCAACAACTGGAATGGAAATACAAGCAGCCCAGACTTCTGTGTTATTAGGCCCTAGAGCCTCTTATTTTGGTTTCTTTTGGCCCGCCTAATATTTACTTTTTCTTTTCTTTTTTTTTTTTTTTTGTCAACCAACTTCCTCTAGTACTCTTATTTCACTAACACTTGTCAACAGTTCTGTGTGATCTTGCAGTTACATCCCTTACATCTTTGCAGTTTGTCTCTTCTGCTCTCCTAATGAATCTCATTGACTGAGGTTTGGTCAGATATCCACCCTTGCCTGCACAACTGTGGTCAGGGAAATTGAACCATCAGATACACCTATAGGCCACCTAGATCCATTCTTCTAGTAGGTGATGAGGGCTGAAGCAGATTCCCTTAGCAAGGATGTAGGCACAATGCTTCACTAATTCAATTAAGATGAATCCCCTAGATATATAATAGCTTAGCGGTTCTGAAAGCCACTCAGGCCTAAAAAATACTGAAAGTAATCCAAAACTAAGATTTCACTCTGCAAGTGAAGATAAACAATTAGTCTGCAGCTTTTGATAATGTGTAACAGGAGAAAATGGACTCCAGCCACAGAACCTGATTTTAGAGGTACTATAAAGACAGTATTTTTGGTGAAGAGGCTTAGAGAGCTTAGAAAAATAGTAGGCTCTTCTCTGTTGGAGGAACACATTGAAATAAAAAAGAAATGCTTTTAAGAGTTCCACTACAAGATGGCATGATGAGGCTGAATGTCCCCTTGAATGCCTCTGTGAGTTTCTTCAGGGTTCGTGGTTCTACCACTGCTGATGGGTCCAACGGAGCCTCTCATGGGGTTTGACCATGATTCTGGCTGAATGAAATTGCACCATCCTAAATTTGTATCCCTGAGAAAAGAAAGCAAAATAGCACATTGTTTAAAAGCAGTAATGTAATAGTAAACTAAATATGAGAAGAGTTTTACAATTTTTAAAAAGTTAACCATGCTTGAAGGAGTTCAGTGTAAGAGATTAATGTTCTAATGTTCTTTTGAAGGGCAAAAGTTCATACACACTTAATACTGTGAAAATGAGTATCTTTTGTTTTTAGGAGTACAGCAGTTCACAAATCAAAACAGGAATATAAAACTAGTTTTTCTCCCCATTTATTCATCCTTCACACAATCACTCTATAAACATCTATTGTTATGTGTCAGAAACTGTACAAAGTATTAGAACTTCAAAGATGGGAAGTACTAGTCCCTGATTAACGGTGCTCATTAGGAGTTTAGGGTGTCAGACAAGCAAAGTGGATATGACACTATGGCTTGATACCTGTTTTCATGTTGGTGAGCATAGAACTGGGAGTTTCTAGAAAATGTAACTCCTAAACTGAGTATTGAAGGAGATACCATAAGAGGTTGGGATAGGAAGAATATTCCAGATAAATAGAGTGGCATGTACATAGGCAAGGAGAGTCTAACTCACTGAGGGAATCCCCGTAAAGAAGGCTGAAGTGTGCCGGGAATGTCGTGGGACCAAAGAGTGACTGACATGAACGTCAGGGGCTGCTTCTGGCGGTGTGTGTGGGTATGTTTCTATTGCTCTGGCGTACAGCTCATAGTCCCTTAAGAGCCTGCGAGTTTAGGCTGCTCAAGCTGAAATGCAATGCTCCACCCCCTCACCCTCTGCGGCAAAGCAGCTCTGTGGATAGGACCACTGCCTCCAGCCGCGCAAAAGCAGAGGCGAGCCCAGATTCATTAGTCATTAAGTGTAGGAATTGTTCCACAGCCACAGGGTGCCCTATTAAGAGGGTCACACCGTAGGAGGGGTTCTGCGCTTTTCTTTGCCTTTGTTTTTTATGCCCCTGGCAAACTTGTTTTCCATATCCAAACAACTTTGCAAACAGCCTCATCATGGAGAAATGTTTTGTCTTGTTTTACACATTTTAAAATGTCTTCTTCCAGAGTGATAATGGCCTTATGATAATTATGGTAAACAAAGCTATGGCACAGAATGTCTTTCTTTCGCTCTGGACAGCTATATGATACTAGGCAAAGGGCATAATGGGCTTCGTCTGTGGATACCGATAATGGCATATCACTGCGCAGCGGCAGCAGGCAGGTGTGCATTCAGATGTGTCCACGTTCAACAAACCCGTGAACTCTCGAACAGGTGAACAACTCAAACAGATGAATATCATCAAGAAAACTTTTTAAAATTGAGGTAAACTTACATGCAATTAAATTCATGAGTTTTAACTATAAGGTCGATAGTTTTTCTTGTAAGTATTATCTCCTTATGGGACCACCACCCATATCAAGACATAGTAATTTCCATTACCCCAAACAGTTCGCTGGTGTTAAGAGCACCACGGGTCCAACCAAGGTAACCGCTGTCAGGCTTTTGTCATTCTATATTAGTTATGCCTGCTTTAGACCTTTGAATACGTGGACTCATGCAGTATGTACTCTTGTGTCTGGCTTCTTCTCAACATAATGTTTCTGAGATACATCAGTTTCATTCTGTCTTATCATTTTGTGTAATATGTTGTATGAATGCATCATAACTGGTTTGTCCTTTCTCCTGTTCATGGATATTTGGGGGGGTTCCCATTGTGAGCTCCGACATATAAAGGTGCTGTAAACATTCCTGGGAACATATGCTCTCATTTGACTTGGAATGGATTTCCTGGGTTATAGGGTAGGCATGTGTTGACCTTAGTAGAACGACTAAAGAGTTTTTCAGCACGGTTTTATATCATTTTATACTGCCTTTATTTTAACACAACATATGAGTGTTTCAGTTGTTGGGTATTCTCACCAAAATTGGCATTGTTTTTATTTTAGCCATTCTGATGGGTGTACAGTTATACCTTTTGGTATTATAATTTTCATTTCCTTGATGAGTAATGCAATGTTAAATTTCACTTGCAAAAATATTTTTTTTAATGATAAAAATAGCAAAAACTGTATGCGTAAAGTTGAGGAAAGACGGGAAGAAAAATGAACTTTTTTGAGCTATTATTTGTGGTGAGAAACCAACATATATGAATTATTTCTCACCATTTAATCCTTAATAATGAGGTATTATATCCAGTTTTCAGATGAGAAACTTGTGATTGAGAGATGTTAAATAACATAGTAATAATATTCATTACTTTGCAATGTAATTGGGAGATACAAATGAGTTATACACATTTATACACACTATGTTTTTTTTACATGAAGTACTGGGAATAGGGCCTGACACATGAGAAGCCCTCAAAATGTTTTTGCTGTCTTGAAATGTACTGCTACAAATTGTAAATAAAATCGAATTAGCCTGTGGCTTTTAAGGAAAATTGGCAAGTGGAATACTATAGATTAACCCAGCTGAAGTTAACATGAAGTTTTACAAAATGTTGGCTATCCCACCAGAGATGAGTCCAAATTAGTGGTGATGGTCATTTTTGAAGAGCTGCTAGGGATTTTTCCTCTTATAGCTATTCCGTAGAGCTTGGTTTGCCTGGAGAGTGTCCACATTTCAGAAAGAGGGCATAGCTTGTCCATCAAGTGATGAATTTCCTGCTTCCACTGATCTTTTCAGATGCATCCTATGAGCTGTCAGATTGAGTGCTGGAAATATGAGCTTGTTCTGTGATTGTGGTTAGCCTTCATGGAGCTGCAGAGAACACAAGACTTTCTGAGCCTATTCTCTCCAACCCATCCCATCTAGTTCCTTAATTAAGTGTACTTAGACTGCGGTAAGAAGACTTACTGACTTCCAGGTCTCCGCTGTTAGCAAGATCTTTCTGTTTGGGGCAGGGCTTTTATTGTTTTATTTTATCTTGGGGGGATTACTGTAAGTAAATGTCAGAGATGACAGTGACACAAATTACTGTGCCAATATTTAATAACTCTTTTCCCTTAACTTTGGCTTCTGAATCTCAGACCTCATTCGGTCAGCTTCTCAAATACATAGTCATATCTTGACTTCAGTGGGTTGAGAGAGTTTTCATAGGTTTTTTTAGATGATAAGGGGAGATATTCATCACACTCTTCTAAGTTTCCTACTTCACTTTTTCTAATAACTCTTATTTTATAATATGAGAATGTAATAGTATTTACCTTGGTTACAATCAGGATTCAGTGGAAAAATAAATATTTGAGAAAATTACATACAGTGCAATTCACCATTTATTTAATAGGGATAGGTATTTTTAAATGACCAAAAATGTTATTTTTTTACTTATTTACATTCTTATGTCAATGCAGATTTGAGGTAATAGTATATTTACTTAAAACTAAAAAACTACTTCTTTGACTAGTTTAAAAATGTTTACTATTTCTTGGAATTTTATTAAAACACATATATTGGGAGGGGGAAAATATGGTTTATCAGAAAGGGGGCAAAGCATATGTGCTGAATTCAGAGCTAGATGTCAAGTTAACTCAATAAATATTTTAGAGCATTTCTTATGTTCCAAGCATCATGCTAAGGATTAGCAATACAAAGATGAAAATGACATAATCTACACATTTTAGGGTCTGAGTAACTAATGGGAGAAATTGACACGAACAATTAATCATAATGTTTTCTAATTAAAAAATGCAATAGAAAAATGTTCCAGATATTGTAAGAGAACACTGTGTTCTTTTTTTTTTCTTGAGGAAAAAGGTACCATAAAATGGGTGACATTTGCATTGTATGAATTTTTAAATATTTCAACAGGAAAAGTTGAGAAAGGACATTTCCAGGTGGAGAAAAGAGGCTGTGCAAAAGCATCGTGGTGCAAAGCATGGCACGCTGGGTGACTTGAAGTTGCTCAGAGTAACTGAGTAAAGCAGCCTTGAGGGAAAGGTAGTCATTGTGGCAGAGAAGCTTGGGAGTAGATGAGAAGCTCCTGTGTAATGTTCAGGAGTTCAGACTTTACATCTTAACTTGTCTCTAAAATATTCTTAAGGGAAAATAATATTCAACAAATATTTACAGAAATAGCTATGTGGCGATGTCTGAACTAGACAGTAGGAACACAATGATGAATAAATTCATTCCCAGCCCTCAGAAATCCCAATTGGAGCTAAACCAACATAGAAACAATGGCAGTTGATTCAAGGACAGGTGGTCCCTTTTTACTGACTAGGAAGGGATTTGGGAGGATATGGGAGAGGGCTTTGTTTGCTTTACCTTAGAAAGAACTGAGTCCCTTCCATACCAAGATAAAAGTGTTCATGTTATGAATCAAAAACTTAATGTCATTATTTATAACATCATTTCTGATTTTGCTTTGGTATGACAGGGATGCTTGAAATGTATTTGTAAAGAAAATTTTATGCTAGAACTTCACTTTCATAGATTTGGTGTTCAAAGCACACATATATCCCCCTAAAAGGAAAGCTAGAATAGAGTCTTGATTTAATTGCTTCTTCTGAAAGTCCCAGACAGAAAGCTGTTGGACTTTGCAGACCTTTACCGGTTTTGTTATCAATAATACAAGAGATAGATGCCCAAATGTGGCTTTCCCACCGGGGAATTGCTGTCACAGGAGCCAGTGACCTAAATTGTCTTTGAACATCAAACTTCCTTAAGTGAAGAGGACACATCTGCCCTTTGAATATTAAACTAGTCACTAAACTGGGTCAGAAGGCTTACAAAGAGTGTGTTTATAGTGTTCTCTTCCTCCCAGGAAGTGATGCCCTGGGTGTTCATTACCTTGAAGAAATTAATTGTATTTCCTCTGAAAATGCTTCTGATGGAGATATATTTTGCTATATTCATCTTTGATGATATAGCCCTGTGCCAATTTTTTCTATTTCCTTGGGAATTATTCATCCTAGCCTCCATGTGTTCCCCATTTTTCTCCTCTCTGTCTTCAATTACATAGACACAGACAATTTGACCCTGTCATTAGAAACAGTCTTAGCAATTGAGACTATTTCAGTAGATTTTCTTATATCAGCTTCTGTGGAAAGAGAAGTTGAAGAGGACCGAGAAACCCTTGGTTTGAGTGGTTTGGGGGATGAAGGCGACTAGATGAGGAGCTGGGGTAGGGTGCTCAAGGCGCCCACGACCACCTGGAGAGCAGAGATCATACCTTCTCCACGTCTCATATCACAACACCTCCATGGAAGTCACAGATGCCTGTATGTTTCCTGAATGTATGAGTAAATGAGCAAACAGGAAATGGAGGCAGAGGAAACGTAGTGCGTGGACTTTAAGTGCTTAAATGGTCCCAGAAGAAAGGTATATTTAGCTTTTCGACACATAAGAGAAAGCAAGTGGAGAAAAGGAGATTTAAAATGTAAGCATGATTTAAGAAGAAGAAAGGATGAGTTGAAATCAGAGGCAAAGAGTTTTCATTAGGGAAATGTCTTCCAAAAAAGTTTCAGTAAAAAATTAGGGAATGATTACTATATGCCAGGTAGCATGCTATATGCTTTACCTACGTTATTTCATTTAGCCCTTACCATAAACCTATAAGGTGAGTGGGGGTCATTTATAATTAAGGGAATTAGCCTTAATCTTATCGTGAACTAGACACACAGAACAAGCTGAGTTAGGATTTGACCTTAGAAACACTGCCTCCAGAGGCCACCACTTCCTAATAGTAAGGGAGTGAGGCTGGAGGCTTGAGCATTTTTTCCTCCTGATTTTTCAGTGGTGTATTATTTTTTCATGCTTATATGCCCATTGCTGTATGGATTATATACTCATCAAGAGTGAAGATATTGACTTGTCTTTGAATCTCCCTCCGTGGCTAATAAAATACATGATTCATTGTAGCCACATGTGGGTCAACTGATTTGTTAAAGGAGTTCGAATTTAGGATACGAAAATTAGAAATTGAAAGTCAGAAGGGAATTAATTTTAACAAAGCATGATGGAATATAGAAATAGATCACTCCCTTGATGTTTGGCCAGTAAAATCTGAGGCCCTGCTATATTAGGTAAAACTTCTAAAACAAAGCATATTTAATATCTAGTGTTAAAAAATAATGAGACTACAGCACCCTGGCACATGATCTCAATGTGCATCAAGGATGCAGGATATCATAGGCATTGTGTATATCCAGACCTCATCTCAAGCCCTGGAAACATTGGGTAAATGACTTAATCTTTTAAGCCTCAGTTTCCTCCTCTGTAAAGGAAATAGTAATGACACCTCCTTCCTTGGGTTATTAAAATCAAATAAAGTAACACACAAGTAAAGCACTTACTTAAGGCCCTACACATAGAAAATGCTCAATAAATATTAGCTATTATTATTTGATGTTGAATGAATGAAAGGGAGTTTAGAGTCCTAACAGAAATGTGGTATGGATCTCAGGTGGAGAGTAAGATGCATTTTCTTTCCTGGCCTGTGTGTAGTTGGCACGGTGGGTTTGCCCGGTCGTCTTGGGAAAGACCTCGTCTTTATGGTCACACATAAGCTTATCATTAAAAGGGCCGTACACCTGAGAGGAGGGGTGGTGTGGTATGCAGAATCGTACCAACCCTGTGCACTTCAGGTGACAGGGATTGTGAATTAAATACAGTGGGGAGAGGGGTGAACTCTTTTCCTATAAAGTGCCTGAGACATTGAAAGTGCCAGCTAACATTTCTGTGGCTTTGGCATCATGGTGTGAAGACTAAGGAATGGAGAACAAGAGCTCAGCTCTCCCGTGAGCCAGCCAGCCTGGCACCCGCAGCAGCACAGCGCTGCCTGCTCTGGGAGAGAAGGAAGTAGGGATGTCCAGGGAAGCACGGTGTCACCTCCGGAATGGTGGCCCTGGAGGTAGTGACCCTTGTGAGATGCTGTCACAGGTTTACTGGACACTGAAATCTCCAGAGGACCCCGAGACATCCTTGGACAAGACTTGAGGAGGATTAGAAATCCTCTGGTTAAAGTTAGAGACCGAGAACTGTATTACAGTTATATCCCGGCATGTACAGCTTCCAGGCCAGTGTGGTCAGGGGAACAGGAATGATAAGAATTCTACAACTGAGAAGAAAACAGCTGGCCATCTGGTCCAATTTTATCCAGAGAGTCTAAGTGAAGTTCCCAAGACAACCTACAATAAGAATCTGTTTAACGACATTTGAGTGCTAGGGGAGCCCTTACCTGTTAGCACTGTGACAATGCTAATTTACGACTAGGCTGAAGAGTGTGTGAAAGTGGTTGCATTAAACCAGAAAACACCGTTATAAACAACCAGGCAGCTTGGCTTACTTTGTTTCCCCACATGTCTGCTCCTTTATCTCTCTTTAACGTCGCTAGCTAAGTGATGAGAAAACAGACTTCTTAACCCTCACGCTAAATCCATTAATGTTGAGGTGCTGCTAGGTTCACACTGAGAACTGATGGTTTCTCCCCCTCATCTTTAGTTGCTGCTTTCATTTTCTTTTCCCTACTTTAAAGTTTGGTCTGTGTGAGTAGAGTGAGGACATCTGGGATGATCCATGGCCTTAATAAAGGGGCTAATAGGAGATAAGAGAAAAGCAAACATATTACACACATTCCGGGCTGGTCACAGAGCCATCATTACACAAGGAAACCCTCATGCATAGCATGCATCAAAGAAGCCACACCGGTATTGGGTGACTTTTTGCATCCTCTTCTTCCTGTTTATAGCAGGAAGGATGGTTTGGGGAGCTTTCCAATCTGCATCTTTCCCTTACTGGACTGATCTAATCACATATTCCTTCCTTTCCCCACATCTCTGACTCCATGCCATCTGTGATCTTTGGCGGCTGCTAGTTTTGTCTAGAGAACTCCTTGGACCCAACTTCTACCTGTTTGTATGAAGCTGGAAATACTTCATCTGTTTACAGTGTCTTTCAAAACTGTAACTGCTTATTTTCTTACCTGTGACACTGGGGTAATCACCTCCCTTGTCTGGCACTGTCCACTGTTGGGCACCTGGATCTCTGTTTATAGCTCTTTTCAGGCTCTAAAATGATGAGGCATATGAACCTGAATAGTGGGACATTTGTTTTTCCTATGAGGTGTAGATTTGCTTCTAAGAGAAATTCAGTGGTGCAAATGAGGATAAGGAGAATATAGAGTTGGAAAAGGAGTAAGTTCTCTGTGGTGAGCTTTAAGCCCACAAAAGTTCAGAAGAATACCACAACTAAAAAGTGTATGTTTACATAGATATACATTTTGTGTGCATAATGTTAAGTGAATATGAAGTGTGAATAAACACTATACTGACATGTAAGCTAAATATACCCTGACTTACCCGTGTGTGTACAGAAAATGTCAGTTGTGTATACATATAGGTATGTGTCTGAAAGTGCTAGTAATATTACTACATGACTGAATTGCATAATTTATATTTTCTTATGTATTTTCTGAGTGTGTCAAATATTTTTTTTCAATGAGTATGGCACCCTTTTATAAAAAGGGACAAACAAACATTGTAAAGCAAATCCATGCTTGGCAAGTCTTTTGGACAACAAACATAAAAGCTGCCAGAGTCAGGAAGGACACAGAAATTGCTAATGTTACCAGGGCTCTGGCCAAATAGGTCACAGCAATTGGTTTCTTTCCCTACCTCCTTCTCTGAAGCACCAGCTACTCTGAGCCAACATGACATGTGTGATCAATGAAGTGAATGCTCTGGGATAGCCAAACAGATGATGGTTCTAGAGACAAAGTCTGATTATACTTGAATTCTAAATTGTATTTTTTCTCAAATAGAATAGTTCCAGATAGCATCCTTCCACTTGCTCACAGAGATACAGAAACATAAATTGACCACCGGCTGATCTGAGAGTTCAAGTTTCATTACGAGGGACTGTTTGTTCATAGATACCGAGGGTAGCACCAGGAAAATGTGCCAGGGCCACGTCAGGTCCCTGTCCTTCCTTCTCCATGTTATTGAATGGCACGTGTGCCCACACAGAGGACAGGGGTCCAGCACTCCTGTAAGCTTCTCACCCACTGGGTCCCAGTCTCACGCCAACCACTGGAAGACTTTCATAGGCTTTTCCCAGAGGTTCTGTACTACGTACTTCGCTTTTTCTCAGGTTTCCTGACTTAGGTTATTCTAATGATTTTCAGTTAGAAATGTGACCATGGACATGATTATCTTCTTCCTTCAGGTTCTAGTAGGGTGAGTATAGCAATTTTTAGTAAAGAGAAAAGCAACTAGATATAAAAGCCAATTGCAATAAGAAGCAACTAAACTCTAGGCTGTTTTGATTCTGGAGAGAAGCATGGCATTTATAACATTATTTGAAATTTATATATTTTTTGGCCAGTGATCTAATTTTAGCAGGAGCAAATGAACTTCTGTTTGAAGGATTAACTTCACTTAAAATCAATTTTTGGTCCGCCAGAACAAGGGGAGCTAATCTTGGAAAGCTCTTCTGCTTGAATAAAGACCTTTGCTTAACTCTTAACTGGGCAAAGCCATGATGGTCTCCTGGAAAGAAAACTACAGGCCCACTTTGATATTTATGACTGATCTGTCTGGTAATGGAAGAACATAATTGTAATTCCTTGAGAAGTTATTCTGAGGAAAATCCCAAAAGTCCATTCCTCGTCTCTGGTAGTTCTCTAGGTGAGGAGTGGAAATATCCTCAGAACTATTAGAAGAGAATAAACTTAAATAGAAAACTCTCAGATTCCCCTTGGCTTGGAAGAGCTAATTTTTTATTCTACCTGTTTTAGTTTGTGGTTAAGAGCTCATAAAAACCAGTCCAAAAGCATGGATAAATGGGTTTCCCTTTGTGCCCCATGCTACCCCCCCCCCAATTTCACATTCTTTCATGAGCTAAGAAAAACAAGGGGATCTGGAAATTATTCTAGCTCATATACATGACATGGAATCAGTGTGACCCCTTTGATTGTCATTTAGTAAGCAAATCTTTTGTTAGTGAAAACGGGAGAGTTTTTGTTCACATAAATTTCAACAGCCGAATGTGATCAGAAATCTAGTTCAAGAAGCAAAAAGGGAAATAGTAATATGTCCTCCGAGTCCTACTCCAGATAAAAGCCAAGGCATATCCCAGGGCTTGGATTACACTCCATTTTGTAGATAGTCATCTGTGGAGAAGATATGGTTCCTTTTCTGAATACAAAGTAGCTGTTTTGAATGGAGTGTTCTAAAAGGACATAAGAGCCGAGAGCTGTGTGTACTTCCATAGCTGGACACTTAATGGCTGTCCTTGCCCAGGTCCTCCCCGTAAACCCTGCCTGTATCATAGGAGATCAATGTTATATTGCCTGTATTTTATTCTGGGGGTGAATTTTTAAAGCAGAGGCAAAATTTGATTTTTAGAATGTGTCATTGGAATGATATCCAAAGAACCACAGAACAATTATCGTGTGACAGGCACTGTACTAACTGCCTTTCTTACCTCGATCTCACCCATCTTCTCAGCAGTCTATCAAATAAGATGGTCCTTTCTACAGACAACTTAAAGAGCATGAGATGTTACACTGCTAGGAAATGGTGGCTGAGGTTGGAGCCTGGTCTGTGTCCTTAACTCCCAACTGGTTTTTTCCTACTGTATTCCTCTTGCTACACTCTTCTGTCTCTACCATGGAATAATAGGGATTCTCTAAAATAATAAAGCGCAGCACATAGAAATGGAAGAGAAATGGGGAAGCAGTCAAGTTTATAAGATGTGAATATACAGGATTGGGAAAGATTCAATTTTCTAATTCTAAACGTCTGTCAGAAATAGTTCTACAAGCGCTATTGTCTATTTTTTCCATCCTTGCATCCCTGGCACCTAGCACAGGGCAAACAGAGGTGACCAAATATTTGTAAGTAAATTCACGTTTTTATTATACCATCCACAAATTTATCACATTACTTAATATAAAGGATACATTATAATAACCAAAGAGCAGAGGATATTTTGTCAGTTCAAATGAACACTGCCATATTGGTCTTAAGGATTCAGAAATGTATAATCAGCAGAAAGAATTGGAATATTTAATTTATTTTGTCTTTGTTCTTAAGTCAGGATTATAGTCTTAAGAAATGTAACCGACACAATTTGTGGATGCCTTCCTAATCAGATCCTGAAATTTCAAATTGAGTACATGTAATAATTTATAAAATATAAAGAAGGGAAGGCAGAAAAATCTATACTTGGTAAGTGAAAAAAGTTAGTCTTATTGCCATTAGGGTAACAAGTTTGTGAGAAGTCACGGATTAATCTGAATAAATCCACATCTCATGTTTATCATAAAGACAGATCATCAGTATTGTTTTATTTTCTCTAGAAAATGTAGTTATATATTTTCTATAATTTATTCTATAGCAACCTTGCTCAGGTTGCTCCACTGCACACCTCCAGAGGGCACTGTTGCCATTGCAGTATGAATCTAGGTGACTAGCACCCTGGGCTTAAGTGATGCTCTAGTTTCACAGCCATCAACAACTCTACCTTTCCATCTCTACATATAGACTATTTAGGCAAAGCGATAGATTGGTATTTGCAGAAAACGATTTATCCAAGGATTTTGAAAAATTAATATGATAATTCATTTTATTTTAGTACTTATTGACAACCTATTTAAATTCTGAGCTAGAAACTTGCAGGTGCCTAAGACATGCTCCCCAAAGAGATTTACCATCTGTCAGAATGAAAAATACTAAACTGATGTGACAGTATCTTTACCGTCAGATGTGATTGATGATGTAGTGGTACAGATATACAGAGGTAGAGATGTATAGCGATATAAATAATACATGGTGTGTTTGGATAGCTGGCTAAAAATCAAGGTTAATATGAGATTTCAAATTTGGGGGCAGCCACACAAAGTTCTTTATCTCTCATGTACACCCTCATCATTCACAATAGCCAAAACCCCCTCTTTCCCTGGGCCTTCCAATACAAGAAGATATTTGGAAACTAGCCTTTTCTAGGGTTTATATCCTTGATTTTCTTGCATGATACATGTAACTAGTGATTTCATTTGTATCAGCTGTGGCTCTTTGTGAGCCGAAAATGACAGGAATCTAGTCCCAACCAACTTAAAGCACAAAGCAAATTAACTCGGTCCTGTAACTGGAAACTCCAGGAGTTGTTTGGCTTCAAGTAGACAGTGGTGGTAGTATTTGGTTTCCCTTATCCATCTTTCTCTGGGTTATTTGCATTCTCAGACATTATCTCCTCTTGTGGCTCAAGATGACCACACCTGGGACTTACACTGTTGTATTTTAAAGGCTCTGATCAAGACCAAACCAGTCATTATTGCAAGGGGAGTGTGATGCTCTGGCCAGCTGATGCCTACACAACACACTCCATTCCTGAACTGGGATGGGTATTCCAGCTGAAGAACAGGGGCTGAAACTGAGAGAGGGTAGTTCCTCAGAAGTTTGAGTTTCAATTATGGGAAATGGGCACTCAGGAATTCTGGGTAGCAGAAACAGCAGGTGTCAGTTACAGAGGCCATAAAGAGAAATTTGACCTTCTTTATCTCCCCTTTATCACGATCTACACAACTTTCATCATAAAGCTCTCAACATGCCACAACTTTCATAATAAAGCTGTCAACATGCCAAAGAATGACATGTCCTGTCTGGAAGGCAATGGTAAGCCTAGCATTTTCAAGTTTTGATATTTCAAGATGTTCCTTATCAAGCCAGAGTCAAAAGGTAGGGTCAGCAGCCATTAAGCAAAAATTAATTTAGAATATAGAAAATGATGGTAAATATTTTATGACTTGTTAAAAGAATAAAAGAGTGAGGGGGGGATGCAAAAAAGTGTCACTACTACAGATATGAATAAAGTATCTGAATATTTTATTTGAGTTTTACATATGACTGCACTGCTAAGAGTACCTAGTGCTTATTAGACATTTTCTATATGCCTGGCATTATACTAAATACTTTTAATCCTCAATCCCCACAGTAACCCAATAAAGTAGGTAGGTGTTGTCCTCACATTGAGGCTTAGAGAAGTTACCTGACTTGTCTAAGGTCACAGAGTGAGAGAGTACTAGAGCCACCTTAAACCTTGGCGCAGTTTGAGAGAGAATGATACTGTCTATCAGCCTCCTCCATTAGTAGAAACTCTCCATAGTGAGAAAAGCAGTTGTCCCATTGCTTGGTACTGGTCAGGGCAAACGGGAAGAGCAGTGTAACAGCCTGAGAGACATGTTTCAGGGGAGACCTTGATAAGTGTCATGGGATGGGTGGAGGATGGCCAAGGTGGTGGGGAGTCTGGAAGTTGGCAGATGAGAAGGTTCATATCAAGGAAAAGGGACTCAGGCTGTTATAACTAGTTACCATTGTGTGGGTGGCTTAAATAACATACATGTATTCGTCACCGTGGTGGAGGTTGGAAGTCTGAGATCAGGGTGCCAGGAGGATTCTGGTGTGAGCCCCCTTCCTGCTTCCCGTTGTTGGTGGTCTTACTGTGTCCTCGCATGGCAGCAAGCAGACAGAGAAGACACAAGCTAGCTCACCTCGTCATTAAAGGACATTAATCCATCATCAGGGCTCCACTCACGACCCAATTACTTCCCAAAAGTTCCAGTCTCCAAATAAATACCATCACACTGGGATAACAGTTTTAACATAGGAATTTTGGGGGAGATACAAACATGCAGCCCATTGTATTCTACTTGGGAGAACTGGTTTATAGACAAAGAATGATATAAGGAAAGACTTCTTAGCAGTTGCCCTTTGGCACATGCCATTCCTTCTGTCTAGAATGCTTCTCCAGTTGCTTTACATGTCTAAATATAACTTGTTCTTGAAACCTCATTATGCCACTTATTCTGTCACCACTGTCATCAAGTGAGGCACCTCCTTCCAGTAACTTCCGGAGCACTAAAACTCAGCATCTCTGCCTTGTGCTGTCCTTTATGAATGTGGAGATCTTATCTGTGACTCTAGCCCATAAGCTCTTTAAGGACTCATGCTTTGCCAGCTTCATCTGTGAACCCTTCTACAGAGCTCCATTCAGCCATGCACACAGGGCTACCACGACACCTGCCAAAGTAGCCTGGCTGGTGAGACACTGAGCTCCTGTCCCTGAAGACTGTGGTTATGGTAATAAATTCCTGCATTAAGTGAAAGGTACATTATACAATTCAAAAACCCCATTTCATTCTAAGATTCTGTGGTTTTTGTGGCATAATTTTATGCCTATTTTGTATTTTTTCCACATCATTATTCAAATGCCACTTTATCCATCTGATCAGGAACAAAAATCCTAAATGAATTTCTGGCTCTGAAATATCTAGATGTCTCTAGTAGGTAGAAATACTTTCAGGTGATGTAAAGAAAGATACAGATAATATAGATGTAGAGTCTTTTAATGTGTCTTATCTGTCCCTAAGTAGATGATCTATACCAGTGTTGTGGGGAGATAAAATTGCTGTATAAAGAAAAACATGTATTGTATGCATGTATTTTTACACATATGCTGTATTCTTGCATAGTATGTTTAGATTTATAAAACATTCCAGCAAGTCATTTCATAATTATATAGAAACTATATATATAAGCAAATGTATATATAACATAATACATATAACCATATATGCATACATTACATATGTATATATACAATGCATGTGTATATATTACACTCATACACATGCAGTGATTTACAAGCTTGGCTTGATATTTGAGGTTTCCTTTTACACTGGAATGCAGCTAAGATAGTACCAGGATCATTTTTCAGAGAGAATGAACTACAGAAAGAGGAGAACAATATATCAGAAGGTCACTCCTTCCCCCTCAAGTCTCCATTACACCTTCTTCCCATTCTTTTTCCACCTCTCCACTTGTGGATCTTATTATCTGGTTTACAAGTGCAAATAAGAAGTTTGGATGGAGTGACTTCCAATGTCAAAGAGCTTGAAGGGCCTTTCAAAGATAGGAAAATTGGATGAAGTGGTGTTATAGTATTTTAGAACTAGAAACAACGTTTCCAACATGCACATTGCATATCTTGGGCTCCTTAAGAAGAAGGAAGTAACCTCATTGTGTCTTTGAAATTCTGCTGCCTATACCTAGAAAATGTCAGTTAGCTTTTTGGTTAGCATAGACAACTTTGGACTTCTTAAAATGAAGTAATGGTAGTTAGCTGGAGTCTGGAACCAGAAAGAAACATTGGTGATATATTTGGAAACATTTTGGTAACCAAGTAGTTACAGTTTAGTTTGCATAATAAACTACCATTACATTATAGCTATAGATACATTTTTCAAGATATATCAATCTTTAACATATAATAGATCTTAGCATACACTCAGAATTCCACATATTTCTGTTCCCACTTCCTAGAATGCAGTTACTCCCTTGCCATCTGGAGAAGTCCTACTCAGCCTTCAAAATTTGTCTGAACACCTTCAATTCTGAAGTCCTTTTTCTCTTTTCTGGAAGAGGCAAGTGTTATCCTCTGTATAGTTTGGGCTCGTAAATGCTTCTCTCTACCAATACTTGTCTCAAGTGTCGTCTTGTCCACAGTTGGCTTTGGAATCTTTGTACCCTGACAGGTGTAACTATATATCGTTGTCGACCAGAGCTCACTGAAGAACAGTTCTTTGTATTTCTAGCACCTAGCCCAGTATTAAGCACAATGGAGAAACATGGTAAACACTTGATGAAAGAATGAATAACAATGTAAGGGTTAAGGCAGATGGACTGACATAGATGCAATTTCTTCCTGTCAACATTTCAATCCAAAGAACATCATGTCCACGTTTTTTGAGCTGTCGAGTATTTGAGCTCCAATACTTATTTGCTTTGTATTCATACAGATTGCAATTTTCAAAATGCAATTACACCATGTACTTACCCTGGAGTCATTTATTAGTTGTGTTTTCCTAGTCTTTGTACCCGGTAGAATTGATCTAAATCTGCAACAGTCTATGTTTAAAATCTACTTGGCTGATTAAAAGAAGGAAATGAGCTTGCACTTGCTAGCCCGCTCCCCCCAAAAGCTTATTAATCCAAGTACACTTTACTAAAGAATGTACCCAGTCATGCAGTGAGGAGCAAATATACTGAGGGCCCACCGTGTGTAATTCACTGCTGGATCCCCTGGGAGCACAGAGACAAAGAGAATGGACTCTTCCCTCCAGGTGTCCAAAGGGTAATCACAGAACAAATATAATTGCAAATAATGTTTTTTATAAAGGAGCATTGAGATCTATGCTCTGTCAGTGTTGTGAAAAAAGAGAGTAATAAAACAAGGAAGGAAAAACATTAATTCTTATGGATGGGATCTGAAAAGGCCTTTCAGAGGAAAGGGCATTTGGAGCTTTGAAGAAGCTGATATAAATAAGCATTGTATAGTATAAACACCATAGGGAAGGGAACTTTCAAGAGGAAGACATGTCTTGGTCAAAAGACAGCAAAGTTAAAAGCTATTCTTTGGCACATATGGGATTTAGGAGTAGAGACGAGTTCTGAGATAAGGCTGGCAAGTTAGATTTGGGTCAGAAGTTTCTGGTGAGGAGTGAGGACCTTGCTTTGATGTCCCAGGCAGCAGGGAGATAATGGCATTTTTGAGTCGGAGAAAGGAAGACACAGGCCATGGTGCTGAGAAGTTTTCAAGAATCAGATATCAGAGTCCAGTGAATATCCAGCAAATGTATAACTATGAAGAAATTTGGTAATTTCATAAGGAAATGAAATGCTCGGACATAACTCTTCTCTTCTCAGATAAAGGTTGGGACTGAGGCAAAGCGTGTGAGGTGCATAGAGTGTAAGTTTAAAGGAGGCGCTCATTCTTAGGGCCATGCGGGGGGGGCATGAAATGGTCACTCAACTTACCCCTGGCCCTCCCTAGAATTTTGTCAGCATCAGTGTAAAAGATACTTTCCAACATTTCCAATCTCTTCCTATGAGTACTTTCAGAGCAGCCGATCAGATTCTTTCCTTGGGCCACTGTTTTTGATTTGTGTAGGGGAGAGGAAGGCTAATTTATGTAGAAAATTGCACTGCAATGAGATATTACAGTGAACCAGACCAATAAGAAAAAGAAGACCTTGCTCTTTGTGAGCCTTACACTCCCACTTGTCCTGACAGGCCATGCATAGGGACCCTCAGGCCTTTGTCACTTTGACCTATTCCAGTTAGATTTCAGTCTGAGGTAAAGAAAGCGCACCTCGCATTGACTGGTGATGAACACCTGACTCTGAGCGATGAGTGTGGTCGGTGGTTCATTATGATCCAGACTTCGTGCTCATTGTGAAGGTTGCTGAGGAGAGAAAAAACTAGACTGAATTTCTTCTTTCTAAAACCAAGCAGTAGGTGTCACAGAACAATTACCCATTCATGGCCGAGATCCTTTCATGTTATTACTAATTCATTATTGAATGCCTATATGAAGCCATGTACAATCACAGATTCTTAGAGCACTTTTCATTTTATAAATACACTGCGTGGTCCATTGTTAAAATTAATGCATATTATATATGCCTATCCAATCAAGAATACTCAACTACAATTAGCCAGCCTGTTTCTTATCCGTGGGAAATAAAGGAGATATTCAGGAAGCATCTAGACTAACATTGGCACTTGGTGGGTCCTCAGTCAAATACTGGCTTGTTTTCTTCCCTTTCAAAAATCTCCTTCCTCTGTAGGATCGTTCCCTCGTTCATAGGCTGGGTCCACATTGCTTTACTTCAAGATTCCATAATTCTATGATAATTCTTCTAAAGTGTTTGAAAATCCTATGTCCGACAATAGATTGATTTTGATATATTTTACCTCCACTTGGATGGAAAAGTTGGTTAAAAATTATATGTATACTTATGTATAAAAACATATATATAAAACAAATATATATACACACAATATATACATATAAATACTATATAGGTATATATGTATAGTATGTGTAGTATATACCGGTTGATGTATGTATGCTATGTTGGTATGTATGTATAGCATTGGTATGTATGTGTGTGTATCCTCGGTGTGTAGGTCTAACAATTTCAAGAACAACAAATAATGCATAAAGTAATAGTCATTAAAAAGAAGGGCTACATTTACTCCTTTATACTTTCCCATCCACTGTAGACAGTGCAGTGTGCAGTCAGGGCACTGTGTTGTTTACCATGTTAGAATATGTGACTTTTAAGATTGGCTCACCCAATAAGATACAGAGAGAGGCAAGATGAAGGGGCAAAGAGCATGAGCTTTGACTCAGTAAGACTTGGGTTTCAGTTTCCCATCTACCAGCCCTGGGACCTTGATCAGGTTTCTTGCCTTTCTGAACATTGGTTTCAGGTAGTAAATTGTCCCCCTGTGGTACTGTAAGCATTAGGTGAAATGATACATGTAAATCACCCTGCATAGTTCCTGATCCTTGGCAGACACTCAATAAATGGTAACTATTCTTAACTGACTGACACTAATTACAATTTTATGAAATTATTTCCATCTCATACAATCACTCAGCCACTTCAGTCCCTGTATATTCCAAGAGATTTACTTGGAATTCAGACTCATACCTCCTTTAAGTGTTCAGTGGATTCTGTGAAATGCAGTACCTGTCATGTTCTATCATCTAAATGAAGGATGTTCCTTGGAACACACACATAGAGATATTTGAAAGATTTTCCTATTCAGGACAAGCTAGAAATCTCCATGTAAAATTTCCAATGTAAAGACATTCTTCAATTATCTTCTAGGATGTTATGTGTCCTCTTCCTGCCTTTTCCACTGCTTCTTGCTATCCCAAAGTCTCTGACAGAAGAAGTAAAATTCAGTACCGTATTGTGTTTTTATGTGACTCTTCTTGTCTCCACCACTATAGAGACACTGTTCCTGGTAAACCCATTGTCAAAGGTTACATTATTAACCTTTAGACTTCCTTTCCCTGATATAGATAATTTTCATTCTATTAGCAACCTGTTTCCTCTTTCTTGATTTAACAGAGGATCAGGCCACGTAAGACCACATAATATTCTAACGATAAACTCATAGATCATTGGAGCTGGAAGGCATTGTATATAGAGTATCTAGTTCACTTTGTTCTTTATACAAAGGGTGAAACAGAAGTTCTGAGAAGTTAAGGCATCCTGTGATCTATCATTCCATAGTGTCTGTGACTTCTGTCTTAAAACCAAACATAGATATTCTTTATTTACCTAGAATGAAATTAGTACACAGCTCTAACTTACTTTCTGGGCATCTTCTTTGTTCCTTATGTTAGTAGGTATTATATGAGAAGACATGAAATTATTAATAAATAATATTGCATCAATGTCAGGAAATTGGCATCATTTGATTAGTTTCCTAACCTTTATTTTCAACATCAGCTATTTGGTCCTTTGTGCAAATACTCTTAGGAATGAACACTTGTAATCAAACCTAACCAAGTGATCATCAGTAAACACCAGGAATTGCCCTTAGCACATCTGTTACTAAGGCTCATCATTCCATGATCCTTGAGATTGGCACATTGGCACTAGAGTCAGCTGAGAGTATACAACTGTTAACACACAGTTAATTCACTAAATTGGTATTTTAGGAACCCTCTCTGTTGCATGTAAACATTCATAGCCAGATAGACGTACTTTTTTTTCATTCTTTCCAATAGGATTTATTTAAAACATGAACTGATATTACATCTGTGCAGGGATATACAGTACCACTAGTAGAAAATAAAGAAATTGGTGGATAGGCAGATGTGACTTTTATCTTATTTGAAATCATCCTAATTGTAACTCCAAAAAGTCTGAAGGTGTAGCTAAGGAAGGAGCCATAATGTAAGACAGATGTTTGCACACTTTCATTAGAACTGCTTAATACCAAATCAAGACTCTGTGAAATTAGAAAAACCAACAATAATCGTTTCATAAAAACCTTACAAAGCATGTGGTTAAACTAAGTCTCTGCTTCTTACGTGCTCCCGTGTCTGTGTGTGTGTATGTTTTCAGAAGACATAAAGCATTTTCATGTAAATATTCTACCAAAGATCCTTCTTAATTAAAGCTCTTCTATTAAGTTCACAGTTGCTTTCTTAGCAATGTCAAACAAATTTTCCATAAAGAAAATTGGCTTGGCACCTTGCAAATTTTTCCCTGATTGCCCTCAGCCCCTCCAAAATTTCCCTTCTTTGAATCCTTTTATGTAACATCGATTAAAGCCCTTTTATTAAATGCTTGTAGCAGTCAATAGGGGAGCCATCCTTATTCTCTTTTTAAAGGTGAGAACACTAAAACAGAGAGGTCAGCTTGTCCCAAACACGGAACTAGTGTGAGATGAGCCAGGAGTGGAATCCAGGCACAACCTGTGTTGAGAGCCCACCTTCCGCATCACGTCCATAGATTGCCTCACATACTCACCACTCTTAATTACCATCCTATTTGACTGTATCTTTCCCGGGAGTTTGTTAATATATAGGCATCGTTCCTCTTTATACCCTTAAATGCAGAGTTAATTTTGGTTTGATAAAGATCAGTTTAGCTTCATGACCAGAAAGCTGAGGGTAGAGCAGGTAGCCTGGACTTGCTGAGGTCAGATCAGGTCCTGCCTCCAAAAGTCGATATTTGATTGCATTTTCTCCCTCACTTTCTCTTGCTCTTTGGTCTGTCCTTTTCAGGTGCACAACTGACCCCAGAATGTGTGTATAGAAGGGGTTTAGGATTAGCCATCCCTGTGGAATGGGGTAACTTTATAGACTTTCATGCCTACTGTGTAAGTCCAAGGCCAGTTACATTATTTGCCAGGCCTAGTGCAAAAAGCAAGAAACATTTATTCCTTTCCTCTGTGGTCTCCCTTTCAACCTGTCATGGTGACTTATGCCATTTAATGTTGTGCTCTCTCAGACATGGGGAAACTCACTAGACTAATACACCTAGGACCCCTGTTAAGAGGGGTGGGCAGTTGCTGGGTGGGGTTAAGGTTGGGGCTGGGGATAGCCAAGAATCTATCCCATGGAGCAGTGAGAGAGGGGACACAGTTGAGCTGAGGGTGCAAAGCCCCAGAGCATCCCCTAGGGTGTTATCAGACCTCACAGAATGCAAATTCTAAATACAATTACTAGGAGTTTCAAGATGGCAAGTGCAGAGTGCTAAACCTTAAGGAAGGCCTTCCTCCTGTAGGGGGCCTGTGTAGCTGCACTAGTTGCAGGTCCATGAACCTGACTCTCATAATTTGTTTGGTTCAACTTAGGGGTCAGAGCTGATGGAGAGAATGGCTACAGTCCTTCTAAGCTACCTCTTGCTCTGCCACTATTGGGGTGGAACCATCCTTTGAGGTGGTGTCTCATACCAAAGACTAGATTGCACATCTTAGAGGGCAGAAACTTCTCTATGTCCTTACTAACTTCCAAGGTGACCAGAGGACCACTGGGGGAGTGTGCGCAGTGTGGAGAGTCTGTTTCAGGATGGACCAGCCTTCCCAACCCAACGGGAAGAGTCGCACCACTTTGTGATGGTAGGATCTCTACATCCAGTGGGCTCCCTGGGAAACATTGCTGACAACTCAGCAAGTCGGAGAGGGAACTGGTAGATGAAATTTACATAACCAAGCACTGCATCCCACTGGGAAGACTCACGTGTATTTTTAATAAAGAACTATTTCCTTTCCAGCTCATCTCCAAATGGTCCAGCTTTGGGTGTGCAAATTGAAAGACTTTGAAAGTATCCCTTCCCACCCCAGCACTTTACCAAAAAGAAAAATGAGGCTCGGGGAGGTGCCTTGACTTCCCTAAAGGCACAATCCTCCAGAGATACAATTTTCATTTGGCCTGCTCTTTGCTACAGTGCACCTTTCCCTCAGAACTTGGGACAGAAACCAACCTGAGGGAACAGTACAGAGTGCCACCCTCACAATCATGCCTTCACTCCAAACCCCAGCTTGGCATCCATGTGCACAGGTGATACAGACATGCTTCTTCCTTCCCTAGAAAGCACGTTCTTTTTCCATCTCATGCATTATTCAGGTGTCTTACCCGAGAGCCTGCCTCCAGCTCTGAATGGGCAGAGTCCAATATTTCCTCTCCTGTGACTGTTTGGATTGTGCCTGTAGAATCCCAGCCCCAGCACAGAGGCCCCTCCTGCCTCCCCAGGAGTTCAGGCTGGGTACCAGGCTTCATGGTTTAGGGCTGATATGGAAAAACTGGTTCTCATTGTGCTCAGCTGGCAGTGAATTCCTTGAGGGCTCTGAAGTTGCATCCAGGCTCAGTGGGAAAGCAAGCCGTGACCCTCGACAGTGCCTTGCTGGGGTGCCTGGACAGAGAGGGAGGAGGCCCGCCACCTATTGGCTTTGTACCAGTCGAGGTGCTTACTCTGCATTTCTTTCTGGATTTATTATGCTCTAAATTGAAATCCTGTTGGAAGATACTCTAGTGGAAACTCTAAGCTCAGAGACTACTCTTGTAACAGGCTGCTTCTTTATGCCCTGCCAGCAGAAATCCTTGCAGTGTATATTTAAAAAGGCAAATTGATTAGGGGAAGATATTCTGGTAATCCTTTAACATTGCAAACTCTTATTTAACAAAATGTCAATCTTACATTTTTGCATATGAGTCTAAATACTTTAAAACTGTTTTTAATTATGATGATATCTGTTTTTAAAAATTATTAATTGAAGAAGTCATACAGGCCATGGCAAAAATTTCAAACAGTGTAAGAAAGCATTCAATGAAAATATTATGACATCATCAATAATTAATTCCAAATTCTTTCCAAGAGGCAATTACTTTAAAATTTCAAAATTAATAAATTTATATCAAACATAAGTATATCTGATATAGAATTATATATAATATATAAAATACATAAAATAATTATATATAGAAGTTATAATTTAAAATATAAAAATTTTAAATTTGAAAATTCTATCTTTCTAGAAATTTGCTATGGGTTAATGAAAGTGTTTATATGCATGGGAAGATACTTTACATATTCTGCATCTTGCTTTTTTTCATATAAAATTATATCGGGCAAGTTACATTATCAGCATGAGTAGATCTGTCTCATTTTTTTAGCATCTGCCTATATTGTCATTTCAAAGATCCTCCTTAAATTATGTAACAAATCATCTAAAGAGGATAGTTTCTACATTTTTGCAATTACAAACAACACTGTAAGAAAAAAGTCTCAGTACATTTTGCCCACATGTGCACATACATGTATAGGATGATTTTCTAGAGGTGGAGTTATTAGCTCAAAAGATATGTACATTTACACATTTTGATAAGAATTTCCAAAGTATAGACCAAAGAGCTTGTGTGACTAGTTGGTATTTGAAAAACTGATGGAAAAAATATGTATATGTAAAACCAAAACAGATGACTGAATTGACCTATGTGACCGTATACTGAAGCATAAAGGCAATAGTAATTTAAATGGACTCTAAAACCAATAAGTAATTCAGTTTATCAATCAGCACCTACCATGTGCTGAGCCCTGTTGGTGGACAGGAAAGAGCTGGAGGGCACGGGGAGGAAGGTGTACACAGGTGAGCTGGCCGCATGCTTGTCTTCCCCTTCAGGGGTCCTCAGCCCACTAGGCAGGCAGTTGTAGGTGAAAACACAGGTGTTACATAGAAGTGCAGGTGAGAAATTCTAAGATAGGTATTATATTGGTGGGGAGGGGTTTATGTTCATACTACTTTTTGTACATCAGATATCTTTCTGCTTCCGCATACAGCACTTACTTACAGTTCAGGACAAACTGTAATCCAGGCTGCTCCCTTTTCAACCATGGGTTGAATTCTGAAAATTTTGTTTTAAGTCCATTTGGAGCCTTCCTCACAGAAACATTGCCATAAGTTGTTCAATTCCTAAAACATCACATAAATCTTACCCCCAAGATAGATGAAAAATTGTACACCTGTGGTTAGAGAAGGTAATGCTATTGTAGTAAAGCCAGGTAATTAAGCAAAAGATAAAAACAGCTTCACTTAGTGACTTGAACCATCACTAGGTTAAGTTAGAGGAAGATGGTAAGGTCTGAGGAGGTTTTGAAGGGCACTGGCTGTTTCTCTGCAAACTTTGAGGGGCTTTAGGAGTTAACCAATCCTAATTTCTACTCTTCCATCCTTCTACTTCTCTGCCCTTCTTTTGTGATTTGTGGAAAAGGATCAGAGGGAGACGTTTTCCTGAAGTGCAAAAGGAAGGAGTTGGAAGGATGCGTAGAAAGAAAAACGAACTCAGATAGGACATGTTTATTCCCATGAGAAAGTGGTGTGCTGAAATGGAATTGAGGACTGTGTGAGGAGTAGTCAGGTGATGAGGCTTAGAGTCAGAAGTTCTGCAGACTGCCCAGCAGGTCATGATGTTTATCCCAAAGCCCTCAGCTGGTCTATGGATGTGGGGTGGGCTATGGTGGCACTTGATTTAAACCAGTGGTTCTGAAACGTGGAAATGCTTCAGAGTCGTTTGCAAGTTTTGGCAGTGTAGATTCCTGGCACCAACACTGGAGATTTGATACAGGAAGTTGGAGGTGGAGCCCAGGAATTGGTACTTTCCTGTCCAGGTGTGTAAAGTGTCCACGTAATTCTGATACACAATCAGGGTTGAGAGCCACTACAGGGTTGAAACTGCATAGCCTTGGTGAGAGGGAGGGAAGACTGTATTTAACCTGTGGATGGCATAACAAAAGTTTGTTTAGACCAAATGTTTGCAATATATGGAATGCTTGTTTGCAGCTCCAGAAAGTACATTCTCCTCATTTTCAAAAAGTGTAGGGTCTGAATCCATTGTTCCTGGGGATAGAATAGTAAACAAGGCAGGTCCCTATTGTCTTTGAATTTATATTCTGGTTTTTGCTCCATCCTGGTAAGTGGTTCATGATAGAACCGCACCTACATGCCTAGGCTCCATCCTCGGTGTGATATTCTGGTTTCAGGGTGGGGCTTAAGCATTGGTAGCTTTTTAAAGCTCCCAGGTGATTCTCAAGAGGGGAAGTATTGAGAACCTTGTCTAGATTTGCATGAGGTTGCTGAAGGAGCATGACCTCTCTCCAGCTGTTCTCCCCTAGCTCAGCTCCCCTCTGTTCCTTGCTTTCTGATGCAGGGAAGGGTGCTGTTAAAGTCAGAAATTTTTGAGCCAGGAGAGAGAATGTGTTGCTCATTGCACTGAGAAGCAGAGAATGCCGAGAGCAGCAGAACAGTGAACTCAGGGCCTCACAGAGGCTCTTCCTGTGTGTGCAGCAGCCCTCCCCTTCCTAGCTGGTGGTTGCTTTAGAGAACTCTCCACCCCGTCCAGGAATCTGAGAGCAGATGAAAGCTTTTCTACTCTTCCCAAGGATGACTGCTTGACCTAGTAGCAAATCACTCCATTGTTTTTATTGTAACATTCAGTGACATGCTAGCTATTAAACAACCAGCTCTGGAAAAAAAAACAGAATCCCTGATCTGCCGTGTTTGCTGATTTCATGGTGTAAATACTCTCCAGTGGCTGATTTCAAGCTGACGGCAGTTTAACACCTGGCTTACAAGGTCCCTGAAAGCTGAACAAGCAGCTTTCCTGAGCAGGTATGAGCCAACCCCACACCACTGTATGTATCTTTCCCCCACCTCCACGTTCCAATAATTTTTTATTTTTGATAGTTTCTTTTGCATAAACACACAATCGACACTTGATTATCTCAAGTAAAACATAAAACAAACACCAAAGTGAAGAATCGAGGCTAAAGTTTCATTCCTCTCATCATGACCAGCGGTTTCTCTATCCCATGTGGTTTTCATTTATAGGGACAACTTATCTTGTTGCTGGTTAGTATGTAGTGTGAGACTCTACAGTGACATGAATGTCACTATCTAACACAGTGTACAGTATTTTTATTCTGTTACAGAGCCTATGCCAAACGAGTTATAGTTTTCCTTCAGGTGGGAAGAAATGTTGTTTTAACTATATCGACTGTTCATGGTTTTTATGAAGTATAACTTGCCTCATGATGTGAAAGCTTTATAGATTTTTAAAGATAAAACAAGCGTATTTAAGGTACATCTATCAAATAGTATAGGAAAGAGGGTATGGCTTTTGGGATGTTTATTATCCAAATCTTCGTGGGAATAGGGTTGCTCAGGGAAGCAAAGATGACCACATCATGCAAATATGATTGACAAAGGAATTGACCATTTATAAAATTAGCCCCCATTCTAACAACCCTCTTCACTTGCCCTCTTGTCTGTTTAAACACTATACAAAATGCAATGAAAATGGACTTCCAAGTGAAATTGGAAATCCTTTAACATGCAGAATTTTCTAAGGCAGTGTGGGTGAACAGCTTCAATATTGTGCAAAGCCAAAAGCAATTGATAATCTGATTGAGTTAGCTGAATCAAGAATGAAAGAAATCCGAGGATGAAGATAGGTTCTTCAGGAGTGAATTATTCAGTTATCAAAATATCAAGAGATGGCTTTGCACAAATTGATAGCTATTTCTGCCAAAATGACTATCTTGATAATGGTGTTGTAAGTTATCATACAGTTTGGGTAAGGGGGTTACTTATATTCCCACCCACCAGAAGCAACATGAAAGAAAAAAAAATCAGAAAAGAAAACAAAAGCAGCAAAGTCATTTGTTCTTAAAACACTAAGTGAATCCTAAGAATAAGCACATATATAATTTAGTTTTTTGACATTTAAAGGTTATTTTCATACACTGTGGAAAGCAGTATGGAGTTTCCTCAAAAAACTAAAAATAGAAATAGCATATAGCCCAGCAATACCACTTCTAGGAATTTACGTGAAAAAAATAAAATCACTGATTTGAAAGGTTGTATGCACCCCTATGTTTATTGCTGTTATTTACAATAGCCAAGTTATAGAAGCAACGAAAGTGTCCATCAACAGATGAGTGGATGAAGATGTACATATACATGATGGAATGTTATTCAGCCATAAAAAGAATGAAATCTTGCCATTTGTGATAACTTGATTTGATATAGAAGAAATTATACTAAGTGAAATAAGCCAGGCAGAGAAGGACAAATACCATATGCCTTCAATTATGCATGAAATCTTAAAAAAAATACAAATTAACAAAATAGAAATGGACTTATGGACACAGAGAAAAGACTGGGGTTTCCATGGGGGAGTTGGTGGGGTGGTAAAATAGATAAAGGGGATAAAGCAACACAAAACCTCAATTATAATACAAATTAATCCCTGGGATGAAAGTACAACAAAAGAGAATATAGTCAATAATATTGTAACATCTCTATGTGGACAGATAGTAACTACACTTATTCGGATGAACATTTAATAATGTAGACAACTATCAAATCACTATGTTATGTATTTGAAACCAATATAATATTGCATATCAATTATAATTCAATGAGAAGTTATGTTCATAATTTGAATTTCATTTTTCCCATATAAAATCCCATTCAACCCTTTCACACACACACCCTTTTTATAATGAAATGCTTTATCCTTCTTTAAACAGAATCATTTCAAGTTAGCCTTTTCCTGGTAATGGCTATCTGTAAATAACCACAATGATGTCCTTCTCCATGCAATCCAGAACTTACCATGTGTCTGCTTTTTTAGCAGTATTACAGTAATAATTACTGAGAATCTACTGTCCTCTTCTACTAGCACTGTACCCTTGTTTGAAGCACTTTACAAGTGTCATCTCTTTTAATCCTTTCAACAACCCTATGAGGTAGAAACGTTTATCATCACTTTAGATACAAAATAACTTCGGCAGGAGGATGGTAAGGAACTTGCCAAGGAGGGGAGGCAGGATTTGGACACAGATATTCTAATGCTGGAGACTGCTGCCAATGTTTATGGTGATATAACAGGGCCAAGAAATACCAAAACCTTCAGCCAATGGTGAAGTGACCAAAAGCCATATTCTCTGCTGCCTTAAAACATAAAATAAATATTATATGATCAAGAGTCAGTATGTATCTATACCAGGAAACTAATATCTCTCCCTAGTAACTGACTTACTCACATACCAAAGTAAAGAACACCAAGAAACAGATGCACAGGCTTCTTACCTCATGCACAAAAAAATATTGTACAATATTTGGACAATAAGAGCAAACTGTATACACCTTACCTGTTCTGGTAGTTACTAAAATAGAATTAATTGCAGGCTGTGGAGTTATATTGCTAACAGGAATGACGGTGCTGCTGGCCTCTGTTAGATGGGAATAAAGCATGTTGTAGCTCTTAAAGTTATTATTATAAGAGCCCTGATTTAATATACTCAAAAGATGTATTCTTTACAAAGAACAAAAACTGCCAACAGAGAAAGTTTAAATCCAAAGAACTGGTATGACAGAAACATTCTTTTCTTTAGATTAGTGATTTTCTAGCTTTTTAATAGCTACTTAGGGAAATAAAATCAAGATAATGATAAGTGCCTTTGTATCACTAGAAAATTCAACATTCCCGTTTCAGCATTATCTCAGCAATATTTTTTCTGGGTTTAAAAAAATTAAACAATCTTTAATTTGTACATCGTGGAGTTCCTGCCATATATAAGATACCAGTTCGAAAAGCAAAGCTCTCTGCCTTAATACTATGTGACACAAGAAATAAGATTTTCTAAACAAATTGGTTTATTGTCCATTGATAATCTGTGGAGTGGAATGGGGAAAGACATTACAGCTTGCCTTAAAATCTTATTCAAGAAAATATATAAATGGGCATATTGGAACATGGACATTGGTTGAAGCTACATGTCTGGCCAGCAAAATTAAAACAGTGTCAGGGGCTAAACACCAATGAGATCTCAAGCAAAGAACTGGGAAGGTAAATGAAGGGCTGGGAGTGCAGCCTAATACAGTATGTTTCTCCTTGAACACTAGTAGTCTTCCTTTTGCCATACAGTGGAAACCATATCCCATATCCTGTTTTCCTTTTTCCTTAACCTCCAAGAAGTTCAGAGGTATGATTTATTCTCAGATTCAAGATATTGGATTAAACTTACATTTTGACTCGTCCCACTCCCCTCCCCTCCCCCACTTCATTCTCATCCTTGTTACTTGACTTTTGCTTTTTTAGTCTTCTGTTCAAAGGTTTAGTTTTTCTTATTTCTGTGCCTTATGCTAGGTATTGTTTTAGGTTTCGCGAAGTATTTTGAGACCTTGAAGGGACAGAATAACTGTATGGGCTCTGGCGTAAGACTGCCTGGGTCCTGATCTTGACTCTGCCCCTCAAGGGCTGTGTGGTCTTGGGTAAACAACGGAACCCATCCATCATTGATTTTCCTCATCTGTAGAATGGGGGAATAAGTGGCCCCTGCCTCCTAGGGTTGTTATAAGGATTAAATGAGTTAATACATGTTAAGTGCTTTAGAAGAGAATCTGGCACATGGTAAGCTCTCAGTAAGTATTAGCTATTGAGGAGATGGATGGACAGACATGCTCTGGGAGGGAGAGAAATAGGCAATTATAAGAGTGCTTTGTAAAAATTATGATAGGTTTAACTACCTTAGCTTTACAAAAAAAAATAATTGGTAACCTGAAAGCAAAATGTGATCCTGATACTCAACAACTGTAGTAGAAAATAGAGAAATTTCAAACAATGTAAAAGCTGTTGTACATAACTTTGTACACAAAATGCTGGAAACTAGATCTGAAATGTTTGGGTTCTCTATAGAGAAAAATCAGATAGGCATGTGTTTTGTGACTAGTTTCAGTTGGTGCCTCTCTGAAATGATGCCTTATATTTCTGGGTTTAGTAATCCTAGAATTACTACCTAATTAAGAGATTAATCCTATCAGGAGATCCAGTACCAAAAATATCAGAATCCCATTTCCTACTCTTTGTTCTTACCTCTTCCTTGTTGGGTTTCCTGGCACTGAGATGTCTGTGACAGCCCTTGAAGAAGCAGAAGAGAGAGAAATACACCTGGCAAATACACCAAATACACCTGTTGGTCCCCTGTGCATGAACCAGGTCCTCTGCTAGAAGCTCTAACCCACATCCTTATGCCGCAAGCAGATGTTTGTATCTCTGCTCAGCACTGCAGGTTCAGGGGAGTTCATGAATCTCTCAGCATCTTACATTTAGTAAGTGGCAGAGTTGGATTCAGACCCTGGTCTATATGGTGCTAAAGCCCATTCTCTTACAGATGCGGCCTCCTCTGCACCTCTCATCAGTGTCCCTCAGCGTCAGTGGTTGCAGCTATAGCTACAGTGCATTCATTCTGTCTTGCTTAACCAGGAGTCTGTAGCAATGGGTATAGAGTCTGGGTTACAATACCATGTTGTAAATTTTTGAAGAGAGGTTTTCCTGGGTAGTTAAATATTCATTTGATTGTCATGATTATAGTTCTGTGGCTACAACCTTCTAACAATCATCTTTTTTTTTCTTATGACCTTATTCATTCTTAATTATCCCTTGCTAAGCTACTTTCCTGAAACAGTCCTATGTCAAGCCATCTTTATTAGTCAAGGTATAGATTTTGCTTTTATCATGCCAAAAATACAGCAGCTCAGACATGAGAGGTTATTTTGCTTTCATGTCAAAGTCCAGAACCAGCAAGCAGCTTCTCCATCCTCAAACCCTGTCTTTGAATGTTGCCTCTTTCCAAGGAAGGGAGAAGGAGGTTAGTCCAAAGCAAGTAGCTGGCATAGAGAGGACACAATGTACGGCCACTCACGTCTTGTTGGCCTACACTCATTAGCAAAAGTAGCAACAACACCAGTGAACGTCTAACCAAGTGGCTGTGAGGTTCTGTTGTTACAAGAAAGGAAAACCTGTTCTGTGGCTCAGCCAGTGGTCTGACTCATCACTGTCTAAGGAACCCCTGAGACTCCCCATTGTCTCTGGTACTGAAGCTGGCCTGGATTCCAGCGGTCTCACCTTGCGCACTCAGTGTTTCTTTGGAGACTCATCAACATAGGGTTATATCAATTGCAGATCTGAAAAGAAACCTTTTAAAGCAACAAGACCCATTACACAAAAGTGTATACTTTACAAGCCCATCAGCTGAGTTGGAAGGACTCTCCAGCCATCTCCAGGATGGAGGGTGCTGCATGTGTGATGGAGAAAATAAGATTTCTGGTCATACTACCTATAGAGACAACAATGTATATTTGTATATCAAAAGGCAATGACTACACTGAAAAATCATTTCAGATGTGCATATCGCTTATCCTCTCTCCCTCTCCAAATCTCACCATTTAAAATAAAAAGTGAATATGTTGTTATTTGCACGTGTATCAGTTGACAGTGAATATTCTCAACTTAAAGTCTCGTGAATGTTCTTCCTAAAAGATCTTGTTATGGTTTTGTGTTGCTTTGATTTTTTTTTATTTTTTTAAAAAAGAAAATACATCTGATAAGAAATGTGGCCCAGGGGAATTTAGGGACCAAAGCTTCCAGAAATTGCAGTGGATTTATTCCCCGAGCTGGTGCTGAGCTAAACACAAAGAGAAGACATGTTTCTCCGAGTTGTAATAGTCCTCTCCATTTCAGTCAGCCCTGGTGAGCTGTATAGCTGAACTCCCTGTAGCGCCATGCATCCTTCGTGACCTGATGGAGCAAAGTGCGTAACAATCATTGCAGAAATCCTGCAGCACAAGTAAGGTTGCCAGTAGGTTATAGACTCATCTCTTATTTTCTTCCTATCCAGGACATCCTCTGCTCCCATTTCAGCAACAAATTACCGATACATTTTAATAATAACACTTCATCCAGATATGTTCCCCCTTAATTTGCAAGTTAATTTGGGTGATGAGACTTTTGGCAACTGTTAGAGTGAAATATAATAGTTTTCATGGTCAACACTCATTAAAATCTAAATTGAGCAGAAGAGTGATAACTTGGCAGATTGAATTTCTAGACTAGTAATTTTAAATCCACTTTTCTTAGAATAAATGTATGTGAGGGAAAGAGATTCAAAGGCATGCTTTTTTAAAAACTTTAAGTTTAAAATACAGGTCCACCACCTACCTACCTGCCTGTCCCCATCATGTGACCCCCATTGGTAACCATTTTTACTATTTTGTTCATACATTTGCATATAAATACAAGTACATATTCCCTTGCCTTTCTTATATGAAAGGTGAGGTATATATAAGGTGCTATATATACTGTTCTAATACTTTCTTTTTTACACTTAAGATTCTTAGCTTTTGATATGAGTTCATAGATAGCTTTCTCATTCTTTTATAGTGCTGCATGCTTTTGTGCAGATGTGTCAAGAGTTTACTTAACCAGTCTAAGGGGCACTATTTAGCTTAACCCTCGCCTACTCTTAAAGTAGGCATTGTTATCCTGAATTTGCAAAGAAATCCGAAGCTCTGGGAGCTTCTGCAGTGCTTCCAAGGTGACCTCTCTTTTCTAGGGTCTAGTAGATGGATTCGTATTATATCACCATGGTGGAAACAGTAGTATTAGTTCTTAAATTCTGGGTATTCTTAAGAAAAGCTCCTTCCTCCACATGCTCAAAAATAAGTTTTTCTGTTTAAGGTTTTTTGAAAATGCATATTCCACTCTCCTAAGTTCTCATTGGTGTGTCCGGGGTTCATTGCTGGAACTCAGCTGTGCCCCGTAGCCTGACTTCATCACGGCCACTCCACATAGCATGGAACATAGAGGGGCCACTGGGCATCTGCATTTTGAACACACACCCCAGATGGTTTGGGGGCAGCAGTCCCTGGGCCACACTTTAACACACAGATGCAGACGTCTCTAGAGGCACAGAGTATTTGCGCAGAGCATCGTGCTGGGTAGTCAGCGGCATTTCCTGACCCCATTGCCGCCTGGTTCTGCGTGGTGTTTGGGGCCAGGCTTTGTTCTCCAGGCACTTTGCAGCCTGCTCTGTACAGGGTGCCTTAGACTCCATGCAGCAAAGCATGAGGCCGAGTATCTCTTGTGCCTTTGGGATTGAGAAACACTACCATTCCATTTCTCTGTAGCAAATTAGCCTATAAATAAGTGCTGTTGAAGTCCCAAACCCTGAGTGCACCAGGAATTGAAAGTATGCATGAAGGATTTAATAGGAAACGTGAAATCTTCAATGATTTAGAGAACAGAGATCTTCAGTGAGGAAGAGTTGCTTCCAGAACTTATCTGTCACCGTTTTCTCATCTCCACCACAGTCAGATCAGGAATTGTAAGAATGGGACCACTTCTTTCTTTTTTTTATTAAAGTATCATTGATATACAATCTTACGACGTTTTCACATTCACAAAACTGGTTTAACATTCACCATATTATCAAGCCCTCACCCCTCCACTGCGGTCACTGTATATCAACATAGTAAGATGTTAGAGTCATTAATTGTACTCTCCATGCTGTGCTACCCAGAATGGGACCGTTTCTATGGAACTGACCTCCACAGAATATCAGACCTTGAAGAACCATCAAAGATCATATAACATGAGAATTCTTAACCTGGGGATTTTAGAAGGGACCCCTTAACTTCTAGGGGTCAGTGAACCCTCCGAAATCATAAAGTATTCTATCAGAGGGTTTTCTGATCTCCTCAAAATGGTTAAGAACCACCAATAGAGTCTAGCACCTTCATTTTACCAACAACGAAACAATGATCTGAAGATTTACAATGACTCACCTGGGTCACATAATTATCCATGGGAGGTACAGGGCCAGAATATGGGAATCTTAATATCTGATAATTGATTTTCTCTAAGACTGACAATAATATATGAAGGTGAGAGCCCTTGGCAATGAGTGTGCATTTCCCATGGAAAATGTTAACTGACAACTTATTTTGTGTGAGCCCTTGTTTAAATACTTTCATATTGATGCATTTGATTATCATAAGCATCTATAAAGTAAATAGTGGTATCATTATTATTATTCCTGTTGTCACCCTATTTTATTCATGAGGAAAGTACAAAGAAATTAATTTGCCAGGATTCAAACTCTGCTGTTTGGCTCCACGATTCATGTTCTTCATCATTCATTACACTCGGCTGGTTCTTTCTATGAAATGATGATTAATGTCAACTGGGAGTATCATGACAAAGCTTTTACTAATCCACATTCTCATAACGCATGAGAGCAGGTCATCTTGGCTCTGTGCCTGCTAACTTCTGTACTCGGACATGAGCCCTAAAATAAAGAAACACCATGTGGGAGGTTTTCAGTGATAAAGACTAGAAGGCTGTATGCTAAAATGCCAAGAGTGGTTATCTCTGGATCATCCAATGCATGCAATTTTATTTTTGCTGGTGCTTTCTACTTTACAAATTTCCTACGAAGTATATCTGCTACTTTGGTAGTTGAAAAGAAATGTTATTTTAAAAATACCATACACAGTATAGGAGACTAGAGGTTCATTGTCTCTTTTTTGTCTGCAATCATTGAAAGGGATTTTTTACTTCAGACATTTACTGTCAGGTTTTGGGCCTCTGGGGTATATTCTTGTTTGTCTTCAAAGTGTTTTTGTACAGTGGGAATTTCAAGGGCTGACAGACCTGCTTTAATGCTTTCATGGGCTGAAATATAGCACCATAGCACCAACCTTTACATCAGCTGAAGGAAAGAGATTTTCTACAAACTTTATCTGCAGAACGTTATGAATGGTTGGATTGTAAGAATTAACGTTTGGGTACAGAGAGATGATCAAAGACTGGACACTGTGATGAGATGAGATGAGATTAGATGAAAAGTAGGAAGGGGCCAGGAGAGACTGGCAGGGGAAACCTTTAGGATAAAACACATAGGAAGAGGAGGTCTGAAGAATAAATTATGTTCAGCCATGATTTCCCACCTTATAAAAAAAATGGGTAACTTAATATGCAACAGCCTTCAATGCTAGTCAGCAATGATTTATCGGTGTATGTCTATTATGCCAAAAATCAAGAGTTGTTAATGAGACAGCAGCGTGAAATGTGACCCTGTTCCATATATCCAGCCATCAGGGGGCCCCTCTGGTCCTTGCTGTCACAGAACAGTATTAGCACAACTTAAAGACTGCACCCCATCTGCCAAGACCCCATTACAAAAAAATGCATGTTTAGAATCTGTTATTTATGGCTGGGAAGGCATGTGTCATGGACAGTTTCTTAGAATGGGCAATTTTGGACAACTTCATGGAATTAATTTCTTATGAGTCTATCTCTTTGTATGAGATATAAACCCAACCTTAGTTTCTCAAGGAACATTTCTCAAGTGCCAAGCTGTGTCATAAGCAAGTCTGCTGGTATTTTAATTATAAAGGTAGTCAAATCTTGACAAAGTTAAGGCTTTTTTAGATATCACTGTCATCAGGCTATAAAATACTTCAGTGATTTTTTTTTCAGAAGGCTGAGTTTTTTAACTTTAAGGTATAGAAGCATATCTTCTCTAACTTTAAACACATGAGTAGCAATGTTTCTCAAATGAGTGATAGATATCTGTCCCTTTTGAAATACAGCACCATACTTTGGGTAGCTAGGGGCATATACACATTGACTGTTCTTGCAAAGCTTTGATTCATATACAGCATTTTTTCCCCTACACTTAAGTCCCAGCCTGCTGTCCTAGGTCAGTTTGTGCATCTGCATTTGAATTTATGATCTGTTCCCTTACCAACCCCCTTACAGATATCATTTCTTACTCTTGCAAGTGGGCTGATCTCAGATGTGTCATATGAATGCTGGTGACTTTCTTTGACCTCTTGGGTTTCAGGCAATTCAAGTTATTAGGTGAAATTTTTTTAGATAAGTGATATTTTGCTATGAGCATCAATAGATACATTTAATGTTTTTCAATGAATTCACTTAATGATAGGCCCTCAAGTGTTTAGAACATGTTAATGGCCTCATTGCTTAGAAATGTAGGATGAGCTACCAAGTCACAGAATTCTGTGACTGTATTTGACCATATCACTTAGCTAACTAGTAGCAGCCGATTAGTATCAGCACAGATGGTCTCTTGAATCTCCCAGGGTTCAATGTTCTAATTCATTCATTCATCCGTCCATTCACTCATTCACTCATCAGAGTGATATTTACAAAGGATTAGTTTTGTACTTGTATGCGGAAGTATTTCAAGGATATGGTGACTTAAGAGAGAATGGGTCTTCAAAGAAATATGCTGAAAGAACTTTATACCAGTTAGAAACATTTTCAGTCTCTGAGCATGACAGGTCACCTTTATTTCATAATCTGACTTGAACTTGTTTTCTTCATGCATTAGTTTTGAGATTCTTCATTGACTATCACCTTTTATAATACAACTCAGTTTTATGGCATGGTTCATTATCATTAATTAATTATTAATCCGTATATGGATTTGGACAAATGTCGCCCACAAAGTGTCATTAAAGATCTGATATACCAGTTGCTTACACGCCCTATCACTTAACTACAGAAAAGTGTGTTATAAATAAGCAACCCCTGCTAGACATTTTGCCCCTAACTCCCCTTGTGTAAAACTAGATTTCTCATACTTTTTTCTCTATCTTCTCTTCCTAACCAGCCCCTTTATTAATTCCGGCTTTTGAACAAGTGCAGCATGCCTTACTTCAGGCACTTGAGAAACAATCCCAGCCTGTAAAAGGTTTATGAGCTAGAAAAGAATAACAATAAAAAATTACCCAAATAATTATTTTGTTACAATTATGATAAAGGTTATGAATTTGAAGTGCAGCATTATACAAGTGTCGTATTAAAACTAACTTCTAAAATTTTCTTTTATGGGCGCTCCATATTGTAAGTTTCCAGTGCTGATCAGCTGTTCCCTCATTTGGCCTCTCATATCCCTTTCTTTTCCCCTTCCTATGTTTCCAACCTAAGTGGAGCTCTTTTATCATTTCACTTGGCATGCTGTGCAGCCCTTCCATTCCTGGTCTTTTCCAGATCGCTCTTTCAATGACTTACTGCCTCTTCCACACCTCCCTTCCATTTTATTCTGATACAACTTCTGGAGGAAGCGTCCACAGATGTCACCTTGAAAGCATAGGGTTTCTGATCCACAGATACCTTTGGTGGTCTCACTGATCTTCACAGACTGTCTTCGGTGTTTTCCTCAGCCTGGCTCAGCCCACCTGTCCAGCCTTATCTAGCATTATTTCCTTAAACACCCTCTCCCCTCAGCCACCTTACTCTACCCATTTCTCTCCTGAATGTGCATTTATGCAGGCCACCAACTCCATCAGAAATGCTCTCCTACCAGAGCACTGAATCTCACCAGTCCTCATATTCCAGTGCAGATCCTTCCTGGAAAGACTTTAATATCCACAGAGACTTCTTTCCTTTCTGACCTCATACTCCTAATCTACATTTCTTACTTAACACAATATTTCTATTATTTCATTCTGTTGCAACATGTGATTCTAGGGCCGACAGTCTCTAGATATCAAAGACTATGTCATCTTCAGGACACAGCACACACCTTGCACGAAGTAGGTGCCCAGTAAATATTTACTGATTTCGTAGAAGAATTCTAACTACTTAGCAAAGGTGAAGGCATTTCATTGATCCACATCACTGAGAATCTCCATAGGAATACCATACTAGCCTCTGCAGAGACGTCGGGTTTAAAAGCTTTATGACTTCCCAACTGGCAGCTTATGGGAGGAGGGAAAGTGTTATGAGAGCAATTTAGGCCTGCTCTGATGATGGGACCAGAATGGCTGGGTTCCAGAGGTAGAAGACCAGTTGTGTTATTTACTTTACAGAGCAAGATTTGTCTTCCATGCCAGTTCTATCATCAATATTTTATTGCTGTGTTTCTTTCCTGGGAATATAAGAGTGAGTACATTGAATTTTCCTTTACTCAAGGAAAAAAAAGTATTTAGTAAGCAAAATCAACAGTTTTAAGCATTGCTTTATGGGCTGTAGTGAAGTTGGCATATGTTTTACTAAATTTGCTTTTGTGTGGTTTTCTAGTACGTTTATATGATAGTTCTTGCAATTAGCAGAATATAAAGTACAAAGAAGTGACCAATTTTCCTTGGTCTTGAATAATAAATTGAAACTTCAAAAAAGGCCATTCAGACTGTAACATTGGCTGGCTAAATATAAAGATATAAAACCTAAATGCCCTTAAGACCACCTTATTAGACTCATTGGCACATCGGGCATTTCGATAAAGGGCAGATACATTAAAGCTGTAGAGCATTATGAAATTGGCTTTCTGAACTCCCGAAGTAAGATGGCATGTTCCTGGCAAATCCAGGGCACTGGCACTGGGGATTGTAGGTGGTTGTTTAATATTTATTATGACTCTTCAGTGGAAGCTGGTGTATATCTTTAAATTTCATTACTCAGCTGTGGATCACTGCAGACATTTCTAGACTTCAGTGTAGTGGAGCTGTTGCAGAAGCTAGAGTTCCCCAGAAGCAGGGAAACCATTCCAGCGCCACTTCGTAAGCCCTTCTGTAGTCAGAGGGGAAGCTTTGATTCCATGCTCACTGTGGCTTCTTGCGTCAGCAGGGTCACACATCCTGGGTCAGGAGTCCCCAAGGCCAACCCTCCCCTTTTCCCCATCCTAGTTTGGGTGATTCACTAGGAGGGTTCACAAGATGCACATAGTCCTGCTCATGGCTAAGATTTATTACAGAGGAAAGACACAAACAAAATCAGCAATGAGATAGGATGCGTGGTGCAAAGGTGAAGGAAACCAAGTACAAGCTTCCAAGGGTCTTACCATGGATTCACGTGGGACGTGCTCAGTCCCTCCAGCAACTAGATGTGCAGTTCGTGTGAGACGTTACTACTGGGAAAGCTCATCAGGCACTTAGTGCCCAGGGTTTTAATTGGGGACTGATCATGTAAGCATCCTCTGCCTAACCTATACCAAAATTCTAGACTCCTGAAAAGAAAGCAACTCTTCAGCATAAACCATATTGTTTGCCCCAACAGTTTATGCACAGTGAGCCACTCTCACCAGGAATGGTGGGAACCTTCTCAATGTCCAAGCTTCCGGACTCCAGCCAAGGGCCAAGCTCACAAACAGGACTTTCTAAGGATGGCTGTCTCAGGTAGGCTGTGGCAACTCTTTCCACACACAGCTCAAGCCTCATGGACAGTTGCATTTGAGGACTACATGACTGAGATGTCCCAAGCCACCAAGTCAGCTCTATCCTTATTCATTCACCAAAAAAGATGACATATTCTACATCGCCTGGCATGAAGGGGTCTCTGTCCACCTCTCCAGCCATATTTGATGGCACTGCCCCCTTTGTTACCAAAAAGCCAGCTGCACTGGCCTGCTTTCAGTGTTTCCAGCTCTCAAGTGGTTTTCTGTGTCAGGTCTTGTGCACTGCCCCTGGCTGAGCACCATGCGTCCTTCAACTCTTCACCATAGTCACTCATTGAGGGTGTTCTTTTACCCTCCAGTTGAGATAAGGACCCACTTGTAATTCTTAAAGTACTCTGTTCTTCTCCTCAGCATTGATGACAAAATCCTTAATATATTTTAATGTAATACTCACCTTCCCTGCTGGGTGTAAGTTTCTTAATGAGACTGGGACTTGTTGGCAGCTGTATTCCTAGATAACTAGTATGTGTGGACAACCAGTATTTGTTTAATGAAAAAATATATCTCCTTCATGTTCAATGCTTTGACAAATTAGGCATGGCCCCATCACAGATAAGTTCATCACTTTGGACTGAAGGCAGATAAACAAATGTATGATTAGGGTGCATGTGCTAAGGTTCAACAGACAGCTTGGGGCTTGTGCTTGTGATTTTGAATCCTACCATCCCAGGGAAGTAGAGTTTCCACACAGGGTTGCCTTTCGTGCAGTGGCTACAGGGGAGCCTTGAGAGTCAGACAGGCCTGGGTTTAAAACCTAGTGCTTCTACTTAGTGGATGGCTTTGGACCACTTACTGACCTTCCAACAGCCCTTATTTTTCTTGTCTTGAAAGTGAGAGTACTAAGCCCACCTTAGGGGTTGGTAGAAAGATGCAGTGAAATCAAAAGTATAAAGCGCTGAGCCCAGCACCTGCACATAGGAAGGACTCCATAAATGGCAGCCGTGGTCTTGGACCTGTCAGATGGATAGGAACTTCAAAGTCACATTCTTTCCTCTCACCTGATCAAGGAGTTCCTTTCCTAATTTCCCTCCACATGTCAGAGTTCTGTTAGGAATCCCATTCCTGGGAGCTGACCCAGTTCCATGGTTAGCGAGGTCTTATTGGTGTTGATCCCAAATCTGCCTGCTTTTACATCTGACTTTGAGCCAAGGTCTGTTTTCTGGGCAACACAGAACAACTCTGATCTCTTTTCTACGTATCAGACCTTCAAATGTACAAAGACAGCTTTCAGGTCACACTGAGACCTCCTTCCTCTAGACTAAGTATCTGTAGTGCCTCCAGCCACTCCCCACGCACTGAAGATTCCAGACTCCTGCAGTCTTGGCTGCCTTACTCCACACATGCTCCAGTCATGCCGCTGCTCAGCCAGGGCTCTCCAGAGAAGCAGAATCAATAGGATACGTATGTGGTTTTTTTTTTATTTTAAGGAATTGACTTTTGCTATTGTCAGGTCTGGCAAATCCAATATCTGTATGTAGGGAGGGCCCTGGCAGGCTGGGGACTCAGGCAGGAGTGGATGCTGTCGTCCTGAGGCAAAATTTCTTTTCCCTGGGAAACCTCAGTTTTGTTCTTAAGACCTTCACTTGATTTGCTGTGGCCACCTACATCATCTGTGGTAAACTGCTTAAAGTCAGTGCTTGTAGATGTGAGCCGCGTGTATATTAAATACCCTCCATCAACACTTAGGTAAGTGTTGGATGAAATAACTGGGTACTACAGTCCAGCCAAGCTGCCATAAATTACCTGTCACAGTCAGTATATGTAAACTATGGTGTAACAACTAAGCGCAGAACATTTGCTCTGATTATGGTCCAACTCAGGGCGAATGTTGGCTCCCTGGGTCTGGAAACCGCTTTTGTGTTAATGTGGTCTAAGAGTTTATTAACTTTTTAAAATTAGCCAGACATACCCACTTGTTTGCATTGAACATATATACTACCCTTGCAAGCAGGGGGCTGGACTATGCTGGAGAAGCTCCTGGTCTAGGTGGGAGGGTGCCTGATGACAAAGGAGACCCCAGGTCACAAGGAAGGCTGGGGAGATGGGGGGACTCAGACAGGGAGCCCGGAGGAGGGAAGGAGACGGTTTTCTGTGGCACACTCCTACTTTGTTCTCAACATCCTCCTCCCCAGGCCAGCCCTCTGCTCGCATGTCCCTAACTGCCATCCAGAAGCTACTAGTATAGTACTAGTTAATAATGACTTAGTGTTATAGCTGCTACAGGTTATTTATAACCTAATAAATACTCTGAAATTTGAAAAACATGCCATAGAAATATACTTATTGCGCCAGAACTTCAGACTTCAAAGACAGGCAGGGAGATCTTTTTGGAAACTGGCATGGGATTCATCAGGTGGACCAGCTGTGTCCTACTCTCCATTCCTGAAATCTATTCACTCCCTGTCAAGAGGCTGACCTCTCCAGGAACCACATACCCTCCATTAGCCTGCAGGGCCAGCCCTCCATCTAGGAAGCTGTGCTATCTCTGTCCTTGGTTTAGTTATCCAATTCCCATATTACTATCAGCACACATGACTGGTATGTTAATTTCTACTCGTAGCTAAGGAGTGCTTTGTAAACATGGAATATACTATATTTTTCCTTTCTCCTTAGTTTTCTAGGCCCAACTCTCTCCTCAAACATTTTATTTTAATACCCCTTTATGCTTGATTTGAATCATGGCTCTGCCACTGGCTACTTGAGTGGCCTTGAACAAGTTTGCCCATTTAGGTCCCAGCCCCTCCTGTGTGAAACAGGTTTGATAATTACCTGATAGGCAGTCTAAGGGTGTAACAGGAGATAGTGGCTCCAGAGTGCTTTGTACAGTGCCTAGCATATAGCAGGTGCTCAGTACATGATAGGTAAAGCTATAAGGGTCATTTATATACAGGGCATATGGAAAAGAGGATGGGTTCTTTGATGTTGGATTGGGAAGCAGAAAAGGGAAAGGGTGTTCTGCTTCAATTCATGCTCTTTGTCAAGAGCAGAAACAGTTCTGGCTTATTCCCAAATCATTCATTCAATTCAACATTCATTTATGAACTCAGAAGGACACATTCACATTGAACTAGAACAGCCCTAGCACACGTGCTGTATCTTCAAGGAATTGGAATAAAGATCAGAACTCTTATGACTTGTATCTATATCATCAATTCCTTCAAGAGAGTCAGCAGTGGAGGAGAGGCTGGAGATCCTATAATACATATCAGAGCAAATAGCACAAGGCAATGAGTGATACTGCCTGGACGTGCATACATTTCAATTCTGATGCAGCCGAAGCTGCCCTTTTAGAGAAGTGTTTCATTTGGATACAAGAAAGGATGCTTGTTGAATATTTTCCTGCCACTCACAAACTCTGGCTATAAAAATATAGACTGCAAAGTAGGAAATTTGAACACCCTGTCCTTTACCCTCTTAATTCTATTGCTCTTCCTGAATTCTCTACTTTTCTAGACACTGTGTTTGAATCATACCTATGATTTCCCACATTTTATTCTCTATCTCCAGTGGTGTCTGCTTATCCTTAGACTGCCCCTTGTAATTTTATAAGCATATGCACTGACTTTACCTTAAGTTCCCACTCTTGCCAAGATTATTATTTTTATAACTAGTCCTGTCTTTATTCTCTCTGCCCTCCAACCACCCATCTACTTGCCTGACTAGGTTTCTTAAAATGTAACTCTGTTCAACCCACCACTTGAAATAGGGAATGTTTAGTCATCAGACTGCCTCCCAGATGGTTTAAGCACCACTGAATCTCCGGCTTCAATGTAACTAAACATGTCTTAGCTCTCCCCTTGTGCTTCAAATGAACTGGAATTTCCAAATCTATTCTCAGCTCACTGTTTAAACTACAAGCGTAGCTGATATTTCCTGGGTGCTTACTAGCCGCCAAGCACTGTGATGAGCGCTTTATATGCATCACCTTTTTAAACCATCACAATAACTCTATAAGAAATCATTTCAAGATACTGTTACCATCTTCATTTTATATAATGGAGGCGGGAGTGGAGGAGGTTTAGGTGCCAAAACTAGCAGTGGTGGCGTCGGGCTTACTCCAGAGCCGTCCCTCGGCCCCAATGCTTGCTGCTTCCTACCAGTCAGGCCTTTCAGCATCTCTACTAGTAAAATTGTAAGTGACTTTGTTTTGGGGACCATGGAAATGCCAACTGTATGTATTTTTTATTGTGCAGAAAACCTACCAGTGTTAGCCTCACAGTAGGTACCCAATAAATGCCCAGTGGCTGAATGGCTGGAATGGATAGTTTCAGATAAAGCATAAAATGGAAGTAAAAAGCAAAGTGATACCTAGGGCTACAGTATGGACTTACATAAACAAAAGCTGAGCTGGATCAAATTTCATTTCACTTCACAACGACCTCAGTCTGCCTCAAGGGCAGAATAAGCCGATTCGGTGAACTTTATGAGTTCATACCTGTGAAAGAACGTTGCTAATGTGCGGCCTCCTGAAAGAGGGAATCAAGTTTCATAGGCCACGTCCTTAATAACCAAACATGCAGAATCCTGCCCATGGGAAATACCTCCATCCAGTCAACACAGTCAGCTGCTGCCCTCCTTGGCACCATTGTTTGCTTAACATCCACACAACATACTGGGTTCTATTGGGCAAATCACCTCTTTTGACCAGATTCTCATTTCTAATGAAAAGAGGTGGATGGAGACACTAACCTACCATTAGTCAGGTGCCAGGCACCATGCTAAAGACATACGTACATCCACTGCAGCTAGCACAGTGGTGCGGGGCAGAGGTGGATTTAATCCTGCTAGCTGAATTTAGAGGTTTAACGCTATCATTTGAAGGCTCCTTCCAGCTCTAAAGTTCAATGATTCTCCCACAGGTTCTCTTTGGCTTAGAAACTCTTGAGTTGGCTGGAGGCTCTTAGACTCCTGTGTCTAAAGATCTTTCACCCTGTTCTGTGATGTTTGGCCAATAACGTGTATTAGTGATTTTTGTACTTCCAGCCCTTTGATGACCTGCTGGAGAAATCTCAGCCATTAAGTAGCCTGGTCTGGCTCACATCTGCTGAGGACATGCTGGCTGAGGGCAGGGGTGTGAGGGAGCAGAGCAGAGACCAAAAACATAATTCTGTTGTCAAGCCTCTGTCACCGAGAGGCAGTTCCATGTTTAAATAGAATTTTTCAATATTTTCAAATTGTCAGTAAACCCCTCTGAACCTCCAGCAGAGCTGAAAAATAGTACGCATTTGTCAAAATTGAACAGTGGAATCATAGGTGGCAGCTGTGCTTCTTCTCTTATAATCTTGTGTTGCATACGCAATGGACAGGGTGACACTCATCCTCTGCCACCATGACCTTGGGAGAGGACCTTATGTGTTCAGGTCCACAAACTGTGCATTTAGCAATGAATCTTTTCACTTCTGGGACACTTTCCCTCAATATCTCTATGAGACTGGAGAGATGTAAGAGGCATTTGAATGCATGTGATGGGAAAATGAGATGGATGGCCCTGTGTACATGAGGATGATGAGGCGGGATGAGATTGCTTGAAGGGCCCAGCATTGCACAGACATCTGCAGAGGTCAGTGTGGTTCAGGCTTTGACCACATTCTTCTTCAGCAGGGTGTTGAAATTGATGACCTTGAGGTCGCTTCCAGGTTGTTAATTGCAAGATTCTGAACATCTACTGCTAGATGAGGAGATAACTTTCTTCTCTCTATACTCAGTTTTTTTTTCCCCATAGCATATATAGGAGAGGGACATTAGTTAGCTGATTATGAAACTCTGTATGCATCATTGGTGCCAAGAGAGTTACAAGATCCACTTAGAGTACGTATAAATGTTTATTTTATATTTTCATATCGATATAAATTATTTTGACATGAAAATAGAGCTTCCAATGGTCATTTTAGTCAAAAAAGGAAATAATTATCTTACATGGACTTATGGGAAGTTCTTTTAATCTGGTGACACTGAGTTGTGCTTTGCTTGTAGACTAGAGAAAGCAACTGATGGTACCTTGGTCATTTGCAGCAAACTCCTAAATACCTAGAGTTGGAGGGTTTTTAGATGATTACGTGGTTTTATTTCAGCTAGTGAATAGAAGCAAAGGAGAGCTTTTAGTATGACTTTCATGGTTAAAAATCACTGTAGACTATTTGGGATGAGCATTAATTATTTTCTGGTTTCAATAGGGTAAAGATCATGAAAAATGGAACACTCATGTCCCCTCTGCTGCATGTAAATCTCTTGCAGACATAACTAATCAAACACATCATTATTTCCTACTGACTTGGGTCAAGTTCTCAGAATCCTTTCTCAATACAGCAATTCAGGAAGGTGCTGCCAGCTAATAAGAATTAGTACCCAAAACTCAATTGCTATCCCAAGATTCATCCCTGTGGGCATGACGTAGATATGGGTTCTGTATAAAACACATTTAATTTTACTAGATTTGGATGAATGAGCTTGTATCTCTTTACTGTAACTTAATTTTAACTGCATCTTAAATAACTACTTTGAAACACTATGGTGTGAATCTTTGATCTGCCATTTACTAGCTGTGTGACCCTGGCCAAGTTTCTTCCCTAATCTCATTCCCATGGTATGAAATGAGGATAATAATACATACAATGACTATGTTAACATGATTCCTTAACGTGAAGCCAAATTGTGCCCTAAATTTTCACTCTCCTCCATGATAAAAAAGTAACCAGCAGATGATAACATAGGGCTGCTTTTGACCTTCTCCATCATCCTGTTTGGCTTTCTTCTCTTTCTGACTTGGGTATTCCAAGTATATTTGTTTAAGAGATGTAGTACAGAAGCAGGTAAGACTTGCCAGATTTGAACACTAATGGGGATGAAATTAAATGATAATTAATTTCTTCCTTCTATCCCCTAGATGATTATGAGACTGAAATGAACACCAAAACTGTGTTCTGCAGTAATCCGTGATGACGGAAAAAAGGAAATGGCCAAATAATCTATTGGCCTCAATACTCAGAGCACATTAGGAAGGCCGAGTAAGACTAAACCATACCCATTTCCCTGTCTCTCCTCTTTTGTGCAGCATGGTCTGAGCGGGAGAGTCCCCTTTGTTGGTGAGACAGTGTACTATGGGGGAGGGACTTGGCCTCACAATACTGGTGTTCATGTGTCACCTCCAAGACTGTCTACCTCTGTATCTTTGGCTACAGGGGTTACTGCAATGAGCCTCAGCTTCCCTGCCTTCAAAATGGAGGAATACGATAGTACTGACCTCACAGTGTTGTTGAAATGAGACAGTGAATGTGACTTAGCGCATTTAGTAAACTGTAAAGCTCTTAAACATGCTTTAGTGTCTTAAAAGTGATGCTTAAAGACACGCTGAATGAATGCAAACCAATTCAGTAGAGACAGAGGCCACCAAACTAGTATATTCTTCGTCGGGTAATTATTCAAAAAAATCTTACTATGGAAGCCAATAATTAAAACGAATAATAATAATAATAAAAGCTGCCCAGGTTGAAAAGGAGAAGACCCAAAGCCCAGCCCTGTTATATCCCCTTTTATACTTAAAACTTCCTTGGGGCCTGTACAGACAGTTTTCAAAATAATGGCCATGTTCAAATCTCTCATTTGATAGATAAGGACACTAAAGCCTATGGGTGCGAGGGACTTAGTTCTCATGAACCGAAGTCAGTGTCTTCATGGGTGATTGACTGCTAGTCAATGACCACGCCAGGCCTTTCCATCCCATTTTATCAGGTGCCCTCACTGTATTACAGATTTATCTGGAGCCTCTCCTGTGAGGTGGTGCCCAGAGACGGTAGAAGGGAGACCAGCTGAGACATGGGCTTTGAGTTCATACTAGTTCTTTCCATATGGTGGCTGCCCTATGTTCTGTTGGCACCGGCCCAATTGCAGGTGCAGCTGAGTAAAAAAAGCCTGAAAAATGAATGTACATCAGACCTGTAGATTTAGGTATGTAAACAGCAGGGTGTTTTAAGAAAGTGACATTTCTGGTCAAGAAGTAATATGTTTAGATACAGTTTTAAAAATTGTAAAATATACATAACATCAATTAAGATATTATTTTCCTCATCATTATGTATTAATAATTATATTTCTATGACGCAAAAGACATCCTTTGTTTTCTATATGTCCTTTTCCCCTATTACTGTGGTTTTCTTGTTTTTCGTCTCACATGACAGGGACTTCAGGACTCACGGGAGAAGCACTTCCATTTGTGAGAGCTACATTGTACCATATCCCGGCCCTACTTAAAGATACAAATTGTTACTTCACTTTACTTTATTCCATTTAAGCCTCACAAGAACCTAGGGGAGGTTTTTTGTTGTCTGTGTTTATTGTGATAAGAACACTTAATATGAGATCAACCTTCTTAACAAATTGCTAAGCATACATTACTGTCGAGTGTAGGTACAGTGTTACGTAGCAAATCTTTATAGCAGGTGATTATTTACCCCAGGGTCACAGATAAGGGAACCCAGTCTTGGAGAGTGAGGTAGCTTTCCCAGACTCATGCAGCTGAAAAGTGGAGGAAATGGGATTTTAATTTAGGTCATTCCAACTGTAGAACCTATACTCTTTTCCATGACGCCCTGGTGCCTCAGCTTCCCTCAAACAGTGGCGGCCCAGCAGGGCCAGTACAATATACCTGTAAAGACGAGGCAGAGTAGAACTGGCTATGTGGTAGTCATGTCAAGGGCCTTCTCATCTGGCCACTTCTTCCCTTTCTCCCCCCAAATTAGACAACACATATGCTGCCTTACTGGCCAGGGCTCCTTGAGTCCACCCCTTCCCCTTTCTCTCACGAACCAGACAAGAGCCGGCTAATTTGGTTTCTGCACAATTATAAAACGATGTTTTAGAAACTAACGTGCGCACTCAGGCATGGATAATGTCAGAGCATTATTATGCAGTGTTTTCGTATGCCCTGAAAGATGAGTACTTAGGGCTGGGGCTCGGAACGTTTTGGCTGATGTGGCCGTCATCACCGGGTGCATCGGGGAGCTCTGCGTCTGGGGAGAATCAAGTCACTAAAGGCAGGTCAGCACAACCTTTTGGGGTAAGGGAGTCAGGGTGTGCCTCAAGATAAAAGACGATAAGTGAGTTGGAGTCCCTTGTAATGCCTGTGACACACAGGAAGAATGGTGCTGGAGACGTTAGTGAAGCAACGATGTGCTGAGGAAAGTAAGGATTGTCAGCCTGCTCTGGGGGAAGACTCATTTGTCTTATTTCCCTGGAAGTGAGGGATCATGGTGAAGCTATTTTATAAGACAGCATTTTAAAAAATGTGAGTTTGAAGGGAATGAATAATTTCCATCTGCTTTCACCTCATAATGGCTCATGCGGGCCAGAATGGAGCCATAGCTCAAGCTCCTGATGAAAAATCCTATGTCCCCTTTACATTAGCAATGAGTGATTTCCAGTCTCCTCGGTTATTTAATACTGCAGGGAAATCCATCTTGACATTCTTCTCACATCAGCATCAAAATGAAAGTTTTTCTCACTGAGGCAGTCTCAAAAATTGTACATTGCTTTTCAGTCACCTGCAGTTTCTGTGCCTGGGAGTGATTGTCTGCAGTTGTTCATGCCATTTCCAGGGCAAGGCTCAGATTTTAACCCACACAGGGAACACAGTATTTGAATGACAGAGTCAAATGAGGTGAGTGAGACAAGGCTCTCCCCCTGGCTAGAGCAATAAACAAAAATGCTTAGAGAAGAAACAGAACCAAATAGGAATTCTGATTTATGTGTAGATGAGAACTGCAGAATTGTTCCAGAAAGCCCACTGCCCAGCACAGCTGCTTGGAGAAGGTTGGGCCCTTCCTGGGTGGCCAGTGAGTGGAGTGTTCCCTAAGACACAAGCATGGGAGGCCGGTTGGCCTGTACCTGAGTGAGGGCCACCCTTCTGGGAAGTTTAGGTCAGTTGCTGAGTTCTTCTGGCATAAAATGAGATAAGTAACCCAATTAACTACATGCTCTTAAAAGTTAAAAAAATCTATCCATCCTTTCATTTAACAAATACATTGAACACCTGTTTGGAGCTGAACACCAATCTAGGCTGTGTGTGGTATGGGGCGATAAAAATACTTAAAAGAAAAAAGTGGCAATAACATACTAGATTAAGTATCTATACTAGAGTTGAATGATAATATGACCAATTTAGAAAATATAGAATCACTCATTCACTCAACAAATACTCACTGAGCACCTACCACATGCTGGGCATTCTCTAGAGCATTGGTGAACCATTGGTGAATGACAGAGCAAAATTCTCAGTCCTTAACAGGCTTTTCTGTTAAACGGATGTAGCTGCAAGCTTGCATTTGAAAGGCAATGATTTTCTCTGGCAATTGCAATTGTGTAGTTCTGACTAAGGGGCAGATTTAGCCCTTGCCAACTTTCTCTGATCCTGAAGGAATGAGCTCTCGCGTACGGTGAGCCAGCAGACCAGGGTGTGTCTCCTCCAGATGCTCTTCAAGGAAAATAGTGAAGTGAGCGCTCTGCTGATCTCATCTAGAGGATGCCAGACTTGCAGCTGTTTGGAGAGCCTCCTTTCTACCACAGCATTTCAGTCGCTGCATAAAACCAACCCTTTAGTTGATTTCTTTTCAACGCTATTTCTACCATGCATAGATTCTTATTGATGGATGGATCCTCATTTGGGGGCATTCAAGTAAGATATTTCATAACAATTGCAGAAAAAAACAGCTGTTCAAATTTTCTTACCTGATGATCAGTTCAGGCTAGAGCATCTGAATGTTTAGAAGAAAACCGTCAATAACTGGGGTAATATAAAAAAATGGAAGGTCCGTGAATGATTAAAGAGTGTGCTGTATTTATACATCTGTGTAATCAGTATACAGTAATTTCTACTAATTTCTAATAGTCTCAATTTCAAATCACCCAGAAGATAACCCCATATGAGCTCCTTTCTGAGATGAATTTGGGACCCTCTCCATCTACTGGAAAACATTTCATTAAAGTGATCTCACACACACACATACACTCACTCTCTTTCTCTCTCTCTCTCTCTCTCCTTTCCCTAAAAGAATAGTCCTGAAGAATTCATCTTCCTAAAGCACTGCAAATACTGTTTGTATTTTGCCTTCAAGATATTACTAGTGGCAGTTCTTAGGGGTTAAAAGGATAAGACTATTTTGGCATATGTGTGAAACTCATGTGGTATTTGGTGCTTATTACTTTCAAATATTATTTTGAATATTTCTTAAGTAAATGTCATGGCATTTAGAAAAAACATGGACCACAACTATGAAATACCAAAGACCAGATAGAAAATTAGCTCCATTCCCTTCTGATCAGTTTTTTATTCTGTGTCCCCAGGCAAATAGCTATTTAATATATATGTTGTTTAGCAACACTTTCAAGTCATGGTAAATCTATTTTTACTTAAAGGCCTAGGAGTTGTGTGTGTAGTTAATTGTCTTTTTCCCACCTTCCTTGGTTGGCTACGAAGATCCCTCCTGAAAAAAGTGTCTCCCAAACTGATAATAGGGAAGAGGGGTCATTAATGGTGGAGGATAGAGCTGGAAACAGGTGACAAATCCTCTTGGGAGAGGGGACTGTGAAGTGGATACAATATGTGGATGCTTAAAATAGAAGGGCCCCTTTTCTTGCCATTTTATGGGTTAGCTAATTTATTTGCTTTTTTCATTTCTAAGGTACCCTTAATTTCTTATTTAAAAGCTCACAAAATATCAAGTTGCAGAGAGTCAGTCATACAGTATTTCCCAACATAATTTCCTAAGAAATGCTAGTCCTACAGGATGCTTTGTAAGTGTGTTATGGTCACACAGGTGCAGGAAATGTCACAGACTACAGACCTTCCTGGAAAGTCATATCTTGATAAATGGAAAGATCTAGGGTGTGATACAATAAAGAGTCCTGTTCATTTTTGTTTGTCAGATTTCCCTTAATGATTTGACCATAGAACCTCCAATTTTATAGGCTATCAAGCTATTCATTCTCCTCAGAAGTACTGTCACACGGTATGCTAAACCCTAAGACTTCCTTAGTCTGCCCTTAGAGCTCTTCACCACTGAGAAGAAACCACATCACCTTCTTAAATCTGTGCTCCAGGAAAAATCTAGTCTTTGTTTCTCTGAGTCATAAAATTTCTCGTCTGCTTACCTCAGTTTCCATCTGTCCTCCACCTCCCCATTGGTTGCTCCCTTATGAGAGCTGTCCATCCTCTCATAAGCAAACTGAAGACAGAATTGATTCAAAGCACAAATATTGAGCATCTGTAATGTGGTAGAGTTTGGACTAGGTATTCAGGTGAGAAAGCATCAGCTCAGTATCTGTGTTCAAGGAGTTTGCAGTCTATGCAAGAAGAGAAGGCATTGTATCCATAATAACATGTAGATGCGTCACCTGCCATTAGAAAGTTTAAAGGAGGTGAACAGAGGGGAAAGATAATGTCCAGATGGGGGCCATCTAAGAAGGAGACATAGAGAATTGAGATGGTATTCCAGGTTGGATGAAAGTGTTAAAAAGTAAAATTAAAGAAATAGTGAAAGTAAAATTAAATAAGTAGTAAAAATAATGATCAAGCCCAAGAGACTTTTCAATGGAAAGTGTCCTGCTTGGCTGGAATTGAACAGGAATCAGTAGGAACTAAGCCTGGAGAGAATGCCATAGAATGGGTAATCTCATGTGGCAAGCTAATGAATGAGGGTTTTATATAGAAAGGCAGTGGCAAGTGTCAGAGAATCACTGAATGTCTTTATAATGATACAGTCAAAATGAGAAGATTAATTTAGTTGCAATTACTAGAAAAAAAAACCAGTGAAACATGACTAGAAGTTGAGTCTACAGGAAAGTTAGTAGAAAAACAATATAAACAGACTCAACAAGACTTGGCACGTAATCAGTCATGGAGTGAATAAGAAATAAGGTTGAATCTCAGTCTGAGTTTTCTTCTCTGAGAGTCAAGAGAGAGGAATTAAGAGCTGAAGAGCAGCTGGTTTCAGGGTGGGGAGGACTGGGTGTTTGGGTTTTGATGTATTTCTTTTAAGAGGCCAGGGAACATAGAGATGGCATTTCCATGCAAGCAGTGGAAATGCAGACCTGGAGATAAATAGGCTTGGAGCAAAAACCAAACTCTAAAAGTTCTTTGACTAAGATGAATAAATATGATCATAGAGATGCATCAGATCCATGTGGGACAAAGTACAAAGTAAAAGGAGGCAAATTTTAACTGGGGAAAACTCCAGAAAATGGGGGAAAAAAGAGTCCGTGAAAGAGATAAAGGAATGGTGTTAGATAAAGAAAAGAGTCAGGATAGTACAAAACTACAGAAAACAAGGGAGGAGAAAGTCCCTAGCAGTGATTTGGAATGATACAGAGGTAAAGAAGGTTTGGGTCTGAGGAAAGACTACTAGATTTGGTGAATCCAAGGTCATCATTGAACTTAGAGAGGGGGCTTCCAGGAGGGCAGTAGTTCTGACTGTGGTGTGCATTAGAATTCACTGGATGGCTTGTGAAAACACAGACAGTTGGTCAGCTCTAGCTCTCCTCTGCAGCCGCCCCCTGCCAAAGATTCTGATTTTGTACATGTGCAGTTGAGGCCAGAAAATTTCAACTTCTAACAGAGTCCCAGCTGGTGCCGATGTTGCTAGTCCAGGAACCATACTTTGAGAACCACTGTTACTGACTGATAGAAGATTGTAATAGTACAAGAGAATAAGAGAATAAATGATAATCCAGACATGTGTGCAGCAAATGGAGGGAAGTTCAAAATGCTTGCCTAAGAAAAGAAAATGAAAAGGCTGTAGTTCTGGGAACTGATTTTCCCTCCTACAGCACCCAGCGCTGTAGCTGCTATATATTATCAGAGACTGTATTTTGAAGATAACCAATAGCCATTTCTTCCTCCTTCCTCTGGTAACTAAGATTTCTTAAATGGAGCCTTAAATGTAGTCACCTCTTCTTAACTCTACCATCTAATCCCAGGAACTGCCCCCAAATCCCATCTTATATCCAAAATACATCAGTTGAGTGACAGTCACCCCGTAACTACCACAGTTGGGGTATAGCAAGATTTGAGGCTCTCTGCAAAGAGTTTAGCTATTAAAGGTTCAGGGGAATATGTCAGACATCACATTAGCCATGAAAATGCAGCAGTGTGTGCACTGTTATGTTTATGTGCTTAAAAGCTCAAGATCTGTTTTGCAAAGATATCAGAATTCCTATGTTTCTCATAAAATTGTGAGAACTTGGCAGAAAGCATCTGCTTTTCACCGAATGCAGTCATGTTCATGTGCAATCCCAGGAAATACGAATTAATGCAACTCGTGCAGTTTCAAAAATTCATTTCAAAGGCTGTATGGTGGTTTTCTTCGTGACACTCTGATTTTATTACCTTTAACTTAACACACCACGGTGCTTCCTGATGAACTCTTGATGGCCCTTTCATTTTTCCCGACTGCCAGGTATGTAATGCTAACTAAAATTAAATTTTTCCTCACTCATTCCAGACCTTTTAAGGACTCTGCCCTTTGCAAAATTGACTCTTACCTGGGTAAGAAGAGAATGAAGAGTTACACAAATGTAATCAAAAGCTGTTAGAAGGCTGAGGCTTCTATTAATGATTAAAAGTCAGCTTCAGGACCTACAAAGGTCACTTAGTTTATGTGTAAATATTGGCTTGTATGCAGGAAATTAGAGGAGTGAAAATGCAAGGAGAATGACTAAGGAATACTATAAGAATTAGAGACAGTGTAGGAGGCTTAGTGTATCCCTGCCAATGATCATGGGATATTTATTGAACACCTACTATGTGCTTGACATATGAAGAAAACTGAAGTATTAGGTACATTCCATTCCTCAAGTAAATACTATCTACTTGAGTGACAAGACAAAATTACATAAAATACCAATGAACAATTTTTTTTTAAATGGCCATTGAATGGCATGGTACATTCAGTGGGAAATACTGCATAATGCATATACGTTGAAGGGTGGCAGCATGAATTTGTACAGTGGAGGCTAAATTAATTAATTTCATTCAATTCAGTATATCCCAAATGTATTTGACCATGGTGCTCTCTCTTTTTTCCAAATAACAACCTCAGTATTCTAAGGTACATACTGTAGGAAATGAATATGGAAAGGGCAAAACCAGACAACTAAAATCTTGTCTTAACTTTTGATCATCAGGTTCCTGAGCTCTAAGATGGGAACAGTATGGCTGTCCCAAGGGGGATCTAAGGATTATCTATGGATGGAGCTAGAGGGTATTATGCTCAGTGAAATAAGCCAGGTGGAGAAAGACAAGTACCAAATGATTTCACTCATCTGTGGAGTATAAGAACAAAGCAAAGACTGAAGGAACAAAACAGCAGCAGACTCACAGAACCCAAAAATGGACTAACAGTTACCAAAGGGGAAGGGATGGGGAGGATGCATGGGAAGGGAGGGATGAGGGGGGAAAAGGCATATTATTAGCACACATCATGTAGTGGGGGAGGGACATGGGAAAGACAGTATTTGCAGAGAAGACAAGTAGTGATTCTATAGTATCTTACTATGCTGATGGTCAGTGACTGTAATGGGGTATGTGGGGAAGACTTGATAATAGGGGGAGTCTAGTAAACATAATGTTGCTCATGTAATTGTACATTAATAATACCAAAATAAAAAATAGTCTATCCCAAAGCACATGTTTCTCAGTAAGTTTTAAAGATAAATATTAGTGGACAAAGCTTTCTTTATGTCAGAAGTTTTGAAATGCATGAGCTGTTCATCAGCTCGATATTGCTTCCCAGACCTTTTCAGCAGTGCTATCCCCATGACATGAACAGTCACAGCTGGGTATGAGGGATTTTTTCTCATGCTGTATATCAAACATTTGTATTTCAGGGTAGCATTTTGTAAACAGAGTCATTCACATAAAGCAGCATCTGTCTGAATACACAACTTTTAAAAACTGTTTCTGACTTAGAACTTGAAAAATCACCATTTAGAAACCATCCTGGTTATAACTGATTCAGAAAAAAATCATCAATGGTGCTAAAGCTCTTATGAACTGTGATTAAGAACAAGGTATTTACATATTTGCAAAGTAAAGCAGAGGAGAAAAGGTGAAACCTAGTAGGTACCACCTTCACCTAGGGATGGATATGAGCATGACCAGCACCTAGAACCATATATCAGGTACCTCCAGATACGCTGCCCCGGGAGGGACCCGCTGACCCTTATGTGGCAAAAATGCATAACCTGAGTGCAGTGATGAGGAGCTACCACTCAAAGTCAAATATTGAGAAAGTCACAAAAAAAAAACTGTCCTGTACAATTCCAAAGGGTCAAGGTCATGAAAGGCAAGGGAAGCTGGAAGCAGGTAGAAGGAATTCTGATAAAATTTGAATAAGGAATATAGATTACATCATTTTGTACTTTTGTTAATCCCCTAAATTAGATCATTGTACTGTTGTTATGAAAGAGAATTTCCTTGGTTTAGAGGGAGTACATTGAAGTATTTAAGGATAAAGATATATTCAAGTACACATGTATAGTTTTAATCATGAATGGATGCTGAATTTTGTCAAATGCTTTTTGCGCATCTGTGGAGATGATCATGTGGTTTTTGTCCTTTTTGTTGATGTTGTGGATGATGTTGATGGATTTTCTAATGTTATACCATCCTTCCATCTCTGGGATAAATCCCACTTGATCCTGATGGGTGATGTTTTTGATGTATTTTTTAATTATGTTTGCTAATATTTTGTTGAGTATTTTCACATCTATGTCCATCAGGGATATTCGTCTGTAATTTTCTTTTTTTGTGGTGTCTTTGCCTGGTTTTGGCATTAGAGTGATGTTGGCCTCATAGAGTGAGTTTGGTAGTGTTTCTTCCCCTTCTACTTTTTGGAAAACTTTAAGGAGGGTGGATATTAGGTGTTCACTTAATGTTTGATAAAATTCAGTGGTGAAGCCATCTGGTCCAGAGGTTTTGTTCTTAGGTAGTTTTTTGATTACCAATTCAATTTCTTTGCTTTTAATTGGTCTATTCAGATTTTCTGTTTCGTCTTGGGTTTGCCTTGGCAGATTGTATTTTTCTTGAAAGTTGTCCATTTCTTCTAGGTTATCCAGTTCGTTACCATATAGTTTTTCATAATATTCTCTCATAATTCTTTGTATTTCTGTGGTGTCCTTAGTGATTTTTCTTTCTCATTTGATTCTATATATGTGTGTAGACTCTCTTCTTTTCTTGATAAGTCTGGCTAGGGGTTTATCTATTTTGTTTATTTTGTCAAAGAACCAGCTCCTGCTTTCATTGATTCTTTCTATTGTTTTATTCTTGTCAATTTTATTTATTTCTGCTTTAATCTTTGTCCCTCCTTCTACTGACTTTGGGCCTCATTTGTTCTTCCTGTTTAGTTTCATTAATTGTGAGTTTAAACTGTTCAGTTGAGATTGTTCTTCTTTCCTGAGGTAGGCCTGTATTGCAATATATTTCCCTCCTAGCACGGCCTTCACTGCGTCCCACAGATTTTGTGGTGTTGAATTATTGTTGTCATTTGTCTCTATATATTGCTTGATTTCTGTTTTTATTTGGTCATTGATCCATTGATGGTTTAGGGGCTTGTTATTAAGCCTCCATGTGTTTGTGGGATTTTGCCTTTTCTTTGCATAATTTATTTCTAGTCTCATACCTTTGTTATCTGAGAAGGTGGTTGGTACAATTTTAATCTTATTGAATTTACTGAGGTTCTTTTTGTGGCCTAGGACATGATCTGTTCTTGAAAATGTTCCATGTGCACTTGAGAAGAATGTGTATTCTGTTGCTTTTGGATGGAGTGTTCTGTAGATGTCCATTAGGTCTGTCTGTTCTGATATGTTGTTCAGTGCCTCTGTCTCTTTA
>JAQQAC010014596.1:10094680-10242509 GCA_029783875.1 Phataginus tricuspis | reverse complement strand
ACTCTCTTTCAAGAAGATTGGTGAGTTCAGTTTCACTTGGCCCTTTTTCTGGGATTTGTGAGATTTTTGTCTGAACCATGGTCTTTTGATGTTTCATATTTCTGTGTGATGTCCTCTAGTGCCCAGATGCTCTTGTCTCTGGAGCTGCTCAGCCCCTAGAGTGAGGTTGGGGGTCATAGGGGAGCAGAATTGGTGGCTGGGGGGAGGAAAGAACTGTTTCCTGAATCCCGTCTGCAGTGCCTGGGCACACAGGTGTAAGCCTCTGTGCTTTGTGTCTCTGGCTGTTGTAGGCAGGGCCTCCCTCTGACTGGCTGACACCAGCACCGTGACTGCCAGTTTATGAGGAGGAGGTGCTGGCAGGCCAGTCGGAAGGCTCGGCAGGCTGTCTGTCACAGTGGGGGGCCTCGGAGCTGAGTAGCCAGCCAGAGGGATGGAGCTCCTGAAGCTCCTCAAAGTTCCCAATCTGTTGGGCAGAGTGTGCCCAGACAACCTTGTCCCCCTATCCCTTCTCCCGTGCAGCAAGCTCCATGCAAACCCCGCCCCTTCAGCAGCCCTCTTGCTCCTAGGAAGCCTGTCAGATCGCCCACCTTTCCTTATTCCCAGAGCAGTCTGATGTTTATCCCATTCTCCACAAATGGCCGGAATCTGTTTCTCAAGCACTCTGCCTGTCCCAGCTCCCCATCCTCCAGAGCACCACACAGTGTAGGTTTGTACTCACAAAGCATATCTCCAGGGCTAGGTGTTCAGCAGTCCCAGGCTTCCACCCCCTCCCTGCTCCACTTCTCTTCCTCCTGCCGGTGAGCTGGGGTGGGGGAAGGGCTTGCGTCCTGCCGGATTAAGGCTTTCATATGTTACCCTGTTTCGTGAGGTCTGTCTACTCTGTTCGTGAGGGCTGTATGCAGTCTGGTGCAGCCTGCTTTCCTGTTGTTGTTTTAGGGTTAGTTTTATTAACTATATTTTCGCACTATTCTGTGGTTTTGGGTGGAGTTCTCTGTCTCCCCTCTCATGCCACCATCTTGAATCTTATTAGTTCTGGGATAAACTATTTTTATGAAGGATTTTAGCCCCAGCCAGTAGGACTTGTTTCTGCTTAAAGACGTAAAGAACATTGTCTTCTATTTTTACTCAAGCAATATACTTGTTTGTATGTGTCTGAAAGCAGATTAAAAGCCATGAAAGCTTTGTCTGCAGGAACCCTGGGTTTTCTCTTCCCTGCATCCAGACTCTAGCTCTTTTTTCCTCTTACTGGAAAATTATGCAAAAGATTAATTCTCATAACATCTATGAGATGTATTGGATAAAGGAAAAATCTTCACTTTTTTATTATTGCCCTTATAATCAAATGATCAAATATTAGCATTTCAAACATTATGTTTTGAAATGTGACTTTTGTATATCATGATTAAACAATAAAACATCTACTTATCACTTATTATGCCCCAGGTACAGGATACATTAATGTAATATTCTACATATCCTTATTTAATGCACAACTGCCCTGTGAGGTATTATGCCCGTTTACAAAAGAGAAAACTGAGAGAGAAAGGAGTTATTAAGTGCTGTTCATTGCATGCCCATTGCTTATAAGTCCCAACTCATAAATGCTGAGCATTAGAAGCTGCTTTTGCCTATTTTGTCAGTGAGAATAGTCTTGAGACTGAGTTGACTGTGTTTCAAGAGGTTCATCAATGCTTTCTACTTCCATGGCTAAATGTGGTGTTTCCACATCCAGTGTGGTCTTTTGAAATCATACATGCTTTCGTTCCTGGCGGTATCTAACTAGAGAGTATGGATTTATATTTCTGTAAAATTGGGATTACTAAAGAACATCTACTAATATGATTTGAACTTTGTACTTTTAAAATGTTATAAACATTTTTAACCACTAATTGAATGTTTCTTGAGTACTTAATGTTCTTGGGTCTTTACATATACAACCTTCTGGTTCCATACCTTCTGGGTGGTAGTTTTGAATTCTGATTCTGTATATGAGAAAGTGAAGCTTAGGGATAGATTTACTCAAGACCAAAGCACCAGACATTAGCACAAATGATTTCCTTTGCCTAGAATGTTGTATTCCCCCATTCTGTGCAGATTCTCTCTTACTTATCCTTCAGTTCTCAGGGTAAATATGACTTCTTCAGAAAGCTTTCCCTGAACTGGACATTTGCCTTACCAGACAGAAGGCCAGTTAGCCATGTAAACCCCTAGTTCCTAATACTGTGCCTGGCACATAACAGATACTCAGTAAATAATTGTTAAATAAATGGATGGATGGATGGATGAAGGTGAAAGAAGGAAATGAAAAAGAGGAAGGGAGTCAAAAGGAAGGAATGAGGGATGCTGTTAGAGAGAAAGCGGCAGGGCAGGAAGGTGGGGGGGGAAGGGAAACTTCTTAGCGAGGTTGTGCAATAAGCATATGTAATGCAAAAAAATTACTGGATGTAAGGCCAGCAGAAATGAATTCCGGTGCCCTTTGTTCACTTGTTCTACAGCACCGAATACATTATTTCCCACTCTCTGAGCCTGTTATTTCTTACCAGTAACATTAGGATTTGAACATGAAGACGAGAGACACCTCAGATCTCTTCAATTTCTGTCACCCACTAACTGTTCTCAAATGCCTAATCTGCACTTCTCCACTTCTTTTCCAACCACCCCCAAAAAATAAAACAACCATGGCCTTAAACAATGCAAATCTGAAAACACTTTATACCCTGTCACTCCAGCTTTTATCTCACTAAGCTGTCTAAGACTGTTGAAAATTCAGTAGGGTCCTTAAAATCAATTCTCAGACCTCTGTTTCCTGATAATCAGTAAACACTACTATATTTTGGCTGAAAAAGACAAAAATAGCTTGTAAAAAAGAGCCTTAGCAGCAAGAACTTAGGCTGCATAATTTCTTTGCATAAATGTCATTTTCTAGCAGGACTGATGTTGTTACCCAAATTTTGCTTGATTAGGATTCTCCTGTGGCATCTGTGCTTGATGGGACTATAGACTGGCTTGTATGATAAAACTGGTGGCCTCTTGTACATTGCTGATTGGATGTGATGTGATACATGTTACTGAGAGGCCTCTGTGTGTGCCTGCTCCATCACACCTAGGCTCTGCAAGCTCTTAGCTGAGAAATGCAGCGAACCACACAGTCAGCTACAGTGGCAAGACCTGAGTAAGTAAGAAGTGCAGTATTGTAACTTCATAATGGAAGTTTTGTGCTGAGTGGGTGGGCAAGAGCCCTTTCTCTGCATGCACACACACACGTACATATGTATAAATTTGTCCTATTTGAAGCTGTACAATACATGCACACATATACATACAAATGTTCATGAACATATGAAATCCCACTGAGTTTTGGGAAATTCCTGGGTTGCACCCAGTAAAGTTAAATCCAACCAAAACACTGGATTTGTGTTACCTATTCAAACTTTAAACACGGTGTTTCCCAGGATACCAAGACCTACTCTGAGTGATTTAGGAGGTAAGGTAGCTACTAACTGATTAAACTAGGCTAGTCTTAATATGAGAGTATCCAAGTGTTGAAACTTTCTCAAATTGGAAATAATCATAACAAGAATTGATCACGCTGGATGATCAGCATAGAGTTGATTCTCAATACCCCAAAGAGGAAAGGAAATAAACGTAGAGTTTATGTGTAATAAAGTATACCTTTCCATGTGGGGTGCTTTTTAAAGCTCTGTGTTATTGCTTATGCTGCTCTTAATGCTTCTCTTACCGGCCATGAGCTGTGCGAGTGTAACAACTATGCCTGGTATTTCTTGGTATCTCAGCCATGGCTTCCTGTCATCATCGATACTTAATAAATATGTGTAATCATGTTGTAGTGGGTTGTCTTAAATTTTGCATCATTTAAAACTGACCAATTTGTGTTTGTCCTTGGAATGTATGTTTTTACTCATATTTGAGTGTCTGTTGGTCTTCAGCTCCCACTGAACCACCTCGTGACATCCTCAAGGTACAAAAGAGTTGTCTAGTTACCCATGCTGCTCTTCTTGCAAGCTGCTTCATAATGGTAGGCAGCTCCTTTTTTTTTTTAAGACTAAAACAAATTTAACCTTCTTTCAAAACTTCTCTTAATCTGGGCAAGGGGCCAAAGCTTCTATTGCAGAGAGTTCTCCTCAGGCAAAGTAAATTGAGGGAGTTCCTCCTGCCTTCACCTATTACTTCAAAAATATTGTGCCAGCAAATATATAATAAAGGCTTTTCACTGTTAACTTTTCAGTTAATGCCCAGCAGGTAAAAATAAATGATTAAAAGAGCTGGGGTCTGCAACAGAAGGCAGTGTAGACAATATATCCACAAATAAGTGAAATTTGGTGGCACCAAGTTCATATGGTCTTACTAAACACCATGTCAAGTTTCCTGAGATATAAGTGCTTTCTCAAGAAAATCGAAGAGGTGTAATTTACAGAGATGTGACCTGCAGGTCCATGCTTCATGCATCCTAATTAAGTAAAGCAGTCACTGAAATTGCTTCTGTCATCTGGATAAGAAGCAATTACAGTTATACTTCTGGTTGCTGGTTTGGTTAGGGAATAAAATATTATATTTAGTAGACTCCTCCAATCAACTGAGGGTTAATAAATTAATGTGCATAGTTGTGAAAGTGTAATCTGGCAAAGAGAGAAATCTCTTAACTGCATAGAAGATGGAGACTTAAAATCCAGTCTGAGACCTTCGTGTTTCAGGTCATAAAGCTATGGTTGGTGATAGTTTTTGTTTTATCTCTTACTATGACTGAAAAAAAAATCCCCAAATTGTTTTTTAAAAAGCCCATATTTGCTTCACCAAATTGAGTTTTAACATGGCAAGCAGTAAATTCAGTTAAAATAGATTTCTATAAAACATCCTCTACTTGTATCTATTTACAGTATAATTTGTGACCTGAACTCCACTAGATGGTGAATTCTTCGATGGTTGAGAGACTTTTTTCTTTGAGAGGTCCTAACTGTAACAGGCCCCCATACAGTTTGGTGAAGGAATAAATGTGTATATTATGTTTGTATGCAATATATGAATTGGCGAATTTATGTCTCCTAGTGCCTGTTCTTGAAATACACTGTCTCTGGAAGTGGTTTCTGGACTTCTGTTAGAAGATTTTTCTAGGAAGATGGCCAAGTTTGCATCCATCGGTCTATTTGGTAGTTGCAACTTTCACTTCCTGATCAGTCTACACTCTATGAATTATTTGTTACTTGATGGGTGAAGTTAGCTGAGTGGTTGATAACCACGCTTTTACTAAAGAAAAACTAACATACTTAAATTGAAAGCTTTAGAAATAATTCAAACCAACTACAACAAAAGGCTCGGTCTACTAAAGGAAAGAATTGAGCTGGAATTACCAACGTGTTGAGATTAGTCCACAGTTAACCAACTTCCCACTGAAGAAAATGAGTCAGCACAAGAAAACAGTATTGAGAAATTGCAGCCACTGAAATATATATCTGACCTTTTTTTTTCAATGCATGGGTAAATAGAGGATGATTTAAAATTAGTTAACTTTATAGAAATTACCTTTGCAGAATTTGTACATGCACACGCATGTACAGACACACACTGAGTATTTAAACACACTGTGTTTAACAATACAACTCTCTGAAAAAAAACAAAACACAAATGCTCTGATTTGTAGAGCTGTTGATTTCCATGGTGTAAAGACTCCCACCATGGCCGATTTCAAGCCATGAAGGTGATGTCACTGAGCGCAGAGTTGCAAAGAGATATGCACAATCAGCTTACGCTGAAGCAAACCAGATCAAGACCACGGCTGCACACACTACCCGCATATGCCATTTACCTCTGATATCTGAATTGAATCCTGGGGGACATACCAAGGGGAGTCTACTTAGAGGTGAGGGAAAACCCAGTATAAAGTTATCTAAACTAGTAGTGAAATATTCACCTTTCTTTTCCCCACTGTTAGCCAACTAAGAAGAACAATGAGGTTTGCCGCTAACCGGGAACAAGTTCATTTTAGTGAAACACATTACTTGTTAAGTGATATCTATAAGCATGAAGCCTTCACTAAACCTTCTATCATTTTGCCAGGGACTCAGACTTACTGACCAAGCTGAGTGCTGGCTGGACCTGTGTTGCAAACAGGGCCAGGGCATGGCCACCATGAGAACCAGAAAGTGCAGCTTCGTATCACTGGCTTTGAAGATACTGAAGTCAGATGTACTGCAGGGATGTTGGTCTCAGCACAACTGATGAAGTTGTGCTTATTAGAATGACTCAGTTTGACTATTTGACTTGCTGACAGCTTAGGACGCTTCTCTTTATTTCCTATTCCCTCTTGCTTCAGAGACTGTGTGCCCCAACCTGAGTGTGATGAAGAGATGACTTGTCAATGGAATATCAGAGAGGTGCCAAGAGTCAGATGCAGATTGGAGCTGATTGCTGAACTCTGCTTATAATCAATAATTGGTACTAAATAAAGCAGGGAGTTTTAATCAAGGGAAATGGGACTATGATGAATAGATAGCTAAGTGGAGCACAGGAAGTGGTAGAGAATATTCCAAAAGAACAGGTTACATTTAATCCAAATGTGTAAAGTGTTTCTGAGAGGGAGGAAGGTTACTTCTTTATAGATTCTGGAAATGCAGTTAATGAAGACATACTGAGAACACTTGATGGTGTGAGTACCCATGTACCATACAGTATAACATGCCAAAGGGCATGATCCTGGATCTCTAGAAATTCTCTACCTCTGACCAACAAATATATTTTCCAAAATCTATACAATTAAGTCCGTTTTGAAGTCAATTAAAAATGTAGATGTACATTCATCCCTGATGGAATTTTATAGTATAAAATGGATGAATAGTAATCTAGTGTGCCTTTCCTTACAAGGAAATTAAATACTCCATTGCTTCAAAATACACTGGCAAAATGCTAAAACTAATAATAGTAGGGACCATCATGGAAAAACTGCTATAAAACAGATGTGTCACACACACACACACATACACACACACATTCACACACATGTACACACACTCCTCAGTGGTGTGATAGAAAAAAAATGCCTGCATTTTCAGGGGTGAGGTTAAATGGATACAGGTGATTGCTTTTCAACCTATGAGTCCAGATCTTTTCATCATGCATACTTCTATATTATCTCTAGTTAATAAAATGTTACATTTATGTAGACATAGAATGACTGTCTTCTTATCCTACCCCTCACTTCTTCAATCTTTCCTTTTCTTTCTCTTGCCTTTTACAAGCTAAATCTTGCAGAAGATTTAGTATAGCAGAAGTAAATCTGAAATATTCAGATGTATTTCAGTATGATGTTGAAAGTAATGGTGAATTTATACTGGTATCTATTTTTAAAAAAGCCTGATATTAGTAAATACAGATTAAAAAAATAAATCAAGGATGGGTCCCAATATCTTCCATCCAGGTCAATAAGTAGGAAGCATCAAATTTCAGTGGTTTCCAAATTGTGGTTCATGAAATGTTTTTTATGAAAGAATCTGGCCAAACACATTTAAGGTGGGATTCAGCCTGTGTCTCCAGCCTTGACCCTCAAGTTGAGCTTTTTTTTTACATATGAGAAGGAACTTTGTGAATCTATGATCTCAGAAATTGGAAATTCTAAGGCCCTGGTGGAATATAACTTGGCATGATATCTTTTAATATTACTAAAAATATCAACAGCAATCACAAAGATAATAGCAGAGAATATGCTTTTTAAAGTGTCTGCTTCATGCCAGGTATCTAGCTTTGTTAAGTACTGCTGCATGCTGAGTACTATACTAGATGTCTTCTATATACCTCATCCATTCGTAGTAGCAACTTGACAAAGGAATTGTCACTATGCTGCGTTTGTAAATGAGGAAATTGAAGCTTAGAAAACTTTAGAGAGATATTAGAACCAATATTCAAACTCAAATCAAATTAACCATAATGCTGCTCTCTTACTAATATGACCATCTGATTTTAAGCTCTGAAAGGGCAGAAACCATGATAGCTATGCTCATCTTTCTATTTCTAGCTCCTAACAATTTGCTTAACATTCACCATGTATGTGTGAGTTGAAAGATAAGTAAGCATCTCTCCTAAGTTCTTGTTTTTATCATCAGTAAAATGAGAATTATAAAGTTACAACTTTTTGTTAAACTTTCAGGCATTTAATGAAACCAAAGGACTTAATGTGGCTGCAGTATTTTAACTCCTCAGCACACAGCAGTCAGGAATGATAGGAGTCCTAGATGTGATCCAGGAAGACTACAGAGATGCCAAAATCCGAAAATCCCATGAGTTCAACAATTCAACATTTGATTCAAATAATTTCATTGGTGACCAACATATGATGATGACCCTGTATCATCATGCTAAATGCAAGAATTCTCCAGGAGAATGGCTTCATATTCATTTGGCCTTTGTAACCCAGGACAAAGTACCAAATAGCATTGACTGCATCCTGGGTGTTGAATTCATTTGCTATTAAAACTTAAAATATTTATTCTTTATGTCCAAGAAAGCATTGCTGTGCTAGGTTCCAAAATAAATAATCTTGTCTATACTGAAATAATAGTTTGTGTTCTTAGGATGACAGCCTGATGAATCAAGAAAAACCTGCATGTTATTTTAGTAATCTTTAAGCATCGTTAGACCTGAGGATTCTGTCGTAAGGGAAAAATAGAACTCTTCTTACCAAACAAGGTGTCTCTGTCATCTCTGAAAACGGAATGATAGCAAATTATTTTTAAATAATATGAAGTAGAATAACTCTTTAATATAAGGTTTAATAACTTCTTTTATTAAAGTAACCCATGTTCATTGAATGCACTTTATAAAATACAATAAAAAATAAGTTAAATGTATCTCCTGAGACTAGGATAACCACAATGAACATTGATTAACACTTTGTGTGTGCTGAAAGACTTTGTGCTGTATTTATAGATGCATCAGCAGGAAGGGAATGTGAACCAGACGTTCTTGTCTTTATAAGCTTTGACATGCCTTCTTAGGTATTTGGACCCCTGGAGTGGTTCCTTTTAGTTAGAGGTCAGTCTATATTCTCGTACATGATTCAACTGGTAAGAGCGGCCCAATAAAGTGATGTCATAGTGCTAATTCTACTCTAATTTTCCTACTAAATATTATTTCTTGAATTTCACCTACCTAACTATTGTTTATTATCAGTATCTATAATATTGGCATTTGAACTCTTATCTACACAAGGATCTGAAGGGACTTAATATGGTTTCTTGCTGAAGGTTTCTCATAATCCATCATTCCATACGTCGATTCAGAAAGACTTTATAATGCCTGAAAGACTGTTCTCAGGAATATATGCATTGAAAAATCTATTGATTTTCTTCTTTCTGTCATAAGCTTAGATCATCTAAACTTTGTTATGATATTGCTCGTCTGTCATATCTTCACATAGTAGTGGAATTTGGAATAGGTAAATCTTGAACTTCCCATTGATATAATATTTACATGTTAATTTGGTGTCATTTTATATTTTAGTGATCTTTCAATATGTAGCTTTTACTCCATACTGAATTTTGAATCTCTGGCGCTTGAAATCTGTGAATACATAGAACATATTAAACAATCCCTCTTATTAATGTTAAGCTGATTTCTATTAGCATTTTATTTTTTACTTTCTCCTTGATGGGAATATTTTGGTCTTGCCAAATAGGAGTTCAGGAGTTCTTTGCCTGGAATCTTCAGACCCTCAAAAGGTTCAAGGATTGAATCCATAATGTCTGTGAACTTGGGTAAGAAAGACATATACATCTTCATATTCACTAATCTCTAGGTGAAATTTAGCAGTTTCTTCAAGTATAAAGGTAGACAGCAAATCACAGTAGTATTAGCAATGTCTATGACTTTGTTACCAATGAAATTCAGATATTTTCATATCACTTTACAGTTGTTATAGGTATTTAAAATATTATTGCATTCATCACTACTTTGAAAGTATGGCAGTTATTAGACCTATGGTTAGACCTAGATATTGAATATATTAATAAAGTCTCACATATTCTATCACCAATTTCTGGTTTTAATATTTCAGCAACAGATTTGGTATTTTAGTATTTCAATATACTAGGTTTCCTTTGTAAATAAAGGTAGTTTTTTATGCATAAAAAACTATTTTGAGAATAAGATTATCATTCACTGATTTATTTTTTTCCTCCAAAGAATAGGATAATATACCATCACATAACAATAATGATGTCATAGATTAAAACATTAAGAACTTTCTAAGAATAAGTCTAGATGACCTTTAAAATCCAATGGTTAGATCTTTTTATTTAAGACACATTTTTTAAATGCATATTTCAAACAGTACTGATTTCAGCCTATTTTTCTCTAGTTTACTGATGGATATTGGTCATATTTCCCACTCAGAAATAACTACTATTATTTGATGTATGTTCTTCTGTTCTTTTTCTTAGGCACATACACTTTTTTTTATTAAGGTATCATTGATACACAATCTTAGAAGGTTTCACATGAGCAACATTGTGGTTACTACATTCGAGTAACCCCCACACCCCATGGCAGTCACTGTTCGTCAGCATAGTAAGATTCTATAGAGTCACTACTTGTCTTCTCTGTGCTATACTGCCTTCCCCATGCCCCCCACCCACATTAGGCACATACACTTTTTTAAATGAGATTATACCATGCATAGAATTTTATAACCTTTTTTTTTCTTAATGATATACAAGAAAAGTTGTGCCTTATCATTAAATATTTTTACACATTATCTTGACTACATAATATTTTTTTGTATACATGTACCATATAGAGCCAATCTTTCTTGATACTTAGACTGCAAAAATATCTTTTAATTAGTTTAGACACTTAAAAAAAAGATGATAGAAGTTGGAAAAATTGAATAGGAAATCAACTTCAAAACAAAAAGGAATGATTAAAAGATAGATGGAGAAGCGTAAACAAGGGTGATCCCTTGTTCTAGCAGAGGAAATTTCTAGTCTTTCTGTTTACAGGTGATACTAATCTCATCCAGGGAATGAGTTACCAGATTAATAAGTAGCATTTCAAGAAGACCTAGTAAGACATGGCAAATGTGTTTTCATAGGGAAAGAGGATAAATTTGCAGAAAAGTGTTGTGGAAAGAGGATTGTTAGGTCTAAAGCCCTTTGCCCAGGGTGCAGTGTTCTGTAGCCAGAGGTCCTTCCTTCTTCCCACCCGTTCCCACCCCTGCAAAGCTGATCATCTTCAGGAAGAGTTTCAGAAAGAAAAAAATGAAAATCTTGTTCTGATTATGTGTCAGAGCAGCATACAGTCTTCCAGAGATATGTGTCTAGTTCCTGTACTCCCACAAAAAAACAATAAACAATGTAGAGGAAGTTCAACGAGTGGGAACTGAAACAATCAGGGGAGGATGTACGCCTTGATTTGAGAAGATGAGGACTGAACAAACCCAAGGCCTATAAAATTCTGGAGCATAAATAAGATGGAGATGGATCTGTTGACCGAATTCTGAAACACAGAACTCAGGAAAGGGGCTTGACTTAAGAAATTTGATAAAAATAAATGAAAGAAACACCACACACAGCAAGGAACAAACATTTAGAACTGGTCATTTCCAAAGGTGGTATTCGTCAATATAAACAATAAAAGGAGGTGGGAGGGATGCTCAAAACAGTTACGTGTGTGAATAGTGGCTTTCTAAGGGGATTTCACCATGACAAAGTAGAAATGATAAACCCACATGCCTGAACTCCTGAAGTTACTGACAGAGAAGACAACCAACGCCTATAATGAAAATGCTTTAGTGGTGTTAACAGGAGTCACACAACAGACTGGATTCAACTGTTCCCATGGAGTGTTTCACATGTGTGTGTTTCTAGGGCTGCCTGCCGTGTGTGGTGTGCCAGCAGTGATGGCTGCCAGGTCAATGCTTGTCCTTATTAAAGAGAAATGTGCTTGTACTGCACACATGGTGTTTTCCCTAGGAGTGATCATATTATGGTTCATTAGAAAATATTAGTCTCATATAGCTCATGCTGTAAACTTACGAAATAGTTATTCCTTCTCCATATACCATGTATTCTTGCCAGTAAAGCTCAGGTCTCATCCCGTGGCTGTCATTCTGTAGGCTTCAGGGCCACCTCAGCAGCTACCTGGGCACCACTCTGACAAGCAGAGCAAGTCTACCTATAGGGGATTTAGAGCCGAAAGTTTCAGTCTACATCATTAGTGTCTGTCAATCTTCATGATTCAAGAGAGTTGCAGAATAAGGAAAAAAATTTGTCAGCATGGCTGAAAATGATGAGTATGGCTTCTCTTTGGGGAATGAGTATTGCGTTACCTAGAGTGCATTGTGCTTTGGCAAAAAATAAATAGGTTGCTTGTGCTGGTCCACAGCTCCTCCGGCGCTTCCGAGGTATAATCTGAAACCGTCCCCCATATGCATCAGACGGGACAGACTGAGGAAAGAGGCAGGCCATGCTAGATTGGTAGGGGGCAGGTTTAACAAGCAAGGGAACTTACATAGGAGGCTTGTCTTGGGCGCTGCAAGGTGATTAGAGCTCTGCCCCAATCCAACAATCTAAAAAGTTTATATAGAAGCCTTAGCTGGGCTCGGTTACATATACATCCATAAGGTCTTAACACTCTACTATCTCAGGGCTGTGTCGCTGGGGCAGCCTCTGGGAGTGCGAAAGAAAGCAGAACCCACATTCCAAGAATAGGGGAGGGATGAGGGGCCCTTCCAGTGGTTGGGGTCCAGCTCATGGGTCAAGTGGCGATCATGTCTTCTTGATAACCTCTTCCGGCATGTTGGTGCTCAGAGGGTAAAGAACCTGGACAGTTATCGCTAATTTGTGCTGGCCTTCTTAAACAAAGATATGTTGGAAATCAGAGCCAGGTAAAGGGGGATAGGTTCAAGTAAGATGTGTTGATGAACTAGTTCCCTTCTCCAAGTAAAATTATGGGTGTCTGGATGAGTAAGCAGCCACTTACACTATATTTCTTTGGTCTGCTTTCAACTGGCTTTAGAAATCAGAGATGCAGAAGTATCAATTCCCCTAGACACTGTAGGAGGAGCTCAAATATTGTAAGCATCAAAGCATAATAAATAATAAGAAAAAATAGGAAACTTATAGCTTATATTTGTCATATATAGTAAATGCTCTGCTATCAGGTAGTGATATAATTATGTAAGGCTGAATGAGTGCCAGGCACTTTTCTAAGATTTTTATATACATTAACTTATTCAGTCCTCATAATAACCTTATGGGATTCATGTGTTAATGAGAAACCTGAGGCATAGAGGTGTTTCAGTAACTTGCCCGGGGTCATACTGCTAATAATTGACACACTTGATATTAGATGTCAGGAAGTCCATTTTAGAGCTTACACTCAAGAATTGCACTCCACTGCATATTTTCGGGCAAGGATGTGTTCTGTTCAAGAAGGCACCCTAATATCCTTTCCCTCGATTTTCATCGCTGGTTAGGTAGAAGGTCGCTACCTCCTCACGTAAATGTCAGTTTCAGTCTTACCCAGTACTTCCACCTCTCTGATTACTGTATCCACTTCTTTCTTTTCCAGAACCTGATGATGGCTCAGTTCTTCATACTCTGCCTCTCTGTCCTAATATGTGTGTGTGTGTGTGTGTCTTTCTCAATATATGCATATATATATATATATATAGTTCTTTGAGTTTATTGAAGAGATGTTTTTGTCTTTAGACATCTCTATTTTGAGATAAATGTAATTTACATACAGCTGTGAAAAAAAAACAGAAAGTCCATGTATCCTTTATTCAATTTCCCCCAATAGTAAAACCAGCATATAATATCACAACCAAGATATTTAATATAATATCAGAACCAAGATATTGACATTGGACAATTCACCAATCTTATTCAGATTTCCCAAGTTTCATATGTACTCATTTGTGTGTGCATGTGTTGTGTGTGTGCATTTAGGTCTACACAGTTTTATCACATGTGTATGTTCATGTGTCCATATCACAGTCAAGATACAGAAGAGTTCCAGCCCCATGAGGTCCTTTGTGGCACTTTTTATAAAGAGTTCTTCCCTGTCCCATATACCTGGCAATAACTCACATGTTCCCCATTTCTAAAATTTTATCTTTCTAAATGTTTAATATAAGTGAAATCATGTAGTATGTAACTTTAGGAGATTGGCTTTTTTCACTCAGCATAATCCCCCTGGAGACCCTTCCACATTGTTGCATGTATCAAAAATGTGTTCCTTTTTATGTTGGATAGTTTTCCACAATTGGTTTAATTCACCCACTGAAGGACATCCGTGTTGTTTTTACTTTGGGATAGTTATGAATAAAGTTGCTATAAACATTCATGCAGATTTTTGGGTGACCATAAGTTTTCATTTCTCTAATAAATGCACAAGAGTACAACTGTTGGGTTTTATGGTAGTTAGTGTTTAGTTCCAAAGGAAACTTCCAAACTGTTTTCCAGAGTGACTGTATCATTTTATATTCCCACCGACAATATATGAGTGATCCAGTTTTCCCCGATCCTCACCAGCATTTAGTACTGTCACTACTTTTTATTTCAGCTATTCTGACAGGTGTATAGCAAGAGCTCACTGTGGTTCCATTTGAATCTTTCTGATGTCACTGATGTTGAATGTCTTTTCATGTACCTATTTGCCATCTTTATTTCCTTGTCTGTGAAATGTCTGCTCATCTCTTTTGCCAATTTTGGGTTATTACTGTTGCATTTTGAGAGTTCTTACCATATTCTAGGTAATAGTCTTTTGCTGGGTATGTGATTTGCAAATATTTTCTCTGTTCTGTAACTTATCTTTGTATCCTGTTAACATAGTTTTTTGCAGAACAACTTTTAAAAAATTTTAATAAGGTTCAAATGATCACTTTTTCCTTTTATAGATAATGCTTTTGGTGTCAAAACTAAGAATTTTTTGCCTAGCCCTAGATTCCAAGATTTTGCTTTGAAAAACAGTTTTTTTCTAATACTTTTATAGTTTCAGTCTGTGATCTGTTTTGAGTTAATTTTTATATGATGTGTGAGGATTAGATCAAGATTCATCTATTTATTTATGTATTTGCCTATGGATTCCAGTTCCTATGGTATCATTTGTTGAGAAAGCTATTCTTCCTAGTGAATTGCTTTTGCACCCCTTCCAAGAACCAGCTGGGTATATTTGCATGGATCTATTTCTGGGTTCTCTATTCAGTTCCATTAACCTCTGGGAACTGTCCTGTACAGACACCACACTGTCTTGATTAATGTAACTATATAGTAAGAGTTGTTTTGGGGTAAACTGTTTCCTCCCACTTCATTCTTTTTCAAGTTTGCTTTGACAGTTTTATATTTAGTTTACATGTTAATTTTTAATGAGGCACAGTAGCCCATGCTCCACTACCTCCTTATTCCCAACTCCTGGAGGAAACAACTGTCAACTAGTTGCATTTTAGTTTCTTTTGTTGTTGACTCTTTATCTCTAAGTAATATGTCTGCATTGCTACCTCTTGATTTATCAACTTTTAATGTTATGTATTTTTCTGCTGTGATATGTTGGCTCTTAACTCCCTTAAATAAATCCCCACTTCTCCCTCTTTCTTTCTCATATTGTTAAGCCACTATTTTTAGTTTATTCATTGGTCACCTGTACATCTTCAGTAGATGTACTTGATCTTCATCTCTTGACTCCCCACTTTTTAAGATGAATTCCTGCTCCCCCAACTCTTTATTTTTTTTATTAAGGTATCATTCATTGATATATAATCTTATGGTGGTTTCACATACACAACACAGTGGTTCAATGTTCACCCGTATTATCAAGCCCTCACCCCCTCCACTGCAGTCACTGTCTACCAGCGTAGTAAGATCTTACGGAGGCATTAATTGTATTCTCCCTGCTGACTACTGTCCCAGTGACCTTCCTATATTGTGATTGCTAATTATAGTGCCCCTTAATCCCCTTCTCCCTCCCTCCCTACCCATCCTTCCAATCCCTCCTCTTTGGTAACCACCAGGCTCTTCTTGGTGTCTTAGTCTACTGCTTTTGTTCCTTCTGTTTTCCTTTATTTTGTGCTCCACAAATGAATGAAGTCATTCGGTATTTGTCTTTCTCCACCTGGCTTATTTCACTGAGCATAATACCCTCTAGCACCATCCATGTTGTTGCAAAAAGGAGGATTTCTTTTTATGGCTGAATAATATTCCATTGTGTGTACGTACCATATCTTCTTTATCATTTCATCTATTGGTGGACATTTAAGTTGCTTCTTTATCATGGCTATTGTAAATAGTGCAGCAGTAAACATAGGGGTGCATATGTCTTTTTGAATCTGGGATCTTGTTTTCTTTGGGTAAATTCCTAGGAGTGGAATTCCTGGGTCAAATGGTATTTCTTTTTTTAATTTTTTGAGGAACTTCCATATTTCTTTCCATAATAGTTGAACCAATTTACATCCCCACCAACAGTGTAGGAGGGTTCCGTTTTCTTCAAATCCTCGCCAGCATTTGTCATTTCTTGTCTTTTAGGTAGTGGCCATCCTAACTGGCATGAGGTGATGTCTCATTGTGGTTTTAATTTGCATTTCCCTGATGATTAGCAGTGTGGAGTATCTTTTCATGTGCCTGTTGGGTATCCATATTTCTTCTTTGGAGAGGTGTCTGTTCAGGTCCTCCGCCCATTTTTTAATTGGGTTATTTGTTTTTTTGGATGTTGAGGCATATGAGTTCTTTATGTATTTTGGATGTTAACCCCTTTTCAGATTAATCATTGACAAATATATTCTCCCATACTGTGGGATGCCTTTTTGTTCTGCTGATGGTGTCCCTTTGCTATACAGAAACCTTTTAATTTGATGGAGTCCCTCTTGTTCATTTTGATTTTGTTTCCCTTGCCCAAGGAGATATGTTCAGGAAAAAGCTGCTCATGTTTATATTCAAAAGAATTTTGCCTATGTTTTCTTTATGAGTTTTATGGTTTCATGACTTACTTTCAGGTCTTTGATCCATTTTTAGTTTACTTTTGTGTCGGGAGTTAGATAATAGCCCAGTTTCATTCTCTTACATGTAGCTGTCCAGTTTTGCCAACACCAGTTATTGAAGAAGCTGTCATTTCCTCCACTATATATCCATGGGTCCTTTATCATATATTAATTGGCCATATATGTATGAGTTCATATCTGGGCTCTCTATTCTGTTCCATTGATCTAAGGGTCTTGTTCTTATGCCAGTATCAAATTGTCTTGACTACTGTGGCTTTGTAGTAGAGCTTGAACTTGGAGAGCGTAATCCTCCAGCTTTATTCTTCCTTCTTAGGATTGCTTTGGCTATTCAGGATCTTATGTGGTTCCATATGAATTTTAGAACTATTTGTTCTAGTTCATTGAAGAATGCTGTTGGTATTTTGATAGGGTTTGCATTGAATCTGTAGATTGCTTTAGGCAGGATGGCCATTTTGACAATATTTAGTCTTCCTATCCATAAGCACAGGATAGGTTTCCATTTATTGCTATCTTCTTTAATTTCTCTCATAAGTGTCTTGTAGTTTTCAGAGTATAGGTCTTTCACCTCCTTGGTTAGGTTTATTGCTAGGTATTTTATTCTTTTCAATACAATTGCAAATGGAGTTGTTTTCCTGATTCCTTTCTGCTAATTTGTTGTTAGTATATAGGAATGTAAAAAAAAAAGGAATGTGACAGATTTATGTGTATTAATTTTGTTCCTGCAACTTTGCTGAATTCAGTTATTAGTTCAAATTAGATCCGTTGATTATTTATGAGTCTTTAGGATTTTCTATGTATAATTACCATGTCTTCTTCAAACAGTGATGACTTAACTTCTTCCTTACCAATCTGAATGTATCTCTTTGTGTTGTCTGATTGCAGTTGCTAGGAACTCCAGTACTATGTTGAATAGAAGTGATGAGAGTGAACATCTTTATCTTGCTCCCAACCTTAGAGGAAGAGCTTTCAGCTTTTGCTTTTAAATATGATGGTTGTGGGTTTGTCATATATGCCTTCATTATGATGAGGGACTTGCCCTCTATACCTATTTTGTTGAGAGTTTTATCATGTGTGGTTGTTGAATTCTGTCAAATCCTTTTTCAGCATCTATTGAGATTATCACTTTATTTTTGTCTTTTTTGTTAATGTAGTGTATGATATTGATTGATTTATGAATATTGTACCATCCTTGCATCTCTGGAATAAATCCCACTTGGGAATGATGGATGATCTTTTTGATGTATTTTTGAATTTTGTTTGCTAAAATTTTGTTGAGTATTTTTGCATCTATGTTCATCAGGGATATTGGTCTGTAATTTTCTTTTTTTGTGGTGTCTTTGTTTTTGGTATTAGAATGATGTTGGCCTCATAGAATGAGTTTGGAAGTATTCCCTCCTCTTCTACTTTTTGGAGTTATTTAATGAGGATAGGTATTAGGTCTTCTTTAAATGTTTGATAAAATTCAGCAGTGAAGCCATTTGTGCCAGGGATTTTGTTCTTAGGTAGTTTTTTGATTACGAATTCTATTTCATTGCTGGTAATTGGTCTGTTCAGATTCTCTGTTTCTTCTTGGGTTAGTTTTGGAAGGTTGCATTTTTCTAGAAAGTTGTCCAATTTATTGGCATATAATTTTTCATAGTAGTTTTTGTGGTGTCTGTTGTGATTCTTCCTTTTTTGTTTCTGATTCTGTTTATGTGTATAGACACTCTTTTTTTCTTGATAAGTGTGGCTAGGGTTTATCTATTTGGTTAATTTTCCCGAAGAACCAGCTCCTGGTTTCATTGATTCTTTAAATTTTTTTATTGTTCTATATTTTATTTATTTCTCTTCTGATCTTTGTTATGTTCCTCCTCTACTGACTTTGGGCATCATTTGTTCTTCTTTTCCTAGTTTAATTGTGAGCTTATATTGTTTACTTGGGATTGTTCTTTTTTCTTAAGGTAAGCCTATATTGCTTTGTACTTTTCTCGTAGAACTGCCTTCACTGCGTCCCACAGGTATTGGGCAGTCGAGTTTTTGTTTTCATTTGTCTCCATATATTGCTTGATCTCTGTTTTAATTTGGTTGTTGATCCATTGATTATTCAGGAGCATGTTGTTAAGCCTCCAAATGTTTGTAGGCTTTTTTGTTTTCTTTGTGTAATTTATTTCTAGCTTCATACCATTGTGGTCTGAGAAGCTGGTTGGTACAATTTCAATCTTTTGAACTTACTGAGGCTCTTTTTGTGGCCTAATATGTGATCTGTTCTGGAAAATGTTCTATGTAGCCTTGAGAAGAGTATGTATCCTGCTGCTTTTGGGTGGAATGTTCCGTAGATGTCTGTTAGGTCCATCTGTTCTTAGGTATTGTTCAGTGCCTTTGTTTCCTTACTTATTTTCTGTCTGGTTGATCTGTCTATTGGTTTGAGTAGTGTGTTAAAGTCTTCTAAAATGAATGTGTTGCTGTCTATTTCATGCTTAAATTCTGTTAGTGTTTGGTTTACATGTTTAGGTGCTCCTATGTTGGGTGCATATTTAAAATAGTTATATCCTCTTGTTGGACTGACCCCTTTATCATTATGTAATGTCCTTCTTTTTTTCTTGCTACTTTCTTTGTTTTGAAATATATTTTGTCTGATATAAGTACTGATATTCCTGCTTTTTTCTCCCTATTATTTGCATGAAATGAGTCTCTTATAGGCAGCATATAGATGGGTCTTGTTTCTTTTGTCCATTCTGCCACTCTGTGTCTTTTGATTGGTGCATTCAGTCCATTTACATTTAAGGTAATTATCAATCGATATATACTTATTGCCATTGTAGGCTTTAGATTTGTGGTTACTGAAAGTTTAAGGATAACTTCCTTACTATCTAACAGTCTATCTTAAATTGCTGATTACTCTATTTCAAATACAATCTAAAGGTACTTTTTTTCTCCCCTTCTTTTTCCTCTTCCACACTTGATATATCATTAGGTTTCATATTCTGCACTTTTTGTGTATCTCTTGACTGATTTTGTGAGTAGTTGATTTAATTTTGTACTTGCTTGGTAATTAATTGGTCTACTACCTTTACTGTGGGTGTATTTTCTCTGGCAACAGCTATTTAGCTTTAGGAACATTTCCGTCTAGAGCAGTGTCTTTAACATATCCTGTAGGGCTGGCTTAGTGGTGGTGAATTCCTTCAACTTTTGTTTATCTGCAAATTGTTTAATTCCTGCTTCAAATTTAAATAACTTGCCAGGTAGAGTGTTCTTGGTTGAAGGCCCTTCTGTTTCATTACATTAAATATATCATGCTACTCCCTTCTGGCTTGTAAAGTTTCTGCTGAGAAGTCTGCTGATAGTCTGATGGGGTTTCTTTAATAAGTGATCTTTTTTCTCTCTCTGGTTGCTTTCAATACTCTCTCCTTGTCCTTGATCTTTGCCATTTTAATTATTATACTTCTTGGTGTTGTCTTGTTGGTGTTCCTTTGTTGGGAGATCTCTGGGCTTACGTGACTTGAGTGTCTATTTCCTTCCCCAGATTGGGGACATTTTCAACAATTATTTCCTCAAAGAGCATTTCTAACCCTTTGTCTCTCCTTATTCTGGCACACCTATAATGCGAATATTGTTCTGTTTGGATTGGTCACAAAACTCTCTTATTATTCTTTCATTCCTAGAGATCCTTTTTTCTCTCTGTTTTTCTGGTTTGTTCTTTTCTTGCTCCCTAATTTCCAGGTCACATTCAAGTTCTTCAACCTGTGTAAGCCTGCTATTGATTACTTCCGCTGTATTTTTCATTTCAGATACTGTGTTCTTCAGCTCCAAGTGACTTTTTTGGAGGTCTTCTTTTTGATGAAGTCCTCCCTGATATCTGGAATGTTTTTCTGTAGATCCTTGAGCATGTTTATGACTTTTATTTTGAAGTCTTTATCAAGAAGATTGGTGATTTCAGTTTCACTCAGCCCTCTTTCTGAGGCTTTGTCTTATAGTTTTGTTTGGACCAAATTCTTCTAACTCTTTATTTTTATTTATTTATTTATTTATTTTAGTATTTCCTATGGAATAATAGCTTTGTATAGGAGGCGCCCTCTAGAGCCTGGAAGCTCAGTTTCCTGTGCTGGTGCCCCACCTGTTGGCATGAGGTGGGCGGGGCACCTGTCCGGACTGTAGTGATCTGATTTCAGGTGGGGGCTGTGGGTTGGCTGATTGCCCAGCAGGGTGACTACTCAGTGCTTTGATGCTGGCGTTGCTGTGGGCAGAACCGCCCCCACCGGGCCTGCCGCAGTGGCAGGGCCCACAGGTGAGTGGGACAGGCATTTGCCGAGAGGAAGGAGCTCCTGGGATTGGCTCTTGCTGTACTTGTGGGACTGGGCCAAAAATAGGGCCGAGAAGCTCCGCCTGCCTTCCCGGCTTCAACGCCTGCCTCCACTACCTAGTCAAGTGGGCCTCCTGTGCGGGGGGGAGCCTTGGCGCTGCTCTGCTTGAGCCGCCATGAGGGGATCCACTCTCCATCCGACCTGCAGCAATCGTGGGCTGCAGGCTAGCAGGAGTGGCGCCTGCATGGAAGAAAGAGCTCCTGGGGCTGGCTCCTGCATTCAGGTCCCTGGCTGGCCGGAAATAGAAGCTGGGAGGGTCTCCCTCTGCATATCCCGGAGCAGTGATTTCACTGCCCATCAGCAGGCCACACACACACGGCAGAAAGGAGCCGTGGGGCTGAGTTGCCAGGGAGGAGGGTGCAGCGCCCGAAGCTCCTGAGGGTTCCTAACCTGTCGGGCTGAGGGCAGGCTGGGGAGGTATTGTCCACGGGACCCTTCTCCCAAGCGGAGAGCACTCTGTAACCCTTGCCCCTCTGGTGCCCCTCTCACTGCTGGGAAGTCTTTCATGCTGCCTGCTTTGCTTTTGTCTCGGGGGGGCCGGTAGAGCGTGCCTGTTCTCCACAAGCAGCTGGCATCTCAGCTTCCCTGAGTGTTGTCTCAGCCTGTGTCAGCCTGTCTCTGTTGTCCAGCCCCACTAATCACCAGAGCACCACGTAATGTGGGTTTGTGTTCCTGGAGCATATCTTCAGGGCCAGGCATTCAGCAGTCCTCGACTTCTAATCTCTCCTGGATCCATTCCTCTTCCCCCGGCCTGTGCACTGGGATGGGGGAAGGGTTTGGGTCCTGCCAGATCATGGCTTTGCCACTTTATCCTTTTCTGTAGGGTCTTCTTCCCCAAGTGTAGGTAGTCAGTTCTACAGTCTTCAGGTCGTTTTCAGGTTTAGTTGTATTTGCTGTGTTTTTGCATTCTATATGATTTTGGGAGGAGACTTTTGCCTTGGCTTCTAACACTGCCATCATTTTCCCAGAATTCCCCCCAACTCTTTTACCTCAAATTCTTTTTCTCAAACTTTCCAACATTTGCATTCTGTTTTATAGCAATGGTTGTCTTGTTTGCAGTTGGATTTAAAAAGTGAAAGTCAATCGACATTACTAGCTTTCTAAAACTGTAAATATTTAAATTTCTCTACTGTGCCAAATAACAACCCATGGGCCATTCTAATACAAATGTTCTTAATACCAAGTTGAAATGGACTGTCCTCACCAACCATTCGAAATTGTCACATTTTAGATTACTTCATATTTGAATGATGCATTTCTTGATTCCTTGAGTTGCATACTGCCAATCGTTTTGGAATAACTGTATAGCCTGATAATTTTTTATAATAAAATATTAGTAGCACCCCCAAAAACCCTCATATCCACTACTGCATTCACTACTTGTTCTTCCACCAAAGCAACAATTATCCTGACATCAAACACTGTATTTGCTTTACTTGGTTTTGAATTTTATAAAAATGGAATGATACAATATTAATCTTGATCTGTCTTCTTTCACTTAACATTAGTTTTATAAGAGACATGCATATGATTGCATTCAGCAGTAAATCTTTAACTTTTGTTGTAAAATAATTTTGGTATTATAGTGTCACAATGTCTTTATTCTAACTCTGAGGTACATTTGGGTTTTGCTTTTTTTCTTTTCCTGTTTGGCTGTTGTGAATGTCTTTTACCTGTCATCGGGTACATACATACATAAAAACTTTCTGTTGGATATATGTTAGGAGTTAAATTACTGTGTTATAGAATATGAGTATTTTCAAGTTTAGGGGATACTGCTGAACAGTATTCCTAAGTTTTGCTATTTTATTGTCTCACCAACATGTATGAGAATTCTACTGGATTATTTTTCCACCAGCATTTGGTCTTCACATTTATTTTAACTTTACCCAGTTTCAGGAGTAGATTATTTTTTTATCTTATTGTGGTTTTTATCTCATTTGCAATTTTCTGATAACTAAGGAAGTTGAATACATTTTCATATGTTTTTTGTTTGGTTCTTTTATATTCTGGATGTGAATCCATTTTTGCTTATACATACAAATAAATTGCCCCATTTTATGACTTGTCTTTTTTTTAAACTGGATGAACAGAAATTCTTAATGTTGTCCAATTTATCAATTTTTTTCTTGTTTAGTTTATTTTTTACCCATATAAGACATATTTGCCTATCCCAAGATTACAGAAATATTGCCTAGTAGTGTTATCTAGAATTTTTCTTGTTTCCTTTCATATTTATATCAACAGTCCATGTGAAATTACTGTATATGGTGTGATGTAGAAATCTTATTTTTTCCATATAAGTATTCAAATAATGTTCCATTTCTTTAAATCACTATCCTTTTCCCAAAGTGTTGCAGTGAAACCTTATAGTAATAAATTAAGTGTCCATTACATGTGATCTGCTTCTGTACCTCCTATTCTGTCACATTGTCTTATTTGTCCATCTTTGCACCAGTACACATTCTAACTCTATACTAATTCTTGAAATGTGGTTGTGGAAGCCTTCCAGTTGTGATTGTTTTAACTATGCTTGGCCTTTTTTATTTCTGTAAATTCTAGAATCAGAGTGCCATTAAAAAAAAATTCTCCTAAGATTTTGATTGGGATTGCATTAAATCTATAGATCAATTTACAAAGATATGAGATCCCTGTAATAGCAATATTATGATCTATGAATCTGGTGTATATCTCCCTAATTATTTAATTCTTAAAAAGACTTTTTGATGTTTTTTGTAGTTTGGGGGAATTTGCACTTCTTTTATGTCTTTTAAAAAAATTATTACTAAGCATTTGAAGATTTTTGATGTAAAAAGGGACTTTCCAAATTTCCATTTTGTAACTTTCAGTGAGATATTGAAATAAATTGATTTTATAATTGGTATTTTAGTCAATGACCTTAATAATTTCATTTGTTAGTTCTAAAAACTTACTTGTATTCTTTTACATTTGCTATACTCCTTTTGTATTTTTACTCATATGACTGACAGCTTTATTTGTTCCTTTTCAATATTCTTCACATTTTATTTTCTTGCTATTGCATGTCCAAACCTCCAATAAAATATTGAACAGAAGTGGTGATAACAAGCATGTCTGTATTGTTCTATAAGCTTCTATAAAGGGAAGCTTTCAGTATTTACTATTAAGAAAAAAAATACCATAAAATTCACTTATTTGTGAAATATAAAAACAAAGCAAAAGAGAATGAACAAAACAGCAATAGACTAAGACACTAAGAAGTGACTAGTGGTTGCCATGGGGGAGGGGTTGGAGTGGGTGGTGAGGAGGTTGAGGAGTATAAAGTGCCACAGAAATTCTCAATCATAGTATAAGATGTTCAAGGGGATGGTAGCACAGCATGGAGAATATAGCCAAGGATTCTGTAACATCCTCCTATGTTGACAGGAGTGGGGGTGAGAATTTAATAATACAGGTAACTGTTGAACCACTGTGTTTTATATTTGAAACCAGTATAAGATTGTATATCAATGATACTTCAATTAAAATATACATATATATTTTTTAAAAAAGAATAATAGGTGTTTTTGTAGATATGGTTTGTCATATTAAATTTGCCTTTATTCCTACTTCTTTATGTGCATTTTTCAGAGTATCATGAGTTGTATCACCCTCACCTTTTTTTAAAGTTAACGTGGTATATTAATCAAATTTTGAATGTTAAATCATCCTTGCATCCTTTAATGAAACAGTCACTCCCCTACATTGTTGGTGGGAGTGCAAAATGGTACCACACCTGTGAAAGGGAGTTTTTAGTATCTAATTAAAGTAAATATTTATTTACTTTTTGACCCAGTAGTTCCAATTTTAATAATTTATCCTGAATTTACACCTTAACTAATATAAAATATATATGTGTATATATATCTATATATATAGATAGATACATACATACACAGTTATTTGTTGTGCCACTATTTGATGTAGTGAAATAATGGAATAACCCAAATGTCCATTCATAGATGAGTGTTTTAATGATCTTTGCACAATAAAATGCTACAAACATAAAGACACAGCGAAGATGAGGAAAATGTCCTTGAACTGCTATGGAGTGGTTTCCAGGATATAATGTCAAGTGAAAAAAAGCGAGATTCAGAGAATTCAAAATGTTTAAACTGAATCATGTCTTGAAGCTATATTCAGACAAATCAGATTGTGGAAAATCATACAAAATATCTGGCCTCAGGACTCTAGAAATGTCAGTGTAACGAATGACCAGAAAAAGATAAATATAAAAGGCAGTGGACCTGTTCAAGATTAAGACACTAGAGAGACTTGACAACCAAATGCAGTAAATAATCCTTGACTGAGTCCTGGATCCAGCAAAAATTATTAAAGGCATTTTCCAAAACTTGGATCTGAACTGTGTATTAAATCACACTTCTCAGTGTTAAACTTCTTGATTGTGATATTGTTATTATGGTTGTATAGGAGATTGTTCTTGTTCTTAAGAGATGCATGTTGAAGTATTTAAGGATGAAGTATCATGATATCAGCAACTTGCCTAAATAGTTCTAAAGGATACATGTAGATACAGGTAGATGAAGGTACCAGGTACCCAGGTGCTCATTATACTATTATCTCAACTCGAAAGCAGATTTGAAATTATTTTCATATAAAAATTTGAAGGATGAAAGATATGTAGAATAAAATGTAAATTAGAGCTATGCCTTTTATTTTGTAAGACACCAGAATTTGCACTTATATTTTAATAATGTTTAAAGGTAATAAATTTATTTTCCTAACCAAATAAACATTCAGTGAATGCCTGTTATGCCTGAGGTGTGGTAGGGGCCAGAAGAATCTCCTGGAGAATGGGCATGTGTAATGGAAAGAGAAAAAAGTCAAAGGAGAAAAATGATCACATTGGGTGAAGTTTTAGTGAAAACATCAATGTAGAATAACTGTGTGTCTATACGTTGGTCTTTCATTTCCCGTGAGAGCTCTCGCTAAAAAGAAACGTGGTCCCTTGTATTAGATAGTTTCCCGGAGACTGACATTCCTCTTTAAAGATCAAAAGCCAAAACCACTGGCTCCAGTTTCAATCTGGAGAAGTATTTCTAGCAGTGGATGATGGATTGTAGCATCGAATGCATAAAATGATCTAGTACATGCAATCAAAGAATGCTTCCTTGACAAAGTGATGTCAAAGGTAGAACCCTAGGTGGGTAAGAGTCAGCTAGGCAAATGGGGTGGATGAGAGCATAGTCCAAGCACAGGGAACAGCATGTGTAAAGAGCAAAAATAAAGAAGGAACATCACACATTTGGTAAGCGAGAGAAGGCCAACATGGCTGGAGCACAGAAAGGGAAAAGATGAACAGTAAGAAACAAGGTTGGCACATTTTAAAAAAAAATTTTTTCCCATTGCTGTTTCCTCCATCTGTATTGGTATGTCCACCGCAAGGGGGCACCCGAGACCCAACACCTGGGCTGTGGTCTCCCAACCATCTCAAAAGTCTTTCCTTTGTTCTTCATGGTTATACTAAAACCATCTTGGGCGGCTCCCATCTCGGCCACTTTTGCCCCTGCCAGCTGAGCAGTGAGGGAAAACAGAAGTGATTCAGTTACAGGTTCCTGCCACCACGTGATCGGTACCCTACGTCTCATACTCCCTCTTGCTAGAATCAAAATAGATGCCTGGACACATGTGTATCATCAGTGGCATCCCCCTTCCGTTAGAATGAGTTTTTACTAAAAATCATTTAATGTTGGATTCAACATCAAAAAGATTAATTTTTCAGGGTTAGGGACTTGCTGTTTTTACAGAAGCAAAAAAAAAAAAAATGTGGTTTTATTTTTTACAATGCCTCGATTGTTCCTGGCTTTTTTTGTTGTTGTTTTTTCCTGAGCGGACACTGCATATGGTACTGAGGCACTTAGAGGCAGTTCGGCAGGCCTGTTCAGAACGTATTTGGATCAACAGGAACATCGTCACTTCTGATATGGGCACTGTGAGCGATGAGGTCCCAGAAGTCAGGTTCGCTGAGATTCCTGAAGCTTAAAATGACCTTAATAGAAAAAACACCCAAAAACCTGAGGGAAAACGGCATGTCTATTCCTTTAATGTATTTCTGTGTTGGTTAGTTATCCCAGGATTTATAAATGGAATCAGAAGGCACAGGGACTACTGAACTGGTCATGGACACAACCCTGACCTTAGGCTCACTTTTGGGGAGACCTAAGCATTCCAGACTGTGCTGCCTGTCACGGCATGGACACCCAGTTCCCAGGACTGGAGTGACCTGGAGCTGGCTTTGGATTCCAAAGGTACTAAGAATCGGAATTCACACAATAACCTATTTACCACCCACCACTCAATTACATTCTATGCCAATCTTGCATTGATTAGAATGGAAGGCCGGTAGTTCGCGCTGAGGAAATAGAGCAGGTGAAACTATCATTTTGTATCCTGCGTGTAATTTGTTGAGACCCTTCTAATAGAAAAAAAGTGTTTCATTTGTTATCTAGCTGGCAATGTCTTTATAGGAACAAAATTTATTAATTCCTTTTATGGGAGTGACAGGACTATAGATTGGAAGATGGAGGGTTTGCTGTTTACTTTGATTCTCTGAAGATTTTTATTCTATGCATACTCATGATAAAAGTGAAAAAACAGCCCACCTCACTTTCAGGGTGTGTCAACCCTGTGGACTAAATAGCTGATGTATATTTTTATTGCCAGCTCTTATTAATTATGTGAGGGGTCTTGGTTAATGAAGCAAAGGGCAAGGTCCCTTTCCTTTGTGATGGCAGGATTATGCTATTTAATCAGCAAACTGTGCTTCATTAGCCCTAAAGGTTTAAAAATACAGATAAATTTGACTATTAACTGCCAGAGTAAAGTCAAATAGATTAAGAAGCAAAATCTAAATTTCTCTGCATCCCAGCTAGATTGAGAAACATTTTCAGCAGTTGTATGTATACACTTTAAAATTATTTTTCATTGAACACCACACCTCAGGGGGTTATTTTTAGCACCAGGAAAGCCTGGTCATGGGTCTGAAAACCAATTTAGCACTTTCTTTATTTTATTTCCAAAACTTAGCAGTACTTTGGAAATGGCTAAAGAAAAATAATAACTGAAATGAGATGGAATTCAACACTTCAGTGTTCAGTCAAACAGAATCTTAAGGCTCTGAATTGTCAACTCATTCCATTTGACTTGATTTTTAGGGTCACACTGAGCCAAAACTAACTTATGTGTCTGGAAGTCACTGCTTTGAAATGAAAAGTAAACTGTTTACTCGCTCCCCATGGGAATATATTATGCTGAAAGATCGTTTCCTGTTTGTCCTAGAGGGGTTTCCTTTCCCTGAAAGGAGCCGTAATTTGGGTCAGCTATCTCTGCAGGGGCCCTCCCTGACAGCTTCCTCAGGAGAACTGAGATTAGAAAAACGCCAGGCTGTCAGCAGTATGTGAAACGGGAGTCTTGGTCCAGCCCCTCTCTTTGCATAGGGCTTTGACTTTGAAAATGGCCTGAGTGCTGAAGTCAGAGAAAAAGAACACATTTCCCCCGAAGGGGCTTCTGCTGAACCTCCCTGTGGATTGCTGCACATGCTCCTGAGAGCCACAGGAGTGTCCCCCAGGGTGGATATTTTAGATGGCCTGCGGGAGGAATGGCCAGAAAGAGTTGCACCTTTTTCGGTGTGACATCATTGGAAGGTGCTAGAGAATAAAAATAATCCTGTATCAATGTATGAGTCAAATGCTGTATTCATCCATTCAGCGGTGGGGGAACAAACTGAAAATGCCACCTTGCTGAAAATAACGGGCAATTAAAGTATGCCGAATCCATGATACTACGCGTGGTAGCCAAGTGTTCCCAAGAATCATTATGGAGGCATGATTATACTGGAGTTTCCACTCTTTCGTTTTCCCCGGTGTTACCTACTGAACTCTTTTCCTTTTGTATTTGAACAGAAGTGACGTTTCCTTTATTTGCTTCTTCTGGATTCATCAAGGGCAATAAATATCATCACTTCTGCTCATTATTTCTGATCACGGTCAGATCAAGGAACTACTGTGCCTCGACCTGGTAAATTCTAAGTGTGATGCTGAATTCTGGTATGAGCGGTTGCCTGAACAGTCCAAACAAGGAAGCATGCACATCCCTGCCTGGCCCATTCAGACAGCTGGAAAAATCAGTTCGGTTCAAAGCACATTTGCCATCCGCTTCAGGTGTGAAGGACAGCACGTCGCTAGGTCCGTGCCTTCATAATTCTTTACAGTAAGGCCCTGTGGGAGACAGGCCAGATATTCTGACTCGTCTTTGCAGAGAGCTTTCATTCAGCATGCTCCTTTCCCTGAAAGGCAACTGGAATTGAAGAAAAATGGAAAACTCATCTTGAGGGGAAAAGGAGCTTAAAGGAGGTTGTGTGATTGTCAGGCAGAAATAAGGGGCTTTGTTAGAACCATGCCTCGCAAATCTGTCTACCCTCAACCATAGTGCCTTATGTCAGCAAATATGCAACAAAAAATGATGGAAAGCATGAAAATGATGAATGTACCGTGAGTACTGCAGGAGGCAAAAAGGGTAGGAGGGAAAAGTTTAAAGAGGATGCAAAAACCATTATTTAAAAATAAATGGGAAAGCTGTTAGTTCTAGGACTTCTAAACCACACTAGTGAAATTGTGTGTTTCACAGTGCTGTGATCTGAGTCAATAATATATCCTCCTAGGAATAATGTAAACAGGAGGGAAGGAGGAGAGGGACATGTATTAGGAAACAAAAATTAGTGATAGTGATGAAAATAAAATCCAGTAAAATGGGTTACATCAGGATAAGTAAAAACTAAAACTAAGAAATATGGAATATATAGAGAATAAAATCAAAAGCAATTTTTCAGCAACAGCCATAACCCAAGAACAATAGGAACAGGCTTGAAGGCATATGGACAATGTATTTCTTGTTACTGTGTGGGCTGTGGTCTGTGGGATGTGGGATATTCTATTGTGAGGCTTTGAGAGATCTTGTTGGGTGCTGTGTAAGTGGCATTCGAGGAGGTACTGAGACTTGGCAAATTACTATCAATCCAGAGAAGGTAGGCATACAAACAGATTAGGAAGGGCACAGCAGTTCATTCAAGAAATGCAAAAATAGGTGAAATTTCTAGTGGAAATCCACAGGAGATTATAATTGGCATCTATGCCAGGAGATTATGTCAGATTAACAGTAGCATGTGTCCGTGTTATGAAGATCATCTGGGATTAGACATCCATGACGTGCCCTGCAAAAGAAGCCAGTTTACCTTCATAAGGAGAAGGTACGGGTTTCGAAATTCCTCTACACTGATTTACCAGACTCCAAAAAAAACTGGAAACTATTGTCTGAGAAAGAATGTGGAAAAGTCAGATTTTGAAAAAGTGGAAGGAAACTGAAGAAAGCATTAAGATTAATGAGTACAAAAATGTGACCCAGAGAGGGGGAAAAAAGAAAAGCAAAAGGAACACATGACTGAGGTTATAAAACAGTTCTGTGGTCTGCCGATGGGACATGTGTGGTCCATCTAGCTCTTCTTAGATTCAAACAACAAACATACTCGGCAGAGCATTAAAGATAATTAAGGCAGAAAAGCCCTAATAATTCTATTATTATTAATAATAATAGAAGAACCCATATGAGAACAAAACAAGAGTCATAAACCCCTAAGACAGGGATATTCACAGCTGATTAGAAGTTGGCTGTCTTGTGGAAGAGAATAGCAAATCTTCCGAAAACCCTTGAGGCTCCACAAAGTGTTCTCTTCATCTACCTTGTCGTAGCCAGAAGAAAATTATTTAACATCTCTAGCTCCTTTGAAACACCGTGGAGTAAATGTTAAAGCCTTGGAGGAAATTTAGCCAGATAGCTACCAAACCCAACCAAAGAAAACTTGAAGTTACTGTTAAAGTGGAACAAAAAAAAAAGAAAAGAAATTCTAAATACACTATGAAACCAAAGAGTATTCAGTACATTAGAACCCAGTGAGCCAAACCAAAGGGGGGAAATGAGTGTGATTTAATATTGTGATTTGGCCATGGGTTCACTGTTACCACGGTACCACCTGAGTGCCGTGGCCGTGGATGTGAGTGTGGTGGAACCATACATTTACCCCTAGTTTGCTCAGACCTTCCTAAGCCATGATGTCCCTGGGTGTCTTGTCCACTTAGTTTGACTGTTAGAATTTGTAGTAGACATAGTAGTAGTAGACATAGATGACCCAAGTCCTTTGGTATCGTTACAGACCAGGGAACGAGAGGAGAACATTTCTTTGTCAGATTCCCCCATGAGCTCCAACAGCATTGGACCCTAAGATTCATTTCATCACTTACGGCTTCATCCTCTAGTTAGACTGAGAAAAAAAGTGAGTTAATGTCTGTACAGTAAAGTTCTTAAACCCTAAGATGATAGGCAGAATTCTGTTTCTATGGATGTGTGACCAGTTTTTTTAAGGAAAAGATATCCTTGGCCATTCATCTGGAAAGGTTAAGAAATATCTTTCATCAATTCAACAAGAGCTTTGATGTATAAGACACTAGATTGTGTGATTATAAAAGCAAAAAAAACCAGTAATTGCTATCAAACATTTCTCAGTCCACTGGGGTAAACAAGCCACAGCCAATTTTAAAAAGTACGTTTTGCATTACAGTAGAGACAGATCTAATGGGTCCATGGAACTACAGAGGAAAAGTGACAGGATTAAAGTTTCTTTCTCAAAGTGTCTGAAATGGTGGCAATTGAAGACCAAAGCTGGGACACTGAGACAGGACAGCCAGGCAAATAAGTCCAGAACACATGCATGGGTTTGAATTGGTATAAATGGAAATACGTAGCAGCTGGGTTTTGCACGGCTTTATGTTGAGCACTTAAGTTTGAAGAGGCTGGAATACTGAGTTTCTTTGTCTTCTTGTCCACACATCTGGGAAGATGCTAGAACCTCTGACACAGCTAATTAAAACAAATGGCTCTCGTTGTGGCATTATGAATGACTAGGCAAGCAAGGTCTCTTTTTTACTAGGTTCTGAACAGCCTAGTGGGGGAATGTCAGAAAGGCATCCTCCAGATGCCTTTCCTGGTTGATAGAAGGACACTTGATGTTCAGGGATGACAAATGCCAAAACAAAAGGCGGCATAAAGGGAAATGGATGGGGGGAGCAAGGGTTGGAGATTAAGGTGATGAGAGTTAAAAAAATAAATCATCTAACGAGCACATTTTAGGAAAGATAAGAGTTAAAAGCAAGTGCTCCACCGCTTTTCTACTTCTCCCCTACCCTGACCTAGAGAGCATGTGCTTGAACTGTTGATTTAAGTGCACTTTTGAATTAATCCTTTTAGGAAACCCTGATGAGGACAGTTCAAAGAGTTAATTAGATGGTCCAGCCTTAGAAAATGCTGACTGTTTAAAAACTGGCCAGCACCCATGTGTTGCACCATAAAGACTCATGGACAAATTTTCAGCCAAGTTTTAAGACAGGAAAACGCTGATGAGATTAGATCACATACCCCTCCCCCACATACACACATGAAGCAGTGGTGTCATGGAAATCCACATGCCCTGATTTCTGTAGACATGTCCTATATGTGCCTTGGTGGTGGTGGTTCATTAAAAGTGTCCACATGGATATGAAGGATCACCTGGGCAAATACAAAATGAAATGGAGAACACACTGTGTAGAAAACAAGGAAAGACTTTTTGGAGATGACTCTTCCCGGCTGCATCCATGTTCCTAATTGATCAGCAGGGAAAAATAAATTGTCTGCCATCTCTGTTTTTCACATCCTAAGTGGCTGGAGGTTTACTAAGTAGAGTGCACGTGACAGCAGAGTGACTGCATGTTGGGAAAAGAGTGGAGCTTGATGGCTCGCTGGCCAGGTCTGGGGTTGAGGTTCCCCTGCGGAATAAGGTGGGCTGGTGGGAGGACACGTGGAAACAAGGGAGTTTCCCTGAGCATGTATTTGAGAGGGACTGTAACATTGCATGCTTGCCTGTCACAGTCTGCAATTTTAGAAAGTGAATTAAATTAAAAAATTATTTTTAAGTAGTGTTAGAGAAGTAAACAAGAGAAAAAAGGGCTAGAGCCCAAATCAGGTGGTTCTCAGGCACAGGAGTCATGGATGTGTAGCGAATTCACAATCTTCGGAGTTGCGTACGCCTGGCTAAATTTCCTAGCGATATTTAAATATTGCTCAGTGACCAGGATTCTTCACCCTGGCCAGTGTATTAACAGCTAGCACATGTGGGGCATTTATTTTGTGTAAGGTATTGGGATTTATGTATTATTTTACTTAATTCTCTCGACAGCTTCATTGTATTGATGAAGTTTGGGAGACATTAAGTATCTTGCTCAAGGTGATGCAGCCAGGAAAGAGTGGAGTCAGGATTTTGACTCAGGTCTGTGAAACTGAGATGCTATTATTAATCTTCCAGGGCTTTGGGGTGGATGGGGACAGCTACTAACTGTTGGTTCTTTCTCTCCCTACTGTACCCATCTCCTCCGTGCAGTGCTCAGAGTGCACCTCTGTGGTGTGCCCCTTGGGTCACTCATGGTCGGGTCCTTGGAATCGGCCCTTTTTGCCCAAGGAGAGCGTGATCCTCGTCTGAAGGGAACGAGCACTGTGGGCAGGTGCTGGTCTGCACGCTCCGTGCTCCTGGACCCTTTCTCTTTCCTGTCTGTGCTCATCCCACAGGTGATCTCATCTAGTCCCTTAGCGTCAAAGGCCACCTCTCCTAAGCCCTGACCTTTCTGCAGAACTCCAGACACAAAATTCCCACTTGGATGTGTAATAGGTATTTTATACTTGGCATATCCAAACCTAAATTCCTGATTTTTCAGCCCAATCTGCTCTTCCTCCCATTGTCATCCCAGTCACTGGCCTGATCCATCCAATTGCTGAAGCCCCAAGTCTAAGAGTTGTTCCTGACTTCTCTCTTTCTTAGTGCAGAAAACGTAGTTGACTTCACCTCTAGAGTATATACTGCTTCGATTCACTTCACTCTATCTCCATAATCAGAACCACTTCACCCTGGACTATTGGGATCATCCTGACTGGACTCCTGGTTTCCATTCTGCAATCTATTCTTCATACACCCTTCAATATAAGCTAAGCTTTATGAAATACAAATAAAATCATGCTTTCCCCTTGTTTAAAACCCTAGAAAAACTTCCCAGTGCACTTGGAAAGAACCCCAAGCTCCTTGCACAGGTCTCTAGGTCCCTGCAATGTGGCATCAGCCCCCTCCAACTTCATGTTACGATGCCTTTATCTATTGCATTCCAGGCACATTGCCCTTTATATCCATGAAATGTATGTCTCTTACTGCTTCATAATTGTTTCTGTTCTTTCTGCCTAGAATTCTCTTCATTTCTCCCTATAGCACACTCAGATGTCACCTCCTTGAAGGAACTTCCTCTGATACCCCAGTGACTTTACACTGGCCTCCCTAATTCTTTGCACTGGCACTTCTCAGTATTTGAGGCTTTTCTTATTCATTTATTAGGTTGTTTTCTTGTTTATTCACATTTCTTCACTTACTGTTTATACCACACTCTAGAACTGTAGTCAATATGGTGCCCACCATTAACATGGCTTGTTTAAATTAATTAGAATAAAAATTAAAATTAAGTTCCTCTCTCTTGCTAGCCATGTTTCAAAAATTCAATAACCACATATAGCTGGTGGTTACTGCACTGGACAATGCAAGTATATGTCACTTCCATCATCATAGAAAGTTCTGTTGGACAGACTGCCTTACATTTTAAGCTTCATGAGAGCAGAGACAGGATTTAACCATTGATTGCTGAATCCCCCAGACAGTGCCTGGCAGATAGTTGGCTCTCAGAAATGTTTGCTGAGTGAGTAAATGAGCAAACAAATGGTATATATGAAGAAGAGTCTAATTTTTCAGAAGGAGAAGACTCAGTAGGAACGTTCTGAAGATGTAAGTAATCTACCCGGAGGAGAATTCACTAATATTTGGAATTTAACAGCTCTGCTTTACAAAGAAGTTATCAGCAAAACAAATTAGTTTGTCCTACTTGCTACTCAGCTGAGAGTCCTACACTGGCTACAGAGCCAGCTTTGGGTCCTACTCGAGGTTTACTTTTTCATGTAACACCTGTGGACGGTAGTGAAGCACAAGTGCATAAAAGGCCCACAGTGTGCTCGGCACTGCGTGAAACAGATGGTGCAATGAGCTCCTGGACTCTCAACCCGTTAAAGGGATCTATAAATACACAACCAGGATGCCCTGTGTTAAGTGCTATAATGCAGGTAAAGTGTGCAAGAGTGGAGCGAAAGAGATGAGTGATTATCCTGAATCTGGAAGGGTTGAAGGGTCTGTACATCAGGTGAAGTGTCTCAGAAGGGTGACCTTGATCTGGGTCTTGCAGGGTGAGTAGGAGTTTAACAGCAATCAATTAGGGAGAGACATTTTTCTGAGAGAGAACAGTGTGCCTAGAGACAAAGAGAGCATTGACAATTCAGTGCATCTAGGAACTTGAAACAATTTGGAACAGATGAAGTACAGAGTCCAAGGATCAACACACAGGTGACAAGGCAGGGAGGGGAGACTTGCAGGTCATGGAAGGCCTCCTGTGAACCACAAAGGATGCAGACGCTATTAGGAAGATGACCAGGTGCCTCTGAGGAGGTTTAAGTTATGGGAGTAACGTTATGAGAACTTTATTTTAGAAAATCCTTCCAGAGCAAAAGTTCTTAATTTGTGTGTGTATGTGCCAATACGCATAGCAGTCTGTGAAAGCCAATGGATCCCTTTGCAGGATTAAAAAAAAGCAGAGGCATAGAATTTCAAAAGAGACCAATGAACATTGAAATACAGCGATCAAAATATAGAAAAAAAATTGTGATAGAACAATATATATACTTCTTCATTAAATGCATTAAATAATGAGATCTAGCAGCAGGTCTTATGATCATGGTACTTTTGAATGGTGGTGAGCATACGTGATATTTGGGAATATTTCCTGCAGTTATAATGAGATCTGAAAATGTTTGGTTTTGTTTGATGGTAAGGTCATTGCTACCACAAATAATACTGAGATTCCTTGTCTCCATTCATAATAGAAGGAAATGCTAAATTTTAGTTAGAGATTAGTGAAAATAAAGATTTTTTGACTCTAGTTTATGGACCACTGTTCAGATTAAGTGCTCCTCTATAGGTGTTATGGAGAATGAACTTTGGAGTGGGAAAGAATGAGGGTCGGCGTTGTGAGGCTAGAGACAGCGAAAGCTGTTAGGCAAGTATTGCCATAATTCAGGTGATAGTTGAGGGCTGAGCAGTTCCTTTAAAACTGATGTGGCCACTACTATTATTATAACTTTGTATGGCAGCAGTTGGTAACCACAGCTGCCATGGTGAACATTTCACAGTGTAAATAATTATTGAATCACTATGTTGTACACCTGAAACTCATTTAGTGTATATCAACTGTACTTCAATAAAAGAGAAATCATTTTTTTTTTCAAAAAGAGCTCCAAAACAAAAATAGGTGATTTGAAAAATAAAGGGAAGAAATCGGAGAGGGAGGTGATTAATAGCACTAAATACTGCTGAGAACTCAACTAAGGTGTTGAGTTCTCACTAGATGTGAGCAACAGGGTCACCGTTATTATCTTGACCAAAACCATTTCAGTGGTCGGTCTGAGGAGGCTGAATCCAGATCGGAGCTGGAAAGATGGAGGTGGCTTTTGAACAGAGGAGAGAGGTGGGATGTTAGCTCCAGGGAGAAGCAAGTCAGGGGACCTTTATTTTTAGATTCATGTAAAGCGCTTAGCAGTTTGGGGCCATTCACTCACTCAACTAAATCTCTCTTATTGGAAAACTTTAAAAACAAAAACCCCGATGTGGCCCCTATTCACTTAAAAAATAGATCCTTTAAAGGGTAATTATTTGTATTATAAATTCATCACAAGTCTACTATAAATAGGGGCCCCCATACCTCATTTAGGATGAAACTTAGTGTACAGAACTTTCAGAGACATGGTATTTCCAGAGAGATACAGGTGTGCTAGTTCTGTTTTCAAAGCTCATTTGGAACATGGTGGGAAGAAAACTGAGTAGTTCTGAAATCTGTTCTTCCAGGGCAAAGAATTCCTTTTGTGCATTTGATGCCTTTGTTTTATGCCTGTGTGCATGTGTGCGTGTGTACACACACACACACACACACACACACACACACACACACACACACTGTTTAATACCCTGACATTGTGACAGTAACAAAGAGCCCAGGACCCAGAGAAGTGAACTGTGTGTCTTCCTTCATTTCAACCACAGGGTGTTTTGGACCCAAGTACATGTTACAAAGGATCAGAGATCCAGGGAGTCACCTTTCAAGACCTATTTATCTTATAACTCGAACTGAAAGCTGCTATCTTGTTAGAAACTCTTAAACTGTACTGTCTGTTTTATAGCGGATTATTGAATTTTCTCAGCTCTAGGCTGAAGTTTTAAAGTAGGCTTTCTTACTCTTCATTTTTATTGCCAATAGCAGTCATGAAGGAGAGGGAAGGTTTGGACTCAGTCACTGGTTTCTAGCTGTTTCCTTGTGCCTTTTGCCTCTCCAGGCAGAGATAACACGCTTCGACATGAAAGTCCTGTGCCTTCTGCTGAATGCTGCACTTTGCATGCAGTAGATTTATGGACTGAGAGGAATAATACCTCTCATCTCAAAGTAGAATACGCGTTAAATACACAACTCGAGAGCTGGAATTTCTGTTCCCAACTCCTTCATTTATAGGCTATGTGATCTTGGGCCAGTTATTTAAATACTCTGTAGGTTCCTCATTGTACACAGGCATAAGGTTATAATTTATGGTATCTTTCTCAGTGAGATGTTATGGTAGTTAAATTAATAGACTTAAAGAGTCCACAAGAGGGTCTGGCGTGTAATTGTTTAATAAATGTTAGGTGTTATTATCTTCATAGTAAATGCACACATGCTTCCTATAGAAGTAGAAATTCCCATACATAGTTGCTTTATTAAAAGGGAAAACGGTTATAAAAAGGGGAAAAGAGATCATTATGCTTCTATTATATTTGACTTTGTTGAAACTGGAAACATGATGTCTTTTATTTGAAACACATCAGAAGATAGAGTTTAGATGAATGTCTAAGTTCTAGTCTAAACAACCCAAAGCAATTGGGATTCAGTCTGAACAACATGTAAAGCTTACTGTTACTACTGAAGTCTCAAGATTAGAAAATTTTGATCTTGGTCCAGGTTATAAGGACAAAAAGTGTCAACCTCCTCCCCTTAAGCATATAGAAGGACTAAGAAAAGGAAAAGCCAACCGAGGTAAGGGAGAAAGCTCTTCACAGTTGTAATCCTTCAGGGATTGCTGTTTATCCAAGTTAAAAGTTCAGTTGTGGTCACTTCTAGATGCCTAGCTAAGCCTATGGGCAAAACGGGAAAGTTATTTCACTGTAGGGCATTTATAACAAACTAAAGGAGATGGAGTGAAAGAGATGTGCATTTATGTAGTCCTTGGTAATAATGTCAGAATAGTGGATATGCTGTTTTTCCTTCCATTTGTCCCTTAGAAGATGAGTACTGTCACTTCTTATTGGTATTACAGATACAAGCATAGGTGTATGGTCGAAAAGGCAAGAGGAGGAATTTGTTTTTTGTGTACTATTACCTTTTAAAAACATAATCATACATTTCCATTATATATATACTTTTTCTATTGCCATGTAAAAAATTATCACATATTTAGAGACTTAAAACAACACCCATTTATTGTCTCACGGTTCTGTAGGTCAGAAGTCTGGCACAGGGTTCTCTGCTCAGGGTATAACAAAGTTGAAATCAAGATTCCAGCCAGCTGTATCCTCATCTGGCAACTCAACTAGGGAAAGATGTACCTCTAAGCTCCTTCAGGTTGTGCAGAATTCATTTCCTTGCAGTTGTAGGACTGAGACTGACTTTGTTCCTGCTGGCTGTTAGCTGGGGACTGATCTCAGCAACTAGAGGCCACCCTCAGGCCCTCACCATGTGGCCCCATACGCAGTTCACAAGATTGATGCTGGCTTTCTTCTAGGCCTGTCCAAGTGCATCTCGCTGACTTTCTCTTGGGCAACCAGCAAGAGAAAACTGCTTTGAAAGGCACACAAGATCAGGTCAGGTGCATCAGAAAAGTCTCCTATCTTAAGATCAACTGATTTGGAACTTTAATTACATGAGCAAAATTCCTTCACAGCAGTACTTAGATTTGTGTTTAACTGAATAACCAGTGGCCAGGAATCTTTGGGGACCATCTTACAATTCTCCCTATTAAAATATACATATGCAAGGTGTAGAGTCCACACTTAACTAGCATGGTAGATACTTAACTTGCATCTATAGGGGTGTGGGAGAGAACTAATTTCCTTGTGTTTCTATTCTAAACCAGGTTTTGTTGAAGACTTTACACTGATTAAATTTTTCATTCTCCTAACGGCCTTCTATTTTACAAATGAGACAATGAAGGCTGAGAAACTTTAAGCATCATAGGTCACCCAGCTAGAAAACAACAAGGCACGATTTCAAATTTGTGGGGATCTGGATTCAGTGTCTGCTCCCTGTACTACATACTGGTGGTTCTCAAACACTAGGATGTATTTGAATCAGTGGAAAAACTTGTCAAACACGTTAATTTCAAACCCTTCCCCCCAAACATTGTAATTCTCTAGGTCATGTCTGGGAATTACTACTTGAGAAATCTTTCTCGACAGCAGTATTTCCTAGAGATTCCAAAGAATCTCAGTGGCTAACATACTAAGCTTGCTTACTTTAAGCACAGATATTTTAACACCAAAAAATTGAGAAGAACATAATTACAAAATAAAATATAATCTTTTATTTCCTTACTTTTCTCACTTCTCCACGGAATGATAACAAATATGTAATGTAATGCAGTAATCCCAGGTCTGGCATTTGAGAACCTCTTTTCTCTACCATAGTTTGAGTATTTTTTAATTAGTTATTTATATAACATGGGTGACATTAATTATCCATGAAATAAAATGTTACTATCATTTTAAAAATGTGAATATTTTAATAGATAATTTAGAAAAATTTAGCACTCCAAAGATATTCCAGGACCCAACAGATAATTAATCCTTGTTGTTATATTAGTGTGCAGAAGGACTACTTAAAGTTTAAAGTTCTAGCTAATAGATTGCTAGATTAACAGGATTTTATTCTCCATATATAACTATATCCTCAAAGTGATAATAAGGACCTCTTCTATCTTGTTTCTGCATATTGTATTCCCAAAGAATTTTCACTGTTCATAAAACATAACAACTAACATATGTGGTGTGTTTTTACCCATATAACCATATGCGTGTGAGTATATATATTGACTTACTAGTGACACATATACTTGTCTCTGGCATTCAGCTTTCAAAAAAGTACCAGACTAAGTCACTGGGACATATTCTCTATGGCAATAACGTGATCATTTCATGTCCAACATAATATTGATTCATGAAACATTGAGAAATATAATTGATTTTAGAGATCTTAGAAAGAAAAGAACGTAAGAAATGGAAAAATGAAGCCAAATTTTCCAAATGTTGAGTGCATTTCAATTACTATCTACATCAAATAGGGTACACAGAAGTTGTGTCATAAAGCCTGTGTCCAAAATTGAAGAGGAAATGCAAAAATTAAATAAAGCCAAAATTATCTTTGAAAAGTAGATAAAGGAATAGAACAGATAATACTTCATTCAGTTAAGCCCGAGTTCAAGTATTTGGCTTAAGGTTAGGGACCGTTTTGTATTTTAAAAATACACATCAGTTCTTGTTTGTCCCTTTTGTTGTCGTTGCTCTAGTATTGATTTTGCTGAGTCCATATGATTTCGCTTGAGTTTAATGTCTATTGATACAGTTCCACTGTAGGACTTTTTTTTTCTTTTAAGCTCTTTGAATTGGATTTCTATCCCTGACTGACTGGAATTCACAGAGATGGTGACATTTGAGCTGAATGCAGCTGTATTTGAAAAAGTAGGGGAAAAAAAGCAGACAAAGGATGAAGAGATGAGCTGAGGATTTAAAAATAAAGAGCAAGTGTCCACCTGTGTTCCCACCATTGTTTTACATCTTTCAGAAACAGCTTTCATGGACTCTAAAATAGTATTTTTCATCTTTGTTGCTAAAGAAACAGAGTGCTTGGGAATTCTTGCTAGGCTTCTACCCACAAAGGGTGCACACCCTTCCATTGTACTCCTTTTGTTTTTTTCACCCATTTCCCTCATTGCTCACCACCTCTACCAGCTCCTGGCAGCCACCAATCTGTTCTTGGCATCCATGAGTTCATTTTGGTTTTGTTTTCATTTTTTTAGATTCCACATATAAGTGAAATCACATATTTGTCTTTTTCTGTCTGACTTGTTTTACTAAGCATAATGCCCTCTAGGTCCACCCACGTTGTTACAAATGGCAGGATTGCCTTCCTCTTATTGCTGAATAATTTCTACTGTATATATCCATTTTTATCTTCTTTATCCATTCTTCTATTAGTGAAATCAATTAAGGAGGCCTATAATCTATTTCTCTACTGTTCAGTAAATTTAAATGTAAATGTAAATTAATAAATTTAAATTTAAATGTAAATTAATGAAAATTAAATTAAAAATCCAGTTCCTCAGTCATACTAGTTACATTTCAAGTGCTCATGAGCCTGTGTGGCTAGAGACTACCATACTGGAAAGATACAGCATTTCCATCATCCAGAAAGCTCTAAAGGAAGGTTCACTATTGGCTAAATGATGCTCCTTGGAGGATAGCTACAAATATGAAATGACCTGTGTTTTCTGAGATGTCAAACTTTTTTTCTAACACCAGAGATCTGAAGAGGCTCTGCTAAATTAAATATCTGTTTTGCACACCTGCCTGTATTCTACTTGCCTACATTTTGGGGAAATAACAAATGCTAAAGAAAGAGGCAGAGTGATATAGTAGAAGAAAAACATTGCTTCTTCTAAAAATGGCTAATTTACTGATGAATTTAACTATCAGAGGCCAGTCACCACAGGTCTTTGGGTCTCCATTTCTTCATCTGTGAAATGGGATAATAATAGTGACCTAACATGGAAATAGTCTGATTTAGATAATTCCCAGGAAAAATGCTTCAAAGCACCAAATGAATCATAACAAATATCTTCTTGAAATGAATGTGTAACTTAAGGCCGCATGTTTATTAAAGTATATGTAACAAAGACATACTAATTTAAAGAAAACATATATATTACTAAAACCCAATAACAACCAAAGAATTATCAGAACTTAGAGTTAGAAAGTTTTCCTTCCAGGCAGAGTGTTTTATCAAAGACACTTAGAATTGGTGGTGTGTGAAAAAAGCAGACTGAATTTTTTGTTGCATTTATTATTGTTTAAATCCTCTCCCTCCTACCTGCCTTTGTACACCTGGGTGTTCAGTGTACCTGTTCCAACAGTTCATTCGCTCTCCAAACTCTTGCACCTTTGAAATGTTCTAGAAGATTTATTATATTATGCTTATAATATTGAAAATAGAGTATGCTTCTCTTCCTGTGTTAGATTATAAGTTCCCTGAGTACCAAGATCATATCTGGCCCATTTTTAAAACCCCCCAAGAAGTCCAATACAGTACAAAGTCAGTTCTCAGAAAACACTCGACTGTTGAGCTGAGATTACTAGGTAAGTACTTTATTTGGAGTTAGAGTCAAATTTCATTTTTGTCAAAAAGCAGTATGTTGGTAATAAGGCTTTGACTAGCAAAACTGGACAGCTACATGTAAGAAAATGAAACTGGATTATTGTCTAACCCCATTCACAAAAGTAAACTCAAAATGGATGAATGACCTGAATATAAGTCATGAAACCATAAAACTCTTAGAAAAAAACATAGGCAAAAATCTCTTAGACATAAACATGAGCGACTTCTTCATGAACATATCTCCCTGGGTAAGGGAAACAAAAGCAAAAATGAACAAGTGGGACTATATCAAGCTGAAAAACTTCTGTACAGCAAAGGACACCATGAATAGAACAAAAAGACATCCTACAGTATGGGAGAATATATTCATAAATGACATATCCGGTAAGGGGTTGACATCCAAATTATATAAAGAGCTCATGCACCTCAACAAACAAAAAGCAAATAAGCCAATTAAAAAATTGGCAGAGGAGCTGAACAGATATTTCTTCAAGGTACATGAAAAGATGCTCCACATTCCTAATCATCAGAGAAATGCAAATTAAAACAACAATGAGATATCAGTTTACACCAGTTAGGATGGCCAACATCCAAAAGACAAACAACAACAAATGTTGGCGAGAATGTGGAGAAAGGGGAACCCTCTGACACCACTGGTGGGAATGTAAAATAGTTCAGCCATTGTGGAAAGCAGTATGGAGGTTCCTCAAAAAACTCAAAATAGGAATACCATTTGACCCAGGAATTCCACTCCTAGGAATTTACCCTAAGAATGCAGCAGCCCAGTTTGAAAAAGACATATGCACCCCTATGTTTATCGCAGCACTATTTACAATAGCCAAGAAATGGAAACAACCTAAGTGTCCATCAGTAGATGAATGGATAAAGAAGATGTGGTACATATACACAATGGACTAGTATTCAGCCATAAGAAGAAAACAAATTCTACCATTTGCAACAACATGGATGGAGCTAGAGGGTATTAGGCTCAGTGAAATAAGCCAGGCAGAGAAAGACAAGTAGCAAATGATTTCACCCATCTGTGGAGTATAAGAACAAAGAAAAAAACTAAAGAAACTAAACAGCAGCAGACTCACAGAACCCAAGAATGGACTAACAGTTACCAAAGGAGAGGGGACTGGAGAGGATGGGTGGCAAGGAAGGGATAAGGGGGAAAAAGGGGCATCACGATTAGCATGTATAATGTGGGGGGGGGGGCAGGGCGGACACGGGGAAGGCAGTATAGCACAGAGAAGGCAAGTAGTGATTCTATATAGCATCTTACTATGCTGATGGGCAGTGACTGTAATGGGGTATGTGGTGGGGACTTGATAATGAGGGGAGTCTAGTAACCATAATGTTCATGTAATTGTACATTAATGATAGCAAAATAAAAAAATAAGGCTTTGACCACAAGTAATAGAAGAAATTCTTGACTAAAAATGAATACAGACATTTTATTGCCTGTATAAAAAGAAGTTTGGAAATGTGCATCCAGAGGCTCAGTGTTTTAAGAGCACTGAGTTGCCCTCTCTAGAATGCTCTTGGCCTTTTCCTCATGGTCTCAAAATGGCTGCAGCAGGTCCATGTGGTATGTCCTGGCATCAAGCACACCAAGCAGGAAGGGCAGGAAAGAAAGGTCATTTCTTCACCCATCTCTCTTTAATAAAATATTCTTTCCCAAATACCTTCTAGCAGAGGTCTCTTTAAATTAGTCATCCCTGGGTATCAGGGCTACCCCTGACATTTCCAGCCTAAGAAATGTCTGGTATTGGCCCAGAGAGCCTCTGCCACAGTACAGATGTCTCTAACCCCTATAGATAATAATGCCATAATTAGACTTTTTCTTTCTGTGATCTCATTTTCTCTTTCTTTCTTATTTCTTATCTGTTCCTTTGGCTGTCCATGCTATCTGCTGGGTATTGTTTACATCTTCATCTTAAAGTATATTTAATTTGATTTAACCCAACAACAGAAAGACGGCCTCGGGGACTGAGATGCATGACCCCATAATCTATGGGGCAAGTGAGACAGTAGGTGAGATATTAGCTTCCTGTTGTTCTGGGACAAATTACCACACATTTATTTATTCTCTTCCAATTCTTGCAGTCAGAAGTACACAAGAAGTCTTAAGCGGTTAAAATCAAGGTGTCAGCAGGGCTGGCTCCTTTTGGAGACTCCAGGGAATCTGTTTCTTGCCTCTTCCAGCTTTTAAAGGAGGCTGGCATTTCTTGCCTCTGGATGCCTCCCTCCAATTTCTTCTTCCTTTGTCATATCACCTTCTCTCCCATTGACCAAAGATGCTTGTATTTACATTGGCCTACCCAGATAATCCAAAATAATCTCCCGGTTTTAAGATTCTTAAAACTGTGAAGTCCCTTTCACCATGTAAGGTAACGGGTTCCCAGGTTCCAGGGATTAGCACATGGGCATCTCAGGTGAGTGGGGTGGGAGGGGGGTGGCATTGCCTAGCCTCCTGCAGATAGAAAGTTCCCACTGTACACTATCAAAAATATGTGGAAAGTGGGAAATAAACGTTCAGGGAAATATGACTTGTCTGAAGTCTTTATTAATTATAAGGCACTAAGTAAATGTTGTTCTTGTGGGGTTTTGCCTCTCTAAGCAGCTTGGAGACATGACTTACCTGAATTCACTGTTTTGGAAGCCAGGCCCAAGACCAGATGTCAGAGTCACAGCTTATAACAAGGATCAGGCAAGAAAATGATCCATCAGATACACTGGTATATATCGATGCTGTTAATGCCTGCCAAAGCAGATTATATGCAATAGCACAGGAGCTTGATTTATAGTGTTTTAAGGGGAAGTTGATCTGGAGGGTAGAAAACTGGGAAAACAAAAAAGGAAGCACCTGTTTTCACACTGCATCATGTCTCTTTTCTACTCACTCTCAACATCCTTCTCACTTATTTTTAAGATGTCAGGTGGATATTTTTTAAAAAGTGGCAATGCGGATAACAATAACAGATAAAGTATGATGCCATAAGAGGACAGTTTTTTCAACAGGCCGCCTTCTGAAGTGTTTTTCTAGTTCCAAAAGAGAATTTCTAAGTCAAGGCATTTTGAGCATGAGATAAGGTTGTTCTGAGGGCTGCCAGTAACCACATAGCCAGTACTGATTATGCACCTAAGGGCTGAAGAGCATTGTGCCTTGAAAGAGTAGTTAGAGGAATCCCATGAGGGGGACCCAGGAGCTCATGAATCTGAGACTATGCAGGGGGTTGAACCACGGATGGAGTTACTTAGAGAAGAAATTCTGAGGATGGCCTGGAAATAGAGTTTAAATGGAGGAAGGATGTAATCTGGAAGAGAGGGGGATCCACCACAGTAGCACCTATTAGGTACTCTGTTAGAGCCTCTACACAAATAATGGCAAACCCTTACAGTCTGCATTGCCTTTATTAAATAAGAAAAATGCTGTGGCTCACAGGTAACTCCACAAGGTCAAAGAGCTGATTGGAGGCAGGAGCCATGTTCAAATTGAGATCTACCTAATTCTAAATCCCCTGTTTCCTACATTGCTAGGCAGCCTCTAGGGAGTAAAACAGTCACACCTAGAGCAGTCAAGGAATCTTACAGGAAATTGACCATCCCCTTCCTTTTGAATATGAAGTGGGGAAGAAGGAGGGAGCTGCTGTATATGTATGTCAGAATAGACAAGAAACCTCCACCTTGTTGAGATAACACTAATGTATAGTAAATATAAGGAGTAAAGGAACTTTCTAGGAAAGGACCTAACAAAACCTGATCTGGACAGGGGTTTTTGGAAAGGCTTCCCTGAAGATAAATGTTAGCTAAAGATTGAATAATTGTGAACTCAATCAAGGTGGAGGTGTGATTAGGATGCATTCCAGATGGTGAAGAAAATACACAGGCAAAGGCCCTGTGGTGGGAAGGAGCAAAGTTCTTTTCAGGAACTGAAACAAGTCAAGCAGGGTGGGAATACAAGAAGCAAGGGAACAGAAAATGAGGATGAAGAGCTAAGGAGAGGACAGGCCATGTAAGACTGCTGCGGGCCATGCTAAAGATTTTTATCTTTATCCCAAGAGCAAGGCCATTAAGAGTTTTTAGTTGGGTGGAAGCAGAAACACAGGTTCCCTATATGATCAGATTAGCAATGACTGTGTTTCTGGGTAGTATAGAAGAGAGATTATGGTAACCAACAGCAAGGATGGGAGAAAGATAAAAGATGTCAGCGATACTGCGATGATGTTGATACAAGAATTTGGTGATAGGTCAAGAAATAGGGAAGCTAGCATTTATTAAATGTTAACTGTGGGAGATGTGTTGATAAGTATCTTTTTTCATAAAAACTAGATGATAATGTATCTGTATACTTTTGGCTTCAAGTTACAGAAAAGCCAGCTTAACAGGTTATTATCATGTTGCAGAATAAAAGTCTGTGGGTAGGGTAGTTTTGAGGTTGGACTGATTCATCAGCTCTGAAGCCCTCTGGGACCCTGCTTCATCCGGTACTTCTACTCTGTCCTCTTCCGTGTGCCCCGTGGTCCTTGGGGTAGTCCCCATCATGGCTAAAAGCTGGCTCTGGCTCCAGTCATCACTAACACAGCCCAGGCCAGAAGGAAAAACCTCCTCATTCCCTACCTTCTGTTATCTTCCTTTCTCTTTGGTAAGCATTTGTTTTAGTTTGGCTGTTATTCTCACATTGCTTCTTTTTGAAGCAAATATGCAAATAAAATAGAAAGCAAATATGTATATCCCCTCTTTTCTTTACAAAGGAAGGCGTGTTATCCACATCATTCTACCCATATATTTTTATCACTTAATGATACATCCTGAAGATCATTTATATAAAAAGGTTTTCCTCACTCCTTTTTATACTGCTTAGCACTCTGTTTATGGCTGTACCAAGATTTATTCAACTAGGTCTTTATTGATAGACGTTTGGATATATTCCAGCCTTTTGCTATGACAAAGTGTTATATTGAATAAACTGTTCATATGTCAATTCATATTTTTTCCAGCTTCCCAGAATAGCTTCCCAGAAGAGAATTGCTCTGTTAAAGGGTAAATACATGTTTAGTTTCAGCAGCAAACACCAAATTGCTTCCACAGCAGCATGCCGTACCTGTTTGCCTTCATATAAGAATGTGTGTTCTGTGATAGCCTGGCCAGCCATGCATAGTCAGACTGTGGGTTTCCAACAGTCTGATGGATGAAAAGTACAATCACATTATATTTAATTTTGCGCTTATCTTATTAGAAGCATGATTGAACATCTTTTCATATGTTTAGGGCTATTCTGTGAGCTGTCTATCGTTTGCTCATTTTTCTATTTGGTTTTTAGTCTCTCCTGAATTTTAAGAAAGCCTGTAGATATTACAGCTTATAACTCTTTGTGATTTAATTTGCAAATACTTGTCCTATTTTGTCATTTGGCATTTTATTTTACTGCTGATGCTTTTTGTCAGGCAAAATATTTTATGTACTCAAACTTCTCCACTTTTTCTGATAATTAATGAAAATGCTTGTATGATTTCACTTTTTATATTCAGTTCTCTGCTCTATGGGGAATTTGTCTTGATGTGCGTTGTAAGAAATCCATCCCCTTTTCTCTTTTCCCATATTTCTACTCTGTTGTCTCAACTAGATAAAAAGTCTACCATTTCCCTTCAACAAATCACTGATTTGAGAAGCTATCTTTATCATATTTTAAATTTCCATATGTACTTGGATCTGTTTCTGGATTTTGTAACCTGTTCTGTGGATTGTCTCTCTCTTTATATACCAATACATACTATTTCTTTTAATTTTTTTTAAATTAAGGTATCATTGATATACAATCTTATGAAGGTTTCACATGAGCAACATTGTGGTTTCAACATTCACCCATATTATCAAGTCCCCACCCCACCCCTTTGCAGTCACTGTCTGTCAGCATAGTAAGATACTATAGAGTCATTGTCTTCTCCCTGCTGTACTGACTTCCCCATGAACTACCTATATTGTGAATGCTAATTATAATGCTCCTTAATCCCCTTCTCCCTCCCCAACCCCTCCCTTCAGTAACCACTACTCCCTTCTCAGTGTCTGTGAGTCTACTGCTATTTTGTTCCTTCAGTTTTGCTTTGTTTTTATACTCCACAAATGAGTGAAGTCATTTGGTATTTGTCTTTTTCCACCTGGCTTATTACACTGAGCATAATACCCTCTAGATCCATCCATGTTGTTGTAAATGGTAGGATTTCCTTTCTATAATATTTCACCATGTATATGTACCACACCTTTTTTTATCCATTCATCTACTGATGGACACTTAGGCTGCTTCCATATCCTGGCCATTATAAATAGTGCTGCAATAAACATAGGGGTGCATATGTCTTTTTGAATCTGGGATCTTGTTTTTCTTCAGTTAAATTCCTAGGAGTGGAATTCCTAGGTCAAATGGTATTTCTATTTTTAGTTTTTTGAGGAACTTCTGTATTGCTTTCCACAATGGTTGAACTAATTTACATTCCTACCAAGAGTGTAGGAGGGTTCCCCTTTCTCTGCATCCTAGCCAGCGTTTGTTGTTCCTTGTCTTTTGGATGTTGACTATCCAAACTGGTGTGAGGCGATATCTCATTGCGGTTTTAATTTGTATTTGCTGATGATTAGTGACAATACACACTATTTTAATTGTACAACAATGTATAATATTCAATATCTGTTAGCCATCCCCTCCCACTTCCCCAAATTGATTTTTTTAAGTGTTCTGGGAAATTTTTGCTTGCTAATAACTTTTCTACCAAATAAATTTTGTACTGATTTATCTGGTTCCAGAAGAAGACTGAATGGTGTTTTCACTGGAATTGTATTACATATATAAACTAACTTCTGAGAATTGACATCTTTTAGATATGAGTCTTTCTTTCCAAGAGCATGTTATATCTTTTGTTTGTTCAAGTATACTTTTTAAAGACCTTGTATTTTAAAAGCAGTTTTAGGTTCACAGCAAAATTGAAAGAATGGTACAGAGATTTCATATACCTTCTGCCCCCCACACATGCATAGCCTTCTCCATTGTCAAAATCCCCCACCAGAGCAGTGCATTGGTTACAGTTGATGAATCTACATTGCCAGTCATGGTCACCCAAAGCATACAGTTTACATTTGGGATCACTGTTGGTGGTATAGATTCTGCAGGTTTGGATGAATGCATAATGACATGCATCTATCATTATGCTATCATACAGACTATTTGCCTTGCCATGAAAGTGCTCTGTGCTCTGTCTGTTCACCCATCCCCTCCCCCATTCCCTGGCAACCACTGCTCTTTTTACTGTCTCCATAGTTTTGCCTTTTCTAGAATGTCATGAAGGTGGAATTTCATGGTATGTGGCCTTTTCAAATTGGCTTCTTTCACTTAGTAATATGTATTTAATATTCCTCCACATCTTTTCATGGCTTGATAGCTCATTGCTTTTTATCATTGCATAATATTCCATTATGTGGACATACCACAATTCATCCATCACCTGCTGAAGGACATCTTGGTTGCTTGCAAGTTTTGACAGTTGTGAATAAAGTTGCTGTAAACATCCATGTGCAGGCTTATGCATGAATATGTTTTCAACTCCTTTGGGTAAGTGCTAGGGAGCATGCTTGCTGGATTGTATGGTAAGAGTATAGTTAGCTTCATATGATACTGCCAAATTGTCTTCCAATGTAGCTGTACTGTTTTGCATTCTGATTAGCAATAAATGAGCCTGTTGCCCCACACTCACTGTTTGTCACCTTTACTATTGACAGTGTTTTGGATTTTGGCTATTCTTTTAATATGGTATTTCATTGTTGTTTTAATTTGCATTTCCCCGATGGCAAATGATATTGGGGCATTTTTTCATATACTTATTTGCCATTTGTGTATCTTTTTTGGTGAAGTGTCTGTTAAGGTCTTTGGCCCATTTTAAAATTTGATTCTTTTCTTACTGTCGACTTTTAAGAATTCTTTGTATGTTTTGCATAATGTTCCTTTATCAGATGTGTCTTTTACAAGTATTTTCTCCCAATCTGTGATTTGTCTACTCATTCTCTTGATATTACTGTCTTTCTCAGAGCATTTTTCATTGAATTAAGTCCAGCTTCTCAATTATTTCTTTCATCAAATGTGCCTTTGCTGTTGTATCTACAAGCCATCACCATGCCCAAAGTCATTTAAGTTTTCTCCTATGTTATCTTCTAGAAATTTTATAGTTTTGCATTTTACATTTAGATCATTGATCCATGTTGAGTTAATCTTTGTGAAAGGGGGAAAGTCAATATCAGATTCTTTTTTATTTTCATTTGGATGTCCAGTGATCCAGCACCATTTGTTGAAGAGACTATCTTTGCTCCATTTTGCCTTTGCTTTTGTATTGCCTTTGTTCCTTTATCGAAGGTCAATTGACTATATTTATGTGGATCTATTTCTTGGCTCTGTATTCTGGTGCATTGATCTGTTTGTCTGTCCTTTCACTGATACCACATTGTCTTGATTCCTGTCTCTTTATATTAAGTCTTGGAGTCCCGCAGTGTCAGTCTTCCAACTTTATTCTTCTCCTTCAATACTGTGTTGACGATTTGGGGTTTTTTGCCTCTCTGTATGAACTTTAGGATCAGGTTGCTAATATCCACAAAATAACTTGCTGGGATTTTTATGGGATGACACTGAGTTTATAAATCAAATTGGGAAGAATGGACATCTTGACAATATTGGATCTTCCTTTCCATGAATATGTCTCCATTTATTTAGTTCATCTTTGATTTCCTTCATCAGAGTTTTGTAGTTTTCTTGATACAGCTATTGTACATATTTTGTTTGATTTATACCTAAGTGTTTGATTTTTGGGGGTGCTGATATAGATGGTGTTATGTTTTAAATTTCAAATTTCACTCTTTCTCTGCTGGTATATAAGACAGTGATTGATTTTTTTTTTATGTTAACTTTATATCCTATAAGCTTGTTATTGTCTCTATTAGTTCCAGTCATTTTTTGTTGTTGTTGTTGTTGTTAATTCTTTCAGATGTTCTATAGAGATCATCATGTCATCTTCAAACAAAGGCAGTTTTATTTATTCCTTCCCAATCTACATGTCTTTTATTTCCCTGGCTTGTCTTATGATATCAGCTAGGGCTTCCAATATGATGTTGGAAAGGAGTGGAGAGGGGACATCCTTGCCTTGTTCCTGATCTTAGTGGAAAAGGTTTGAGTCTCTCATCAATAAGTATGATGTTAACCTTAGATTTTCCATAGATTTTTTTGTCAAATTGAGGAAGTCCCCCTCTGTTGCTTTTTTTTAAAGATGAGAAAATATTTCTCAAGCTTCTCAGTATATTTCTTATTCTATCTCATTGACCGGCATTGCAGCAAATATTCATTTCTAAAACAATTGCTGGCAAGGAAACGCAACTACCAAAATCAGCTCAGACTAAACAAGATTTACACTGGGGCTGAAATGAGACCCAGCTTACGCTACGAACATGACCGCTTTATACATGAACAGAATATTTTATCCAGGAAGAAGCAGTAAGGGAGGGATAGAGAATGACCATTGAAGTGGCTGCCAGCAGCATCTGCCACAGTCCATGTCTTTGGCTGCCCAAGATCCATTAACATCCATTGCCCCACGTGCACACTTAAGAAGCGGCATACCTACATAAAACGCACTTACCTCCTGTCCTATGAAGAAGATTTTACATCTTAACCCATTATTTGGCTTCCTCCAGTTGGTCCTACATTGGAAATGGGGCCCCAAATTAGGAAAGATGTCAGTTATTATTCAAGGTGTTTTGGGTTGATTGTTACAGGGATTATTGTTTGGCTTCCTGGACAGGTTGCTGAAGATTCCCTGGTGGGAAACCATTCCCCTGTGTCACGTCTGGATATGACTACTCATGTTCCAGTGTCCTAAGTGCAGAAGACAAGTTTTTCTCATAAATCCATCATGCCAAATTACTATGTAAAGAAGTAAACATGACTACAATTAAAACTACTATCCAGAAAAGGGAAAAATAAGAAACCACACAGATATTGGAAGGTGGCAGATATCATGTCATACAGGAAAGGTTAGGACCCTCTGCTAGAGGTCAGTCGGTCTGGTCATCTCTGGTTCTGCCCTATGGAAGGATTTTTCTTATCTGTTGTCCCTCAGACATGCATTGAGTAGAATATCCTTCTTTTAAGCCATATATTTTTTGCGCTGTACTTCTTGTGGGTAGCAATTGCAGAGCCCAAAATCCTTGCAGGGTTTGTTGTTGATTGTTTTCAGCCAGGCATGTGGTACACTTAGCAATCTCAGAAACAGAAATTCTGGTTTTCCCCAGTCTGCTCCATGTTGTAAAACCATGTTGTAAAAACAATCTTCTTGGGCATAATCCTTGAGAATATTATTCTAGTCACTGACCTGTTTCCTCTGCTAATCCCAGTAGCTTTGATTGTAATGGCTCCAGTTAAAATATGAAGCAGTATCTTTAGTGGAACAGGAAAACACTTTAAGTGTATCTTTGCCTTCAGTCTTTTCCTCTTTGTCAAACAGAGACTGATTAAGAGAAGATACTTAGAGGATGCAGTGTCCACTATTTTCTCAGATGCCTCTCTCGCCTCTCTCTCTGTGTTTACACTAATTCAAGGTGAAGACTCTGTTATTCCAACCCTGCAAGGCTTCAAAATATAGAAGCCCTATTTAATTAAATTTTATGCTCTTGGCAAAAAGACCTCCTCTTAGCAAGTTTGACCCTTAAATAACTATAATGAGTTCTACAAGGCTGTAGTTAACACATTTGAATAGGCTGAATTTTCCCTATATTCATATCAGCCTTGTTAGTGAAATTGTCTTTATTTCTAAGGCAATAATCAAATCAAACATATTGACTTCGAATGACAAGGCTTATCAACATTCAGTCTAGAATAGTGGTGTTCTCAACACTCTTCATCTCCTTTTTTCCTCCAATCGAATTCTCATTTTAGAGTCTACTATTTATAATACACCATTCTTGGACCAATCACATAGCTGATAGGTAATGCTTTGAACACTTTCAGAAAAGTGTGGATAGCGGCTGTTGGATGGGCAATAACTGTGTCTGCCTTAGATAAGTCTCTCATTGTCCTAATTCTTAGGGTAGGTATATTTAAAACAACATTTAAGTAGCTTGTCCAAAGTTGTATAGTAAATGGGATCTATCAAACAAACACAGGGTAAGTCACAAGCTCACATTCTTGTCATCATATTATATTGCCTCCTTTGTTTCTGGTTTACACAATTGGAATGATGGAGCTGAGAGACTGAATATACAAATGGACCATGGCCAGACCATACATAAAATAGAATTCTGACCCATAATCTTCAACAACCTGTCCAGGAAACCAAACAATAATCCCTGTAACAATCAACCCAAAACACTTTGAATAATAACTGACATCTTTCCTATTTTGGGCCCCATTTCCAATGTAGGACCAACTGGAGGAAGCCAAAAATATGCCTCTAAGCAGTCACATAGGATGCTCACGTCTAGCCCACCTGTAGCTTCAAATTAGGGCACACCTGAAGGCTTTTTCTTCGCCATAAAGCATCCCCACTCCTCTTCTAAATGCTAGTGATGGTGGCTGACTCTTGCTCCAAATAAATAGTCTTTGCTTGTTCTCACCTGGGTGCTTTTTGTTGATTTCCACAGAGGCATCTTTCAATAAGAGAGAAAATGCTGGAATTAGAGAAAATGAATCTTGGGTAGGAAGTGTTTGATGCCTGTGAAGTTTGAAGCACCCACGTCAAGTGGGCGCTTACATATATTGGTCCAAAGGCTTTAAGTGTGAAGGGTGGATATGGTTGCCTAGGGAAATACACAGAGTGAGAAGATGTGTGGTATTAGAACTGACCCTGAAGGAACTCCTACATCTAATGCTGGAAAAAGCAGTATCAGCCTACAGAGGGATGTGAAGAGATGAGAGAGGATAGGAGAAAAACTAGAGCAGTAGGATCATGGCTGCCAAGGGAAGAGAGGTTTTCGAAGATGGAAATGATGGACAGCGTCTAATGCCGGTGAGGGTTGAGTGCATTTAACAATGTGGAGGTCAGCTGTGCCCAGCACACATGCTACTGGGTGGCATGGATTTCAGACTCCTGGAGGTTGGTAGGAAGAGAGATGAAGAAAGGAAGACTGAAAGTTTAGGTAACTTTCAAGAAATCTGGCCGTGAAGAGTGGGATGAAAATGTGCTGGGAGCTGGAATAGGATGTGAGGATCAGAAAGGTTACTTGAACATATCTAAGATTTGCACATGTTTCAATGTTGACATGAAGGATCCATTAAAAGGGGTTGGTTGATGATATGAGAAAGGAAAATGAATAATCCTATGTCAGGTCCTTGAGGAGACCAAAGGACAGAGACTTAGGACTTAGATAATAGAAGGAATAACTCCACTTATCTAATGAGAGAAGGAGTTCAGGACTGTCGTCTAGGTCTGTGGGTTTTTGTTTTCTGTGGACTCCTTTGGAAGCTTTGATTTTCTGAGTAATATGAAATAAGACTGGAAATAGTTTCAAATTGTCACTGTGGAAATGAGCAGGCGTAGCTTGTCAGGGAAAGGATGGAAAATATGTTGGGCATAGGGAATGTCCGTTTGGGGTTTTTAATCTTGAATTTACTGTTACATCAGTACATTGATCCTAGAATGTGAGGTTGTACAATATAATTGACTTGGAGATATAACATCAGATGGAGGCAGGGCTGGGCTGAGAGGCAAAAGAGAACATTTATGATGGATGAGGTGGAATTAGTTTGCAGAGTGGATATAACCCAAAGCTGAGGTTTGGTGAGGTTTAGTCAGTGACAGCCCCAGTTCTCCAGTGTCTCAGAAAGGACCGCAAGCTTTGCAAGTTTGCTTGAGTCACACTTGTCGGTCAAGGCACTCAGCATACATCTCCATGGGATCGTTTTAGAAATTTCCTAAGAATACTGTTAGTGCTTTATTGGATGGAGTTCAATTTGGGGATAATACAAAGATATTTTCTAAGATTAACACGCTTCTATGCTTTTCCATTACTTTTTTGAAATTTCTATTGTGTGTGCCTCAGAAGCACAAGCTTCAAACTGGAATGGGGAAAAAGTATCCTCGTATAATAATAATTATTAGCATTAATTGAGTACTTACAGTGAGCCAGACACTGGGCCAAATGTTTGCCCACATTACCTCATTTCTTACTCCCAAATACCATGTAATTTAGGTAGTGTTGTTACCTCCATCTTACAATCAAGAAAGCCAGGGTTTATAGAGGCTAGGAGACTTGCTGGAGGTCCCCCTGCCAGGAAGCGATGGAGGCAAGTCCTTTTCAGGCAAAACTGTGGCATCAGCAAAAGTGGTCTTCAGGGACTTCCCAATTCTTTTGCAACTACATCCCTGGAAGCTGTACTTTCTCAGACCCTGTCAGACACTCCCACCTCTTCAAGATGACACATCCTTCTCCTTTCCTACCAATGCCATAAAAACAATCTTTGCTAATGTACTCCCAGACACCATATTCATAATTTATTAGGCAGCGTTGTGAAGACAGTGGCCTAAATCAAAGCGATAGTTCTAATGGTGCTTTTAGTGTCCCATTTACAAGCCATTCTGTGCCATGCAAATGAGGACGAGGTAACAGTACTGTTTTTATACACTTGATTTTATAAAAATCAAGATTTCTGAGACTATGTCCAAATCACATTGTTATCTTTTTCTATAGCAATGAGCAGGTTTGTGGGTGGGAGAACAGAGAACCACACAGATTCTAGGTACATGCAAGCTCGTGCTGATTGGGAAGCAGCTGCTTTGATTGATTCTTGAGCCTGCCAGTCACCCAAGGGGCGTTTCTGTGGGTGCGGGCATGTGTATGCGAATGCTCATGTGTGTGTGTGCGATTGCTTTAGTTTGCCAGAGTTATAAGACATTGCAAGGGTATATTGTGGTGATTTGATATATGTCCACATTCCCCCGTCTAGTCAGTTAACACATCCATCACCTCACATACTTATCCCTTTTTTTTCTTTTTGTGAGAAAGATTCCTTAAAACGAATGACTATGATGTACTTCCTGGGTGCTAACGCAGGTAAGGATGGCAGAAGGGGAGGCAGCCGGGGGCCTGTCTCTGGGATGAAACAGTATGTAGCTTAGAGTTCAGGCAAAGAAGACACAGAACATGCAAAGACTGGGTTCCCACATTTAAAAAGTACTTTAATCGACTTTTTAAAATCACCTCTGCCCACTTCTTCAGAGAGAAGTTCAAGGTAAGGCAGTTGAAGGGGCCGTGAGTTGGCAGGGACCAGGATGCTCCTGAACAAATAAATTGGGGGTGGGAAGAAAAGGAGATTCAGATAAGGTGAGTGCTCGTAGAGGGATGAGTGAATCAGTCCGCTTAGCCTGGACCGAAACTGGAGCAAAATGAGAACATGAAGCAGATGCCTTAGAACAACCCCAGGGAGCGGCCGACAGAAGTGAGCAGAGGGAGTAGGAAAAATGAACACCTACACCCAGCTGGGGTTGATTAGCTTCCTACTGCAGGAGCGCAGAGGAAATCCACTTAAAAACCACTTTAGAAAAACAAAGGGAAAATGTGAAGACTCTCCCAAACCGCCCTTCCTGTATCTTCCTTAGTTCTAACTGTGATCTCTCTCGTGGCGGTGCTCCCTCTGGTCTTATGATCCTTTCTGTTAGCGCTTAAACCTTTCTTTCTGCCCTCTGAAGAGCCCCAGAAACCCCACTTCCTCTATAAAGCCTTTCCTGGCTAAATGAAAAGAACTCAGGCTGACCTCCCTTCTTCCCAGCAGGCTCTCAGCCCGCCTCCTGAGCACACGGCAAGGCCCGAGGCAAGGGTGTCCTCAAGGCACATGTTGAATGACCCGTGCTCTCACCATAGCATGGGCTCTTGGCCTAGGGCACACTGTGTGTGTGTGTGTGTGTGTGTGTGTGTGTGTGTGTGTGTGTGTGTGTGTGTACATATGTGCACACTGAACTGTGGCCTCCCACAAATTCATGTGTGGAAGCCCTAACCCCCCCATGTAACTATATTTGGAGATAGAGTCTTTAGGAAGTAATTGAAATAAATGAGCTTATATGGGTGGTGCCCTAATCCCATAGGACTGTGGCCTTATAAGAAAAGGAAGAGAGATACGCCATCCTCCCGGCTGACCCAGGCCCCACCCCTTACTCCCTGCCACCAGGTGAGGCTGCAGCCAGGAGGTCGGCTGGCTGTGGGCTGGGAAAAGATCCCTCAGTGGAAACTGAGCCCTGCCTGAACCTTGAGCTTGGACTTCCCGTCCTTCAGAACTGTGCTGTTTGTGCACCCAGCTGTTGTGTTGTGGTATGGCAGCTGGCGCGGTCCAGGCATATGTGGGGTAAGGGGTGGTGGCAGTTGTGAAGAGTGTTGGTTGGATTTAGGTCATCCGTGTTAAACTAAAACTCCCACGGGGTGAGGATTGTCACATAAATTACATTTACAATGAGGAGCGCTGTGTTTACGTGAAGCAAGTCCCTAATAAATACCAGTAAACTCTGCTGTTCCTTTTAACATGAAAGTGACACATGTCTTCTGCCTATTTCCCTTTGTCCATCCAGCTGGCTCGCCCTTTACTTTCCCTCTGCCACCCCTAAGCTTCCATTGACCTTAAACCAGGGCGCCAGATACAACGATGCTGCAGGTTTTAAATCATACAGGACAAGGTTGGAGCAAAGTTAGGTAAAAACTCGGAGAGTTGAGAGGCTGTGCCACCTGGGGGAGGATATTTCATGCTCTATAGCATTTCTAGTAAACTAAAGCTGTAGCCAGCTGTATGCATTTTTAGGTGTAGAGTCAACTCTGATAAACTGTTTCAAGTAAGGACACCTGCATTAATCAAGATATAGGTAGTCTATGACCGCCTAGGCGAAAAGGTGCTTTTTCCACTACCTTCAAAATTGTGTTGAAAAACTGTCTTAGGAGAAGCTTGGAAGTACTGAGTTGCTGTAAAAAGGGATGGAAGAACAACGCTACCTTCTCTTCCCTGGGCCAGCGCACCCACATGGCAATTTACATCCAGGAATCCTTCCCTGTGACTCAGAAAGAGGGTGGTCCCTGTGGGGCTTCTCCTCACATGGGGAGTAACTGTGCTCCCACAGACATACCCTCTTTAGCCATTAGATAGGCCGCGCTAGCAGTACGGACCTCAGAGAGGAATATTAGGTTGGCCAAAAGCCTGCGTCTGCTCTCTGTAATGCTTCAGAGCCAGCTCGGAGAATAAAGTGGCAGTGGCCATTTGGCTGGAAGAATAATTCGGGTTCTGCTCCCATTATATGTGTGGGGGGCTGGGGAGTAGGGTATTGAAATTCAAAATTTTATTACAGCTTTTTCCCTACATTATGCATCAGTACCCCCAAAAGCCTTCCTGGTACTGGACTTTGTGTTGTGTGTGTCCGTGAGCAGGGCTGATCCCTAACCCTTGCAGGGTGCTGGCCAGTTACGGGGAGCAGAAGGAGGCCCGGGCTCCAGACCCCACCTACCTCCTTCTCTGCCACTATCCCAGTCCCCACGAAATCGAAAAGGGGCGCTGAGGTCAGGAACCACGACCACAGACCCGCCTCCACACCGCACTGCAGCCTGTGTGGGATAAGACCTTTGAGGCCCTAAACCCTGAAACCATTATACAGCCATTTCCCCTGTGTGAGTCAAAAATGTGAACAAGCCTAAAGGAAATGGCCGTGTAACATCATCCAAACCCCGACATGTGTGAGAGTGAGAGGAGCTGCTGACCAATGCGGGGACAGCAGGCGCAACCCAGGAATGTCCCGAGCAAATGAAATGATGTATCACTAACCTAACCTCCGACCGTAAAAGAGGTGTAAGGAGGTTCTTTTTCCATGATGACTAATTTTAATTCAGAAATATCATATTCTTCCCCAAAATGTCCGCTAATATAAACGTAGCTTGTTTTTCTTTTCTGAAGGAGCTGATACATGGTCTGCTCATTGTTCAATGCACTCACTGGGTCTCACCTGTAGCCCCTGGACCGGTTATATCAGATATCACCTAGGAAGATGTAAGAAATACACATTCCCAGGTCTACGCACAACCACAGGGAGGTGGAGTTTACATTTTAACAAGCCCTCCTGATGAATCCAATACTTGGTGAAGTTTAAGAACCACTGAGCTTTCAGCCCAGCCCTGAAGGCAACTCGTTAGGGAGATGCAGTAGGAATTCGCTCAGAGTGGTTTCCTCTCCAGTGGTAAAGGAGAATGCCCAGGTAGGCCTGACCAGTGCCTGCGGGTCCCCGACATCCCTGCCGCGGTCCCCTCCACCTAAACCCAGCTGTCCATCAGCGTCTTCCCCTGTTGAAGAGCTGCCGGATTCTGAAGAAGACAGCGTCTGCATGGGTCACACCAAGGGTTTTATAAAAGGCTTTAAGTTCCTTGGGACTGGACCTCACTGTGAAGCATGCACATATACTGTTTTACTGTCAGGCCATTGGCTTGCAGGAATTTGTTCTGTGGGATAGCCGAGGAATGCCGGGACTTCCTGGCTGTGGGACATCGGGCAAGCAATCTCTCCACCTCCCATATACCGATCAGAGTAGCTCAGGTGATGCTGTGCTTCCCCAGAACCCCAAACTCTCAGTGGCTTAAGACAACAAAGGCTTATTTCCTGCTTTAGGTCTATCATAGTTTGGTGGGGTGGGAGGGACAAGCGTCCTGATCATTGGAATAACTCAGGGACCACAGTCGCCATCCACAAGCACTGCTGATACCTATACAGAGGCCAAGAGAGTTCCGGAGTGTCTCACATGACAATTAAATGCTCTAACCCGGAGGGAACATATTTCACTTCTGCTTACAGCTCATTGGCAAGTACGTGGCAGAACCCATGAGCATCACTTATTAAAACAAAAGACAGTAAGTTCTGTAGTATGTAAGAGTGATGAGTGGAGTGCACAAAGGAAACAGAGCAGGTAGAAAGGATCAGGTGTGCTGGGTGAATGAGAAAGGGTGCAATCTGAGACAGGGTGATCAGGTAGACCTCAGGAAGAAGGTGACTTTTAGGCAGACTTAAATGAAGGAGTCAGCCATGAAGATATGGGGGGAAGAGTGTTCTGGGCAAGGAACGGAGGGGGCAGCTAATGCAAGTGCAAATACCCTTTAGGCTGGAGCACACCTGGCATGTTCAGGGCCAGCAAAGAGGCTGCTGGTAGGACCGAGTGGAATACAGGGGAGGGGGCGGGAGGGCGTGGTAGAGGGGAGGCCAGAGAGGATAGAGGGCCAGACCTCAGTCTTTCAAGGTCTTCAGCTTTTACTCTGACTGCAACTGTGGCGACTTATTACAGGCATCTGAGAGGAGGACTGACATGATCTGACTTGTATTTTAAACTGATCGCTCTGGGTGCCTTGTTAGGAACAGACTCTAGGAGGGCAGAGATAGAAGCAGGGAGACTTGTTAGGAGGCCACTGTCATAATCTGGGCCTGAGAATGTAGTTTGGGCCAGGGAGGTAGCCCAGGGGAGGGGGGGCAGAGATCAGATTCTAAATACATTTCAAAGGCAGAAACAACGGAGCTTTCCTGACAGATGTGAGGTGTGAGAGAAAAGTCAGGGACCCCTTTCAAGGTTTTGGCCCAAGGAACTGGTAAAATGGAGTGGCCATCAACCGGGATGGGGGAGGCCGAGAGGGGAGCAGGTTTGTGGGGGAAGAGCAACAGTTCAGATTTAGTTGCGATGGGGGAGAAAGCCTCCTGGAAAAGGGAGGCCAAACTGAAGTGCTGGCGGTCTTTTACCCATCAGAAGTAAGGGGAGAATCCCACACGTCAGCACAGGCTCGCCTCCCTCATTTCACTGATAGAGTTAGCTATAAAAGAGACCGGCACAATTATTTAGACAAAAAGCTATGATTTTACCAGCTATTACATGTGTCACAGAGATGCCTCAGAATGCAGTAGGATGACTAAAGTTAAAATTAGAAAGCTCATAGTATGTCACATCCATCTGTGCAGTCATCATGGCGAGGCAATCCATGGCCCATGAGCAAATGATAAATATTTGAAAAATGAGGGAATGAAATTATCCCCACATGCACAGCTCCCCGAGCCTGAGCAATAGGAGGACAAGTCGAGAGGTGTAACCGGAGACCTGGAGAGCCGATGGAAAGACATCAGCTTGAAGAGACAGTCACTCGGCCCCCAGGGGACTTTTATCTTGGCCTGTCACTGGTATCAAGTAGCAGTACACAGCCTAACTCAGATGTAATTGTATTCGCTGGAAATTCTTTCCTGCTCTAGAAAAGTGTTCCCTTGAGATGATTCATCTCAAGATTTCTGCCAGGACAATAACATTCAATATTTGGATTTTCCCTTTTCTTCCCTGGGGAAAGGGGAGAATCTTATTTTAGCTTGTTCCTCTCTGACACCTGTGGAAAAGGTATCAGTGTGGCATTTTGGAACAATTGTGCTGATTTCCCTAGAATATGGGTGGCATCCAACCTCAATGTTTTATGCTGGCGACACCGGCAGGACACCCGGTGAGGCTACAGCCGCAAGACTAGCTTCCTCGTATAAATCGGAGCCGTCTGCCACCAACACAAATGTGGTCCTGTTTCGTGCCATTTATATTCATGAAACTGTTTAAATTACGCTGATGACAAATTAACAGGAAGCGAAATGCCTTACCCCACAGTGGGAACTACGATATTTCCTCATCGAGGTGGTGTTTCGGGAATTTTTATTGCAAACCAAGGTCCCAGGAATAACTTGAATGCTGATTCTGAAGCGCCCAAAGTGTGTCTGTTGTAGATACACTGGATAAACAGAATTGTTGCTGAGAAGAGAAAGAACACAAGTTTTGGAAAGGAAGACACCCATAAAGGGGTTTTCTGAGTAATGTTGACTAACTGAAAAAGAGGGAAATATACTGTATTGAAAGATAGTGGATAGGCATGGGGCTGGTGTTTCTTATACTAAACAGCCTGAATTGTACTGCTTTGGCCACTGGACAGAAATATCTAACCTGCAGCAACCCTGAGAAGCGTACAAGACATTGTTCCTTTCACATGTGCATCTTAGTCAAAGCTGAACTTAGCTGGCAGTAGCTGGTACAGCCTTTTTCCCCAGTATACAAGTAGAACGTGGTTTCGATTCCTTGTGTTCATATATACTACTTACATGATTTTTGCCTTTCATACTTGAAGTAATCATGTGTGTTTCTCTTATTCTTCTTAAAAAAAAATCCCTGGAATTAAAGGAGAATCACATGGTGATTCACAAATGAGAAAATCACAACTCAAAGAGATCATTCAGAGATGTGCCCACAATTAGCAGCAATACCCAGGTCCTTCATTCTCAGGCAAGGCATTTTTATCACTAATAACTATTACATATGTGGCACTCACTAGAGACCAGTATAATAGCACATTATCTCATTTAATCCTCATGATAATCCAGTGAGGTAGACCCTGTTATTTGTACGTTTTTGCAGAAGAGGAAACTGATGCATAAAGAGGTTAAGTGACTTCCAAGGCCACACAGCAGCTGAGTTGAGGAACCAGGCATAACATGCAAACAGCCTAGTTCTCAGATTTCATGACCCTCACAACCACAGACTGCCTTTTTAAAGACATTAGCACTTTCAAAGAAATGAGCTTCTTGAGAAGCATGCATAAGCATCTCCAGGAGCCCTCTGATTCAATAGGTCTAGGTCTGGGTGCATAAATCTTCTTTTGGGTTCAGGTGCCTGTGGCTGGCCCCGTACGTTGAGAACACCTCTGCTGTCCAGACAAGTGGTATCTGAGGTGGGCTAGGGTGACTCTCTTGACTTCCACATGAACTTTGGACATTCTGCCTAGTGGTCTGGTGTCGGGAGAACCTTCACCTGTGTGAGGATGTTGGTGAATCCAGTTAAGAGATCTAGTGTGTGACTTCTTGGGCAGGAGTCGAGCTTCCCTGCTCCACGCTGTCTTTTGCAATGGACAAACGCTCCACTTCCTGAGGTTCTGGCAGAGGGGGTAATGCTCCGTTCACCTCGCTCCTTCTTAACCAGCATCTCATGCTGAGTTGTTCTGTGCTGGCAGCGCAAGCCTGTCTGTGCTACCCTGCCTCCTGCTGTCCAGGCAATCTCACCATGGGTGGCCTTCTCTGTACTGGGAGGAGACTGATTCTTACTAGGTAACTGCGGGAAGTATGTGCTGCAGAGAGCAGGAGGAGGACCGTCTTGCGTTCTGTCCCAGGCTGGGGAGGGAGATCTGGCTGGGGAGGAAGGATGGAAAGCAGGGAAACTAAGGTACGAGTCTTAGGCTGTGCTTGACCATTTGGGTAAATGATCCTCCAAGAAACAGTCATCCGTATTCTTAGAGATGAGGACCCTGGGCTCAGAGAAGGTAGGTAACATGCCCCGGGTTAAAAGATGGCTGACTTGGAATTCAGCTCTGGCCTATCTGATTCCAAAGAATATGTTCCTTCCATGACACTATCCTGGCTACTGAGAGGAAGACTGGCTGAGAAAGGGCCTGTGGTTAGCCAGAGGAGGTTCCTAGGTGACCCTAACATTGCAGAATGTAGTATCTTTAACCTTTGAGTTGTAGCTGCCTTCCAGCAAGGGCTGAGCTAATAGGGGTCTCCCTGAGGGGTTTCCCAGGCTGAAGGGCTTACCTGGCATTTGTCACCTGCAACTGATTACAGAAGCTGCCTCAGCAATTCTGACTACCCAGTGTTAGATAAGTGTCCATATAAACATCTGTTTTTCACTGACATAAATAAAATCCCAGCCTGTCTTAAGGCCCTGAGCAGTAACATGTATGCATTCCAAGAAGCACATAGAGGTGTTCATAACATTGTAGATGTTCAAAAGGTTTTTCCACTAGGTATTTCCTAGGAATGAGTACAGTGCAAGTAGCAAACTTACTTTCCCTTGAAGAATCTTAAATTAATATTTTTGTGTTTTCTACTCTTAAAGATACATTTTAAAACAGGAGTAACATGGTACTGTAAATAGCTCAACAGCTCCTGTGCTGAAGTCATCTTTAGCTTCCCAGAGAAACTGACGGTCTTTCATTCTTGGGGAACCGCAATCAATTTTGAATTTTTTTCTTTATGTATATTTCTTTACCTTGTCTGAATTTCGCATTTCTCCTGTTCAAAATAAAACCTTTCTCATTTATATCTGGAAACAGTTATATCAATATTAATGAATGTGAAAATGGTTTAGTAAATGTATCATGCTGTATTAAGGGAATGAATTTGCTTTCAAACCATGGTGACAGGAACTTTTCAGGATTAGCCTGATTGGTTATTACTCAGTAGCTTTTCTAAGTGACATTCCTTCCTGTTTATACTGTGCATATGTGTACTTCACTTTCCATGTGGCCGGAATTGTGTGAATAGTAACCCATTTAACTTATTGGGAATATTCTCCTTTTAAGTATCAAGTGCTTCATAACATTCTCTGTCCATTGTTGAGCCATTTTATCATGGATTTGAAGTTCTGACCAATTCTGTGCTATGTAATCTATAGAACTTTATTATAAAAATTGTACTCAGTGGCATCTTTGGTACAATTAGTAGTCCTTTTCCAATGACATTAGCCTGAATTTTTTCTTTCTTTCCAATAGGAGATGGTTGTCACCCAGTGGTGTGTTATAAATGTTTAATAACCAGATGGATGATGTCTAATAACCAGGTCAGGGAAAGAGAGGAAGATACTAATTTGTATAATTTGCCGATCCCAATGCTATAAATACTCTCAGCAAGGGTAATTTGATGCTACCAACATGATGTCGCAGTGCGGAAGTGGGAAGAGAAGTTAACAATCAGCCCCCATGGCTGTAGTCCTTTTATTTCTAAAGATGCTATGAAATTGAGTTTAATGAGAATGACCTAAATACCTAGATAAGCTCAGAAAAGGTGTCTCATAAAGGGGAGGATATTCGTTGCCTGACAGTTACTACTTTCCTGTGTGGGTATAGTTGATAAGGTTTGAAATCTCTTATAAACTCAAACCATTAGGAGAATATCTAAGGATGAGTACACTTGCATGACTCACTTTCACTAGAAATTGAACACATTCACAAATGAACGAGACGTCCTTGGACTTGTGCTAACTCAGCCAAAAGATGCCGAGTAAGCAGTGGTCTTGTCAGTAAGATAAGAAGACTAAGAAAAAGAGGTCTTGGTAATGTTAACCACCCATAACCTGTCATTGATGTGCTGAGGTCATTCATTTAAGTTATGAAATGGTTGTACATCGGACAATGTAAAGAGGACTCGACTATGATTCAGCAGGCTCACACTCCAGGGTTGCTTCCTATGTTTGTCACTTAGAATCTTATTTAGGCCCCAGTTGTTTCATCTTTATATCGGAAATAGTAATAATTATTGAAAGCATAAATGCCACGGTGCTTCAAAAGCCAAAGGCATTATGCAAATATCATATAAGTATGATAAGACCTTAAGAGTATGGTTGCATCTTATGCAAGTGTTATGAGAAGGCAGACGTCATGTGTAACCTCAGTTGATGCTTCCGATCCTTTAGATATCATAGCTTCCACTGAAAAAAATAATAATACCAGGTCACGCCGGGCACCCAGCTGAATAACGCTTACTAGATGAACCTTAGAAGTGTTATGAGCCAGATATCGTCCGGCGTCTCTTTGCTCCTTGAGATGTAGGAAAGAAATCTGCAGTGATACAAGTGCAAAGCCCTCTTCAAGAACCTCACAAATTCCTGGAGCACTGAGGCTCTTTTTTAATAACAGCTTTGTTGAGATCTAATTCACATACCATAAAGTTCACCTTTTAAAAGTATACAGTTCAGTGGATGTTAGTATATTCACAGAGTTGGGTATCTATCACCACTTTCTAATTCCAGACACATTTTCATTATCTGAAAAAGAAACCCTGTACCAGTTAACAGTCAGTCACCATTTCCCCCTCATCCTAGCCCCTGGCAAACACTATTCTACTTTCTGACTATAGATTTGCCTTTTCTGAATATTTCATATAAATGGAATCATAGTATATGTGGCCTTTTGTCTGGCTTCTTTTACTTTAACATACATTTTCAAGATTCATCCATGTTGCCACATGTGTCACAATTTCATTCCTTTTTTATAGCTGAATAATATTTCATTGTGAGGTATACCTCATCAATGATAGGCATTTGGATTGTTTCCATTTTTTGTAATATTGGTATGAATGTCCATGTACAAATTTTTATGTGAACATACATTTTCAATTCTCTTGGGCATACACCTAGGAAGGGAACTGCTGGTGACTCTTAACATTTTGAGGAATTACCCCCAAAGCAACTGCATGATTTTACATTCCCATCAGTATTATATAAGGATTCCAGTTTCTCCACGTCCTTATTATCACTTGCTTTTGTCTGCCATTTCATTTATAACCATATAATAGGTTAGGGGGTATCTCCTTGTGTGTTTGATTTGCATTTCCCTATTGACTAGTGATGTTGAGCATCTTTTCATGTGTTTATTGGCCACTCATGTATCTTCTTTGGGGAAATGTCTATTTAAATCCTTTTCCCATTTGTAACTGGATTGTTTGTCTTTTTATTATTGAGTGGTAAGAGTTCTTTATATATACTATGGATACAAGTTCCTTATCAGATATATGACTTGCATACCTTTTCTCCATTCTGTTGGGATTCTTCTCACTATCTTGAAGGTGATTTTTGGTGCACAAATTTTTAATTTTCATGAAGTCCTATTTGTCTATTTTTTCTTTTGTAACCTGTGCTTCAGTTAATATATCTAAGACACCACTGCTTAATCCGAGGTCAAAAAGATTGACTTCCATGTTTCGTTTTTAAGAGTTTTATAGCGTTAGCTATTACATTTAGGTCTTTAGCCCATTTTGAGTTAGCGTTTCTAAATTCTGTGGCACCAGTGCTTAGTGCTGCCTCTGCCTTTGGGCTCTTACTTCTGTACATAGTGTGTCTGTTTCTGTTCTCACACAGACACACAGGAAACCAGGCCCTCCTTTGATTTCTACACAGACGTAGATACGCACACACACACCCAAACTCCTCTTCCATAAAACATCCATGAGATACTAAAGTTTACAAAAAATTTAGTAACATTTTATATCAGACAACCTCAAATCATATTTTAGACATCTCTAACTTCCAGTTCTTTTGGCCAAGGGATATTTCACTATTATTTGTCTCCAGTACAAACTACCTCCTAAATGGGTCCTTTCCTCCACTCAGTCCTTCTCTCTCTCCTGCTCTTTCGCCAGATCCTCTCAAGAACCCAAACACAAATTTCTCTTTTTCTCATGTGGCTCAACTTTACTTCCTCATCTCTTCACTTAAGCTTCTGGTGGTTTCTCACTGCCTCCCACACAAGAAAGTGTTTTCCCCCCAAAAGACAGTTTCCTCCCTAACAGGAATTCTGGTGCTATTTTGCACACCGTTATTCCAGACAGGTTTTGTTAGGATGATGGAGACTGATTCTCAGAGGGAGCACGGAGCCCAGGTGCCTGGATAGCGTAAAATATGCTTATCACCAAAGGAATAAAAGAAAAGTACAAAGGCAAGACAGAAAAAGCCTATGACAATGAACTTGGACTCTTTCTGTGTGTTGCCAACAACTGAAGTGGCAGAAAGGGTCTTACAGGTCAGCTGCATGTGGTGCGGGGCAGGGCTTGGGGAGAGATTAGTCCATAAAAGGGGGAAGAAGTCCACTTTTAAATACGCAAAGCTGTGGTGTTTTGATTTTGCAGATCTACAATCCTTTGGAGCCAGGTATGTTTCATAACTCAGTATTTTTCAGATTTTCGAGAAGGGTTACAGTATATGTACCATGTATTTATAAGACACCCTGGTAGGGTCAGAGGCTGCATCCCATAATCAAACACAGCATCTCCAATGTATTTGTAACACTAAGGGGGAATGCAATATCTAAACAACCTTCTGTTGAGTTAGATCTGGGTTTTTTTGCCAAATGAGTTAGGAAAAAGAAACTTTCTATTTTCAGTTTTGGTTTTTCTTTTTTAAATTCTGAATGTAATTTTGTGAAAAGACAGGATCTGTGGTGCTAAGCCATTTTCAAATATGCTCTTTTGATGGGACCACTCAGCAAGGCTAGTGATGAGGAAGGTGTTTCCCAAGTGCCAGTCCTCTTTGTAGCCCGTGCATCCCATGCAGATCAGCTTTGCTGCTTAGAAACATTTGCTTTAGCCTCATATCCTCCAAGCTTTCTTCTTAGCTTCAGTCTTTTGTAGTTGACTGCGGTGAATGTAGATGGAATGTAACACGATAAGCAAATGCTGTTTAGGACAATATAATGTGAGCTCAAAATAGTGAAAGAAATCACTGCAGAGAGGAGAGAAGCAGGGAAGACGAGAGTAGACCACAACAGTATTAGGAAGTTGCCCCCTCCCCCAAAAAAGGCCCATCAGCTGTACCAGTTCTCTCTTTGGAACACATTGAATGATAACAAATGAACACAGGAATCTCGACGGAGTGACTGGCAGCCTTCATAAACTTAAATGAGGAATGAATCTTAATTTGTTTTTGTTTAAATGGATTCTGATGCAGCTTTGATGTAGTGAAAAATGTTCAGATTTTGGATTCAAGATACTGGGTCTTACCAACCTCTTCCTCACTGTTACCCTAACAGATGCTATTTAATTTCATTAGTGAAGATGCCCATTTCTTAAGAGTCACCGTAACTCTTACATTGGATCATCTTACATAAATTAGCTCCAGTATTCGTAACAGCCTTACAACACAGGTCCTAGCGTTCCCATATAATCCATGAGGAAATTGAGGTTTGGAGACGTTAGCTAACTTTCCTGAGTTGTACAGTAAATGATCTGTCCCACTGACACGGCTCTGACTGATGCTAAAGCTCATGCTATTTCTCTTTCTTAGGATATGCCTTTAATTGATACCCTGGTTTTGTCACTGTCTGCATGATTTTTCTGCCTAGTGTAGAGACCCACAGACCTAGTTCAAATCTAAGCCTTATCATATACTAGGTATACAACCTTGGAGTAGTAATAATTATAATAGTGGTAAAAGTTAACTTTCACTATGTATCAAGTACTATTTTAAGAAGTGATGGATGGATGGGTGGATGGATGGATGGATGGATAAATAGATAGGTAATGGGGATAATGACACCAGCTTGGTTTCTATGGAGTTCATGGGACATAGTGTGGATCAGTGTTTTCCATGGTACACTGACACCTGAAATATCCCAAGAGAAGTTTTATGCTAAAATAAATTTGAACAACTCTACATATATTCCCCTTTTAGAGATTCTCAGTGCACATTCTCATTGTAATGATGCGGAGAAGTATTTAAGGCTAAAAAGAAATGGTTGACCCTTGTTTAACTTGGGGGTTTCCCAAGCATTTTGACTTATTCAAGAGTTTATCTGATAACACTTTCAGGTCCCATGGAACACCTCTGAGAAGTGCTAATTCACCTAAAAGTCCTTTGTGTACTTGTATTAGGTCTCATCATCATTCACAGTATTTTGTGTAACTATAGTGTAAGTTCACAAAGTTAACATAGGATTTCTTTGGGTCAAAAAAATGTATCTAACTTTAGATTCTCATTCTACCCATGGGCTTTGCCTTCTTGGATATTTTTTTTTAATGAAGCATTTTTAGAGTGGTGTCTTACCATCTAAATTCAACCCACTCAACCCAGTCAAAGTTTCTCTCTTTTACAAAATCTCCCGAGCCCTCCCTCCGCTTTTGCCCACAGGGATCCCTCTGTTCTCTGACCTGTCTCGGCACGGACTGTCCCCAAGGAACTAGGCCTCTGAAGTTGTCTCTAAGAAACTAGAATTATGCAGAATTAAAATGTCCCACATTTGATGGAGTTGAATAGGATTAGAATGAAATTTGTGAGAAAACCACAGTTCTGGAAGAAAAAACAGCATTTCCGCATTAGTCTTCCAGAAGAATTTCACAAGGGTAAACTGCTTGATTTCTTTCTTTTTTTCCCCCTTTATTTTCTTTCCTTTTGTTTTGCTTGGTTTTTGACTTTGTGATCCAAGTCTTAGTTCACAATCACAAAAACTTCATTTACCCAAAACATACACTAAGTTTGAGTCTTCTAAACTTGGACATGGATTAACATCTAAATTTTCATATATCTTTTTGTAAAAATACAACTGCAAACATGACTCTCCTCCGTATGTGAGCCCTTGATTGTTTTTAACTTTTAACACTTCCCAGCTGAATCAAAATCTATGCGTTTCTTTCCAAAAAAAAAAAAGCGATGAAATGCGACATTCCTAATTGAAATTTAACATATTATTTATTACTGTTGAAGTTGTAACACCGAAGTTCAATGTTTTCTCAGGTTAAAATGTCATAAATATGCTCAGCGCTGGTCTTGGAAGTGAGATGCCCTTTGGCCTTCTTAGAAATGCGTGATGAAAATGTTATCTGGACTAAAGGAAAATGCCCACGAACTGCTTCTATGAATTTCGAAAACTAAAGGCTAGCTTGAGAGCATGACATGGTAGCTATCCTTGGAGAAGTAAGGAGTTAGACGGGTGTGTTGTGGGGGGAATAGTGAGTTAAAAAAAACTAGAATATAGTACAGCAATGATAGCGAGATTATTGCCTTGGCTTTAGTAATGATCTCCTGTCATTTACCAAAATGCATTGTAGTTTTTAACTATTATTATTCTATTTCTTCTCTGTTCATTCATTCATTCATTCACTCAAAACCTCTTTTTTGAGCCTATTCTCTGTTCTGGCTATTAGGTGTACACTCTGCCCTCCTAGGGTTTATGATCTAGCAGGAGAGACAAACAAACAAGAAAAAAATATATATAATCATAATTGGGATAAATAATAAGAATAACAAGGATGACAAATATCCAGGAGGGGTGTACTACTTGGAAATGGCAGCTCTAGGTGAACATAAATTTCACCTCCCTTTGAGAAATCACTGCATTAAATTGATTTTTAGTCACTGATTGGCCAATAAAGCACTACAAAATTTAAAACTGTGGTTGGAATCCTCTGTAACTCAAAGACATGCCCAAAGACAACACACTTTGCAAGGAAGAAAATATAAAGGTGATAGGATCTTAAATGTCATAATTGCCCATCATTAATTAAAAAAAAAAACAAAAGAATCTCTCTTTAGAATATTTCTCTCTGACTCCAGACAGAAGTTTTTTAGACCAAAGCATGTAGCCTAATGTTGTTGCAGAAAACTCGTTTTTTTATTCATCTTCTTTATAGGCAACAGAGATTGAGGGAGACTGGGATATTGTGCCCAGTCTGAGAAACAAAAGCGTGAATCCATACTCTCCCACATGTTTTCCCTATGAACTTGGACAGCTTATTGAACCCTTCAGAGCCTCATTTTTGTGAACATTTAGTTGATACAGCACACTTAACAAAAACATGTGCAAAATATGAATGTATAGCTCAGTGAATTATCACCAAAGGAAATCTGTGTAGCCACCACCCAAAGCAGTACATGGACCATTGCCAGCCTGTAAGAACCTCCTCTCAGACCCACGCTAGTCACTTCCCCTCTCTCGTCGCCAGAGCAGCCACTCTCTTGACTTAGTTCTAACACTGCAGTTTTGTGTTGTACTCTCTTTTCAATAGCTTTATGCATGTGGAACCGAATCACATGCATGTATTGTTTGGTGTCGGGCTTCCTCCACGAGGGCACATGCCTGTCTGTAAACTGGAGGAAATGATGCCTACCTTATGCTGTGTTATGACAGTAATCTTCGGGCTGTGCAATGTGCAAGGTGCTGAGCTTCCATCCAGGTGCCAGAAAAGCTGAGTGTTTTATCCTCACTAGCAGTGCACACACCTATGGAAATGCTAGTAACAAGGATGGGATGGGTTTGGAAACCTTTGATAGACCTGACCTTGACTTGACTGAGGTCTGCAGTTAAAACATGGACCTTAATCCTGACAGTTGATTCTTCTCTTCTCTATGCCATTTCCTCCTATGGAGTAGCTATTCCTCTTCCCTTCATCTCCAACAAAGCTCAATAGGTTTGTGCCCCAGAAGATTATAGAAGTGATCCAAGCAGGTTTTCAGATAAAACAGTAATTACAAGTAATCTTTCATGAAGACTCTTAGGTCCTGGGTACTCTACTGATCATGTTGTATGCCTTATCTCATTTACACCTCGCCACCGCCAAATAAGGAAGCTATTCCTATTGTTCCCATTGTAGAGGTGCAGTACTGAGGCCAGAAAGACTTGAAAGTTTACCCAACCACTGAGAGAGTTAGGATTTCAACCTAAGATGTGGGCTAACTGCTTACATGCAGGCCCTTGGTGCAAACAAGCCCTGTTGTTTTTACTGCAATTCTTCAGGACAGGTTATATCACTTGTAGCTTTCAGATTATCACTGGAGAGGCTCCTGGTAGAAAAAATAATCAGAAAGTCCATTACACTGTCCCCTCTAACCTTACTCAGAAATGTCCTCAGCATCTGGCACTGAAAGGAGCTTGGAGGACACAGGCCACATAAATCCTTCATTAAAAGTCTCAAAATTTAAAACCTGCATCTATTTGTATTGTGTTACACGTGCACCAGAGCAGGTCATGTTACCTGGGAAAGAGCTTTCAGGGATTTTAGGGCCTTCTCTAGGTCTGCTACCATTTCCTTCTATCTTTGTAATATTTTAACCTATTTCTTTATTTTCCATTATTGACCTAATCAGAGTCCTGTAGAGTCATTCTGCATTGCCATTTCTGAAGTCTAGAGAGCCTCTGCTGGTTTAATCTTATGAAATTGGTAAGAGGAGCTAGTTGGACATTTCATGTAAATCTCTGTACAGCATTATTTAATATGTCTCAGTTTGCAGAAACCAAAGGAACAAATACCTATTTACTGCTTTCTTTGTGCCTGCTCTCATGCTGGGGACTGTGGATAAAACAAAACAATGTGACATAAGCCCCATCCTCAGAGTACTTAATTCAGTTAGGGAGAAGGATGAAGGTATAACCACAGGAAGTTGACTGTTAGTTCAAAGTAGTAGTAGAAATGTTCTAATATTCCCTCTGAGTAAGGACAAGGTGGTCTCGCAAAAATGATCAGAGCTGTAGGGACAAAGCAGGAATCACTTGGTCAGGAAAGAAGTGGGATTGAAGGTGCTCCCGGAGGACCAACAGGCTTTGCAGTCAGACTGTGACCACTCTGGCTGTGACGCGTGGCTCTTTGGATTCAGGGAGATGAGGAAAGAAAGGGTGGAAGATGCATGCATTTGTTTTCTATTCTGCAGTAACATATTAACACAAACTTGACTTCAGATAACATGCATATATGATCTAACATTTCTGGAGGTCCGAAGTCCAGAATGGGTCTCATGGCTAAAATCAGGGTGTTAGCAGAGCTGCCCTCCTCTGGAGGTCCTATGGAAGGATCTGTTTCTTTGGCTTTCCAGTTGGTAAAGGCTACCTGCACTCCTTGGCGCCTTCTTACTTGTTCAGAACACATCATTCCAACCTCTGCTTCTGTTGTCACATCCCCTTCTCTGGCTTAGACCCTCCCACTTTCCTTTGATAAGGGCCCTATGATCACGTTGCACCTACTAGAAAAATCCAAGATTATCTCCTCCTCTCTAACTTAATCACACCCACAAAGTCCTTTTCCCAGGTAAGATGGCATTCTCACAGGATTGGGAACTAGGATCTGGACATCCATGGGGGACAGTTATTCTGTCAATTATGGTCAGCACCGTATTGGGGAGGTTTTTAAGAAACAGGCTTTGAACTTTAATCTGCTTAATACATTTCAATCTGGGTAGTGACGTGAGCAAAGCCCAGAGATCAGAGCAGTGGTTAGAAAAGCATAAAGGCAAGGAGACCTATGCAGAGTGTGGAATCTATCACTGGACAGTGTGCATGTGTGTCCCTTGTGAACCTGAGAGACTATTCAGAATGCTGGCAACCACCTCTCCAGACCATCTTCCAGGTATCCCAAAGGGGTTTCTGATCTTAAGGAGATTTTTTTTTTAAGTGATGGGCAATGATACACACTGGAGTAATCTCCCACCAAGATGGTGTTCGTGGGTAGTAGGGACTATCATGTCATGGCAGCCAGAAAAGGTAATTTGATGCACAAGAAGCCTGAATGGTGCTCAGAGCAGAGCCGAGATGCTTTTCGTTATCCCTCCTCTCTGTTGTTTCCCTTTCCATATTGTCTAGAATTTGAAATAAGTTGTTACACACAGTGAGTTTCGATTCAGGCACTACCTTACTGGAATTAGCTGTAGCTGTGGGTCCACACTGCACTGAATTAGAAGACAAAGAACAGAAAACCCAAGAACCAAATGAATTTGCAGACCTGCGAAGGCCCTAGAGATTGTGGGAGGATTTCTCACTATCATACACGTGGAGGCTGGAGTTGCCTCTGTGCCAAAACAAGTTCAGCGGGTGCAGGAGTGAGTAAGGCCAGTGGTTTGTTAACTCATTTGGGGCTCCTATCGCCAGTGTAGCTGCTTACATAAGGTAAAGCAGTTAAGATGGGATCAGAGAGCTATACTCGATGCCTAGTAAATCTTGATGACGTGGGATTTTTCTGAACAAAAGGATGTGCTTTCAGCAATCGAAGAGAAAGTTATAACATTGGTGTTCAGACTTTGAGGAATTACAACATGATCTGAAATGGATGGACATAATGAAATGAACACGTTCCCCACTTTCCAAGGCAGAATGGTGCAGCAGAGTTATTTGGGTGGTTTTCTCCAACTATTATGATGTTCTGCAGCAAAGAAAGATCCTCTGAAATAAGCCCAGAAGTCTCCGAGAGAAAACATAAATATTCAGCTGTGCTTTTAAAGACATGGTATTTTCTTTCTTAATTGTGTTTACCTTTTCAACAATAACAAACAGAAGCCAAAAACTTGGCAGAGGGCTGCTTTTTAAGGAGAGTGTCTTCTCGGGCTGCCAAGTGAACATGCCTCTCTTTTTCACTTGGTAATTTTTCTTAAAAAAGAAAAAAAGTGATACTTCCTATTTCCTTCATTCAAGAACATCATGCTCTCAGGCATCAATAGTACTGAGACTGTAGAATGTGGGGGTCCCAAAGAGGACAAATCAAGGGCTGTGTTTATTATTCTAATCATCATTAGTGTTACATAATTGCACTAAATTATAAGCATCCATTAAGATGCAGGGCATTGAGGCATTAGAGTTACTCTGGATTGAGAGAGACATGCATAAACAAATAATGACTACACAATATAGTAAAGCATTTGTACTTAAAAGTTACTGTGAAAGTATTACTATTATCAAGGAAGATGATCTCTAGTGAATTCATGCACCTGTTTGCCACCTTTAAAGAGTTCCTCACCCCATGTCTACTTATGTGTCTGTACATCTATAGATACAGGTACAGATGTGGATTCAAATATAGACATAAGTGAGACAGCATGTTATTCCTAATTTTCTGGTTGTTAATTTCTATTCCATGTGCCCCCAGAGAACATGTTTGGGGAATTGGGTTCTGAAGGCAAAGCGTGATCTTTTTGACATGGCATCCCTTGGTGGAAGCCAAAGCTTGGCAAAGCACTGGAGAATTAGAGGGCACCTTTTACATTATAGTAGAGGAAAGCCTGTTTCCAAAATGTAGAGAGTTCAGCCTCATTTTATTGTATTTATGTATTTATGTAGACACCACAGACCAGGTGCTGGCTAGGGAAGCTGGAGGCAGACGCAAAAGGGCAGCTGCTGGGCTTGCAGACTTTGGGCGGGGCGCTTGAATTAGTGTGAGACTTAGAGAAACCGAGCAGAATGAGTATTTATTGGCCAACTGTGAGCCAGGAACTCTGCTAAATAATTAAAAAACCTATTCCATTTGATATACTCTTCAAAACAAAACATGAGGTTCACAGATGTGAAAAATAAGGATTTGCAAGCAACGACCCAAATACATTATTTGTTCCACAACCACTGAGTGGCAAAGCTGGAGTTTGACCCCAGGGCATTTTCCACCTCGATGGTAGTGACACCTGGGACACTGTGTGACCCACAGAAATGCTTCCGAGGTGCTTGCTGGGCTCTAAACAGGTCATGGGTTCTGCCCTGAAGCTAAGTTGGCCAGTGCAATTACACACAAGTCTAGTTAAAAAACATCTGCTTTAAAAATAAAACTACAAAAGTTAGGAGAATTTCTAATGTAAGAAGTAAACCATTAACATTTTCATTCATCTGGATATGATGTGCATATCAATATATACATATACATCCGTATCTCTAGTCAGTACTAAGTTCCCACAAACTGTCGACATCTTTATCTTTGCTTGAAGGGCTTGCTATAACTATTCTATTTGCCTTACCAACATATGGCGGTTTATGTGTTTTTGCATTTAAAAGTTGCTATCCTTAGGTGGAAAATAGAGACACGTTTCTTTAAAATGTGCATTTCTCTCAGTAGAGTCTTGGCTATATTCATTTACATGACTAAAAAAGATGAATCCTAAGGGCCATCAAAATTCTCCATTTATTCATATATTCAATATAGCCTATGGTCTTGTACTCTCAACATTGCCTAATTCCTTTATCTTTACTCTGAAGAGCTTATCTTTGAACAAGTAAACATTTATGTCCCTCGGATTCTCTGCTGGTTTCTCTTCAAGTGACATTGCCAAATAGTCCAGTTAAAATCCTGGGAGTTCCTCAAGATAGGAAAACTCATCCAGTAGATGCTACACAACTGACTAATTGGTATTTGCCACTGAAAGGTTGTCAGAAATAATCATACATTGTCACTCCTAGTATTATAATTTTCCAGTATACCAAATATATTAGATGCCAAATACCAATCTGAGAGCTGCCCCCCTGTGAGCTTGCAGTTACCCATTGAGTTTGTTATATTAATTTGAAGAATGGGATTCAAAGCATTGACAGAGACTTGGGATTCTATTCACAGAAAAGAAACATGGTAACTCAGAGTTCTTGGTGTTTATAGTATAGGAAATTTTCCCAGATGGTGGAAGTTACATGCAGAGAGTTGCCATAACTTGATGAAATAGTAGAATATTGTGATACACCATGTAATTGTAGTGGCCAAAAATCTTGGATTCTAGTCCTAGCACATTCCCTGATTTTCTATGTGACCTTGAATAAATCACTCTCTGGGTCTCAAATTTTCTACCTGTAAAATAGGAAAATACAAGGCCATCGCATTCAAGTTAAAGAAGTGGCTGTGAAGATGTAGTCAGATAACATATACAAGCCTGAATTCAAAATTACTGAACACTAGAGAGATGTTGTTACTGCTCTTACTGTTATACAGCCCTGTGGGCTAGTGAAGAGTATCTAAACACAGGAGCCTGAAGTATAAAAAAGAAATAAAAATCATTGCATGAGACGAGGGAACTAAATAAGGCCAAAGAATAGTCCTTAGTCTTCCTGTAATCTTTTCTGTAACACCGAAAACAGCCTCTAAAAAGGCTGCCCCCTAGCTGTTTAAAAAAATTTTGTTAGCTAAAGGCCAAGAGTGTTAAATAGGAAAAAGAGGAATGTGACTGTCACATGTTTTCAGCCACTGTAAATACTTCAAGTAAAAAGGAATATAATACAGGGGTTTGGAGGCTGATGCAACTGTTGGAAAGGCTGCAGAGCCAAGGTTAGGGGAGAAAATGCTGCTGGTTTTCAGGAACTCTGGAACTGCAGAAAACAACAGAGAAGCTATCGCTGATGATTTAAATTGCCTGCAACTCCCAAGTGACTCCCAAGTGCTCGCCCAAAAAGCTGCTGGCAAATTCTTCCATAAGCACCTGTCAATGTTCTGGCCTCAGCTGGGAACGGAAGGCTCCTCCTCCTGTCTCCAGATTTCCTGCAAGGGATTCCCACTGGCATAATTCCTATTGGAACCTAGCTGGCAAGGGACCCCAGGAAGTGTAGGTCCTAGGCTATACCCCAAGGGCGAAGAGTGATGCGCAGAGGACAGCTGACAAGCTGGCACACCACTGCCAGTCAAAACCACTGCTTTAATAACATTTGCATAGGAAGACTAAAGTTATAAACCAAGAATGTCAAATATTAAATCAGAGTTATTTGAGAGTGGGAAACTAGTCTGTATTCATGTACTCTCATATGTTGCACTGTATCCACAATTCTAAGGTTCCCTGAGAGTTGTACCACCAATATGGCTTTAAAGAAAAACAACATAAAGGGTACACATCAAATGTAAGACTTGCCCCCAAATCACTGTTGTTAACTGTGTAAAGATTAGTCTTAGGGACAAGGAAATAGTTACTGCACACTAGGAGGAAGTTGGAAACCCCTCATTCTGTCTCACATACCTCTACACATTCTATCTGATCCCTTAACAAAACTGGGTCATGATCAGGGCACTTCACTCCACCACCAATGGGTGTTGGTGGACATGCTCAAGGATATCTTACTGGTCATCGAGAGTATGAGTAATGGAGAGAAAGGTTCACTGTTCTGAGCAGAGAAGAAAGTGGGAAGAGGGACTGTCACAGTCTCTCTCTACATGCACTTCCTTAGGGTACATTAGAGAGAAGTAGCCAGTTCTCTCTTTGCTTCCCTTCTGCTCCCCCCTGACCTTTGTCCCTATATGACCAGAGTGGAGGTGGTCCACTTCCTCCTGGAGGGAACCTGGTCTTCTCTCTGTATTTCTTTCTGGGATGCTATTTCTTCAGGGATGTTCCTGACACTCCAGCCCCAGAAGACCTACTGAAGTTTCTCTGGACTAAATCTGCAGTAGGTATTGCAGAAAATGGTCCCTCGATTTTCCTCTTTGAGCTCCCAGGCTGACTCTGGACGGGTGCCTTTGCAGAGGAAAGGTCAGAGTTAAGATCTGGTCTTGGGCACAGCAGTCCCGCAGTCTGCTTGGGCCCTTGGTCTTTTCAATCTCCCTTGTTTAGGTCCTCGGGATTCTGCTTGGGGCCCCTCCCAGTTCACTGGAGCTTGGAGGGTATATGTACATCAACTTCCCTTAAGACCTGCAGAACAATGGCCAATGTGTCTAAAACTGCTTCCCAACACTCAAGATTCTCAAAATATACATTTCCTAGCTGCTGAAGAAAGTATGTATCTGCTCATGATGAAATATTTAAAATGCTTGACAGTGACACAGATTTTTCTGGGAATAGTGTTGTGTCCTTATTTAACTTATTTTTTTTTTTTTGAGGCCAGAAGAAAAATATTATCCACAATAATCTTCCCCAGGGATGATCAGTTCATACTGAACTAGGTTTCACTTTGAAAGAATGTCTGTGGGCACCATGCCCCAGTCACCATGTAGTTCTGACTGCAGCCTTCTCATCAGAGCCTTATCTGCTTAGGTGACCCTGAAAAGCAAAATCCCTTCTATACTGGGTCACCATTACGTGGACCAGTCTCAAGCAAACTCGCCACTGAAGGAAAAGAAAAAAAGATGATAGAAGTTCTGTTGAGTAGCAATAAAGGACGAAGCATTTGGGTCTCAAGACTGTAGAACACCATTCAGTATACCTTTTTAGTCAATACAGCCCTTTAACCAGGAAAGAGACACCTGTTTTTGAGGCTATTTTTATGTTATTTGGGTCAGTAGGAAACCATTTTTCCAGCACTTGGCATAGTTGCAGAAAAATGCTTTGAATGCTTTACCACTTCTTTGATGAATTTAATGCAATTTTCTCACTTCCCTTCTTAAAAATCCTTTTTCAGTGGCTCTTCTGTCTTTTCTGGATAAAGTCCAAAATCTTTTCATATGGTTTTACTACACGTTTCAGCCCCTGGCTCCTGCTTCCATCACCCAATGATCTCCCACAGGCTTGCTTCACTGCAGCCTCAAAAAACTATTGTATTTCCACAGCACGTATGCTCACCTGCTAAACTGTCCAGCTTCAGAGTTTCCCCCTCCCCCCACTCACTCCCTTATTCAATCTTCCAGGTGAATTTCTACTTAATCTTTAGGACTTTAAGCTCCTCCAAAAATTAGCCATGTCTATTCATCTCCAATTCCTGGTGCCTATCAGAGGGCCTGAATTATATATACTATATATATAATTGTATATATCTATAATAATATACATAGAAGATATGTAATATATATTTAATATATAATTATAATATATATGACAGTTCATTTGCATTATATAGCTCTGAGATAAGCTGTATAATTGTACATTTTCTATATTATCTTTATCCCAACATCAAGAGTCTTCTGCTTATGTGGTGTGAGCAATTATTAGAAACTGCTCATTTAATTTTTGTGACATCTCACTAGCAAGTCTTCTTGGTCATTACCATAGTCCCTATTAAGAGCTGTATTATGAATTCCACACATAAAGATATGCCCTAACACACCCTTTACGAATTCAACATAATTGCAGTTGTAGGAGTCAGACCATCCCCCTGGCTGTGGCTTCAGGCTGTAAAATGAGTAATATCAGTTTGCTGCTGGAGAAAAATGTGTTTTCATTGGTGTCACAAGTTGATCAAATACTAGAGTCTTAGTTGAAAGGCAGGGAGAAAATCTGTTAAGGAAGAAACTTGGGCTCATAGATGGTTAGGAGAATAGCGCTTTTCTATTCATGGCATTGCATTTATTTTCTGGAGGTAGAATCAAAAGTTCTTGGGTCATGGATTCCAGGGAGCCTCCTGACCTTAAGTATTTTGATCTGTCTCAGAGCAGCCATTTTCAGCACAGAGTCAGCCAGAGGGCCAGGGGGAAACTCTCTTCAACTGATCACCAACTTAGAAAGCTAAAATGCACTGGTACAAGGTATGTCTTCTTTGAATATTTATTCGTTGGTTTGTTTAAATAGAATTTCATCCTCATTACCATCACTTGTCATAGGTTTAGGAAACAGGAAAAAACAAGCAGGCCTTCCAAAAGGCATCCTTTCGTCTGCAAAATCTGTGTATTTCCCTGGAAGTTCTGGCAGAGACTCGAGAACAGACTGTAAGAGAAAGTATTGTCACTGAGTTTCACTGTCCCCAGGCTGTGTAAACAACAACACTTAATGTTCTGTCCTGTTTCTCACATTCTAAAAGGATCATAATGGTATCATATGATCTGTTATTGATCATACTGCCTGATTTATAGAGTGTGTTCACTGAGAAGAGCTGGCAATATAATAGGATGAAAGTGAATAGAATATGTTAATATATGTTAAAAGGTTTAGTTTACCTCTTGATATTATACCTATGTTTTTCTTAATCTTTGACATGCATAATATATATTTTGACATTTGTATTAAACTCTTCTAGTCCATAATTTGCTTATTTACAGGCTAATAGAATGCCATCACTGTAGTCCATTTTTTTAAAAAAGAATTGCCTTAATCATTTGGTTTAGAGTTTCTTTTTTTTTTATTTTGGTATCATTAATCTACAGTTACATGTGCAACATTATGGTTACTAAACTCCCCACTTCATCAGGTCCCCCCCACCTACCCCATTACAGTCACTGTCCATCAGCGTCGTGAGATGCTATAGAATCACTACTTGTCTTCTCTGAGTTGTACAGCCCTCCCCGTGCCCCCCCAACATTACATCTGCTAATCGTAATGCCCCTTTTTCCCTCTTATCCCTCCCTTCCTACCCATCCTCCCCAGTCCCTTTCTCTTTGGTAACTGTTAGTCCATTCTTGGGTTCTGTGAGTCTGCTGCTGTTTTTTTCTTTCAGTTTTTTTCTTTGCTCTTAGGTGTTTAGAGTTTCTTATATCAAACTAAAAATTACTCAAGAAGTTTATCATCATTATGTATTGACAATCTATCCACCCATTCAAATGTAATTATTTATTAAGCATGTACTAAGGATGAATCCTGAGATGCAAAATTAAGCAATGGTTTCCCCCAAGCTAAGTTGATTGAATCAGAATATTTTCCTATAAGAGATCAGGAAACCTTGAAGGCTGAATAATTGAAAAACAAATTAAATAACACAGCAAGGTGGATATGCTATAAGAAAAGACTTTGATGCAGGCTGGAGAGATTGGATAAGATTAACAGAGTTCTTCAAATTTCAGTGAATTCATAGGTCATGATGTCGGCTTTCTCTTCTTCATTTTGGTTAACTTCAGTCTGTCTATTAACTGTGGAGTGACCTCCATTATCAGTGCTTTAATTCAAAGAATCTTCTTCCCTGAAAGCATGCATTTTCCAAAAGATTCCCATGCAATGTAACACTAGGTGATCTTGGTTTTATTTGTTCTCAGCCACCTTCTTTTTCCTTCTGAGATACTGTCAGGAGCGCTTAATTAAAACATTGCCCAAATATTTTGGAGGCTTGCCTATTTAGGTTGGATGGATCAAGTCAAACCCATGTTTTAGCCACTTGAAAAATAATACCATGAGCTTTTAACAGCTCTTTTTAGAGCAAATAGAGATTTCTGTAAAAGGTTCTTTGAGGCCACAAATCATGTTTCTGCGGTGAGTTTAAATGCATCTCACTGTGGCATGACTTAAAAGAAAGTCATTTTGCTGTGTAAATACTTCTGAATTGTTTAAGACAGCTTTAGAGGGTTTTGCTAGAAGTTCCAATACTATATAGACTTTGCCATCTCAATTTAAGAGAAAGATCATGACTGCACAGGGAGCCTTGCAAATCATTTTTTTCAAATCTTAGTAAACAAGGTACGAACATCTCATGAGCTGTGCCAAAGTGAAGTGCATTAGCATCCTTCCAGACTGCAGTGCCCATTTAGTATTCCAGGTGCTTCCAAGTTTCACACGGACTCCATCAACAGGAATCGGTTTGCTCTGTGGTTCGGGCATGGGAAGAAAAAGTAGACTTGGCTTGGCCAGGTGGTGACTCCCATGTCTCAGATGAAGGAGATGCTTCCTACCTCTAGAAATGAAAGAATGTTGAATTTCTTCCAGAAACCTGCATCTTTAAAAAAAAAATAACTCATATTAAACATACACCTGATCATCACTGTATTTTTTATAAATACTCCATTGTCCCCCCCATTTATTGGGTTTGGGATTAAGTTTGAACTCGCTGGCCTGGCAGGGAAGACTTTCCAGTATCTTACCTCCCCTAACCTCTTCAGTTTCACCTCCGCCCTCTACCTAGGCCTGCAGCCACACGGACATGAAGCCTTGGTGGTTCTCCACACTAACCATGCTGCATCTGCTCAGAACACTGTGCCAACCACCTAACCCTCCCATTTGTTCCTTCCTATTTTTCAAGACTCACCTGATGAGTCCCCCTCTCCATGAAAACTTTCAGACGTATTGGACCGCTCTGGGCACACATCGGATTTTATGTACCTATTGCTTTTCTGTGAATCTCACCGCGATTATAAACTGTTCATAGGGAGAAATGTCATCATATTTGTCGCCGTGTCCTCAGTGCTCGGAATAGCGCTAAGCGCATTAGGAAGCACTTTTTGACGTTGAATGAGAGAGTGAAGAGGCTATAGCCTTAAACAGAAGTCCTTACGCTACTGCCACCACGTCACAGATTTCTATAGCAATATACTTCAACTTCACTGGAAGGTTTTGCAAATGGAAATACAAAAATGTGTTTTATAAAAGGGAGCTCGCTTCATTAGTTTATCTGATTATAGAAGTAACACAGGCTAATTGTAGAAATGCGATACAAACAATACCGAAAATTAAAAAAGAAAATTAAAGTCATCAGCCAGCTATCACCTCCATTAATATTCTCCATTATAGTCTGCCCTTTTTATGTAAGAATATTAAAGAATATTTTTGGCTTATTATTTTTATAGTTGTATAATTTACATTTTAGACTTCCCATGGCCAGCTTTCTCAGTCAATAGATACTTAATATGCACTTTTCTAATTCCTTTATATAATAACTCATGTAAATTTCAAAACAATACTATCTTTGATTATTATCTTCATTTTACAGATAACTAAAGCACAGAGAGGTTATGTAACTTGCCTAAGGTCACACAGCTACCGAGTGGCTGAACCTCATTGTAAGCCTACACAGATTTGCCCGAGAATCTATGTTTAGAACCACTGGACAATACTACCATCCATCTCCAGTGTTATTTTTAATGGATGAACAATTTTAAATTGTAATCATGAACCTTAATTTATTTAACAATTCCCTTATTATTAGACATGTCGGCTCTTTTTCCAGTTTTTGAGTAAGCCACACCATGATAGACAGCTTTGTGCAGTTATCTTTGCACGGTTGCCCACCTATCACGTGATGATAAATCTGCATTTCAGCTTGTTCTTCTCTTCCCTTTGGATGCTACACTCTGGCTACGTGTGCCTCTAGTCAGTTCTACAAACTCACAAATTCTTTCCCTGACCATTCTAACTAACTAGATCTAACTAGATCCCCACCTTTGTTATTCATTATCATTCCATGTAATTTATGTCCTTTAAAGCACTGAGGTTCTAATAAAATGTACAGCTGATAGTCCCCCTATTTATTGCCACCTCACTTACCCCCAGTGGCCTATGAGCTCCATGAATGCATAGACTATTATTTTATAGATCACTATTGGTCCAGGGCTTAATTCCATGCTCAGCTGGTACTAGGTATGTAGTTGAATTGAATGAACAAATAAATTAAATGTAACTGCTGAGTCAAGGAGTTGTCATGAAAATTTAAGCTGAGGGCATTGTACATACTCTCCCTAAAAACACAAAGGAGAGAAAAATTCCAGGATCAGCAGGACAGCAGGCTTGTCTATAGTAAGACAGTATGTCAAACCTTTGAAACAAAAAAATTTAGCATCTTCCTACACTATTTATGACTCTTGGCAAATGGTTTAAGTGGTTCAGGAAAATCCATGTCAAATGTGACTCCAGGTCCAATTCATGTGAGTTCCCCAGGAGCAGGGACTACTTTTGGGGTTGGCCACCTACCATGAATGGTAACCAGAATACCAACAGCTGGGAACAGGGGAAATTCTGTTCACTGCTTCTCAATTCCTAATGAGGGCAATGTTTATTTAATAGTTTCTACCACCCAAGGCATGTTTTTGAAGATGGACTCTGCAGTTGTTAACCCAGACTGGTAGTCACAGTCTCAATTCTTTGTAGATGTACCCAAACCAGAGCCATGTTACACTCCAGAAACCTATTACCGTCATCAAAGGGCTCTTTGTTTTTCTCATCACAGAGAAAGACAAGAAAAGGTCAGAATAGGGCTGAATGCATATAGTTGGAACCATTGAAGTATATTTTGTTTTCAGCAATGTTCAGATTGACATAGGTGACTAAGAATGTATTTCAATCCTTACTCAACTTTCCTAAGCTAAAAGAAAAAAAAATTTCTTAAATCATTTATATTTAATAAAGACTCTTGAGAAAGAAGCTTCTCTCAAATCCTAGAGGAGAAAAACTATACATGATTTGAACATAAGGCAAGATCTGCTCATTTGCTGAAACCCCTTTTTTTTTTAAGAATGAAGAGCAGTTTAGTGTTCTATATGAAAGACAAAAAAAAATGGCTTTGAAGGTAGGAAAAATGTAAGAGCAGTATCCTGGATGATCCTGTTGTTTATGAAATCATGTTATGCTAAGAAACGGGGTGGTATTCCTGTGTATTCTTATAAAGATAAAGAAAAGCAGGAACAACTAAAGTGTTTTACAAGTGATGTATCTTATAAAAGTAAGTTTCTTTGCCCTGCAAAAACCTCTGGAGGAAGTGCAGGAAACTCAGGTACACCTGTATGTGTTAACAGTGAAAGTAAAACACCCCAAAATTACAGTCATTCAGTGCGATACCAAATACTCCCAGGCTTTCTGGGCTATCATTATTCTCACACATACAGCCAACTTTTCTCCCCACTCACGTGCCTGACTCAGTGGCAGATATAAATGTTGTGAAAGCACCTCACAGTTACTAAAAATGGTGTCGTGGAGCCTCCAGAAGTAGGTCAGCTTCCCTTATCATCTGCCTCTTCCCCCTCCCCTGAGCTCGGAGCTGGCCTGCATAGCCGAGATAATTTTTAATCCCACTTTGAATGGTAACAAAAAGAAGAGCAAATATGTCTTTTGTGGGAGACCCCATTTCTCCCCTCCATTACCAGAAGGTAATTCTCTAAACTATAAAAGAAGAGAAAGTGAATACAAAATAAAAATAGTAAATACCCTTGGTTTCTAAATTAGGACTTGTAATTCTCTGAAAAGCTTTGGAGGGAGGCAGTTTTTTTGTTTTTTTGTTTTTTGTTTTTTGTTTTTTAATGGGGATCTAGGGAGAGCACAGGGGTTTTTGACCTAGAAAAACCTAAGTTTATATCTTGGCATTACTTCACAAAAGAAGATACCCAAACTCCAATAAACAGGTGCTCGATTTCATCAGCCATTAAGGACAGGCAAAGAAACCTATGCTGAGATACTGCTCGCTCTATGCCTTCCAGAATAGCTACAATGAAAAAGAAAAAGTGGAATTTCCTGACACCACTGATGGGAGTATTTATTGTACAAGGATTTTTTGTTTTACTGCATATTCTAAAGCTGACCTATCTTTGGACCTTCCGAGCCAGAGATTCCACTCGTAGGTATATAACAAATAAAAAGCTGTTACGCATGTTCACCAAAGAGTGTAGGTATGATGTTCATAGCAGTACTATTGGTAATAGCTTAAATCCAGAAACTCCTCAAATGCCTAGCAACAGTAATTGGATATATAAGTTGCAGTAAGTTCATAAATGGAATACCCTACAGCAGTGAGAATAAAGGATTTTTATCTATACACAGTGATATGAATGAATCTCATAAATATAATGTTTCATGAACCAGCCAGACACAAAATGTTACACATTGCATTACTCCTTTTATGTAAATTCCCAAAACAGGAAAGGCTCTTCTGTGTCAGAAGTCAGACTATTGGTTACCCTGGGGGTGGAGGCATGATGGGACAAGAAGGAATCATGAAGGCAGCTTTGGGTGCTGGTAATATTCTGCTGGTTACATGAATGTGTTCAGTGGGTGAAAATCCATCAAGATATATATAACTTTTAATAGCTTTAAATAGTTCTGGGGCCCTCAATCACTAGCTCTGTCCCCTTATATATGATTGGGTGGTATCCACTCCATTCCAGTGTTCTTAGTGCTTTTAAATCGTACTGCATTTAATCATAAAAACCCTAGATAGTAGTTAAGAATATTTGCATCCCTGTTTTCCAGAGAAGAAAACTGATATGTGGGCATGTAAGTAACCTGCCCGAGCCCCTGTGGCTGCTGCATGTTTGAGATGGTTTCTGACCATGCCCGCCCCTCCACAGATGCAAGGCCCTTACCACTGTACTCCTGCTGCTTCCCTGGGAATTTCACACCTGTGAACTACCTAGAAAAGTCTAAGCTGTGAACTAACATTTTCCCTTTTCTAAAACCAGGATAACCATACAACAAGAGTTGTCCTAATTTATCCCAAGAAAACAAGATACCTGATTCAAAAAGACATGCACCCCTATGTTTATCACTGCACTATTTACAATAGCCAAAATATGGAAGCAACCTGTAAGTCCATTAATAGATAAATGGATAAAGAAGATGTGGTATATATACATAATGAGATATTATTCAGCCATAAAAAGAAAAGAAATCCTACCATTTGCAACAACATGGATGGAGCTGGAGGGTATTATGCTCAGTGAAATAAGCCAGGCAGAGAAAGACAAGTATCAAATGACTTCACTCATCTGTGGAGTATAAGAACAAAGCAAAACTGAAGGAACAAAACAGCAACAGACTCACAAATTGCAAGAAGGGAAGAGTGGTTACCAAAGGGAAGGGGGTGGGGAGGGCAGGTGGGGAGGGAGAGGGGGATTAAGAGGCACTATAATTCGCAGTCACAATATAGGTAGGTCATGGGGAAGGCAGTACAGCCTGGAGAAGTAATGACTCTGTAGCATCTTTCTACACTGATAGACAGTGACTGCAATAGAGGGGGTGAGGACTTGATAATATGGGTGAGTGTTAAAACCACAGTGTTGTTTATATGAAACCATCATAAGATTGTGTATCAGTGATACTTTAATTAAAAAAAAAAGAGTTGTCCTAAATATTCAATGATAGACAATCTGGCCATCATTTAAGCCCACAGGAACTTAACCGATGCTGACTAACCAACCGTGACTGTTCCACTCTAGATCTTCCCAGGTTGGAAACGGCAAAGTTTGTCTCTCAGATGCTTCTCCTCCCTTTTCTGGTCTCACTGGAACCCAGTGTCCTCAAGCTTCTGACTCATTTCTAATCCTCTCTCTCTCCCCGCAGCCAGTTTTTCCTGCTAGCTAGGGCTGCCCTGCCTGAGTAGTACAGAATCTCCCTCGATTTTAAATTTCATTCAAAGTTAACTTGTTCTGTATTTTAGCGTTGCTAATGGTTGCTAAGTAACAAGAGCTCATCTACTATGTTATTTCACTCAGGTAAGCAATTACATTTTAACAATAGTCAGCAGAAAGCTAAATAAAGGAATGGAATGTTGGAAATTTCGAGCCAGGAGGTATTTGGGGAAACATTTCTGGTTGGATAGCGTCTTAGAGTAATAAAAATGACATTTCTTGGCATCTCACACTATCCATATCAGGTCATGTGGACAGGATTTCATTGAATCGTGACAGCAACATGTCAGGGTAGGCAATAGTATTGTGCTCCTTTTAAGATGAGAAAGCTGATGTTTAATGGATTTAAATTCATTTATTTGATAATAGAACAACTACTTTGTGCCAAATGTAGTTGTCAGTTGAGTGGAGCTTACATTCCTGAGACAGGAGAGCAGCCATACGCATAACACACAAGTATATAAAGATCATTTCAATGGTATTTAATGCTATGAGAAAAGTAATAAAACAGAATGATGAGATGGAAAGGGACCAGCAGGCTGGGGCAGGGACTCTATTTTGTCCTGAGAAATTCAAGGAAGACTCTCCTGGGCCTTCTCCCTTCCTTGTAAACAATATTTCTTCACTCCGGCTGCACATGAGAATCACCTGGGAGCCTTAAAAACAGTGCCTATACTCCACCCCCAAAGAGACTTTTTAATTGCAAATGACACCTTTAAAAGCAAAAAACAGTTGAATGTGGCCCAAAGAATGACAGCACTTGCTTCTTTTAATGCCCTAAGTGTAGTGTAAAAACATGGACACACCTACATTGATCTCTGATCACTTGTCCTTTTACTGAGGCTTTTATGTGAGGCTTTCGCCCTGTGAGCAGTGTGACCTGTTTCCATGCATGAGGAAAAAGTAACACCATAAATGAGCATAAATATCGCCTTGCAAACCACAGGTGATCACTGTTTAAATTTTTGAAATTCAGGAGATTAATGTTATCCTTCTGGCCATCTTAATCAAGAAACCTTTGGAAAGATTGAAGGGAAGTCTGAAGTTACATTATATATTTTTCTACTAAGTGTCTCTACATCACGTCTGCCTTCTTGGGAGAGCATGGAGGAATTTGAGTCGGTGTCAAATGACGTGATCATCCACGCTTAACCCTTAAGAGGGGTGTTTGTGGAGGAGAGAAGGGGAAGTCTTCACAGGGAGCATCTAGAAAGACTCTTCCGTCATGACCTCAGTCACTGCAGGAAAAACAGGATCAGAGAGAAGAGGGGGAGGAAAAGGAAGGGAAAGGAATGAGAAAGCGAGAGAAAGCCGTGGGTGTGGAAATGAAGGAGAGGGGTGTGGGCTCTGTGGTCTCCAGTGGTTGAGCCCACTCAGAAGTTGGAGGACAAAAAGGAAGACCAGAGAAACACACGCCTTGTTCCAAGGCTCTTCCCCACTCGGGCCTGGGGCTTCCTTTTTGCTGACTGGAGGTGGGCTGGTGCGAGCAGGGTGGCCAGGGTGGGTGCCTGTGTGTTTTCTCCGGCTTTCATTCATCCACCCCCAGCTGCTTGCTTCTTTGTACCAGCTAGAGCAGAGGCCGCGCTGAGCTTGCTTCTCTGTTACTTGTGTCACCCTACGGAGTCATCTTTTTATGAAAAATCACTTTAAAATCACCATTGCAATCATAATGACAAATACACAATAAAAGTATTGTTCACTGTCAGACATTCTGGAGTCTAACAAAATCTTTTAACTAAATGATAAGGGTTTTTTTTTTTTTGGCATTAAATAAAGAGAGAATGGCTTAACTGGAAAGCAGAGTTCGATAACTGTGATCCATGTTTGCAATTAGCTAGGATTTTGGTCATAAGTTAAAAGGATTTGAACATAGTCAATAAATGTAACTTCTAACCCAGTAAAACAAAGTATTTCCGCAGTCCTTCAGGGAAGTCAACTCAGGTTACCGAATGGAGGTACCAAATGAACAGGGGTTTTAAAGTGAGGGCATTACAGGAACTGTGTGGTATGTAATCGAAGAATTTTGTATCAAAAGTTTTACTAAGTGTTGTGGGTAAACGCAATGGCAGTCATACACTTAATTCTTACATTCAAGAAATATGTAATCTATCAGAAAAGCCTTCAGAGAGTTTTCATGGAGTCAAATCCACATGAGTTTTGTGCCTAGAAGGTCCTAAATAAGTAAAAAAATCCAAACATAGAAAGATACTCTACTTCACTTAACATCTATTAATCACCTTCTGTGAGCCACTTTGTCTCATTAAGCCCATGGCCCCTTAATGCATTATCCCTAATTAACAAATGAGGACACGTAGGTCACACAAGTTAAGTGACTTCACCAAACTCCCAGTTAGTAGGCAGTAGAACCCACATAGGAATTTAGGTCTTGGACTCCAAAGACAGGACACTTTTTCATTTTACAGCATAATCCTACTTAGGAAACAATCATAGGTGGCCCGGTGCTTGTTACATTAACTCATCTTTAATCTCCAAAATCAGTGGTTCTGAAACTTTGGTGAGTCTCAAGATCACCTGGGGAACTTGATGAAAATACAAATACCCAGAGGCCCTGTCTTCCTTTACTATGCTTGACCTCTGTGTCCTCTATTAGCTCGCCACCAAAACTTGAGAAACACTGATCAAAATCATTCACGTTACAGATGATTTACAGAAGTTGGAGGAGGCAAAGGCAGTGGTGGGGCCAAGGCTGAACCCAGTCTGAGACCAAAGTCTGTGCTTCTGAACTCTGAGTGCGATGCCAGTGGAAACAGGAGGCATGAAGGGCATGCGCTGCATAGAAACAGTTTTATTACTGAATGAGATGAAAGAAACAGTATGATCAGTGATAAAGAGGAAGAGAAGCCCTACCCAGTGACATTTCCAAACAAGGCTGTGCTCTCCAAGAGCCAAACTGATTTGTGAATACTGATTGTACAATGTGCCCGTGTGGTTGTTGATGGCTGAGCCGCTCATCTCTTCTTTCTGAATCTTGCCAGCCTTTTCTTTTGCCTCTCTTTTTGGGCTCCCATACATTTTTAGTCTAAATGTGTTTCTCCATCTCTACTTTTCCTGGGTCCCCTACTGCACCTGAGTGTTTAATCCAACTCTGTGTGTGTGTGCATGTGTGCATGTGTGTGCACATATATACATAACAAGCCCTTTGAGATTCCCAACGTTAGCTCCAAAAAGAACATCAAAGGAAATCGTCCTGGGGCTGACTTTCTGAGAAGGAAAATTGTCTCTACTTTTTCAAAGGTCTGTTTCTGGAAAATACCTCAGTTAAAGGGTGGCCTATTGCTCCTGCAAATGCTTGCTAACCTGAGCTTCACGATCCATTTGTCTCACAGAAAAAACTCAAATGACATCAAAAGGGAAGTTGAGTTTGTAGTAAGAATTTAAAGAAAAAAAATCTACAGATTTAGAGAAAAATATAAGATTTCCAAGGCCCTCTACTGATTCTCTTTTGGAACTGATAGAGACAGGTTAATTTTTTTCCTATTTGGGGATGGAAACTCCTTTCTGAAATAAGGAGTCAAAATACACTAATCTGTTTTCCAAAGAGTCCCATGGGGTCTCGGTAGATGTCTGAGATTCAAGGGAACACAGTCTCATCCAGATGCTCATTTGGTACAATCCGGCCCCTCTGGGTCTTTCGCAGGGTGACTAGGAAGCTGACAGTTTGCCTTAATGAAATGCCCTCGCCTTTCTGCATCAGCCTGTCCACCGGCGTGCCTGCAGACCACGGGAGCACCCCTCAGCCCAAGGCAGATACCACACAGATGCCCCTCAATTTTCCCTCTAATGTACACAATGATTTTAAGATTCCATCTTTGCAATCTTCATAACAAAACTAATAAAAATTGTAAAACATTCCTCATGTTAAAGAGGAATCTTAAGTAAATACTTCAGCTCCAGTAACATCTAAAAAGAGCCAGTTTTGTCCCTAAGACAAAACAATGCTCGCTGTCCTTCATTTACTCAGATAGGGACCAGCGCCTTTCCTCCTCAAGTCCTTGCACATGTGTTCTCTCTGCACGGAACACCCTCCTCCCTCCACTCTCCATCCCCATCTCTGAACTTCTCATGGTCGCTTATCCCTCACCCTTCAGTCTTAGCTCCACTGCCACCTCCTCAGAGAAGCCCACCCTGACCACCTTATGGAAACGGGTCTGTGCTTTTTTCTATTTGCTTCATAATTATTTCTTTCACCCCATTTATATTGTATACCATCATATATTTATAGATACATATTTTTTTATTTCCTTTGTTATGTATTTCTTTGTTTCCCACCATACTGTAAGCCTAAGGGCAAAGAATACTCCATCACCTAGCATCACACTTAGCATATAGTAGATGATCAAAGAATTTTGAATTGGGGGACCAGCAAGAGGAAGAGATTAAGATTGGGCCACTTTCTTGTCTTCATTTCCTACCCATCACTCTCCAACCATGCTGTCTTTATATTCCAGTGTACTCCTAACAAGGTTTCAAAGAGACTTGTAAAGAGATACTATAGCTTGATGATGAAAAACTAGCTCAAGCCCCAGCTTTGCTGCTTCATGGGCAAACTGGCTTACCTTTCTCTAAGTTTCCTCATCTATAAATTGGAGATAATAATTGTATCTAATTCAAAAGGTTGTAATGCATCTTAAATAGGTTAACATATATGCTTTTCCCAACAGTGTCTGGCACATAAATTTTGGCTATTAATCCCCAGGAAATAGTTTCAAAAGCTTCCAGTATTACAGGAAGGTTGTAGCCACTCCACCGAGAACCAGTGTTGTTTGTTTTAAATACTGATTCCTCACTTTGGCTTTTAAGCTTTAACTAGTAAGTAGCTCACTGTAATTATAATGGAAAACCTTCCTCATCAAGCTGAATTCCAAAGGATTTTAAGCACTATATTTCCATGCCACCTTAGCACTTCAGGGAACAATATTTTATGTCATTAGCAGGATTAATTAATTTTACCTTAATAGATGGGTACATCAAGGAGAAGGGTGCCCCAGGGCCAGAGAAAGAGTGAATAAAAATGCTTGAGAAAGGTTGTAGCAACTCTGTTTCATAATTCAGCTCTAATTCAAAAGATTGAGCTGTCTCTCCTTTAGATTTCCTGTTCTACCTCTCAATATAAATTTTAATTGCATTTATCTTAGGAAATTTCTCTCCGATCCCTAACTGGCAAAGTCAGCCCTTGTGGGTACATCTGATCGCTGTAACCCAATTAGGGAATTGTTGATTTACCTCAAGAAACTGTTCCTTGAAGCTTCAGGTAAATCTCTCTGTTGCTGTTCAGATCCTGTATTGCTCTAAGCAATTGGGCTGACTAATATTTGCTCTGCTGCTGAAATCGGACTGATACATCATCAATCTTACTGAATGATTAACATACGTGAGAAAAAGGGAGGAAGTGCTATTGACATCTGAGAAATTTCAGAAACTATTGGGTAATTAGCAGCAATTGGAGGTAGAATCTTTTGCTTGCTTTGCAAAGTTCGGGTCACCAATAAAGACAGTAACTTGTTGAGAAGTTTGGCAAAGGGCAACAACTTTAATCAAACAAAGGGTCGTTGATGACCTTAAAGAGAGCAGGCCCAGGGCCCAGTGACCTGAGAAGGGACTGTGGCCTGAGGAATGTAGCCACTCTATCTTTGAATTGATTTTTAGAATCTATCCAGATCTCTGTAGTTTTAGAAACAACATCCCCCAGCAACTCAAAAGTCATGAAGAGGAACATTCTAGCTGTCTCTGCCCCAGACCTGTGTACCCACACTCCCTTGCACCATTGTAGTGATGTAATCCCATCCCTGCAGATTTAAAAGTCCTAAAAGCAGTACTTCAACTTCTGCTTACTTAATGGACAAAAGACATGGAGGCACAGTATTTGAAGAGGGTTTTTGTAGGAAAGTAGCAAAATAGAGAACAAATCTTCAGAAACCAACTAAGAGGTCAAAATTCAAAACTTTATTAAATTACAAGGGGAGTATTTAGAAGTAGCTGCCCTTCCAAAACATCGCTGGCTTTTAGACTGAGAATCTAGTCAGGGTCTCCGCTGATTTCTGCAGGACCTTTATGAGTCACAAGGGATCACAAACACATTTTCCAGAGTCTTTCTGCCCCAGGACCTTTGAAAGAGGAGTTCACGTTCCACCCAGTAAACATTCAAGTCTCTCTGTAATCGCCACATTTTCAGCCAGCCACATTTTGAGACTGTTTTCTGGTGAGATTTCCACACAAAGGAATCAATGAAATATGCTAACTTACCAATATATTTAATTCGTTTTAACTTAAGAATGGCAGTCAATTAAAAAATTCGTTTTTTTTTTTTTGTCCACAGGAAAATTTGTATTGTCTAAATAACTTGGTAAACTTCTGTCTTATAACATGTTACAAAGTTATGTCAGCAAGGACGAAATTTAAAAATTGTCATGTTGGGGGGGCATGGGGAGGGCTATACAACTCAGAGAAGACAAGTAGTGATTCTATAGCATCTCACTACGCTGATGGACAGTGACTGCAATAAGGTTGATGGGGGGGACCTGATGAAGGGGGTAGTTTAATCACCATAATATTGCACATGTAATTGTAGATTAATGATACCAAAATAAATTGTAAAAAAAAAATTGCCATGTTTACTATTTCCCTTGTGACATCATACAATTAGGTCCTCAGAGGATTGATTTTAGAATCACAGATAAGTCTTCTTATTCAGGGATAGGTGCACAAAAGGTAGCTAAGAGATTTGCCCAAAGATGCTAGTTTGCGGGCAAGCTGAGAAAAGAAACTATGGAAAAGAATAGAACCTTCATCTAGTTCCAAAATTAGTGCCTATTTCTCTGCCTATCCATCTACTTTTAACTAGCTACTTTGGAACATTTATTTATTTTGGAGTGTACAATTATGAAAAAAAAGTTATCTCATCAATTCTTGCCATGTAGTAAGGTTGCATCAACATGTCTAACAAAACAAATTCATTAATTCCTTTAAAGCCATTTTCAACTCATGACACATTTCTGCATTGTGTTAAGTTGAGCATAACTATAAGATAATTGATGGCTCAAGCTGATTTGCTTCTAAAGGTTTGGAAGACAACAGAGATTGAAACCTGGTGATAAGCCATGTATCTTTTGTATTATCAGGGAGCTGAGGGTCTAGAAGATCTTGACAGATATGAATTACAGTGGATAAATTGTATCTGAATTTCCTTTTGCATGTCAAAGCCTGGAGTCAGCTGAGCTGAGTCCAAATAAGCTGGGTCTTAGTTCACTTCATTTACAGGGACAGCTCTGCTCCTGAGCAGAGAGTGTATGCCCCTGAGTCGTAAGGAAAATCTATTTACTGGGTCAAGAGAACTCTAAGCATAGGAGGCTTATATGAAATCAAAGCCCCCAGCACCTGAGGGAGGAGGAGGAGCTTTCCATTCCTCTGAACCATTACCCAAAACATCCAACAGCCTGGTAGTGATCAAACCATGATGAGTTCTTACTTCCACTCCTCTAGTAATCTATAGTGGTCTCAGAATAAATCAATGGCTTTCCAGCTAGTTTCACATTTCCACTGATTCAACCTGAATTTCTTTATCTGATTCTAAAGAGCTAATAATGAAACATTCTGTCAAGAATTTCAGAACCCATTCTTAGCTGAAGTTTTGCAGAGGATAGAAATAATTCTCTCCCTCCATGCAAAATTCTATGGCTTCAAGATCACCATATAGAATGTAATTCATGAACTTGGGTAAAGTTTTTGTTTTGTTTTAGAAGTCTCTGAAAACTGAATCAAAGCAATACTATTGATCACATCTAAAGGCTGGTACATTCGGTCATGCATTTACTTACTTATTTACTATACTTATTGAACTTGCAGTACACTTATGCCATACAATTAACTTTAAAAACCTCAGAGGCCACAGACTATAAATTATAAAGTTACTTCAATAGAGCAATTACCCGAAAAGTTCTTTCTTCTTTGTTTTGCAGGCAAAGTTAATTCTATTACTAAGACAATGCCAGGCCTCTGGCATTATCAGAAAGCATTTGAAGGAAGGAAAGTGTATAATTGCAAGACTATTTGCAGGCCTTTTGTTCTGTCAGTAACTAGAGTGCTAATACTCCTTGTCTGAAACCTTGCAGCTCTGAAGCGCACTAGAGCAAATTTGGGATAGGTAACCAATTTGAGTGAACAGCATAACAAAAGATATGATGCAGAGCATTTATAATGCTTGGAGGGGAAATCTGTTTTCTCTTTTTAAGAAGTTCACAAAATAAACAAGATTATGTTTAAGTTTCATACTTGAGAAATATGTTTAAATGAATATATGTAGGTGTCTACCTACTCTTGGAATCAGACTATTATATGTAGCTAGTTTGTCAGGGTTCCTGCTGCCCAGTGACCCAGAAAAATATATAGTACATATAGCATGTAGGAAAGCGAACAAAGTAGATGCAAAAAGATAACGGGTAGTATCATGCATTTTCAGTATGTACAGATCAAAACTCAGGTATATTTGCAGGCAATCTGTTAAGAGGGAACAGCTTCATTTTCTAATAGATATATATGTTAGATAATTGTGCAAGTCAGCCTGGATATTTAAAATGCCACAGTATTCATTCCTTACTTGATCCAACATGTGCTGAATGCCATGATACTCCAGCATTGTAGTAGGTAGGCACTGACATAGTTCCAAAAATGACTTGGGTCCTTTTCCACTGAGGTGCTCAAGGTCTGGTGGGGAAGGCAAAGCCTTTAACAGATGAATTAAATACAACCCAGTAAGTATTACGGTAGAGATACGCTCCAAAGTCTCAGAGAACGATAAGCCTAGAGAATAGAGAAGAACCCACTATGTGGAGAATTTGGGAAGTCTCCACAAAAGAAAATATTTCAGCTGGGTGAGTGTGAGTTAATAAGGTGGATAAGAGAAGCGAGGGGTGTGGAAAGGGGTGGAATGGAGACCATGTTGTAGCTGCAAAGTAAGGCAAAGGGAAATGATGGAATGGGGCCGTAAAGCGGGTGCAGCTGTGGGGAACTTTGTTCATGCTTCCTTCTCTGAGAACTTGATACCATGGAAAAGGCCTTCTAGGCGGCAAGTATCTTCCCTACCAGGTTTATATCAGCAGGTGAATAGCTGTTTTTACTGATCCTTCCATGGCACAATTCCTAAAATCACAGGTTAAATTTCTCCACAGCTGTTCAGCTGCACACCTCTACACTGCAAACACACATGGGTGAAAAAAAAGATGGCTTTTATTCCGGGGGTAAAAAGACTTTTTATTGTAGTAAGCATCTTATGTACATTATCCTACTGAGTTCTTTCAGCACATCTGTGGATGTAATGGGAAAACTTCAAGATTTATCATAAAATTCTGATTTTAAAGTTTCTCACGAATCCAAAAAGCTTTGGTGAATATACTAAAAGATCTGTCATTCAGAGAAAATATCATCTTTCTCCAGAGAGTTCATTTTTCTATTTCTGATCATTCTTCTATGCTGAAAAAAAAATTATAGCTCAGAAAACAGAAAGAGTAACATGGTGATGAACACTGCTTTTCACTTCCTTAAATGAAAGTTTTCTTGCAATTTCATTTTGTTGTTATTTGGAAGCTGGTGGGTATACATCTTTGGGTATAGCTCTATTTTCTGAGTTTTGTCTCTAAGCAGTTTTAGCCATCAAAAGTTCACATGTATGAAGTCACTCTTATTTCTTAATTATGAACATATTTTCTTAATGCATCCTGAACAGTGTCTTAAAATTACATAATCTTTGCACTTGTATTTTGTTTCTTGAATGCACTCAGAAAATAGGAGTTTTAAAAAATTTACTCTTTTTTTTCCAAATGCAATTAACACATTTCAAATTATTCTGGAAACATATAACTTATGCGTGTGTGTACATGCATATACTACAAGGATAATTATCATTTTCCCAGAAACCCTACTGAATGTAAGTTTCTGCAGAGCCTGAACATCATCTCCCCAGGGTTGCACAGTAATCCTTATATAACTCTGAAAGGTGGGGAAAAATTCTACTACAATCAAAACCACAAAAAATGACTTTTAGGAGAAAAATAAACATTATGCTCAGAGGATATGGTTATTAGAGTCCTGATGTTCAAAATTACCTACATTTTTTTCAGCTCTGAGTGTTGTATTTGATACATATGAATACGTATGTTGTAGTTTTTCTCAGCTATTTTCCTTTATCCTGCTTTTCTGGCTCTCTCAAGCCCCACTGCTTGACTAAACACACTGGCAAGATGTTTCTTGCTTTCAATGAACAGTTCAAATGAACAGCATTCTGGCCTCTGCCAAGCTGTTTATGGAGACGACTTTTGGTATGTGAGTTAATTGAGTTTAAATAATATTTCATTGTAAGAAAACAGCCATGCAGTCATGTTCCAGGACATCATCACTCCTTGATGATCCTGCATTTCATTCCATAACAACTCCTAATGAAACATTAATAAGGACATGTGGTACTCAGCTCTATCCTCTTTACTTATTGTAGGACAAATAGTAAAATACTGTGGCTTAAATGTTAAAGATTTAAATGACATAGGTCAATAATGTACATATTACATTGTTTAATAATCAAAAACAATTGTAAGAAAAAGATAATGAAAAGATGCTAAAAGGAAGTATAAAAATTCACCCAGAGGAACACTTTTCATGGCCCTGCTGAATCCTCCCATAGGACCTCATGGAATCCACAGTAAGTGGCAATGTGGACAATTTCTTGAAGTACAATTTTGAAAAGATGATAATAAATAGCCACAGTGTATTGTGTGCTCCCAGTGAAAGGGGTCATGCTTGGCCTTTTTCCAAATGTGACTATGTTTCTATCTATGCATTTGGGTTTTGCCCAGCCCCGCCACCCTCCATTGTCTCCTGTGACCTCTTCATTGTCCCACCACCCGGATGGGTGTGGAAAGTGAAACTATGGCATGCCCAAAATCCTGAATCCCTGTTTGTTCACTGCTGTTAGGATTTGTACTTTCTCTTCCTGTTCTCTGAGGCCTCAGTGGCTGCATAGGTAAAATGGGACTAAAAATCTCTACCTCAGGAAAACTGTTGTGAAGAACAACTATATTATGTATGCCCGGTGGTTCATACTTAAGATTCCACAATTTTTTCCTCTTCTAGCAGACGGACTGTAGAGAGGACACTTTCAGAGTTAATTCTATCAGGGAATGGAGGCTACAGTAGAGGGCTGGGAAGGAGGACAGCAAAAGTATCCTAAAAAGAAAAAAAGCCCCCAAAACTCTCTATGTTTGTTCAAGCCCTTATGGAGATTCTTGGTTAAGATAAGGGTCCTGTGCCCAACACTGGGAAAAGCAATTTTTCCCTGACCATATTTAGGATAGATTTTCCAGTTATCAACATCAGCCGTAAGGAGACAGTCGGGACCCAGTAGAAGGCATGATTTTGCAGAGAACTGCCTTGAAGAACTAGCCAGAACATGTGATTTTGTAAAACACAATTTATCATGTGGCCCAGACTCCAGAGACATGAACAAGTGTGAGGAAGAATGACATTTAAGAGATGAGACAAAAAAGGAGACAATTGGAACTTATCAGCCACCAACAAAATAAACCAAGAGACTACTTTCCACCATTTGTGAATATGCTTAGAAAACTCATGAGAAAATAGAATCCTTTCTTCCTGAATATGCATCGAGTCTTTTCTGGGCTATGGAGAAAGCTGAGCGAGCCTGAGTAGGAATCATAATAGATCTCACATGCCATGCGGCACCTCAACAGGAACCAGGGGTTTTTCTCAAGGGTAGCTCAACTGCAAGCCAAGAAACCCATTTAAGCTAGATTCTGTGGTATGCAGTTAATTGTCAGGACAAACTCTTAGATATTCAAGGGCAAGAAACAAGTCAGCTCTCATGAGGTCGCATGGTCCCACTCCATCTTCTCTCGGCACATTGTTTTGTTTTCCCACCTCTCTCTGAGATGATATTTCTCAGAGCCTCCTAGTTTCTATCTTCCATGTCACCAGTGGCTCATGTTTGCTGGGAAAATGTTCAGTTGCCAGGCACAGTGAAGTAAACAAAGAGTCAGACTCATGTGGATAGTCAGTAGCACAGATTTCGGATCAGAATTCCACATGATTCTGTCACTTGGGCTGAGGGACAAGATAACTTGTATCAAATCTAGCTGTGTGTTAGAATCACCCGTTTAGCAAGAATTGAAGAGAGAAGGCAACTTTTAAAAAGGGCTGTGGTGGCATGGTCTATTCATACAAATGCAAATGTATCTAATAGAGCTTTAGCCTACAATCCTGCCAATAGCATTATATGCAGTTCATGGATGAGGAAACCAAGACCCTCAAATATTAAAGCTCCTTCCCAATGGCACATACCTAGTGAGTTACAAAAATGGCATTTGATTCCAGATCTCTCTCTCTCTCTCTCTGGCCCTGCAGCCCATGCTTTTCCCATTTGGCTTTACTAGCTAAATATCTGGATGACCTGCAAAGATGATGGGCAATTATTTTGAAGTCCTAGAAGTCAGAAAGAATCAAGGTCTCCAAAATAGCTTCTACACTTTAATACAGTGTAAAAATCATTATCTTAGAAATAAGAGATGTCTCAGGAAATAAAAAGTAAGTATTGCCTATAAATGCCATAGAAACTAGTAATTAGTGGAAGGTGAGGAAGCTGCTCCAGGGCTGCAAATAGACAGGAGGCAGCTTATTAGGGAGGAATGGATGAAACCCAAAAGGAAAAGAGACGCCCGGTTGATTGCGCGTGCCTCATAGTTTTGCCCTATCAGGTGCTATAATTTTGCTGAATCTCCCTTTTATTACTACCTGCGGCCCTTGGAATCTGTGCCCTAGCATTAGAGAAACACTGAAAGGAAGAAAACAAGAGAAATATGTTGGGGAAGTCCGTGAGAATGGCAGAGTTCATTAAACCAACCTCTGGAAGCTTGAATGTGAGAAAGCATATAATCAAACATGTTTTTCTCTCTCTCCATGAGAAAACCTTTATGTACCGTTCTAATTTACAAAACTGGAAGATTTAGATGCCTTTAAGTCTTTGCTAGTTGCATTGAAATTCCTTTCCCTTTTTTCATGCTGTGAATTTCCTAAAATTTTGTCCATTGATTGTATAGCTGTCTGACAGGTGCTTTGTGAATGGCATTCACCATTATCAGAGAACGTCCAATAGTGTCTTATCTGAAGCCTAATGTATTTTCACCTTCTGTATATAGAACATGAGGGTATGAAAGTAAATCTGAGTTTCCATAAAAATGTAAAGGGACACACCCTCTCTCGACCTTCTGTGTAAGAGAACTTTTCTTTGACTCCATCAGCTGTCCATGAAAAGAGAACTAGAGTACAATAAATTCAGATACAAAGTGATAATAAACAGGAAAACATTTCAATATGTTGGTAATAATGTATAGTATAAGACCTTGGTAAGTAAGACTGAGCCCTCAACCATAAAAGTCATGGAGAATTCTGGAATTCATTTTCATGTAATTTGAACTGGCGTTTCTTTAGATATGGTGCATTTTCAGGTTAGCACTCAACCTTTAAGCTGGAAATTGTCCTATTAAATCTGATGTCTGCTGTGGGGAGAGCTGTCAACGCAGGTCTGCTCTGATTGGAAGATTTTGTTGAGATGTTCTGCATTGTAGATACTTGTGATCTCAAATCTGCAAGGCTGCTGACATCTTTGAAAGTTTAATCTCTACAATGCCTCCCCTAATAAGCACAGCCACGACTGAATTTCCCTACCAGGTATAGTGTGTTCAGGAGCAACACAGCTAAGTACATCAGGAGACTATGCAGATGACTAAGCAAATTACAACAAATTTCAAAAGCTGCTTAAAACTAATGGCTCACAGAGAAATAGTTCTGTTTGTTAATATCTATTATTGAAGCCCCAGGTTGGAACGTGAGTTCAGTTAGAAAGTGCCCCTGTGTTTCTACATAAAGAAAAAGTTGTGGCTTTTTTCTGGGATGTTTTAATATCTGAACAAGTGATCCTGCCTTTGTTATCTGCCTGCCTCTTTTTCAGATGGCCAAGAACCTCCTTTGCATTTTTTGGTAACTCTCTGTGGAATCACGTGTAGTGATTTGATTTTCAAAAAAAATAGGATTTATACATTAGAATGATATAATCACAAATTTTTACAAATGAATATGGATAACTTCACAAACATGTTAGTTCGGGCTAGACCTGAAATATGTTACAAATGCTACTTGGTCTCACTTTGATCTTAGGGACATCTCTCTCTGCATCACCTAGGCTCCCACACCCAAATTTGTAATTTATTTCTGTTTCTTGCCAAATTACAAGTTTGGGAAAGAAACCATTTATAGGTCATCTACATGCCAGTATCGTCAATCATCAGTCTCTTTACCAGTGGCCTGTGAATCATTTTTGGTCTCCTTAACTTTTTTGAATAGATTAGTAATAGTGTGTGTGAGATATACAGACTACAGGTTAATTTGAAAGACAGCCGGTTTCTATTTTATTTTCCTTTGTTTTTTTCCAAGCACACCTTTTTCTTGTCTAATTATAAGTGGATCATAAGATGCCATAGTGAAAGCGAGCCCTCACCTAAACTGATGCACTCTTTAAAGAAGTTGGACTGGCCTTTTTCCACGTTGTAACCAACTTCTGACGCCAGCAAGGGTACTGTTCTCTTCCATGTCCGAACTGTGGTTAAGGGAACTTCTAACCTGTATTGACAGTGAGAGATTTATCTCCACTGGGCTGGTTCAAAAGAAATATTGTGCTTCTTATTCCATCTTAACATTAAATTATCTCGGAAAATGAGTCATGCCGATACTTCAGCCTTCTAATCCATATACTACCAACATTTGTTCTCTTATGTCTACCAAAGAAATAAGATAGAATCTGTATGAATAACTGATTTTTTTTTATAACGACCCTGTTTAAGACCCACTCCAGACTCCCACAACCTCCCCAAAACATTTACCTCTGTATCTCCTGGAAGAAGTTCTGGTTTCGTACTTCATTGCTGTAGCGTGATGGTTCATCACTTACTTGCCTGCAGGACACTTGGAAACATTGTTTCTATCAATACTGAGCAAAGACTGGTTTTGTGTTTCAAATATGCTGTCTCAGTGACTGCAGTGGGGGTATGTGGTGGGGACTTGATAATAGGGGGAGTCTAGTAACCATAATGGTGCTCATGTAATTGTATATTAATTATAGCAAAATAAAAATAAAAAATAAAAATATGCTGTCTCATTTTTAGGTTCAATTTTGGGCCTGTGAGCAATTTCCATAATACCAATGTGCAAAGTGGACTTCACTGAACACTCTTAAGCAAGCCTGTGCAAATGAATCACGTTGTAATTTGCCATGTAGCAAATTTAAATGTTGGAAAAAGAGCACCATCTGCTGGAAAGGGGCGGATAGAGAAACACACGTTAGCCAAGAATTGGAGAGTCTGAGGGCCAAAATCTTTGACTAAGGCAAGTCCGTGCATATCCATGCTCAAGGTGTCAAGTGATTCATGTTATGAAATGGCAGTGGTATTCCTTCAGGATAATGGGGCTTTATGGTTCAGTGGAAAGAACACAAGGAAAACGGGCTTCCAGTCCTGGGTCTGCCTTTTTATCTTTTATTTTTTTAAATCTCTGTAGCCTTGAGGAAATCACTTTTTTAACATAAAAGTTCCTTGTATGAGTCTTGGAGGTGGGACTGGTAATAGTACCTAAACTTCCGACCTCACGTAGGGCAGCCGAGAGAATGGTTGTTAGAGCATTTAGTAACCCAACAGTCATATTAGAGCTATAAGATAAAAGTATTAGTGTTAGCATGTCAAATTCTAACTCAGCAAGATGTGGTAGAAGCAGTGCAGGTCTAAGAACTCTAATACGCTTCCCGAGAGACTGTTAATTGGGAAAGTAATTTAGTAACATTAGTTTGACTATGTAATTGTACTTTTGGGAATCCATCCAAAGAAAATCATTAGCGATATGGAAATAGATTTATGGTCAAGAGTGTTCCTACCAACATTATGTATGATGTTGAAATACTGGAAATACAGCTGATGGTCGTCAGGAATAAATAACTCGCATAATAGAATACTGTGCAGCATTAAATGTCATGTTTTAAAGAGCAGTGATATGAGGAAGTAGTCACAATATAAGTAAAAAAAAGTGGATGACCAGGGCAACGATCATTTTGGAAGGAAAAAGAAAAGGAATCAAAGAGATACTGATGGGCACACAACAAAATGTCAACAGCAGCTCCCTGTGAGAGCTGCCAGCAGTGACACCTTGGGAAGAATAATTCTTCGTTGTGCCTGGGGGCCTGGCCTGTACTGCGGGCAGGTTTGGTAGCAGCTCTGACCTCTGAGCCCTGGATGCAGCAGAACCAGTGTGACAACCAAAATGTCTGCAGACAATGTCAAATGTCCTTTGGGGGCCAAAATAAGCCTCAGCTGAGAACACCTCAACTGAGGCTGATTTAAAGGAATGTGATTAAAAAAAAATCATTAAGTCATTTCTGTGCTTGTACATTACTGAGCTCAGCTTGATCAGTAAAGCTGGTTATAGGAATCAAATGGAGAATGTTGAGAGTAACTCACTGACTGTCCAGGGTCTGGCCTAAAGGAAGCTCTTGGGAAGTGGATTTGAATTCTGGCAAGAAGAACTCATAGGAAGTAAGTATCTAGGTGCAGATTAAAATACGATTTTTCTGACATGTGACCTTAGGAATGTAGGCATCCTTCCCTTTGTACTTGCTACGTTACAGTCAATTCTTAACAAAAAAGACTCAATTCTCATCACTGGCAGATGGTAATGAGCGACTTATTTTTTTCTTCTTCTTCGTACTTTCTACATTTTCTGTATTTTTCTACAACTAATTACATGAATTAATTTGTTATCAGAAAAATATTAAATATCTTTTAAGACATCCCTGGAGCAGGCTAAGAGGCAAATGCTCTAATCCTGCCAGTGTTGCCCTAGGGTTACCCTGACGAGTCTCATCTTCTCTTGGCATCCCTTGTATCATCTTAAAATAGGACAAAACTACATAATTGCAGTAAGAAACACGAACATGTATTGAAAGGTATGAAATGCCATGAAAACGAAAACACAGTTTTCTTCAGTAACATTTACCTTTGGTTTTTCTAGGTTTCTTTTTTCATCACCTAGTTGGCTTAAATTTTCAAAGAAATTAATAACCTGAGCAATTTATAGGTTCCAGTCAATCGTCCCTGGATAGGTACCATAGTTTATAATAGGCCAGATCATCTACCACTCCACTGAGAAAGTCAAAGTTAGAAACACCAAACATTTTGACTTGGGGTAGGCATTATTTTGGGTAAGCAGATCAATCGCACCTTCAGAGAAGCTCTTAGCAGATGAGTTTTTGTGGAACATATTTACAGACTCTTTTTTCCTCAGGCCCCAAACATTGCATTCTATATAACATGCTGGTTACCTGCAAAATCTCCTTTTGAAAAATAACCTCTTTGGAGATCCAAGTTCAATGGGTGGAGAAAAAATGAGCCTGAAACCACTTAGCTCCACAACAATAACTGAAATCAAATAAAATGAGCAGGCCGTTTCCCTTTCCAATTTTTTGAAATGAAATTTTCACAACAGTGGAGTATCAGTGTGTGAAGGTTTAGCCACAAGCTACTTTAAAGGAGTTGTAATAAATTCTGAATGCAATGATTTAGTAGAGAAAAATGATAATCAAAGGAAAGTATTATGTATCTTGAAATAACAGTAGAAAGAGTATCTGCAGAAGATGTGTAGAGATGCAAAAGTGTAAAGACCAACTTTCTATGTAAACTTGGTTTTTAACAGCTTTATCACACTGTAGCTTACATAACATTAAATTAATTCATTGAAGTGTGTTATTCAATAATTTTTAGAAAAATTTTAGAACTGTGCAATCAGCACACCATCTGAACTCCTTTTTGAGGCCTAACTGATTGTCCAGGTCAAACCTTAATAACATAATGCATGGCGACACGTGTGTTTGGTTGAGGACAGGATTTGGAGAGGTGGTATTTATTCGGAATTGAATCTCTTTTACAAAGAATTGACTATAAAGGAATGTTAAATGTAAAAGTAAAGATGCTTTGTTTCTTAAGAGTCCTGTGTCAGAAAATCTTTTTAAAATCTGCATATAGATATGTATTTCCTATGAGTTGTTCTTGTCAGATGTCAAATCCACTTCCCAAGAAATTGCTTTAGGCAAGACCCTGGAGAGTCAGTGAGCTATTTTCAACTTTGTCCATTTGATTCCTATAACCAAACTAAAGTTGCAGGAATCAAAATTAACACACAAAAATCAATAGTGTTTCTGTACACTAATGATGAAATCTCTGAAAAAGAAAGAAATTGATCCTATTTATAATAGTTTCAAAAACAATAAAATACTTAGGAATAAACTTAAGGATGTGAAAGATATCATCTATGCTGAAAACTACAAGACACTGATGAAAGAAACCAAAGAATATATACATAAATGAAAAAGTATCCCATGTTCATGGGTTGAAAGAACTAATATTGTTAAAATGTCAATTATACCGAAAATCACCTACACATTCAATACAATTCCTATCAATATTCCAATAGAATGTTTTACAGAAGTAGAAAAAACACTCCTAAAATTTATATGGAACCACAGAAGACCCCAAGGAAATCCTGAGAAAGAAGAACAAAGCAGGAAGTATCACACTTCCTTATTTCAAGCTATACTAGAAAGCTATAGTCATCAAAACAGTGTGGTACTGGCATAAAAACAGACAAATAGGCCAGTGGAAGAGAATCAAGAACCTAGAAGTAAACCCAAGTATATAAGTTCAAGTAATATTTGACAAAGGATCAAGAATACTCAATGATTTAGAAAAGATACTCTCTTCAATAAAGAGTGCCAGGGTAATTTAATATTCACATATAAAAGAGTGAAACTGGACCTAAATCTTAACCACTCGTAAAAATTAACTCAAAATGAACTGGAGATTTAATTTTAAGACCTGACACAATGAAATTTCTAGAAGAAAACATAAGAACAAAGCTCTTTGACATGGATCTTGATAATGATTTGTTGGATATGAGCACAAGCAACAAAATAAACAAGTGGGATACATCAAACTAAAAAGTTTCTGCATAACAAAAGAAACCATCAACTAAATAAAAAGACAACCTACAGAGTGGGAAAAAAAATATCTGTAAACCATATATATATGAGAAGGGGTTAATATCCAAAGCATATAAAGAACTCATACAACTTAATGGCAAAAAGTGAATAACCCAATTAAAAAATGGGTAAAGAACCTGAATAGACATTTCTCCAAAAAAGATATACAAAATGCCAACAGGTACAGGAAAAAATGCTCAATATTAATAGTCATTAGGGAAATGAAGATTAAAACTACAAGGAGATATCACCTTATGCCTATTAAAATATCATACACCAAAAAGACAAGAGATAACAAATGCTGGCATGAATGTAGAAAAGTAAGGAACCCTTGTCATTGTTGGTGGGATTATGAATTGGTACAGCTACTATGGAACACAGTATGGAAGAAGCTTAAAAAATTAAAATAGAGCTATTGTGTGATCCAGCAATTCCATTTCTGGGTGTATATCCAAAGGTAATGAAAACACTCAAAAAGATATCTGTACCCCCATGTTCATAGCAACATTATTTATAATAACCAAGACATGGAAACAACCTAGGTGTCCACTGAATGGATGAATGGATAAAGAGGTTGTGGTCCACATACACACACACACACAAAATGGATTATTCAGCCATAAAAATTTGATGAAATGCCACCATTGGATTAATTTTCCAATATCATAACTAACTTGTTTTCAAACTTTATATAAATGGAATCATGTATTCTTTTCATTTGACCTTTTGATAAAAATTGTGTTGCTGAGAATCACCCATGTTGTTGCATGTAGTAGTTGTTTATTACCTTTTCACTGCTGTATGGTAGTCCATTGTGTGAGCATGCCACGGTTCATTTATCTATTCTATAATTAATAGAAATTTGGGTTCCTTCCAGTTTGGGATATTGTGAATAATGGTGCTATTCATCTATACATCTTTTGGTGAATGTATATATGTATTTCTACTGATATTTGCCTAAGAGTGGGATTGCTGGATCACAGAGTATGCATATATTCAACATTAGCAGAAAATTCCAAGTAGTTATTTTAATTTACACTCCCAGTTTTAGCAATTTACACTCTGCCCAGCATTCAAGAATTTTGCCATCATCAACACTTCATACTGTCTTTTTACTTTTAGCTATTAGGGTGGGAATGTACTGGTATTCATTATGGTTTTAAGCTTCATTTTCCTGATGACAAATAAGGTTGAATACATTTTAGTATGTTTATAGGCCATTTGAATATCCTCAAAGGACCTCATCAAGTGCTTTCCCAACTTTCCCATTAAATTATGTATTAGACCCAATTTATATGCCCTCCCTCAATTAACCCCCACCTTTTGGGCCTGTAGCTACTTACTCAGTGGACAGCCCCAGCTGCCAGTGCTATTGCCTTCTTCCTTACATCACAGACTGCCCAGGGCTCCTCCAGAATAAGAGTTAGGCTTTATTTAGCAAGGGCCCCCTCATGCCCAGCATGCTGGAACTGTAATAGCTGTGGTTCCCAAGCCAAACCCTACCAGACCACCAGTGTCTAGCATTTCCCACCACCTCCTCAGAGGCTCCCTGGAAAGGCCCAGTGACCTAACCTAGAAATGTAAAAGAGTGCCCTATTGTAGAGTACTTTGACAATGAGAGACAGGAGAAAGTAAACAGCATATAGGTTCTTCCCTCCTCTCCACAAACTCTTCTGACCTAGATATCTTTCTATGTCCTGTCTGGAATCTGAGCCATCAGCTATGTTTTCTTGTAAAGCTATGAGTAACTCTTCTTCCCTATTTCTATCACTCTTGCTGCCCCAGAACTTTTACCACCTAATAAAGCATTATCCCATTAGCTTTCCCTCAGGGTTGATTTTAGGGAATGTGGACTATTGATTTATAGGAGTTTATATATATATATATATATATATATATATATATATATATTGTGTACACAAATTCTTAATTGATGATACGTATTGCAATATCTTCTCCTGTTATATTATTTGCCTTCCAATTCTTCTGGTAGATAATCCCTTAGGCCTATTTATTAGCTATATAGATGGTAAATGGTTATTCACTGCACTTCTAATTTCCAGGTGTTTATAAAGTATTGTTACTTCTATTTATAGCTATAATAGAATCTTGTTGGGCCATTTGTGTAGCGGTATGTTAACTCTTCAGAATAATTAAGTATACTTTACTGAGAGAAAATAATGTAACTAATTATAGAGGCCATTCCCCTCTGTCAGTTTCAATGATACTTAGTGAAAATTCTCACATAGGCACTTTGGGATCTTCTGAACAATGTTAACAGTTGCTACTGGTCTCTAAACAAAAGAAAAAGGACTTTTAATTAGTTTTGGAAATTTTGATTCAAACAAAGTTAAACAGCTTTGTTTACCACAGTATTTATACTTTTTAATATGTTATTGTGTATTGAGTTATCTTCAGAAGGAGAGTATAGTGTGTAACAATCTCAAACATACTTAACTTCAGAACCCTTTTAAGCAACATTCTGCAGGAATAATACCATGAAGAGCATAGATATGGAAATATTACTGTAGAGTCTGACCTACATTGTTTTTGTAGGCTTAGATATTCTAGTAAAGGAAGACTGATAATTATTGATTGATGGGAGTCATATCTTTTTGTCATTGATGCTCTCGAGATGGCTTTTTAGGATTCTGACATCTCCCCAGGATATCTCAAAACCTGTCAAAACATTTGAGTTTTTGCTTACGTCCTTCATTAAACCACACTGGGAATGAAGCAGATGTTATCAGATCCAGGGATCATTAGAAGTAAAGTTTCCTCAGCCATAAGGGAAGTTTAAGCTCTGAAACATAAAAAAAAAATATTTTTAAAGCTTCTTTCAGATTTTGTTACTATCAAGAAGCCAATGTTCAATGAGCAGACTCCTTTTTAAGTTCTCTTTAAAAATGTTTCAAAATTAGTAAAACTGCATTTCTACACCTTCGAAAATAAAATATTCTAAATGATCACCTTGTCTTCTCACACCGAGTATGTGAAACCAAAGTCAGCCCATCCTTGAGGGCCATGTCATTTTGTGGTGTTGTTCACTGTAAGTCAGTGTTGCTCCAGGTCCATTTATATATATTGGCCATTTACCCGACCCCTAGATCTTCTGAGGTTGCTCTGCTTTCTGAAGTTACTTCTTATCTGCCTCTGAGGCCCTTGTTTCTGGTCCCTATTCCTTCTCCCTATCTTTCCTGGGCTTTTCTAATCTGCTGGACTCTCAGAAACCACACGAACGCCCTTAGGTATAGGAGGTAGTGAATTAGAGAAAGTGGGCCCAGAATGGGCATCTAAGTTGCACTTCTTCGATTAGAAAGAATTCTCAAAGAACTTTCTGAGGTTTTTCTTATCCGGCAACAATTCAACCAACAAACATTATGGCTTGGGGCTGTGTTTTGGATAGTCATGTTTGCCAGAAAAGAGGAACCTTTACACTTGTATTATTAATTTCAAAAATGAGCAAAAAAGAAAATACATGACAATTTCAAATACTATGTAATTCTATATTTCGGAAACATTTTCTCTATTCTTGAGTATGCACAATGGACTCTTAATTTAACAACATTTAAATAAACTTATTTATCACATACCTCTTATATATGGAGAATCCCACCATTTGCAAGCAATACATCCAACACTGTGGCAAACTAGATTCTTGCCCTTATTGTCTGGTAGTCCTAGCTAATAAAGTTAATATTCTGGAGGTAAAATTTAGCTTAAGTCACTCTTTGGTGTTTTATATTCAGCATTTTGCTTTTTATTTTTCTTTATGATAAGTGCAACAAAAAAGGAAATTATCTTTCAATTCCCTTAAGAAAAAAGTATGTTGATTCCTAATTGTGATTCCTTTCTTTTTTACCCAATTCCTTTTTTTTTTTTAACAGTACCCCACGGACATTTTTAACAGAATATTTAAAGGGAAATACCCTTTTAGGGCGGTGGATGGAAACCTCCAGTCATACTTTAAGAAGCCCAGAATGTTAGGGTCGGGGTGCCGACGTGGCATTTCCATACAATGGAGCTAATCCCCACAACCAGACATGTCAGGCATTTCTCTGCATATTCATTCCCAGCTCCTGTTTAAACAGCCAGGACAGCGCAGATCTTTGTTTTAAGTGCAAAGCCCTGCTGATGGGCCAACTTTGTCCAGGCCTCCAGCACATTGTCTGTGCTTCATGACCTGGAAAAAAGACCCATTGTATCCAAAAATGTTAACGTTTCAACACAGGAAAGGACAGTAAGGTACAAACCAACACAGAGTCATCTTTCCTTTGCTGGATTTGGTTTCTGAATTCCTTCCTGGGAAAGAGTTCTGGCTGTAATTTTCCCCTTGCCAGCGACATGGATAACATCTTTACCTCCCCCATCCACTTTGTCTCTTCTTTTACATTTGCAGCAGAACACATTATGCCTTGTATTATGGAATCGTATGGGTCTGGGGCAACCTTTGAACAAGACTGAAAACTGCAAGCAGAAGCAGGGTTATGTCGCTCTGCCATTTATGACACAGGGTCTGTGAGCTCTTTCCAAAGGGTCTGTGACTTAGTGTAATAGCATTCAAGCCAACAACTTTCTCTATCCCTGAAATACTACTATGTGCAAGTCACAGGTCATTCATTCATTAATTCATTCATGCATTCATCAAGGATGTATTAGGCGCCAGGCACTGTGACTTACTCATCAGGGATCTGTGAATCCTACTGCAGTGCCTGGGGTGAATATGTCATTCAGAACTGAATCAGTGAGTGAATGGCCCGGAAGAAATGAAAACCAATTGGCATGATTTTTATTCAAATAATAGGTGAAAGATTGGAAGGAAAATTAGTTACCCTAACTGGTCTCATACAGATGCAACAATGAATTTCTTTCTCTTGTGCAAAATCCAAAATCTGTGTCCCTTCCTTATCTCCTCCGGATTAAAATAAGTGGCCTTCGGAGTAACAAAATCTTAACCGGTTCCCACTCAGTCATCAGCATTTATTAGATGTGAACAGAGCCAGGCACAAAGGAAAGGATGCATCCCAGATCTGGAGTGAGATAAGTCCAGCGGAGCCACAGCTTTGCTGAGTATGAGCTGTGAACAAAGGAAAGGACTTGCCTGAACTGGAGCCGGAGCCACAACCAGCCTTGCAAGGGAAAAGCTCCTTTGCACCTTGGACATATGGCTGTTCCTCTTTCATTATAAACTACAAAAAAAAAAAAAAAAAATTGAATGCTTAAATTGTATTTGCAGTTTATTCACAAATTTATCTATTGAATGCATTTCTGGGTATAAAATAAAATTACTGAGTATATTCTTTCCACCATAAATTTCAAATTCCATAAACTCATTTACCACTATGGACCCAATGTCTGTCATGTTGCTAACCATGTTGCTAAATGTAACTAAAGTCGTATTTAACCTTCTTTGTTAAGGAAAAAAATAAAAAGCTGAATGTTACATCTTGATAATTTTACTTACTCTTATAAGTTAACCTCTAAATTAGCCATCAGATTAGAAATGTGCCTCCAAAATGTCCCTGCCTTTTGGTTATTTGGCAGTATTGGGACTTGCCTCCCCAAGGTGATTTTCTCTTCAAGGACTGACTCTATAATATCTGGAAATGCTTATAGGGTCGTTAATCTACTGTCCGCTGAGCCAAATGATCAAGGATGTTTCCTTTGGTTTTGGGTTTTCACAGCCACAATCATGAAGGTTGTTAATCTCTGCAAGAAGTCTTTAAACCATTATCCAGGCTTGTATCTTATTCACTTGATTTTCTAGAGATTTATTTCTTGACCTCTAATAAGCTTGACTGTATCTATGTCATGAAAGTTATGATTCCCATTCTCAGAACTTGACTTTTCTTTTTTGAGGAATTTATTCCCAAGGGTCCTTTCAACCCTGAGATTCTCTGACGTGTTTCTTTTGTCAAACAAGAAAAGGATAATGAGAGTTTATGCAGTGCTTGTTCCTATGTTTTTTACAGGTATTTTAAAACAATTCTAATGCTGCAGTAGTATAATTAAAACCAATTGCTTCAAGTATAAATTTAGCCAGTGGTATTGATCAATTGGTTTGACTGAGTGACCAATTCATTCACTCATTCCTTTTTCAAACATTAGGTGACTTCTCTGGCAAGCATGGTGCCAAGAACATTTCTATGGAAGAACCAGGGAATGGGAACCAGTACGAGCAATTCACAGTCTGGGAAGTGTTTCTGGGGCTCAGGTGTGGGTTGTGAAGTGAGGATGTAGGAAGAAATAAGAAAAGTAAGCAATAAGTAAAGAAAGGCTCAGGATGTCACAATAAATTTGGACATAAAATCTTAGGCAAGATCTGTTGAAGTATATGATCAGACCATGTTTCAAAAAATAAACAATAACTGTAAGATTACCTCCATAAATGGCAAGTCCACTTTTAAGGCTATATAACAGGGTGTGGTGACAGGCTCGCAGTGATGGTAATTTGTATTACATCATGAAATCTCTTTTCCTCTTTCAGTTTGCCCTGTTCTTTCCATTCTGGTCCCACAGATCTCTCTCAGTCCTTTCCCAGGGCCTTCCTGCGCTGCTCCTTTCTCTAAAACATCACATTTCAGGTTCTTTACACAGGCCCTGGACTCGGCTTCTTTCACTGATTGTTCCCTACAGAGAGGTGATGCATTTCTTTATGTTGTCCAAGCTCCTCCGTATTGGTAACAATTGCCAAGGAGGCAACACATTTCCCAAAGCCATTTCAACCACTTCATTCTCAGGAAGGGTCTGAATTCAAGAGACTTGGGAAGTCCAAATTCTATCACAAGCTTCTCTTGTCCTCAGGCTGCTTTCAGATTGGTACAACTAGACACAAACCAAGAAAATCTTCAGAAACATTTCATTCGAAACTTACTGTGAGCTGCTTAGTGAGAACTTAGGTTCCTGCAATACCAAAATACTCTCCTATTGAGTTGCTCACTGTGAAGCACATGCCAGGGTTCCTTTTCACAGGAGTATTTCCATAGCTAGCAAAGCTCTAGAAAGTGGAGTTAATGTTTTATTTTGTTTTGAACTGTTCATTGTCTGTGGTTTAATGACAACTGCCTAGGCAGCTTGAGCCTTGCTGTAGTTTATCAGTTTGACCCACCTTGACCTACACAAGAGATGCTGTTAAGGGCCAGCGAGCTGGTACCCAGCAATTCAGAGAATTCTCTTCCAGGTTATCAGCATAATTTAGAAGCCATTGTTTGCAAACCATTAACATTCTCTGCTTCTTCCCTTAACTAAATGTAATCAGTTCTCTTCCCAGTTGGAGACCTCCACCTACAGATTTCATCCTTTTCCTAGGGATTTGCCCCTGGAAAAACAATCTCCTCTTCAAAACTCAGCCTAGATCTTTTTGGAGCTTTTTGGAGCAACTGTCCAAAATAGTGAAAGCTCTCCACAAGAAATTATTGAAAAATCAGGATTTAGTTCCAAACCTGATCTATCTTTTTTGCATCTTGGTTTTTGCACCTATCAAAAGGTTTAGTCAGAAAGTCTGTTTGGCTAAAGCCAAGCATGCTTTGTGGTGTTAGGCATGCTCTGGGCTGTTAGGCATGCTCTGTGGTGTTAGGCATTTCTTAGCACTACTCTGTCACAGAGAAAACTAGCGTAAACTAGGGAAACTGGGTTTAATAAGACATAAATCTCCTGGCTTGGGCATTAGTCCCTACAAATCTCACCATTGTTATTTGTTAGTGGTAATTTTTTAATTAAAATCTGCCTAATCCAATCCAAGAGTGATATGCCATGAACATGTTAGGCTTTTATTAGTAAATGTTAAAATATCTTAGTACACTCTGAACATCAGTTGTGATTAAACAGCTCTATTTCTTTTTTCTTTTGTTATTGAAAGTATTCATTGTCTCTATCTGTTCACAAATTGATGAGTACATTTTTGTATAATAATTCATGTACATTTGCTTTTGAATTCTTTTGTCTTCCAGCATCTGGTTCTTTATTTTCTGTGATTGTGTCTCATAAAGAAATTGAAGATACAGCAGTTATCTGCTTAATGTAATCAGTATGTGTGGCTGAAGTAAAAAATTCATTTAGACCCCAATATATTTTGATGGATTTTAGCCTTTCAGTGATCAATTTAGCTAAGTAAATTTATAAGATTAAATCACCACTTTCCTCTAGATTGTAGAGCCATACCATGTAGCTGAGGGTTATCTAATAATTCTGCCATCTCTAGTCAGATTTGCTCTCTTCCATACGTGTTCCTTATGAGATTACCCATTTAGTTTCTGGGGCATTCTGAGGGTTAGTCTATGGTCTATCTCTTTTTTTGTAAATTATAATTATCATTGACATTGCTGTGGTCCTTCTATATCTGTAAAATATATTCTCAATGCAGTGATCTCAAAATAGCTTGTAGTGCAGCACATTCCTTGAAAATGGCGATTTAAAATACACTACAAAGTAGAAAATTGTCTAAAGGAATTCTCTTCACTCACAAATACTGGGAATTTTCAGTAATCCATTCATCTTACAAACACTGGGTGTTATCACCAGTCATCTTTAATCGATCTGCTTGTTGTATGAGATAACTCTAATTAAAATAGATGTGAAGGAAAAGAAACATCAGGATTCCATCCAAATATTAATTTCATAGTTTCATTTCAAATAGCTTGGGTAGTTCAGTACTCCTCTCGGTGTTCAGTGGCATGTAAGCTATTTTGTAGATAGATGTGCCTATTCGGAGTGAGGCAGGGGGTCCCGGGCAGTTGTGAGAAATAATTAAGAATTTTAAAAACCTTCTGAAAAGTTAATAAGCATTAAAAATAAGAGCAATTCAAAGTGGTGTGCACTTGAGAATTCCATAAAGAATGGGAGATGCGGCATTGGGTCCCTGCAGAGCCCAAGATCCACATGTGTTTGGACGGGCATTTGCAATTGTCATAATGCTACTAATGTTTATATAGCACTTCTGTGCAAAGTGCTTTCATGGATAGTATCACATCTGCTGTTCAGTGCACCTGAGAGGCAGAGACTATTATCATCTTCCCTGGGTTCCAGAGGAAATGGGGGCTCTGAAAAGATAAGGCTCTTCCCATACCCGGGCCCCAGCCCCCAGTAGAGCTAGCACTCAAATGCATATTGTGTGACTCCAAACCTTGTGCTCTTCTTCTCATTTCAGATTCACAGATGTGGCAGAAGTGCCCAGATATTTCAGTGGGTTGGGTTAGAATCAGTGTGGCACTAGGATTATAAGCTTCTTGAAGACATAGACCCTCAAGAAGGTCTGTTGGAAGTATTGTCATGATATTGCTAACATTTATGTAATAAACTTTCAGGTGCTATATAAATGTTAGTAATCTTAGGACAATTCCGTAAAACCACCCAGATACAGATCTGGGCCCTGGAGAGGCCTATAGCCCCATTTTCTATTCTTCACAGAATAACCTTGTATGTTATTCTTAAGTTCAGTGCTCTCTTGGTCAGTAACGTACAATGAAATGCCTAAAACAGTGCCTGGCATGTGGTAGAAGCTCAAGGAACATTTGTTAAATAAATAAATGGATGAAAAGTGATGATAGTGTTCTTGACTCTTGTGCCAGAGACATAGACCTTGACTTACAGAGAGATGTTCTATGAGATACACTGAATACAGCAAACCGAGTGGTACAGACCCAGAAAGCCCAGGTGGTTTCCATGGTCCCCCCTGCCCTTGGTGTCCATTCACCCATAGCCCAGGGCAAACCTCAGCTGGGTCCTAAGCTTGACTCAGCTCCAAGCTGGTAGCGTCACAGGACAACCCCACTGAAAATGCACGCTTTTGCTTATTTATGTAACAGTTCCCAGAGTGTTTCCAGAGATACTGCATTTGAGCCTCAGATGACTCTGAAAGGAAAGATCCCAGGTCCTGGTACCTTCCCAGGCTCCTTGGTTTCAAAAGTCCTTTTTTATTCTAACGCTGTGATTCTGAAGAATATGCTCTTTCCTCACTTTTAAATTAGGAACATACACATGTCTGGAATGAAATTACTTTCCAACTTTTAAGCTATTGCAAAGAAAAGTAGATTTTTTTCTGTAGTAGTTTTCTGCATATCTTATTTTTAATCTTGCTTTTAGATGATATTCCTGATTGTTTCATGATAAAAGCACCCAGAACCTCCTTGTGTGTGTGTGTTAACACTATGACTATATATCATAGTTAGATAACCATGTACCTGCAAACATAGACATGTATCCACTGCACTTGTACATAATACCACAGAAGAAAGCTTGAATCTTTGTAGCTCAAGGTACGCACATTTGTGTTAAAATTTGGTGGGATGGCTTATGGATATCTTTTCATTCTGTCTGCTGTACATGCTCTCTTCTACCTTTTCCTAACAAGATCCTCAAGTTCCTGGACATCCATGAACCAATTTTCCCTCCAATATAGAGGTATTTCCTATATGTGCAGTAAAGCCTTAAGCATATTATAACTTGTGCTTTTTTCCAGTAGAAAAAAATTGTGCTTACCTTGTCATATTTTTCAACTTCTTTAAAAATAACTGAGAGGCTTAAAATGCTTTGCATAAGACTTCTTTCATGTCCCAGTCCTTCTTTGGAGAAAGAGAAAGAATTCTTTGATGTAAATCTTTTTTGATGTAATCCTTTTCTAATATTAATCTTATTCATTCTGTGTCAATCTTTAATTACCGTTAGTCCTTTAATCTGACCACATGTGGGATTTGAGGAGGGGTACTTTGCTACCACAATAATGTGATTCTAACTACATGAATTACAGCTTTCCTTTTCCAAAAAATAAGAATATAAGGCCCTAACTCTTCCAGGTTTAAGAGGTGTACTATGAATCCCAAAGTTATCAAGCTATAATTGAAAATTGGCAGTCACCATGGGGCATCTTGATATTTATGTTATGCTCTTATTATTTGTATTAGAAATCATGTCATTATAACATATTCCTGTGGTACTCGATCATTTATAGCAGAGCTTCCTGTGCAGGAGCCATTCATATTATTTATTCATTTGGACCTAATGAAAGTCCTGTAAAGCAAAGCCTTTTTATGGATGAAAAAATTTGGGCTAGAAGCATTGCAATTACTGCCTGAGGTCCCTTGTGACAAAGCCAGCTCTTTGACGCAGGCCCCTGGCACAGTCCATACCATTTCACCAAACACATCTCCACCGTATAGTTATGCAGCCCTTCCAATTTGGAGGACCTATGGGGGTAGTTTCATTAGCAAATGTGTTATTGCTGTCCCGGACAATATCCATACCTAGATACTATAATAGCAGTTCAGGGCAGGAGGCTGTCCTTTGGAGAAACAGATCATCCATGTTGCTTCTTTTTCACAACAGGTTGTGTATAGATGGTGCTTTGTGCTTGTTTAAAATGCCACCTCATGATGCAGCATATTAACAACCCCATAAGCAGTTAAGAGTGGATGGTGTTTTCTCAATTTTATTTATGGGCATATTTGGTCATGTAATTAAGTGACTTTCCTAGACACAGGAACCTATAGTATTCTTTTCTGTTGTTCAAGTTTTCTTTCTATTCCACCCCCCATGGTTGGAATAGGGATTACCCATTTTAACCACTTAACATTGGTATTCAGTAAGAATTAGAATAGCCTCTTTAACTGGAAAACCTTGACCTACATGAGAGGAACCAGGATATATGGATATATTCAGTTTTCCTTGTTTGATCAGAGGTGCTACTGAATGATCCCTTCCCATTCCAAAACATGCATCATCTCCCTTTAACTTAGGCAGAGTTCAGCCTGAAGAAAACCACGTCTCCTTCCTATTCTCATAGAGACCCCAGAGTCAAGTCACTATCTCTTCCGAGCCTAAGTAGACAGGCAGAAATGGTTAGTGAATCATCACCGGTTCAGGAGGAGGGTATGCTACAGCCACCCCTTCCAGTTATCATGGAAATTTTAAAAAATGGTATGCAATGTACATTTGCAAAGAAGATAAGACAATAGGCAAATGATGAGGCAAAACATGTATCTGTCGATGGCAAAATTAAAACAGAATCCCCTACTGAATAAGTGATAAACTTCTCTGAGAAAAGTCTTGGAGAATATATACCATCTGATCATTTCCAATTTTACTATAATTATCCAGAAAATTGTACATCCAAGATTTGATAAGCTACACACACACATACACACCCTAGAAACAAAAGCCAAAAATACTCTTAACTCCTCTTAGCCCAATAAGAATTTTTAAAAAGTAAATATATTGCCATAAAAACACAAATGTTCAGGCAACCACTGTGTGTTAGGTGGTTGCAGCAGTCCATAGTAAAGACTGAAGCTGAACTTCCTTTAGTCATATAAAGCCTCATCATCATAATGACTTAGGGTTAGCCAAATCTAGTTAATACGCATTCTTGGTTCTATGGAGCATGCTACAATCTGTGCTGAATGCAATTAAAGAATGGTCCAAATGGCAATCTGTAGAGCTTTGAAGATACTCGTGGGAAATAGGCTGCTTGGCTGTTCATTACTGTTGTAATAAATTAGAAGTGACATTGGTTTAAAAAAAAAACAACACATCATTCTGGTCCAGTTGACCCATTAGGGCATTCACACTTGTCATACTGCAGTTGCACAATTGTTGACATTATTTTTCATCATAAGATGGTTATGGGAGGGATACACAGTAATTTATAGGCTCTTGAACTATCTCTGCTTCTGCCCAAATTTAAATCTTCATGCATGTAAATGTGTAAATATGTGTGTTTATGTACATAGGTAAAATGGATCAAACCAGGACCCAGAGGTGAGGGATAAATGGGTTGATACTTGAAAAACAGATGTTGAAACACAGATAACCAGATATCAAGAAAATATGAGATTTGTATGAGCTGCCTCACTCCCCAACCTCTAACATAAATTAGAAGAATCGTAACTAGTTATAAGAAACGTAGAGTTGCCTGCGAGAAGTTTATTCTTGTCATTTCAGATATCCAGTGAAACTCTCTTCTGCAGTAATTCATGAAGAAGAGATTTTCACATAAATATCATCGGGTAAAATTATGCCTATTAGATTTGTATCACATGTCCATTCCAAAATGCTCTAAAAAATAGAAGACAAAGCATTTCCATATTTATTGTCCTTATACTGTTTTCCACTAAGTTTTATTAACAGTTTAGGTGAATAATGACATAGGAATTAGGAATCATTTTTGTCAGTAGACAGCTCTTTGAGGATCTTTCCAGACTTTAAATAATCTCCCATTTTCCTTTGGTAATGTCAACACTGAATTTAGGAAGAAGCCTACACACAGCTGTGACACAATTTGGACTTACAAGACCTGAAACAAGCTAAACTCTATCATCTGAATTTATATCATCAGCCCTCTTTCTTTCTAAGCCAGAGCCACAGGTAATACATTTAAATCAATCCAAATGACATAGGAGTTAGGTCATCTATTTTGGTAACCCCTAGCCAGAATGGTATGACAGATTTCCATGTAGAAGAATGACCTTCCTTTAACCTTAGGCTTTGTTTTGGTTTCATTTCCTCCCAAGTATCAGTTATAAATGTTAACACCTTATAAATAAAAAAGAGAAGCTCTCAAAGGATCTCCGCCACTACCACCATTTCTTCCTCATAGTCCTCACCTCACCCTCAAGTCTTGTCTCGTCTTCTTCCAAAGTCAAGATAGTTAAGGTGGTAGAAATAGGCGCCTGGGACCTGGAGCTGAGATTTGATGGTTAGGATCAACTAGATGAATTTGTTATATCATATAAAAAGCACAATAACATGAGGGGAAGGTGGAGACAAGGTAGTTGCTATAAATTACTGTAATTATTAAGCCAATACTAGAGTACTTCTTAAAACCTAGAACTCCTTGCAAGGAGTTCCCTTTGTAACTGTTCCACCAAAGAGATGTTAATGTAGCACCTACTGAATCTATGCTTCTCAAAGATGACTTGAGGTATAATTTGTATCTATTAAAAGAAAGAAAAAATACTAAAGTGACTGTGGGTCTTGGGCTTGACTGGGGGGAGTGGTTTTGTTTAGTAAGGGCTGCTGAGGAGTAGTTTGGGTACTTTTTCTTAACTATTGCTTAACTCTAGTTAAGGACTCCATGACAAATGCTCTAAAATGTTGATGTCTTATATCTGGCATTAAGTGCGTTACTATAGGACTACAGCACACACGTTTAATTTTATTTTCATTATTCTGTTAGTTGCAAAATATGGATTAATAATATTTTTGTTCTCTCTGGTATGTCTTAAATGTCAACCTTTTTGTTTACTTGCACAGATATTAAGGACGAACTCATGGCTTTTCCTAAGTTAAGTGCTAGTGACTTGGGCAGAAGTAAGGTCTGGTCTTTGCAACCCAGGGGAAAAAAGATGGGCAAAAAATTGGTAGCAGAACAAATCTGAACAAATAAGCCCTAGGTAGAGGGAAAAGTAAATGTAACACACAACGGAGTAGAGATACTTAGAAAAGTCAAGAAAAACTGGAGAAGATGCGCCAAGCTTTGAAGGAGTAATGTTTTCTTGGGAAGCGAGCAAAAAAGAAAAGGATACTCAAGGCCTGAGGACAGGCAGAAGCAAATGTAGAGAAGTGTGACTCTCAATGATTAATTGGAAGAATGGCCTAGTGTGGAAGAGGGAGGGTTATTAAGTAGTTTAACAGTAGAGAAGGCTAGAAATGTGGTCTGGAAGCAAGCCACAGAGGTACTTGAATGCCATGATAAAACATTTGGGTGATAGAAGAGACCAACCCATTCTACCCTAAGGTTTAAAAATACTGGTTTTCAACCAATTTCAGCGATGAATGGAAAAAGTTTTGATTCTCACATCTGGGGGTTGGGATCCCACTGGTTCCCGGTGGGTAGAGGATGTAGATATTGCCCAACACCCTACAAGAACAGGACAGCCGCTCCACAACCAAGAATCATTCAGCCCAAATTTCAATAGTGCCAAGGCTGAGAAACTGCTTTAAAGAGGTATTTCTTACAGCACCGTGAAGGATGGAATAGGGAAATGGAGCTGGGGCAGAGAGGTCTGTAGAGAATGACAGTAATAGTGTTGGAGTGATATTGCAAGTAAACATAAGTCACCATCTTTGAGAAAGTCAGATCCCAACCAGCGACCAGGAAGAAATGTTCCTAGTATGTCCGGGAGGTAGTGTACAGAATTATCTGTACACTGTGGTTTATTTATATTTGTGGTATATTTATAAATTGAGATGCTTGAGACACACTCTCACCTACAGAGGCAGAATCTGGGAGCAAGGGACATTCATGTCCATTTTTCACAAATTCCTGGGATAATTTTTAGCAGGAATTCTGCCTCATAGGACTGATTCTTTAACTTGTTTTCTAATGCATTGTGTTCTAATGCTTATAGTAAACTTCAAGATTGTCCTAGGTTTCTTAATCACTTAAATTAGTCTCTCAGCAAGGACATGAATCAAACATATTTAAGATGCTGCAAAAACAAAGACATAGCTATGTCTTCTGTATACAGTGACCATCTTGGGTATTTATATAAAATGCCACATCTCTCCTATATTAAGGAGCACCTTTTCCATGTGCCACATGCACACTTTGTCCCATGCTCACTAGTTCTGTCCTCACATGCCTGCTCAGCACATTCTCAGATGAATGGTTAATTCAGTTCTGCATGCTTTCACCAGGTCACTGCATCCCAGGGAGAAATCAGATGTTTGCCTTGTAGGCTTCTGGGGTATCCTACAGTTTTCTACCAATATCTTAGGCCAGTATATTGTCAGAGTTCTGTCTAGGTAAGAGTCAGGTTAGAGGTAATATACATTCTTCTTTTTGTGTAACTATTTCCCAAAAGTCCTTCAGTGAATTAGCACAAGTTTTGTAATAAGGAGAGAATATACAAAATAAGTTATAAAAAAACAACTTGAAGAGTTTGCATCTGGACAAAGAATCATTGTAAGTCTAATACAAAGAGACACCCTAGGAAGCCCTGCATTATCAAAAATAGCAAAGGATGAAGACCAAAAAGGGCATGAATCTCAGTATATGTCCCTATATTTCTTGAGAGCTCTAAAATATGTTTTTTAGTATAGCCCAGAAAACAACTACCCAAATGCTGAAAAGCAAGTTCTTTTAGATGAATCCCATTAAATGAAATGTTGGAACATCCAAGACACATGGGTGTGTCAGAACTAACTGTAACTATTCCAAATGCAAAGGAAAACTAGAATCTTGCCCCTGATACACACAGAATGTTTCAGCCTCTCTGTACTTGTCCTACAAACCAGCTGCTTTCCAGAGATGAAAACACTTGACCTTAGAAGCCAGCCCACTCTGCCTTCCATGTGGAGGGGCAGGATGCAATTGTAGTGTGCAGGCTTCTGGGTGAGAAGAGCTGTCTTTCATACTGGCTTTGCTAGTTGCTAGTGGTGTGACCTTGAGCAAGTCACATCCCTCTCTGAATTTCAGTTTCTTCTACCATAGGGCTCAGGTAGATCAAATAAAATGCTGGGCTTGAGAGCTGGATCTGTGAACTATGAAGAAATATGGTTTGTGGTATCCTTTGGTTCATGTGATTTTATTGTTACCTGTCCTAGCTATACTAATGTGAATTAATCAAGCCACTTCAAGGGAGAAGAAATTACTGTGAGCCTAGAAATGGACTAGAATTGGGATGGAGGAAAAGATCAGGAAGTAGGACACTTCCCATCTCTGTCTAGGCTGCCTGACTTCATTCTCATACACAGCATTTCTGCTTCTCACTGCGTCATTATTACAGAGTTCTTGGATAATCCCTGTGCTCCCCTCTCTCAGTGTCTGCGTATGCCTACGTGTTGTTCCCTGTTTGGAACTTGCTTTCTGTCAAGACCTCTCTGCATTAGTTCCCCATAGTTCCTGGCTCATGTTCTCTAAGTTTCTATGGTTAGATTTCCAAGGAAAGGAGTATGATTGATCAGCTTCTCATGGTTAGGTCATTGGAAGGTAGTAACAAGCCTATGAAGTTTTGGCTTTGGAGTTAAACTGGTCAGACTGTCGCTGTGGTCTGTTCTGCTATGAGCATGGGGGATGGGTGAGGATGTAGCATCATAGCGAAAAGGCCACACATGGACCGATAGGTACTGACTGAGATCTCTAGGAAGTATACCGGTTTGAGTACTTCTCTGTAACGCCTGGCTTTAGCACTCTAACATAAGTATTCTTTTGAAGTTTATTGCTATCCTATTATGTGTTCTAGGGACCATATATGTCTAGGGATGTTGTCTTGGGCAATGGGTTCATGGTTTAAAAGGTGCCCATTCTAGAATGAAGTCTGCATTCACTCAAATGAAGGCTCAGAATCAGGCTTCGTTCTCCCTTGCTCTTTATGACGTTGGAAAGTCCCTGGGAATAGCTGCCACCACCCGAGCCGAGTGTCTTTGCAGAGTCACTCAGTAGAATCTTTAAGGGAGAAGTGTATCAATAATTCAAGGCAGACCTTACCTGCAGCTGGATGGCATGGGACACACAAGAGTGGGATTAAGTTTAAAACTTTTTAATTTTAAGGAAGGTGTTATGTCCCAGAATCCTCAAAATTTCTTGCTAAGCTTGAAGTTTGGGTGTCATTCTGAAAAAAAATAAAGCAGCTGAAATGCCAATGAAGAAAATAGACAGAAAACAACAGTACTTCCCGAGGCCAGAGTACCCCCCACCTGCAGGCGCTGCTATTCTCATAGCCACGAGTGGAAGAGAAAGAGAACCAAGGCTGACATTAGAAGCTCACTTCAGCCATGCTGAACAGCTTTGGTGTTTCCTGATAAGAAATGTTATTTATGTCAGCTCCCTGCCATGTAGCAATTTTCACTGTTAGGGTTGTGACTCTGTTAGAAAGATGGCAGGCCTGAGGGTTCCAGAAGAGAAAGGATCCTTCCCATTCATCTTGCTGTGATGCCATATACATGTAACCAAGGCCACTGAAGTGAGGACAGGGTTATGTCAAGATACTAAGTTAATTTATTTAATCAGCTGACTTGGGCTATTGGGTGGCAAAGAATCTATCAGATAATAAATCATCATTTCACTTATGGATACAGTCTCTTTCATGGGTTGACTCTTAGTTTTTGGCTAACACAGCAACTTTATACTCTGTCTGAGACTACCTTCCTAGAACTTGAAAACTTGGTGATGTTATTTTTAGAGCATACTTTCTGATTATTTAAGATAACTCATTCATATGTTAGCCAACAACCTGGGTGTCTCAATATGTCAGATACTGTACCAATTGCTAAGGAATCAGATGAGAGACAAACCCCCACCCCAGGCACTTATAATCTGGACAGAAAATTTTAGGAAACAGAAAAGTTGTGACTAAGGTAGAGCACAGCCTGCTCTAAAGTGAATTTTCCCATTTGTGGCTCACATTTCATGTGATTACATCTTTAAAGTCTAAGTAATGCCATTTACAGGTGATGGGTTTGGTGTTACTTGAGAGAGATGAGGAAGACTTGAGAGGCAGTAAATGCAGAAAGGAACTGCAGAAATGCAGAAATGCAGAAATGACCAAAAGCACCATTATGATGTCACCTTGTATTAGTCCACAGAGGAGATGTAATTATTCTGTTAAATCTTTGTTTGCTATTTGAGAGCAACAAATTAAACTACACTAATCTACCTCATTGGATGGTACTTATTGAACCTAAGAGCCTTCAATTATCAACAGCTTAATAAATTTACTAATCTGCATTAAATGAAATCCTTTGCCAAATCGCATTGAAACAATGCTTAAGCCATAATCAGCTTGCCTGCTGTGGCTGAGCCCTAGAATGCACTGTGTAATCAAATTCCATGTTACTTAAATCTTGGAAAATTCCTGTAGTTTTTTTTTTTGTCACATTAATTCATATAGTGCTTTTTTAATCCAAAGAAAATTGACATTTAGGCATAAGTCAAGTAAGAATGTAATATAAAACTTCTTAAATTCAGCCATTATCATAAAAAGAATGCGTAAGAGAATGTTTTATTCTGCAGACGACAAGCCAGCAAGCACTCCAGGCTAACAAGTCCTCATATGATACTCAGAGAATCCAGGGTTGTCATCATGTTATCAATCCAGACCACAGTCCCTTGTGAGGTAATAAGAGATGGGAGTAGTCTTTACATTTGCATAAAGGGAAATTGAGGAAATGGAATGCTTTGTTCTCACTCATAGTTGGGAACACAAGCAGGCTGCCATTTCATCTCTCTCTCTCTCTCTCTCTTTTCCTAGCAGTCCAGGTAAGGGAGGACTGTAAGAGCAGAATCAGCAACTGACTGGTTTAAGATTCACCAAGTTACTTCCAAAAGCTCAAATTGAGAATAACAATATCATGAGGAACTCAACAACTAGGCCTTCAATGTTAAATAATGAGCAGAGCAGTACAGATGAGGGAAGGATTTGTGCATTCAAGAACACAAGGAAAGCCATAAAAGGAAGCTGAACAAAGCATTTCAGGATTTTGTCCTCAATCCTATGCACTAGTCATTTAAACCTGTCCAGGACGCACACAACTACACACACGCACATATGCAAATAGCAGCTCAGATCCACCCACTTAGGGTTCTGTTGGCACAAGTTTATTTTTTAACACAGAAAATGCGGAATTTTCTATTTGGGTAAAACAGAAACTAGCAAGAACCGTCATTTAAAAGCTACCTAAGAAATGAAAGTTCTGTTTTTGTCTATTATTTTGAATTATGCTGATTTAAGTTATTTTTTAGATCATCTACATCAGCCTATATCTTCTAAGCCTTGAAAATGTTTGAGTGAAAGAGAGAGATAGTGTGATCTAAATTCAGTGGGAAAACATTGATAAGCAATTCTACTAGTTAACAAATGGCTGAATTTAAATAATGACATCTCCGGACATTAAAACAAAAGACTTTTATACCCTCAAAAAAGCATGTGACAATCAAAAGCTTTCCTAAGACTTTTTCCTTAGACCATGAAATAGGAATTTGGAGACCCAGACTTTCAGGAATGACAGTATGGACCCATTGTCCTTCAAATGTGCTAATAAGCTATAATGTTAAAAGGAAGGGTGGAGATTTAATACTTTTTTATATGTTTCTTCTCTTTTCAGTGCTTTCTAGAATGTTTTTCGTAATGTAGAATTGGTGAACACTGACCTTGGAGTGTGTCTACCAGATCTCAACACACACACACACAATGTGTGTGTGTGCATGTGTGTGTAGGCTCAGCGTACATGGACGCGTGATCAGTGTAATCACTCAGTCAACTCAGTGGCAATACTTGAAGCTGACAGTTGTGTTTTTACCCAATATTTTAAGACTTGACAGTTCTATTGGTGCAGAACATGTTAGGAAAATTGAAGAGTATGTTCTATTATTGAACGTCTTAGAGAATGCTCCATCCAGGTTGAATGATCTATTTTCTTGATAACTGTATGACATTATCCATTACCTTAAAAAATGTTTACTAAGGGCTTATCAGGTACCAGGCACTTGGGGTTAGAGAAGAGGGCGAAAGCATAAATAGATATGGTCCCAACCTACATGAGCCTCGGGATATAGGATAACTAGACACTATTAATCAGGTTAAAAAGTATCAACAGGCAGAGAAAGAACAAAGTACTTGGAAGCTCAAGGCAAGAAACAAACGCTTTCCGTTGCAGAGATGGAAACAAGAGAAGAAAGGAAAATTTAAGCTAAATCTGAAAAAAATAGGGAGTATGAGAACATGTAATTAAATTGAAACTATGTCCCTGAAATTATGGAAATAGAGAAGGACAAAAATTATTTAATTCAGTGAAATGCAACACAAATAATTTAAGGATCTACTCTATGCTAAGAGCACCAGCGATATGCCAGACCCAGCTCAAATACCTCCTATGGCCGAAACTGTCCCTTCCCTCCCCTGAGCACCCCAGTTCAGTCAATCTCTCCTTCTCTCCTGTCACTTAAGCTATTCTACATCCTGCATTCTGCTTTCTAGCCATCTGACATTGAACAAGAAACTTAACTTCCACTGCCTCAGTGTCCTTACTTCCAAAATGAGCTTAATAAAAGCATGCACTTAACAGCTTTGTTATTAAGTTCAAATCAGTTAATATATAAATATTAGACCAGTGTATGCATACTGAAAGGGCTATAAACTTGTTTGTCCTTATTGCTATTATTAAATACTAATGTAGCTTTTCATCCATCTGATTGATTTCCCTCCAGAACAGTGCTTTTGCATTGTTAATGTAAAGGAATCACCTGGGGGTCTTATTAAAGTAAAGGTACAGATTTATTAGGTCTGGGGTGGTGCCTAAGAATCTGCATTTATAGCAAGTTCCCTGAACCTGCTGGTTCAGGACTACAAATTGGGTAGTGCACCCATGGCCCATGAACTGGTGCTGGCCCATGAACTGTGAATGATGAAAGAAGAGCAAAAACTGAGAATAGACGTTTACAAACTTCTCAAGCATTTTGCCACAACATCCAAATGCATAATCATTTTTATGACATTTCACAAAACGATCAGTTTGTAATGGATTGAAAATTCTTTTTAAAAATGATCCTTCACCAAACTCATTTAGGAAGCATTAGTCTAGAAGATGGCATAAACTTTAAAGCATATACAGGGTCTTGGTAACATTTTATGCTCCAAAGCAGCTAAAAGACCTTTGCACAAGATTAGCGTTCAACAGATATTCTTGAATATTGATGTGAATTAATTAAAATATAAGTGAATACAGCTCTGATTACCCATTTTCAAATTCTCCATGTGATGGTAGAGGTAGAGTTCCAGGTGGCATCAATTTTAATGAAGTTCAGTTAGTAACCCCACAACTAAGCTTTTGTCTACATTTTATTATTAAAAACTTACACATTAGAAATATAAGCACAGGATTCTTACCTGGTTTTCTCCTATGAAATACTGTATTTGTACATGTGTAGAAATGCATGCCCATTTTCATAATAATTCACTTTCAAATAACACTGGGATCTGAGGTGGGACAGGAAACACAGACACCCGTGTGTTAGTATGAGTAAAAATGTTATATTTCATCATTGTTCTTTACTATAGCCTCATGTAGAGTCAATATTTAACAGTCGCATACACATCACTATGAAACTTGGTACTCAGAAAAGTAAAACGGAAAGGAAATACCTGTTCAAACAAAAGAAACATATTACTATATTGTGTGTGTGTGTAAGTCAACTAGTACTATGGTATATTGTATGCCTCTATCTGCAGTGACAGTTTTAATGTACGGCCACAAATAGTATTCTAATACAAGAGGTAGCATCTAAGTCAGGAATTTCATGAGAGCTCATGTGTGTTTTATGATTTTCCTTTGCGGTTATGTCCCCAGCTAGAAACAAAATGTTGAGAGCATCAGGAAGAAGTTAGTTTTCTACTAAGCATTGGAGAAAAGATCTGAGATCTCTTACAAACATAGGGTTTCCTATTTAAATTGATAGATGAATCAGGATCCTTGGTCTCTGCTCCGGGATCTCCTAGTGATAAATGACTTTATTAATGACTTCCAAAATAGTTAATCACATTTATCCCTCACATGTGAAGAAGGAATCTTAGAATAAATCACATTATCAAATTAAACCTGTGGGGAATTGCTCCTTATGAAAATTTACATTTGAGAAACATCACATCATCCAGCACCCCCTCCAGTCATGTCATGAATATTGTTTGTATCCCCTCAAAAATGTAGTTTTCAAATTAAAGACTAACTTACCGCATGACATTTTTACTCTTCTTTCTTTGTATTTGGAGTAGTTGTGGATCTGAAAGAAGCTTGGTGTGTCTGGAGGTAGTGAGTTAGCTCAGCTTGGCACAGGAGTTTGGAGACATGAGCTGGGATGTGACTCTGCAAGGCTTGTGAGACCTATTAAGGAATCTAGAATTTATTCTACAAGTAGGAAGTCACTGAATGATTCTGGGGTAAGCAAGATGGATGCCATGAGCTAATTCATCATTTTAAATGATCATCAGTAAAACTATTTTATGTGATACTGCAATGATGGATACATGATATTATGCATTTGGCAAAACCTGTAGAGCTTATAACAGAGTGAGCCCTGATGTGAACTGTGGCTTTTAGTTAATAAAAATATATCAATATCAGTTCATCAATGGAAACAAATGTAGGTCGCCAATTCAAGATATTAAATAATATATGAAACCATGGGGAGAGGTGAAGGAAGGAGTATGTTAGGACCCTCTCTACTGCTGTTCAATTTTTCTTTAAACCTACAGCTGCTCTAAGAAAGTCTATTAAGAGGGGGAAAAAAATCACTCTTGTTGGTAGATGAATAATGAATCAGGGGATCAGTTAGGAAACCAGAACAGTACACTTTTTAAAAGAGCTTCTTTCAGAAGAATTTTGCTATCAGAATTTCATTTTGGCATCAAATATTCAAAGATTAGAACTATCTACATTAGAGTAAGGATGAGGTAGTAAGAAAACAGAGGTGAAAATCAAATCATGTTGCCATGCAATGGAACATAATTTAGAAACTAAAGCTGTATTTCTGAATTACCTAACATATTTTACATCTGCTTTTAAATTTGTGTTCATTTCTATGTATATCAAATTTAAATTAATGTATGTAGAAAAAGTTAATATATGTAATAGTATCTTCTAGGACCTAAAACCTTCCAGAGAAGATTTATAAATACATTCTAAGGGAAGAATAAATAAAAAAGATACAGTCTTTGGTAGTGAATGTATAAGGAAATAAATTCATATTGACAGTATTTTGAAGTAAGTTCTAATAACCTTGAACCACCTAAAAACAGTCACATTAATACAACATAACCAGAGGCAGAATTTATGTAGATGCCTTTATTTTCTAACCTAACAGTCTAGTAATTTGACAGAGAAATATGACTACCAAGCAAATACACCGATGTGCTGCATTAACGTAACACCTAATGATTTTTCACTTCCAGAGAGTATTAAGAATAGCTTTCCATTTCCACTGCAGGACCTGTCTGCTCATAACTGCTTCGGATGATGAAAATGGGATTGATTTGGTCTTATTCTCTCTAGTTAAATTATTCCTGACTGTTAAGTTAAAAAAAAAAAAAAAAACCTTACGAATTGTGGGCAGTTTCTGCATATTCTGACCTGAATGGTCATCAAGACTTGAATTAGCATTTGATGGAGGGTAGGGGGGCAAAGAACATCAAATTCTCCTGTTGAAAACTCTCCCAATGGCAGCATTAGAAATGTCAAGTTATTAATCATACTAATGTCTTAATGAATTCTACTGAAACGGAATTAGAACTTTACACGTGTGCCAGATTGCCAAACCAGGGGCATTCCTGAGACTGTTTGGAATCTGGTGAGAATTCTGTCAGGGATTATTTATTCAAATCTCCTTATGAATTTTGTACTTGGTGCAAACCCTTGTGCTCTGCTACATTTCTGTTATCAAAAAAGTGACGGTTCCATAAATTTGTAAAAAGTAAAAAAAAAAAAAAAACTTGTATTTTCCAAAAGCCTGTCTACCTATTTTGTATGCACCAGTGAGGGACTGAGGACAAAGATTCCCAGAAACTTCCACTCTGAAACCTGGGGGGACCTGGAAGATCACCAGGATTAAGTCTCTTCCCCAAGGTCACATGTCAACAGGCCTCAGCAAGGCTGTCTTGGGACTTCTAATCAGTCAGGCTTCCACCCAGGTTCTGCCTTATTGCAGCTTTGAATGGATAAAGAAACTCAGGATTTCAGAAATAAAATCTTATAACTGAATTTAAGTCTGTATCTTACGAGGATAAAGAGCTTGACCTGAGAATTGGAATCATTTATAGATTAAGATAAATCAGTATCTCTATCCAGAATACTTTAAGATAGTTAGGACTGATAATAAACAAAAAAGTAATAACAAATTAAAATTTTATGTGTATTATATATGTATTGTATATATGTGTGTGCACATGTATAGATAAATAAATGAAAGTATTCTGTTTATAATCAAGGTTTGCCATCTGTTTGAATAAAATAACTGTTTCCATACATACTGGCATAAAAACTTAAAAGCCACCCCCCTACTCCTAGGGACTTTACTGCCTTCATTGACCAAAAAACATAACTACAATAGGGCTGGCCCTATAGGACTGGTATACATCTTAAAAAGATGATAATAGGATGAATTTCACCCAGAGAAGGAGATATATATATATAGAGAGAGAGAGACAGACAGACAGACAGGTTTATCTTAGTAAATTAATCCTGATAGGAGAACTTAACTACAAATGCAAGTACAGCTATATATCCATCCTTATCCTCTTATTATCATTTTCATCCTCCCAGGGCTAAAGAGGAAAACAAAATAGAAATCAGCCTCTACGTCTATGACTTTGTCATTAAATTCTGTGTTTCTACATAACATAGCCAATTTCATGACTTCGCATGTTTCTTTGGCTCCCGACGCAATCAGCGTAGTGTAGGCACGAGCAGTGAAAGCGGAGCAGAAGCGGGAGGACATCACATCACCCCAGTTCCACCTTTACCTGACCGAAAACAAAGCTGGATGTCCCATGGGTGCGGCCTCAATGGGCAGAGGAAACCTTCCCAGTCACGAGTTATGCACAGACATCATCACACTGATAATCCTTTCTAACAAATGATCCGTCATTATAAACTTCCTGACTCTTGAGGAGTGTATGAAACCTCAGTCTCATAGTTTCATTGGTCATAATTTTGTCTTTCATTTCCTCCTCCTCTGTGTGAAATTTATCCTCTTACTCTCTTTTAAAAATGTACACCAGTTTTATAGGGCCAGCACTATTTTAGTTGTGTTTTTAGTCAATGAAGGCAGTAAAGTCCCTAAGAGTATGGGGTGGCTTTTAAGTTTTTATGTCACCGTATATGGAAACAGCAATTTTATTCAAACAGATGGCAAATCCTTGATCATAAATAGGATACTTTTGAAATAGAGACCTCCGTGCTCATTTCAATTTTTTAACAGTCTTTTAGACTTGATGAAGTATATTTTTATTAAGATCAGAATGATTACAATGTACTTATTCTGTAACAGAGAAGCAAAAGATCTTTCAGCATCCCGAAAATCAGTCAGGGTATAAAGCATGCAGGGTTCTCTGTACCCTGGTGGGAAGTACAGGGCTCTGGCTCTGCTGGGCTCAGCCAATGGCTGATGTGCAACCTTGACATGATACTTCAACTCTGTGAGCCCCAGTTTTTTAATCATATAGTGGGATTTTATAATACCTGCCTTACAGAGTTATTGTGAATATTGCACAAAATATTATGTGAAAACATTCTGTAAACTGTAGAATATGTTATAAATATAATGTATTATTGCCAAGCAGTGATTAACTGCTTTATAGTGGAGACACAGTTTTCCAAGGAATCATAGAAGAACACATTTTAATGATTTCTGAAAATGCCAATGAGGTGAACATTTTATATACATATTACTTCTACTTAAAAATTCTGAATGCGTTTTAGTATAATTTGCACATTGTGACCTATTGATAAAAGATGAGTTTCATTTATATTTATAAAGTATAACTTATTGACTTTTTCCAATCTGGTGATTAAAATCTAATTTAATTTTATGTTAAAAAATATATGTAAGGTATGTTAAGGTATATGATTAAAAGATAGGGACTATAAAGTGAATTTTGGTATAAATAATTTCAATCCATGAAGAATTATTCCCCAAAGGAGATTTATTAGAAATGAGGAATTGACATGATATTCCCACAGAAATCATGTTAAAACTAAGAAAAGAAAGAAAGGAGGTGTCTTAGGTGAGGCTGCCAAAATCCTGGCTATGTCATAATAGACCTAGAGTACTATGTATTTGCAGTAGAAATTGGCAGTGGATGATTATAAATCTTGACATCAAAATAAATCATTATTGTATGAGTCTTCCCCTAATGGAGGTGTGAGCAAGATATGGAAGTAGAACAATAACTGTGGTGGTTCATTCTGTCTGGCAGTGGCCAGTCAAGCCTCTCAAGGACATAATTTTTGTGCAGAGTTGGGAAGAACGAAGAGGCATTTACTAAGTACAGAGGCATGAACCTAGCATTCTGGCAAGGGGGGCAGCATGTTCAGAGGCTGGGAAGTGTAGAGCACCATGGTGCATTAGAGGAACCATCAGCAGTTTAGTTTACTGGAGCATAATGTTTCAGAGGTTTGGAGGGAGACTGAGAGTTCTGAATGAAGATGCCTCCAGAGTCAGGTCCTAAAGACTTTAAATGCTGAACCGATCTGATCATGCTGGGGGTGCGGAGCCACAGAATGATACCGACCAGGGGATGGCTTCGTCGATCGTTTGAGCAAGAACATGCTCACAGCAGCATACTCTCGAGGCGGCTGCCTTTGTCATATCACTCTGGCATTGTTTTACTTTATAGTTCAATGGGAAACTCTATTAGAGAACACAATACATTTATTTTCATGCATTAATCTAAAAACGAGGAGCCAACAGGGCATTTAAGAGGGATTGGTCCTGTGTTCCCCAAACTTTAGTCGTGTTTGTGACAGCATCGTGATTTTCTTTGAACAGAAATGCCCATCTGAGTATCACCCTAAAATCACCCTTTAAGAAACATGGGTCCATCTGATGCCGTCATTTCACGCGTGAGGAATTGATATGCAAGTAAATCAAATGAAGTGCCTAAGTCCACTGTGTGTGCCTACCATGTAACAAACATACATACATACATACAGTTCTAGGTGCTGGGGCAACAGCAGTGGCAAAACAAAATTCCTGCCCTTGAGAACTTACATTCTAGTTGTAAATCCATCCACCCATAGGCAAAACACGTCGGGGGCAGGGGCGAGCCAGCAAGCAAGAAAACAAACAAACGAGAATCTTGACCTAAACCTCTCGACCTCATACGTCATGCAAACACAAACTCAAAACGGATCCCACGCTTCCCGGTACAAGGCCAAACTGGAACCTGCTTGGTGGGGGTGGGGAACATAGGGGAAAGGGAAAAACAGACACGTAAAGACATAGCACAATGCCAGGTGATGTGAAGGGCTATGAGAGAAGTGGAGGGAAGTCCAGAACAGAGAAGAGAGAATGGCACCGTGTGCCTTTAGATAAAGTGATCAAGGAAGGCCTCTCGGGGGTCCTGATGGTTGAGCAAGTGAGTTGCAGGATGTCCAAGGAGGGAGCTGTCCAGGTAGAAGAAACAACAGGGCAAAGGCACCTTTTTGAGGAAAAGCCAAGACAAACAATAATGGTGCCATGAAAACCTGGTTCTTAGGACCACCACTCCCTCCCTGCCGCCCCACCACCTTTTTCTATTACAAGGGTTGTCCAATACGCACAAATTCTGGCCCGGCTGCCCGTTGTACTGGAATGCTGCCACAGAGACCATGTGGCCCGCAAAGAACCTGAATTATTCACCATCTGACAACTTCCAGAAAATGTTTGCTAGCCCCTGCACTGTATCATGCTCTTTCTGGTGGTGGTGGTGTGGACATCACAGAAAGAAATGCTGTGGACATCTTTATGACAATGAAATATGCATTTTTTTTCCCATGTCAAAATATGCTTGTAGAAAATTAGATTTCATGTTTTAAAATTGAATGAGGTACCAGTGGAAACTTTTTAGTATATTCTATCTGAGTGTGGTTTTTGTTTTTCTTTAATGATGAATTGGGAGAATAAGGTAGTCTGCCAACTACACAAAGGTAAGAGGGAAGAATAACCACACTTATCATTACACTTGTGCTTTGCTCTTGTTAGTATTCAAATAATATTCTCTCTACACTCCATCTGAAACAGGCTGGTGATACATCCTGTCAGGAGGTGCGTCACTGGGTGATATACAAGATTTTAAAAAGATCCATAGGGACAGTGTGGCCCAGAGTTACACGTCTCTTTGGAACTAATTACTTTCTCAAATCAAAGGGTCCTGAAGACCATCTGTGACCTGTATTAAAGAGGTGCTGATTTAACCTGGGGCTCCCTTTTTCACTTAAACAAAAGTACTCACAGTTCTGGTGCGAGTATTTTTTGGGTTTTGTGTGACGTTCATGGAAGGTGCCTCATGTCCTTTTCCCCATCAAACATTTCATTCTTGAAAGGAAAATTAAGCCAAAAGAAAAACAAAAATGTAGGACTAGAGAGAATAGGGTAAAAAAAAAAAATACATACATACACAGGCAATATTTTAAAGTCTCAGTATGGAAGTGATGGAATCAAGATTTAAAGTAAGTCAGGTGATGGGTTGAAGTAGGATCTAGTGAAGAAGGAAGTGGAGAAAGCTGAATTTTAAAAATATTCTCATAGTGGAACCAATTTATTTAGTCCCACAGACGGTCCTTCGCCTCCGAGCTCAGCGTCTCTCTGGTGCTTGCCTGCTCACCAGCCCTCTTTCCCTCCCAGACTCCTCTACTCTCCTTCTCCTCCACCTTCTCTTCTCTGATCCTTTCACTTCTCTCTTGCCTTTAAACCCTAGAAAACTACCCCTGGATTTTATAGAACTTTCTTTTCAAATAGCGCCCATGAGCCCTCTTCACTGAATTCTTCCTAAGTCCCTTCCTGAACTACTGTTTCCATGACTTCCAATATCATAAAGTGGAACTGAACAGTTGGGAAAAAAAAAGGGTCTGGCAATCTTCTGACCACACGAAATATAGTTTCATGACTACGAATACATGGTTGCAGGAGAAAACTTTGGAAATATGGAAAAGCAAAAAAAATAGTAATGTGGAAAAAATAAATATTAGCCACAGTTTCCATGTTAATATATTACCTACTTATCATCTCAGTATCTAATTAAATTTATAATTATTCTTAATTACTATTTTATGCCCTAATTTTCTCATATAAGAACATGAAAATATGTATTCCTCTATATAATTAAAAAGTCTTCTGAAGCCTGATGGCCATCAAATGACATGAAGCATAGTTTAATTACCCTCCCATTGATGAACTTTAAATTTGTTTCCTATGTAGTTTTCTATATTATATATAATGCTGCAGTGAACATCTTTGTGGGCTCACATCTCTGGTGAATCCCTAAAAGTAAACGTGTAGAAATGTTACAGTTGCATAGTAGAAAGGTGTGCACTTTATTTGGGCCGTCACTACGTAGCCACCACCTGTAAGAGACAGGCAAAGGGACGCCATGCCTGTCAGCTCAGTCTGATGTTGCATTTGCAGCTTGCTCATTGTAACGTCTCCTCAGCTGAAGGTCACTAAGGAGTTTATTGTCCCTTGTCTCTAGGGAGGCCTTGTTCAGTAAGAGACCAGCAGATGTGGGAGTTTGAGGGAGATCATTCCTGGAAAGAGCAGAGAGGCAAGGAAGGCTAAGGATCTGATCCAGGTTTGAAATCAGCCATTCAGTTCACGCTATGACTCTCGGTGGGTGTCCACATAACACATTGTAAGGCACTTTAAGGGAAGGTTATGGGAAAATGAAAATCAAAGAGGTACTGCCCTCATGGATGTACAGCTTACAGAGTTCATCACGAACACCACCTCTCAGCTTGGACTTCTGCCTATGGGAAGAGGTAAGCCCTTTGGAGATAGAGTGCTCGTACATTTACTTTGCAAAAAGCATTTTTGCCTTGTTGAAGTTTGAGTTCTTTTCTCCCCCAGTTTAGTCACTTACCTAGGTAAGAATTAGCACTATCTAAAAAATTCACTCTTGGGTGATATTTGAAAGAGCCCTTTTTGTATGAGCCGGAACCTGTCCATTGGACCCCCCAGCCAAACACAGTCACACAGTCACAGTGTCACCGCTCTCTCTCAGTCTGCATCATATGCTGGGCTGGTCACAGCTCACATTTTTAAAATAAGCAAACGGGAGTACAGGTTTCTAATCATACATTTGCCATTGCGGGGGAGGGGCCACAGGCTGACAAGTGTGATCAGACAAGTTTTACTTTTATTGACATTTTAGAAGTTGTAGAAGGTCACTGGCGAACTCCAACTTAGTTCTGCTTCGGCTCACGTTCAGGGACCAAGCTATTCTTTTGAAACGTCCAGAGTTTTTTAGCAGTTCCTCTTTAAAGAAATGCTATCAGTCCATTCTTTAGGGAGGAATGAACAATGCGCTTGTGTGTTCAAACCACTCAGAGCATTAATACACTGTTTCTTTAGAAGGATTTGCTTTCTAAAGTTGAACTTTTCAGAACTCAGAACACCTTATCACAGTTTCACAAGCCTTCTCTCTGAAAATGGAAAAAGAAAAGGGGGGAGAGCCTGTCAGGACTTGTGCCAGTTAAATCCGATCTCTCCGGGGATTTGTTTTTCTTCTGGCGTCAGATTAGATGTTCAAACCCAGCACTGTTTGCGGGCTGCGAGGGAATGTCCACGGGATTCTAGTGCGGCTAATCCCGAAGCGGCACATTCCAAGGGGCTGATCTGCCCAAGTTCAGTGCTTTACTTGAAACGTCTCTGGGGGGAAGAGCCAAGCCGGTGCCTTTTTTTCCCGTGGGCGGTCATAAGAGCATTATTAACGGGATGAGCAACCCCAGACGCAGTGCAATGAAGGCCACAGAAGCTGCTCGCGGGACTGCCTTTGCCACCCAGAGTCAGTGCTCAGGTAAAAGGATTTCAGCTCACTTTCCTCTCGGTCAGCTTCCCAGTACTGGATCTAGGGACTTACAGGAAGACCAAAGGAATGGCCGGGGAGATGTTGAGGGAAAAGCAAATGCAAAAATGAACATAGGCATTCGTACCTTTGGGTTTTTGGTGTTTTGTCCTGATTAGGACAGAATGTACATTTGAACCATGAGACTCTCACAATGAGGGACATAGTGAAATGTTGCTCGTCTTTTGTTCCTGTAAAGTCAGTGGACTCTTTTTTCTAATCTTGTCTGACTGTCCTTCTGTTTAGTGGCCCTGCTAAAGGGCGGATTGCAATAGCACTTCCCAAGGCTTTCTGGAGACGAACTGAATACCTACTCTGTGTGTGTACTTACAAAGCATTCCCGCCCAGAGAAGCTGATTCTGTGGCCAGTGGGGAAGAGATAGTAAGAGAAGTCAGAGGAGTTTGGGGGACTGGAATTTATAGCAGAGTCTTTGTGAAAAAGAGTTGAAACCTGCTTCAATGAAACCACTTAATTTTGTTTTCTTTGGAAGGCCCTATTTACAGGGATTTTTGTTTCTATCATTTGGATGCTTTATTGGCTGTATATTTGACTTTCAAAGTTCGTACTTCTTTTATTCTTTGAAGGTAATTGTTATACTTTGTTCAAACTGTCCATGTCCTCATTTTTGTTTTGGATAAGATGTCCTTTAATTATTAGCCTTTGAAAAACACTTCTCTACTATTACACATCACACATGACTGATAAAGCAGAAAAACAAGAAAGAAAGTAACCCTTCACAAAATCGGCAACGGTGATGGGACTGTTGTACCTTCAGGAAAGAAAGTACAAAAGTGATTTTCCAAAGGGCTAACTTTCTAAGAGTACTTAAAGTATATTTAAAAGAGAAAAGATTTTAGGACAAACTGTCCATTGAAGTGTTTTTGCATTAGAAGAGAATTAAGGGTCAGGGAGAAACATGGCTTGTCAAAACTATTTTATGCTTTCTAACAATGAGGATGGCCGTTCTGAGCTAACTACTTGGATGGGGAAGTCAAGTATAAGGCTCACACAGAGCAGTTCAAAGCCTTTGAATAAAAGAAAAGGGAATTAGCTTAGGGAACAAGTTAAACCATGATTATACATCAAACTTGCCCTCTCCAAGAAGATAATTTTTAAAAATCTGATATCTAGCCACATTGAATAAAAGCACGATAAAACAAAGCCCACAGTAGAGCATAGTAAATTATGCATATTTTGTAGAATCCCTAATTCATGTATTATACATGCATTTTTTCTATTATGTATAATATTTCTCAAAAAAAGGAGAGAATCCAATTCAATTTTGAATAATGGTAAGACTTTTTTAAATATTACGCTTCTTCCCTCCCCACCCAATTTTTTGTGCCTTTGCAAGGGAAAAGGGAAATGGTTAATCTGCATGGTTAATTTGTGAAGAAAAAGAAATTGACTTCAATCCCTTTGCTAACAATGAAGTAGGTTTTCATCTTTCAGAAGGTAATTCAGTTGCTAAACTGCACACAAGTCAAGTTACTTTGTACATAATAACTATTTTTAGTAGTTCATATGTATTAATTTAACTACACATTAGCTAAGTAAAACTTCCAGGGCCTTCCAACTTGAAACTGGGATCTGTAAGTGAGAGGAATAATAAAGGTGCCCTTGAAAAGTCCAATCCATCTCTCATGGTCCCCCGACTCTCATTCTGGGAGTCCTGTTGTGATTACATTTCTTTGTTATAGCTATTATAATGATGCCCCCTTCTTTTACTTCTTTGTCACATGTTGATATTTTCCTGATGTCCAGCCCCAATCCTTTATCCCAAGGACAGAGGAAGAACAGATAGCAGAGTGTTTATGACTCCATTCGTGGGGACTGGAAGGGAGAAATGAGGGGGCGGAAGGTGCAAGTATGAACTGGTTCTAAGATACGCCTCTAGAAGTCCAACTCTGTCCAAATACCAAGGCACTCCCAGGCATGCCCAGATGGCACTGCCCAGATGAAGGCTATTTAATGTCAATGAGAGCTAATTTGGAGAGTTTTAGCAGAATGGGTAAGAGTGTGAACTCTGGCGTCAGACTGCTCAAATTCTGGCTTTAAAACTTAATTGCTGCATCTCTCTGCCTCAATTTCTTCATTGGTAAAATGGATATAATAGCAGTCCTTCCCTTATGGGGCTCTCAGGAGGATCTGTGGAGATAAGACATATATGGCACAATTCCAGGCACAGGATTGGCCCTTAGTAAATGTCAGGCATTGTCCTGACCTACTGAGCCCCTACTAAGTGCCGAGTGCTTTCCCTGAGTCATCTGCTTTGATTAGTGCAACTCTCCAAAGTAGCTAGGATGGTTCTCATGCTACAGAAAAGACTCAGAGAAATTCAATAAGTATATACTGTGCTAGTGGGCACTCAGGCCTTCTGCAAGCGAATCATCCCCAGGGCACAGTTTGACTAGATGAGATCTGCTACAGCAGTTTCATAGTACTCTCATCTGAACCTTCATCTGAACTTTTAGTACCAGAACTAATGCAAGTCTGGTCCCTCTTCTTAAAGTAAAATGCTGCACCCAAATAATAATGATAACAACTCGTGTGCCAGGTATTATTGTTGTGCCCATTGTACCAAAGAGGAAAACCGAGGACCAAAGAAAGGATGTAACTTTTATGCCACCGAGTCCCACTCACACCATTTTTCTAACTGCAAACCTCATGCTCTACCCTGACAGTGTGATCACTCTAACAGTGATTCTGCTGTGCTTGCTTCTCTCAGGGAGGACTGACCAGTTCTCCCTGAAGTTCCCAGATACTCCCTCAAAAGGTCCTTCCGGATGCTAGCCAAAGAGAAAAGCAAAGTGCACACTCCCTCTCTCCTCCCTGAGGTGTAGGGAAAGTTGGTTTTAAATGTCCACTGAAAAATACTTTTACCATCTTTCTGCCAAGAGATGTTATCAATGAAAGTATTCAGTGTTCAGGAAAAATCACTGCCTATGAATAGTTTAACTTTCAGGCTTATTACAAAGATAAAGGCTGGTTATCTACACTGCTAAATTCATTTCTATTGCAAAGGTGTAGCCACTAGCTTTTCCTACATATTCGAGAAGGAAAATCTTTGGGAATAGACACTGGGGGACAAACAGACCTGCAGAATGTTTTACCTTTGTGGTGTGAGGGTGCAGAGGGCCACCAGGACTGGAGGATCTCTGAGGCAGGGTGGGAGCTCCTTTTCCAGTGGACAATTCATAGGCATTCAGAAATTCAGTAACCTGACTGTGACCACGACTAAAACAGGATGCAGTTCCCTTGTACCCCTGAAGTATCCCTCTGCATGTTGCTACTTTTAAAATCTGCTTTGCTGTGAGTATGAGACAACTACTGCCCTCAGTACACATGCTAGTCTAGACTCCATTGTGAGGGAGGAGGGAGATCTGAGATGAGGGGTTTGAGGGTGACCACACTTTAGCACAGTTTATACAAACATTTGGGTCCTTGGCAGAGTCAGTATCAATTATGGCCAACAAATGGGGGCTTGTAACAGGTAACACCAGGCACTGAGACAGGCCAAATAATTAGCTTAGTTGCGCTATTTAGTCCTGATGCTGAGTTAGATGTTGCAACATTACAGGATGCTCTAGCAACTTCCATCTTAAACATGTAGAGAAGGAATCTTCTGAGTAGCTTACCAGATTTCATGGGAGATTCCTCTACTATTTCAATTGCTGGTAAAGAAAAGGGTAAAAGGATGCGGGATGGGCATTCTGCTTTGAAACAAAGATGGTACAGTTTGCCGGAACTGCCTTTATCCTCCTGGGAACCCAATCTCAGTGGCCAGACTTGTGGGTGGACAGTCCCAACAAATGCCTGTTCTAAGAAGCTCTATCTGTTGTGCTTAAAGGCATGTGGGACACACACACACACACACACACACACACACACACACACACACACTCACAACAGAAGTGCAATCTTCCTTCTTTCCAAAGGCATTACCTGTGAAATTTTGGACTGTGATGAAAACATTTATCTCTCTTATGTTTCCATTTCCTTTTTTTCCCTCTGTATTTAAGCACTGCTAATTTGGATTTTAGAAAAAGCGTGGTGATGGATTAGAGCTCCTGGGTTATGTAATTCCCGCACCATTTTTCTCTCCTTCTACAAGGAAAACCTAATGCAAGTGTCAGCCATGAAAATGTTGTACTTATTTAGATATATTTCTCAGCACCCCTGAATGCTTGTTGTCTACAACTTTACAGACATGCCGCTCTCCGTTTTTCATTTCCTCTTTATTTAAAGAGCACTATTTAGCACTGTTTTCCTGGCCTTCAAAAATCATTATGGACTTGTATATGGTTCCATTACTAACATTTTTTTTATTATGGCTATTTCCTTTAACTCTCAATATTATAAGAGCAAATAACCTAATCAGCAGGTTCTAGGAGTAATTGGTTATGTTATATCTAGTGTTTACGTGTAAAGTGACCATGATTTCAGTTCAGTCTGTGAGATCCTAGTCAATTATGTGATTATGAAGTTTTGCTTCCTAGTCAAAAATTCTTAAAGGTTATGTTTACCTTTCCTCTTTTTTTTTTTTTTTATTTTTCAGGCTCAGAAATCCTGGATAGAAAGAGCGTTTTATAAAAGAGAATGTGTTCACATCATCCCCAGCACCAAAGACCCCCATAGGTAATCTCCTGTCACTCTAATGCAGTGAGAACATGAAGTAGCAATTAGGGGAACAAAACCACAATAGCAAGCACTATCCATTGCAAGGGAGCCAATATTGAAGTAAAGATCTTTTTTTTTATTATTGTTGCTGGACATCTTTGAAGCAATCTTATATATACACACCACATAATAGGTCTCGCCTGCAGTTAATTCTCTAAAACTCTGTACAGAATGACAGATACACGATCAGGGAAGGAATTAATCTCTGTCTCTAAAAATAGGTCATATGAATTTTTAATATGGTTCCTGGTTTTCCCTTTTAAACATTTCATCAAAATGCTGTTTGTACCAGCATGCTGTGCTATAGTAAAAAAGAGATTTTTAAATAAAAAAACTCTAGCAGTTCACTAGTTAGACTGTAGACCTTTGGATTCCTATCCAAGCACATTTTTCATATCCTCCCTACCTTCCTGGTCTTACCTTAAGGATCAAGAGTATATAAGGTGGGAAGCATTTGGGGTAAAGTAACATACACATGTCTTGAAATGCCTTTATGAAAAGGAAATATAATAAGACAGTTTAAAATATAGACCATAGATTCTATATGGACTAGACTATCTAGGGTCATCTGGAGTAGCTGTGTAACCTTGAGCAGACTACCTAACCTTCAAAACTACAATATTTTACCCACAAATGAATGCCCACATTGTTAGTATTTAATAAGTGATAACTGCGTGTCAGTATTATCACTAATAGTCATAATACTGGTAGGAGTAAAGTATGAAGGACATTTTCATGATGTAAGGAGAGAGTTTTGTTTTCAAACACCTTGTGAATAATTATTTCATTGTTTCTTAAAGAACATGTAAGCTGCAGATTTTTCTTCTCAGAATTAGGTATTTGACAGGGAATGTCAATTGGGGAAAGACAAGTTGGGTTGTGACTCACGTATGAGTGAGATTCCTTATTTAAATGCGCATGTTAAAATTCTTCCCTCAAAGCTGTTCAGTGTCCTTCGTGCAAGGTTTGGTAGATGGGGGAGTGAGAAGTAGAAAACTCTCAGGGCTTTTGTTCTTAGGTCCCAATCCTGACTATATGCACCTGTGAAAGGAGTGCGTGAGGAACGCCAGGTGGCATGTTATGGCACATCAGCTAACGGAGAGGGAGGAGGGGGCAGGGAAGAAATGATAGCTATGCCGAGTAGCCCCTGAGTTCACCACTTGCCGGGTGCAGCCACACTGTGGATTCCACTTGTCAACTGACTGGCGGGCTTGCCCTGCTCCGGATTCTCCGGCAGGCTGCCCTAAGTCGGTATTCCAACGGTGACTAATTCAGAGGGTTCACTTTGAGCTCTTCTGTTGCAGGTGTTGCTGCGGGCGCCTAATAGGCCAGCATGTTGGCCTCACTCCCAGTATCTCCGTTCTTCAGAATGAGAAAAATGAAAGTCGCCTCTTGCGAAATGACCTCCAGTCCGAGAAGTGGTCCATCAGCAGGCACACGCAGCTCAGCCCAACGGATGCTTTTGGGACCCTGGAGTTCCAAGGAGGCGGTCATTCCAACAAAGCCATGGTAATCAGAAACCCATTCTGTCGCTTCCCACATTAGGTCTCAAGCCCGGCCAGGGAGTAGAAGAGCTGGACACTTAGTCGTTGGGCTGCATCCCAGCTCTGCCAGTTCTTGGCTGGGTGCCCTGCTCGATTTTATTTGCCTCTGTGCATCTCTGCTCTTGCTGTAAGAAAATGGAGGAAAGAAAACCTTCCTCCCAGGGATTTTTAAATAATTACTATGAGATTGGACACAGTGACTGTTGTTATGATTAATAATAACAAGTAGCTTTCTGTAATTAACTACTGTTTATTATGTCCCTTTCTGGGTCACATCCATTAAGACATGTTTTTCTAACTCCTTTGGTAAAAATTATCTTACCTTTGGCTCTCTGTTTCATTTGATTGGTAACTAGCATTTCCCCCAGCTCAAGGTAGAAACGATCATCTGAAAATGTTTCCTTCCCTATCTAACAGAGATCTTGCCATCCAAATTGAATGTTTTTTCTCCAGACATCTGTGCATCTGTGTCCAATAATGTTCTCAGTAGACAAGCTCCATATGAAAAGCAATTTCTTTTTTTTTTTTTGGAAAGGAGGCTATAGGAAATATACAAATTTTACTTCTAAGAGTTGTTGCTTCTAAATTTCAGCATTCATCATGGGCTCCTCCCTATGTGGCTGGCAGATTTGGCCAGGAGAAAAGTATACCACATGGTTTGGAAATGCTAGAAATACTGTATTCCAACAAGTTTGCTTCTAAGTATTAAAAGAGCAAGAGAGAGTTAGTTGAGGGTGGAGCAGTTGGAGATGGCTGTTCTCAGGCATGCCACGAAGTTTTCTGAGTTTGGAGAGGAAATTTTGCTTAGAGAAGCACATTAAAAATGCAAGGGAAGTCACTTCACACCACTTACAGTCTGAAAATGTGCAGTAAGGCACCTCTCTCGCCTCTTTCCTCTCTCCTTTCTTCTACCCTCCCCCCACCCCAGAGTAATTTCTTCACCAAGAATGGCTGACTGAGCTATTCTCACAGTTCCTTCCTCAGAAAAATCAATTCTGAGCTATATAGTAAATTAAAACCAATTTTGAGCAGTATATTAGAAAGAGAAGAATGCTATGTGCAGAACCTCCTGCACAGCCTGGGAAAACAAAACAAATGTTCGTTAGTCTTGGGCTGTAGAGAACCGAGGGAAATGGGGGTCTGGTGCCTTCTCATCCATCCTCATTAAGGGATGTGCTCACCCCCACAAGGTCAGTAAGGGTCGGCAACTCAGCCCAGTCCCCGTTCACAGCATGGGATGGAACCATACACCACGTGGATCCTCTGGCACCAGGCATTCATTAAAAGCCACACAAGCTCACGCTCCCCTAAAATGTCATAGGGCGCCCTGACCCTGACCCTCCCTCTGCCTGCAGAGGAAGAAGTGGCCGGTCCACAATATTCAGTAGAGAGGAACACCTAGTGGCCTCATGGTTTGCCTGAATGGTGGCCCGCAAGCATCCTGCCCTACTTCACACAGCTCAGACGTGATATACGTACATTATGATATTTAACAGTAGAGAAAAAATTTGAAGAGACAGATAGATGTTTCACTCTGCTCCAGAAGAGTGAACACGTGGACATTGAGCTCTGACAGCCCTCCGCAGCCCCACAGCCCCACAGCCCCACAGTCCTCTGCAGCCCCAGAGCCCCAGAGCCCCGCAGCCCCACAGCCCCACAGCCCCACAGCCCCACAGTCCTCTGCAGCCCCAGAGCC